>JAUIMM010000799.1:0-1200000 GCA_031769625.1 Taudactylus pleione | reverse complement strand
TCTAGACACTGCAGCGAATAGATGCGGCCCTCAGTCTCTAATCCAGAGCTCCCTTGTGAGCATCTTCATCAATAACACCTGGGGCATGTTTACCTCCTTTCAGCCACAGTAACCGGATATCATGGAGAGAGCTGTCAAATAACACCACTGTATTTACTCCCATTGGTCAACAAACATTTAGCAATATACTGTATATGAAAACTAAAAAAAATAAAAATAAAATACTCAGTTATCTGGAAATATATCGTCTTCCTGCCATAATTCCCTGCTATACCCAGTCTCGAGGATTTATCAATCTAATTATTGCCCAATTAGGTTTGGAGGGCAGTGTAACTTAAATAAAAATATAGCAGAGTGTCATGTCCTATGTTTGTTGCCCATGGAATCTGCTAGAAATTGAACACTTATATTGTATACTTTATTGTGGCTTGCAAAAGTATTCAACCCCCTAACAAGTCAACTGAATTGTCTGTATTTCAAATAAGAATTACACAGATTGTTCCAGACAGAATTTTTACTGTGAACCAGTCGGCTCTTAACGTATATTTTCTAACTCATAATTTAATATTTGTCTGCAGATTTATTTCTTTATTTCAATTTCTGTTTGCATATGTTTTGAATACCTAAGAGACTACAGTGACGTACTGTCAATATCTACCTGCATGGGAGCTCTCATCTGTCGCTCACTGCCACTAAGCACACGACAGACAGTAGATCCCAGCACTTCCTACATTGAAGGGGAAATTTAATAGCCTGTGGGGTGCAGGCAGTGGTGGAATTCTGGCAAGTCTGTCTTTTCTTTTGTTTTTTAAAGCCGCAATAATTTAAAAGGCAAAACCAATCTATATATGTGTTTGAACCTTGTAAATTGTATCTATCGATTGACAATTACTGGTTCAAAGGTAGATTTTAGATTATACTTTGTGAGATGTTAAGGGAATGATTCTGATGCAGCCAGGGTCAGCGGTGATGTAGGACACAGTTGAGAAATGTTTTTGGAAATGTATTGGGCGCTCCTGGGCAGTAATGGGGAGGTGGGTAAGCTGACACAAGGAGATGGTCTGTCTCTTGGGCGGGCTATTCGATTTGATGACTGAACCTCGCAGCTCCAGAGCAAGTCTGATTTTTCCTAAAATCGTTTATTTCTGGAAAAATTAGCGGGCTTGCTCTTGGACCTCGGCGGCACCCCCTCCCCTTGCCCCTAAGACTAATTAAACAATAGGAAGTTTCCAAATAGCCTAATTAGTTCTTAATTACTCACCTTCCAAAGTGGCGTCTTCTGCATCCAGCGTCGGGAGCCGGGTCTTCTACAGCAGCGGTGAGTATGAGAATGTGTGTGTGTGTGTGTTTGTGAGTGTGTACAAGTGAGTGTGTGTGCAGTAGTGTGTGAGTAACCCCCCTCATGTGTGTATAACCTGCGCTGGGGGAACTATATTTCTCAGCAGCTCTTTCTTTTCCCAGCAGTCCCTGGAGCCTCCCAGCAGCCCCCTCCCCAGTGACAAGATGGAGGGGAGGCCACTGGGAGGCGATGAGACTACCGGACAGGTGAGTACAATTTTTTTATACATATTTTTTTTTTAATGTGCCGCAGGGTTTTTCAGAGCTGAAAACCCCGCAGTCACTTTTCTTTAATTGGATACCGCAGGTATCGGGAGCGCGCATACCCGTGATTATTCAAAATAGGGTGCAAGTTCTTTTATCTCGCTGAACCTCGCCGCAATTGGATATGCCCCTATGTTTCTAATCCATACTCATCAAGGGGATGACCCCAATTCACCCAACTCCCACTATCACACATTCATGTTTTCTCCCCCGCAGATTCCACCATCTTAGTCTGCAGAGCCGTGTACTTTCCCGTAGAACATGAAATTGCGCTGCAGTTTTGCACTTCATGCATGAGCACTATTTTTATTAAAGTTGTTTTTATATACAATTGTTAATACTACCAAGAGCTAGGTCCTGGGTACGATCAATGGTTCGCGAAATATCTCATGAATATGCCCATCCGGGCTGGCACTTTAGTGCTGGATCATCAGTGGCACCAGTAGCAGAGCTGCAAGTTGGGTGCACCCCGATACTGGTAAAATGTGACACTGTACCATAACAACTGTATTGATGGTATGCAAGATGCCGCCAAAGTCATCTTCTACCTTTTCCCGGCTGGACAAAAGTCAGACAGAAGCCCAAATGCAGACGGATCCCGCGAATACCTGCAAACTGCGTATTCGCTGCAAAAACCAATCTCAGGCTGCACATGCGCACAACGACTGAGATATAAAGTGCGGATGGATTGATCCATCAATCAAAGGATTACCCTTCCCATAAATATGGGCATTTTTAGGTGGCTGCCATGCGATCCGTCTTGTGGGTCGTGGACATGTAGGGTGACTTCCATGCTCATTTGGAGTGTGCGGATGGATATGGGACACCTTCTGAATGAGAGAGCTGCCATGGCAAGACAGACTAGCAGCCGCAGATGCGTTCCAGCTCAGATTCAGGGCCAGTATACACATAAGACTATACCCTTGGACGGAATATACTTTGAAAGACTCCAATGTTCCAGTATAAGGGGAGAGACCCTTTGGCTGTTCCACCTGAGAAGTGACTTTCACGCTGATCTGCTGTCACGCTGTTTACAAGACCTGTTTAGAGCAAGCCCGTTCTTCTTATATCCGTTCAATAAAGAGTCTCCACCACGCTACATTGCATCAGTTGTTACATTGTTACACATTTGGTTCAATGTGACACGACCAACATTATGTCTGAATTTACATCTACCAGACCAGGGGTCTTCAGCTACTGTGAAACTACACCTCCCAGCATGCCCATTTGCTGTTAGAGCATGCTGAAACTGGCAGGGCATCCTGGAATGTGTAGTTTCAAAGCAGATGGTGGAGCACATGTTGAAGATCCCCGAACTAGACATTCAGATGTACCCACTTATTTATCAAAGGCACAAACCCCCTTTCTTCTCTAGTGTGATGAATACAAGTGTCACCTGTCCGGCTATGTCACCCCGACACAGATACAAGTATCTCCCATCTGTTCGGCTGTGTCTCCCAATACCAACACAGATACAAGTGGCACCCATCTGTTCGGCTGTGTCTCCCAATACCGACACATACGAGTGTCACCCATCTGTCTGGCTGTGTCTCCCAATACCGACACAGATACAAGTGTCTCCCAATACCGACATAGACCAGAACCTGTCCAAGAAATATAAGTTTGACTAGTACAACTGATTACTGTAAAAAATAACTTCTTGTTAAGAAACAACACATATAATAAAACAAAACCGTAGTCGTAACTCAACAATAAATAGTAAAAGAGTTCCCTCAATTTCTTCAGATGACATAAAAGGAAATGACAGTAGATAATTTTCTGTGATTTTGCCTTGTATGGTCCATGCCTTGTACTGAGAGAACAGTTCAATACGTCATAAGATGGTTCTTATATAAGAAGTTTTTGCAGGGTACAGTCTGGGTGTCTCACTTTCTCATACACAAGTTCCATCAGACAGTCCTTCAGTTGGTTCCCTGTAAGGTCCAGTCTGACCAGAGACCGATTTGTAGCAATGACAGAGCGGAGATCATCACCAGAGGAGGAGGTCAGATCACAGCTATGTAACCTGGGAAAGAGGAGAGATCTGGATTAAATCATTTCTCATCATTTCCAGCCTCGCACTCAGCCTGACGTCATAACTGGAAGAATAAAGTACATACAATCGTTGGGGTATATTCCATCTATTAGGCTATAAGTGTACGGTATGTCACTGAAAATGTTATTGATTCATCGTATACAGATGAGGTTAGTTAGAGGTTATCAAGTCTCTTAGTGACTGTTGCTGTTGGCAATAGATGAGATGGGGCAATGATGATGTCAGCACAATGATGACATCATTAAGCTCTGCCACCTCCCAGCACTACAGACAGAAAATATTAAAGAGCCAGGGTATGGGAGTGGACATTAAAAGTGCCCTATCTTTCCCACCATGGCACCTAGAGATACCGGGTCATCCTTATTTAAAAGAAGGGTGTCCCCACTTAGTAGTAGTGGGTGTCCCCAAGCTATTTGGGAATATGCCCTGGCAGAATATAGCTTCGGGCTACATCTGTGCTTGTTGCCACTCTCCCTGCTTTCTTAACGGCTACATAGCAAGACCACTTCCTGTATCAGATGTGCCCAGCCTGGCCTCGGGGTATGAACGATGCCAAATGCACGCAAGTGCACAGGTTATTATCCGCCATGGAAGGTGGAAAATTCGACTCCTAGGACAGCGAGACTATAGCGATCTGGGTATCCAACCCTGTCCTTGGATCTGTAGCATGATGATACGTCCCAGGGAAAACTAAAAAAACACTCCAGGCCTGCCTAACCTTGAGACATAAAAAGACACAGGAGAAGAGGAGGAGCTTCATTACATATCAATCATGGGGCCTTTTGGAAAACTTCCTCTATCTATCTAGAGCAAAGGTTCTCAAACTCGATCCTCAGGACCCCAAACAGTGCATGTTTTCCAGGTCTCCTCACAGAATCACAAGTGAAATAATTAGCTCCACCTGTGGATCTTTTAAAATGTGTCAGTGAGTAATGAACACACCTGTGCACCTGCTGGGTGACCAGGAAAACTTGACCTGTGTGGGGTCCTGAGGACCGAGTTTGAGAATCCCTGATCTAGAATGAACCCATACCCGTCATATGGGCTGCCATAAAGTATGAAGGAGAAAGACACATTTTTGGGTAGATTTGCTTCTCTGAAAAGAGGAGGTATAAGCCAACTAATGATATGTTCTGAAAGTACAAAGTATTTTGGGTAAGTGCTACATAATTATATTGCTGATACTGCTGTTGGAATGTGACCAGTCCCAGACATGCCAGACTATCCTTAGCACATGGGGAAAAAAGCCTTGGTGGCAAAGGTATTAACGCGTACCCCCGAACCATCCCACTTTGGACGGAGCAGTCCCACTTTTTGGGGACTGTCCCACCTGTATGGGGTGGGGGCACAGGGGGATCACTCATTACTGCAGATGAATAGATGCCATGTGCATGCAGGGAGAGCCTGGGGGCAGCCCAGCATCTCCAGGAATGCCAGGCATGCCCCCAGAGGGATGGTAATGTAGATTGTGCTGTGAGGCCACGCCTCTTTTTGGGGTGTGCATTGGCAGCACGGACAAGTGGTCCCGATTTTAATCTCCCATATTTTGGGAGGTATTGTTAAAGGCTATTATTACATTGGATGAAGTGCGCCTAGACATGAGGGACACTCCCAATTCCCACAACTCCTGACTTTGGGCGCATACTATTTCAACCAAGAAAAAGCCGCTATCTTAGTCTGCAAATTCATTTGCTTCCCGGTGTTACATGTTAAATTGCACAAAGTGTGCAAAACTTAATGTCTGCTCTTAACACTTTTTGATTTATCTTTTACACATCTATACTTTACACTTCACTATCACCTTTCTTCCATTTTCATGTGATGCCCTGGGAATGGTCCTTGGCTGGATTCTTTTGGGGTGCCTTGCGCCTCGGATGTGAACCCCTTAATGTTAGGGACGCCGGTATAGAGGAGCCTTGACGTTGGCCCGGCGCTTAATCATATATTTGCAAATGTATGTAACTAATACCTCTGAATCTCTATTATCATGTAGGATTCAAGTATTTTTGCTAATATTGCTGCAGTGTGCTGGAGGGAATCTTCTTTTTTCTGTGGTTCAGTATAAACCCCACCCTTTACAAGCACCTGGGCAATATCATTAAGCTGATGTGAGCGACCACCATACTTTCTATGTGTAGTTCTGAGAGGCATGAAAGAAGCCAGCATTGGGAGGATGTGCTGGTCCTTATAGTGCCATTTGGAGGTTTTTGGAGTACCTCCTCAGTGAGTCAGCTCTCGGCTTATATATGTGCTGTTATCATGCAGTACATTAATTGTAATTATATGACCCAGAGTGGGTGCTACTATTTGGTAGCAATAATTATTTTGGGGTGAGCGTTTGGGCGTGGGGCCCCCAGGGTTATTCTGGCTGGGCCTTTTTCAGGGCATCACCACTTAATTCACATAAATACTTTTTCATCACTTTTCTATTTGTTTGTTTATTATCTATGTAATTTTAATTCTTTCTTATTATATTTAAACTTTTTGATTTATCTTTTACACATGTATACTTTACACTTCACTATCACCTTTCTTCCATTTTCGTGTGATGCCCTGGGAATGGTCCTTGGCTGGATTCTTTTGGGGTGCCTTGCGCCTCGGACGTGAACCCCTTAATGTTAGAGATGCCGGTATAGAAGAGCCTTGACGTTGGCCCGGCGCTTAATCATATATTTGCAAATGTATGCAACTAATACCTCTGAATTCTGTTATCATGTAGGATTCAAGTATTTTTGCCAATACTGCTGCAGTGTGCTGGAGGGAATATCCCTTTTTTTTCTCTCTGCTGTAGTTGTAAACTTTTTGTGGTTCGTAGATGGCCCTTATTGCACACCTCCCAACTGTCCTGATTTCAGCGGGACAGTCTCTATTTGAGGGCTCTGTCTTTCTATCCCGATTGTTAGGCAGTTGAGAGTTATTTCCGTTTACTGCTGTTCTTGCATAGCAGAGCAGCAGTGAACGGGTGCCGCGTTCATCTGCCTCTAGTGCCCACAGCAGTAACAGGGTGCTGGTGGGGTCGTTGAGGAATAAGGTCGACCTCCATTACAAGGCCACACCTCTAAACTCTCTGTGATGTGGCCACGCCCCTCAATTACGTGACCGCACCTTTTGTCTTAATCTGCACACATCCAATGGGAGGTATGGAGAATAGAATGGTCATCTGTCTTTCTATGACTCCAAATACCTAAAGAGAGCATAATCTGTCTTGGACTTATTATTTAACTAGTGATACTAATAACCAATGCAAATAAAAAGTTATAAAACAAATCAGAGTTTGTCATGTTCCAAATAAAAGGCAGTACAGTCCTTGCATATAGACCCAGAGGTAATAAAATTAAATTATAGGACTAAATGTCTCTGCGACTTTGCCTTGTGTGGTCTATGACTTGTACGGAGAGGAAAGAAATATCATTACTAAGACAGCTCTTACCTAAGTTCCTGTAGGGCACAGTTCGGGTATCTTAGACCCTCGCACAGAAGTTTTAACCCACTGTCCTGCAGCTTATTTCTTGACAGGTCCAGTCTGATCAGAGAGCGGTTTGTAGCAATAACAGAGCGGAGATCATCACAGCAGGAGGAGATCAGACCACAGTTCTGTAACCTGAAAAGGGATCTGGATTAGGTCATTGCAGAGAGTGACTGGCACCAAAAGGGCTTCAACAACATTTTGCAGCGCCAGGCAGCACCTTCTGGCCTACACAGAACATACCTCCAGGCTCTGTCAGAGCTACCTAGCAGGAAAAGAACAAGACGGTAGGCTTCAGATCATGCAGTGGCCGCAAAGGCTCCAGACTTATACCCCATCCAGCTGGTTTGGGATGAACTGGACAAAAGAGTGACATTAATAACTAAGACAGATCTTACATGAGTTCCTGTAGGACACAGTTCGGGTGTCTTAGTCCCTCGCACAGAAATTTTATCCCACAGTCCTGCAGTTTATTCCCTGACAGGTTCAATTTGATCAGCGAGCGGTTTGTAGTAATAACAGAGCGGAGATATTCACAGCAGGATGAGGTCAGACCACAGATGTGTAACCTGATGAGAGAAGAGATGTCTGGATTAGTAATCATTTCTCACATCACGCAAAGTATAAATTCATAACAGAAAGAAAGAAAAACTGTGCAAAATAAAAATGATAAGCATTGTGGGTCTACCATATTATTCCTACACATTTTATGTGTTGTATCCAAGATGGTGCAAACTAGCAACAAAAACGCAAATTGTTATTTTCAAGTGCAGATTTTACTATTAAAACGTGTTGAAACGTGAATTTGGGAAGAGATAAATTATCAACCAATCAGCTCCTTATTCATCTTACAGGTTGTGGGCATCATTAATCAATGAGTTTTATAATTCACAATGGGTGATAAAACTCGCTGCGTATGATAATGGTGCTCCAGCCAATCGGCTTTCCAACTGTCATCTGTTTGAAAAATGACAGTTGGAAAGCTAATTGGCTGGAGCACCATTAATCATATGCAAAGAGTTCTATCACTCATTGGGAATTATGAAACTCATTGATAAATGATGATTGGTTGGTGCTTTATTTCTCTCCACTTTATCACTCTCCAAGCCTTAGCACATCTCCCCCCTCAGAAAGGTGGATTAACACCGGACCAAGAACCCAAAAGTATTCCTTGTTGGTGGTTAATAAAAATATATAAAAAATACATTTGCTTTTGGTTTACCTTTTTGTAAATTAAATTTAAAAAGAAAAAATTGGCCATTTTGGGCAGATTGAGGAGTTATTAGAAAACGAATGGTAATTTTGTGAATCTGCAAAGTCTGCTAAAAGATATATATTGTGTGGGCACTATATAATTAGATTACTGATGTTTGTATTGAATTGGAAACAAGGGCAAGTGTAAGCTGTCTATTTCAAACACCTGGGTTAACCTAAACCCAAAATTAAAAGTGTATTAAAACGGCGCTATTTCTTTAGTCACATGGTGAATAATGTGTTGGTGAAAGAATACTTTAAGGACACTTTTCTTATTTATTTGTGAGTGTCAGGTATTCTTCCTCAAAACTGGGAATAGGAAAAGAAAATTATATAGAATAGTGGAATACAACACTTGGTCAAAACAATGGCCCTGATTCAGAGCCAGACGCTCTGACCAGAGCGCTCGCTCTGAATCAGGGCCCTCCTCCATTAATATGGAGCGTCCTCCTGGACGCTCGTATAGCTGTGGGTCACCACCCACAGCATATACGAGCGTGCAAAAAGATGGTCGCGATGGTCTTGACCATCGCGACCATCGGACTTGCGAGGGAAACCCTGCGGTCGGGTCAGAGCCAAAATCACTCCCACTGACATCACTAGTGATGTCAGTGGGGCCGGCTTCAGACGGTAGGCGTTCCCATGGGAACGCCTCCGTCTGGCAGGCAAGCCCCCGGCACGCCCACCAAAGGGGGCGTGCTGTCAATCAACATCGACAGCACGCCCCCTTTGGTGCGAGACCCGGAGCGATGGAAAGTCCTTCGCTCGCCAGGTCTTGCGCATGCGCACGACGGAGCTCCCTCCGTCGTGCGCATGCGCAGTGGGGACCATCGACCCACTTGCGAGCGTACTGCCGCTCACGAGTGGGTCTGAATGACCCCCAATATTCTTAAAATAGAGCATATCCAAATGAATGCACATAATAATATTAATAATAATAATAATAATAATACGGCAATCAGTGGGGTTTAATTAGGATTACTTTATCCTTTGAAGGCATCTGGAAGATGTCAAAAACATGGGCTGTATTAATGAATTAGGTTTGGTCCGAATATAATAATTCAAATCAATATTTTCCGATTTAAAGCTGGTTAATTTTCCTTAGGAGGCCAGCTTGGTTTTACCCATAAAAATGATTGCCGCTTTAACATTGTGGGAAGACTGTCAGGAGCTCCCGCGGCGACTGCATATCGCACCCCTATTACATAAGCCCCCAGGTATGATAATATCACAAACAATACCACTCAGATATAGTGGAAGCTGACAGTGACTCCAACTGCAGGTGGTGGCCCATGCCTGGGCCTGAGGAAGGGGATAAAAGAGGCAGCAGGTAGACCCTCAGGAGTCGAGATCTAGGTGTACATTTTCAGGGAAGAACTTGGGCTGAAGTCCCAGGTGCAGCGAAGTCCTGCAGGATATTCACATACTCTATCTGGAGCCCACCGCAGACCTTGATATCCAGGTCTCTACAATGGTGGTAGAGTAGGCTAAGCCGGCCAGGATCCACAAGATTGAGTACTAACTAGCAAAGTGATAAGGCACACGCAAACCCGGTATCCTCACGGAGTAGCGTAAATAAATATTCTGATATAAAATGTGGTTATTTCTTGTCCTGGAAGGACAGGTATATAAATCCTGAACCAGATCTTACCTAAGTTCCTGTAGGGCACAGTCTGGGTGTCTCAGTCCCTGACACAGAAGCTTTACTCCGTTGTTGCGAAGTTCGTTCCCTCCCAGGTCCAAGCTGACCAGTGACCGGTTTGTGACAATGGCGGTGCGGAGCTCCTCACAGCAGAACGGGGTCAGGCTACAGACCTGTAACCTGGTGATAGATGAAATATCTGTGATTAATTTGTTTTTCTGAAGTCATAGCTGAAAGAATAAAACCATGTGGGAGGAGGCATCATATGTGGTCGCATTATGGCTGGATGATGTCAAACTCCCTTACGACTAATATGGACCCATTGAAAACTGCTATTCTTATGCGAGTACCTGGTCTGCGCCCATTAGGCAGTCCCAACTACTATCTGAAATGTCTCCTCCCTACATCTCAGCTGGCTCAAAGGGAAGAGGCCGTTTCTTTTTTAATCCAAGATGGACGATGGAAAACTGCTCTATCCCAATAGAGCAGTTTCACATCGGCCATCTTGGATTCAAAGCAATATTGCCTTTTCCCTGTGAGCCAGCTAAGAAGCAGGGAGGAGACAACAGCTATGACTGCCGCCAGTCAAGGGGGAGGGCTTGATCTTGCAGCTGTCATCATCAGCGCTGGCGCTAGGCTGTGCTGGCCCAGCGCCGTATTAAGTTGCCGCCCCTTCCATCCTCCGCTCCCTCCCCTTGAGCTTACATTATCCCTCTACAACCGGGAGGGTGGGTGGGAGTTTCCTGTGCCCTCCGGATACAGTGGCGCTCCGGCTTGCCCATGCCTGGAGCCGCTACTGGTCATCATCATCATCATCTGGGATCCTGACCACCCAAATTTGATGTGGCTGTTCCGGCTGAATTTATGTCTGTTTCTTATGCTGGGTACACACCTGAAAGATATATATGCAGATCGACTGAATTGCAGATATATCTGTAGATGGTGGTTGTTCATACATACTGGCCAACCCTTACTGCCATCAAGAGATATATCTGTTGTATATCTATGTGGCCAGAGCACCCTCTGGCAGCTCCCTCCCGATGGCTGGGGCCTAGACTGGCCGGGACACCCCCAGGATGTGCAAACTCGCCTGTCGGGGCACCGGATCTGGGATAAGTTCAATATACTGATGTACGGGATGCCAGTGCTTAGAATACTGGCGCTGGAATCCTGACACTGTCAGAATCCCGACCGACAGTGTCCCGAAGGTAAGCAGCTGGGTAGGGAGGAGTAGTTAGGGTTAGGGGATAGGGTTAGGCACTAGGGGGAGGGTTATGGTTAGGTACTACGGGGGTGGAGGGTTAGGTTTAGGGTGCGGGGAGGGGGTGGTTAGACACTAGGGAGGAGGCTAGGTTCAGGAGTATTTTTTTATCATATATATATATATATATATATATATATATACATACATATACATACACACACACACATATATATATATATATATCTGATTAGAGTGACCGTGTCCTGTTCATAAGTGGATATATAAATAAATGAGAATTTGCCCCTCTTCCCGGATGCACACTTTCGGAGACATACATGAGCATTAACCTTCTGTTTATGGAGAAGTTTCTTTGCAATATGGACATTTATGGTAAAGGAAAAATAGGACTCTGAACAGGACAGGCAGCACCGCTAAATTCTTTTCTAGTGTCTGATACCAGAGAGGGAGGGTTGGGATGCATACCGCCAGGTGTCGATATCCTAACCCTGTCGGGATGCCGGCGTGGGGATTCCCGAGCACTGGCATCCAGTACCCATCCCCCAGATCTTTCCTCCAAAGATGTCCCACACTGACGCCAGCTGAAGCTGCCACGAGGACTCCAGGACTTGATTTGCATAACCCGGCCCATCCTGGTGAGGTGCTGAATGGCAAGCCAATAGCGGTTTGCCATTGGCGGGTCGGCCAAGCACAGTGCACCAATATATCTGCAGATATATTGGGTATCGGCTGTGCTGCACACACCATCCAATAAGTAAGCGATAAAGCGCCCATTTAATTGAATGGCTAATATATATCGCCCAGTGTGTACCCGGTATTGATTCTACATGCAAATGCATTTGTGCAACCATGCCCTTATGGTACATTGCCTACAACAGAATGCTGACTCTATCATCTGATCCCCCTTTCATCTTTCTGAATAATGGTGCCTTTGCCTTCTGTTAGCGTAAGATCTGTTTTTGCCTCAACATTTACATCTAATCTATGATGTGACACCATTGTCTGTATATCAAACAATGCACATTTTTGTAAAATATCATTTCTCAATTTTGTAGATAAATCCGCTATTTATCTGACCATAGATATTTCAGATTGCATCCTATATCACTGTCACTATAACAATAAATCTGCATCTAGCGTTGCAGATTTCTGCATCCACTGGAAATTTTGGCCCTTTTGCGGGTTGCGCACGACCTTTTCTGTATTAAAGTTGTGTGTAATAATGGTTTTGTATGAGGAATACAAGCGTCACTCATTGGTCTGTCTCCAGGTTCCATAATGTAGCTAGTAAAGCTTATAACTAACGCAAGGAAAACACTTTTTATTAGGAATCAAACTATGGAGGTAATATAATCATATATATATATATATTTATATATATTAAAAAAAATTCTAAAAAAAAATATTAAGACGAGAAAAGTAAAGGACAGTAGCTCATTATACAGTCTATAGACAAAAGTGATTGGACACCGACAGCAAATAGATCAATGAGATGTTATTGACGTCAGTACTTTGTAGGCCCACCACGTGCAGTGATTACTGCAGACACCCTTCTTGGCAAACTGTCCACAAGTCCCTGGACAGTAGCAGGCGGTATGCTTTGCCATTCCGTCTTCATTACAGTGACCAACTGTGACACTGAAGAAGGTCAAGTCGGCCTACAAAGCACCCGTCACTCCAATTCGTCCCAGAGGTTCTCAATGGGGTTAAGATCTGGACTCTGAGCTGTTCAGTCCATCCGGGTTTACCAAATTTTCCATATACCAGTCCAGCGTCGCCCTGGAAACATGACAGGTGGCATTGTCGTCCTGATAAAAACATCTGTTGTTTCCGTAGAACTGCAAGTGCATGGGCCTCCCTACCAAGTGTTCTTGTCGAGACCGCCACATTAGTGGCCATTTGGAACTCGTGTGCAATGGTGAGCATGGTATGTATTTTGCTTGCGTGGGGGTGTCCAATCACTGTTGTCTACATAGCGTAGATGCATTTGCCATGTGTGGTCTATGTCTTGTACTGAGAGGACCGTTCTATAACTACTAAGGAAGCTCTCACCTAAGTTCCTGTAGGGTGCAGTCCGGGTGTCTTAGTCCCTCACACAGAAGTTTGACTCCAGAGTCCAGCACATTGTTCCAAGTCAGGTCCAGTCTGATCAGATTCCGGTTTGTCCTAAGAACAGAGCGGAGATCATCGCAGCAGGAGGAGGTCAGGCCGCAGTTCTCTAACCTGATGAGAGATCTGTATTAGGTCATTTATTATCATGTCCAGCCTCACACTCGGCATAACGACATCCCATGAACTGCGGGCGTTTTTATTATCATTCACTTTAGGATCAAGAAATCATATACCAGGTCTTTCTTATATCAAAAAAGCCTCAAAGATAAAATAAAAGCTACAAACATAACAGACGACCTAAAAAAAAAAAATACACATTTTTGCCTGCTCATTCACCAATCAAAAACACCTAATCCTTCGGCCCCCTTCCCCCTACTCTTATCATATGATGTTGCAGCCACCCCCATTGTCGTGGGCATTTCTGGGTGTCAGCTGGTAAGGCAACCATGCAAGCGCACACAAGAGATCCAATCCGTGGAGCTGCGTGGATTCTTGTGTTAACCTAAGGTCGTGAATTTGGCCACTGCCGTGGCCTTCCGCCCTTCTGGCCGCTTTGCATCCGAGTCTCAAACAGGCCCTGAATATTGGAATAAAATAATATATATTTTTATTTCCTAGTTATATCTAATTATTCGACCCCATATATTCCAGATTGAGCAATATCTGATTGTCAATATAAAAAAAAGAGCAAAAATCAGTACAAAATCAGCCAAAAATCAGTACAAAATCAGCCAAAAATCAGTACAAAAATCAGCACAAAATCAGCCAAAAATCTGTACAAAATCAGCCAGCCAATCTATAGGGAACAGTAAAATGTTATTATTACAAAATATATCCTAACACTTTCTAATTTCATATCAGTGCATATGGGGCAAATGGGAAATGTTTTTAACGTGGCATCTATCAAGTGACTATTGCTTGGGCAGGGGCATCCCAGCAAAGACACAGGAGCAAAGCGATAGTTTACACTATCGCTTCCCATCAAGGCAACTGTGCATGCACTGTCATGGGACGCCGCATGCGCGATCGCGGTCTGATGGGGAGATCTTTTTCTAATATTTTAAAAAAATGCATAATGTAGCCCTTAGGATATATTATTATCCTTTATTTATATTGCGCCACAAGTGTTCCGCAGCGCCTTACACGGTACATAAAACTAGTAAGTGAACAAGAAACAAATGACTTACAGTACATTACATTGCAGGACAAGGACACGACTTATATACTGTACATATAATGGGCTATCACCATCTAAATATGGCTACCGGGGCCAAAAAGCACATCAGAGCCTGGTAAATTCCCCAGTATGGCAGCCCCCATGGACCGCTATGGGGATAGTTTTTGTGACCGATAGCAGCGGGACCACAAAGATATCTCTGAAATCTGCTGCGATACCATCATAATAAATAAAAATGCAGTTTTTCTGAGGTTTTATCCCAAATTTGGTTTTGGACATAGACCACATGATGTAAGACATCAAAATGCGTAATGTGGCCCGTAAGTTACATTATGCATTTCAATGCGTAAACAATGAGAGTGACAGGACATCTGGGCTGTCTTTATGTGTCACTGCTGAGTGTATAAATGTAATTGTTACATTGGAAGCAGTGCTGCTAAAATTGCGCGTTTCCAAAAAGATTGTAACTAAATGCGAAACGCGTCACATTCTATGTATAAGACCAGAACTGATTTTCACCATCTCTGAGCACAAATCAAGTTGCTGTGTGCCGTCCTGTAAACCTGGACCACCCCACCCCCTCAAATACACCCCATCTCAACTCCTTTACTTCATTTAATATAATATGGGTGTAAAAGTAGCAGCACTAATGTGCCCAATTCATACTCACCAAGACATTCCCCGATTCATCCAAGCTGTGTAACTATACGAAAAAGTGACCCAACTGCTACAGTATTACACTTAATATACTACCCTTAATGTATTAAAGTTTTTTTATACATAATGTTACATCAGGATGGGTATGAAATCCCGGCTGTCGGGATGTCGTTGGTCAGAATACCGACAGCGACATCCAGACACCCATAGGGAAGACAGGTAAGTGTTTTCCCTAACCCCTACCCTAACTCTAACCTCTCCCCCTAGTGCCGAAACCTTGCCTCCCCGCACCCTAATCCTAACACTCCCTCCCCAATGCCTAACCGTCCCCCTAGTGCCTAACTCTAACCCCGCACCCTAACCCTAACCTCCCCGTCGG
Source organism: Taudactylus pleione (assembly GCA_031769625.1). Taxonomy (NCBI): domain Eukaryota; kingdom Metazoa; phylum Chordata; class Amphibia; order Anura; family Myobatrachidae; genus Taudactylus; species Taudactylus pleione. The sequence continues at coordinate 1,184,433 of JAUIMM010000799.1, read as the reverse complement.
GATTTCGGCACCGGTATTCAGACCGTCGACATCCCGCACACGCCGGGATGCAGACTACATCCCGTAACATCGGAGAAAAACAAAAGTCACCCGAAAGTCTGTCTAGGTCTCCAAACACCCAAAGAGAGAGTAATCTGCCCTATACTCATAATTTAACTAGAAAAACTAATGACGAATGGACAACAAAACCTCACTACTAATTAAAAAGTGTTCATAGAGCAAAAAAAAATTGTAAATGATAAAAAAATCCTCAAATAAATACTCAGAATAAAGAAAAGGAAATTATAACAGCTATTTTTTTTGTAATATTTGCCTTTTGTTTTTTAGGCCTTTACTGAGACTATAGTTATATAAATACTATGACAGCTCTTACTTAAGCCCTTGTAGGGTGCAGTCCGGGTGTCTTAGTGCCTCAGACAGGAGTTTCGCTCCAGAGTCCTGCAGATTGTTCCCGGTCAGGACCAATCGGATCAGAGTCCGGGTTGACATTAGAACAGAGCGGAGATCATCACAGCAGGAGGAGGTCAGATCGCAGCTCTTTAACCTGATGAGAGATGCGGATCTGTATTAGGTCATTTATTACAATTCCCAGCCTCACGCTCAGCCTGACGTCATTACTGAGAAAATTAAACTGCGTCACCCAGAGGATCCCAGGTTTTCGCCTTATGACCGCAACGTAGCCAGCTACATGTGTTCCGTAGCGGGAGTGGTATAAATGATCGACAGTGTCTAGATAGATGCTCAATAGGTCGACAGGCATTAGGTCAACATGGTCACAAGGTTGAAAGGTACAAAAGGTCGACTGACAAATGGTCAATAGTGTAAAAGGTTGACTGTGCCTAATCCTAACTGTCCCTCCGTTAAATGCCTAACCTTAACCCTAACCCTAATCCTAACCCCTAACCTTAAAAATGGTGAAAAACATGGAAAAAATATACCGACCAGTTTTGTGTCGACCATTTGCCTCTGTCGACCTTTTGTACCTATTGTCCTTTTGCACGGTTGACCTTTTGCACTGTCAACCTTTTGCCAGTCTACCGTTTGTACCTGTCAACCTATTGCCTGTCGACCATCTGGCGACCTCCGCCCCTAGTCATACGCAGCAGTAGGTGGGGCGTACATCTGAGAAGAACAGACTGTCGTTGCAAAAGGATATGCAGGTGCAATAAAATAAAATGCAAGTCGCCGGCGTAAAACGCAACAAATGGCCTTTACGTCTGACTTGTGCGTCTTCTCTCCATGTATTGCAATCCTTGCATATTGTACCCTATGCAGTGCACACAAGATGGCTGCCTCACTTGGTACTTTAGCAGGTTGACCAATCTATATATTTCAGACTTCTGTAGTCTGCTGGACTATTCCCATAGGTCCTCAATAGGTTTGTTATCAGTATGTCGGCATTCATGTCAGCCTGTAACATATCGACATGCTCGGCATGTGGCTGTTCCTGTAGGAAGTACACTAAACCTAACCCGGCAGCTTGTTCCGGCATTTGCGGCTTTAGTCGAAGGTTGTGGCTCATGGCGCAAAACCGCAGTCCTAACCCTAAACCTAATGTCGTTTCACTCGTCAACACCTGTGATGAAGACATTGTGGACATTTTGCAGATGTTGACGTGTTAGCTGTCAGTGGGCCTGACTCAGCAAGGATGCCGACACAGGCACCCGTCTGCTGCACGCATGGAGACCGCAGACTCCCACAGCCCCATATTAAGCCGCCCATCTCCCGTTACTCACAGCCTGATCAGCACGCAAGATAGCGTAATCATCGGCAACCTTGAGAACCATTGGATCCATTAGCATAATAGTGGCTGACCTGACCTGCTGCGGGATTTTGGCCGCTTCCTGTGCACAGCTTACGGTATGGCTGTGTATGCCGACGCACTGCCTTAATTATGCATGCCCCTATAATGGCGCTATAATGCCTGCGTTCGCCTGACCACCCCCCGTCACCACCCACAAACGTCACTTCCTGTCAATAAATATCAGAGGGGTCTGTGTACACACAGCGTGTAGTCTGCGTAGCCTAACCCGATCGCACTGACTCGTTTGCGTGTACGCAGTGCGATGCATGAGCAGTACAAAAACATCAGCCAAGTGCGTGCGTTCTCTCCTGTGCGTTCCTTGTTGAATCGGGCCCTGAGGTAGCAGCAGAGGGGAAGGGGCCTAACCAGTCTTCCAGACCAGCACCCCTAGCCAGCCCCAGGATCACCCTTTTACCCACGATTCCTGGGCTGATTTGCGTTAGATAATAACTGACTAATGCACTGTGACCCTATTTAGTAACTTGGACAATGTTTCTCCAGCTGGATCTGCTTGCTGGAGGGGAATCTCACACCAGCCATAGTAATACAATAGAGCCAGTGTTTGCCGGTGGCCCAACCTATCACAGTGATGGGCATTATAACCATTGTCTCTGGTCACTAGAAACACAGACATTTAGTCACTACAACAGAGTAACTAAGCTATATGGACACAATGACGCATCTCAATAAACAACACCAAGCTCAGAGTTACAGGCCTGGAACAAACCATAAGCATTATTATATTGTAACATATTATGGGGCCTATTCATTAAACATAAAAATTCTCTGGAGATAATTAGCTTTAGAACTCTCATGGAGTTCTAGCTAATTATAGGTGGAATTCATCATTCCACCTCTCCATAAGTATCTATTCCGAAAAGCTGTCATTTTTGCGATGACAGCTTTTCGGGAAATAGATACTTTTCCCTCTCTACACTACCTTATCGCATCTGGAAACAGTGCTGCGCATGCGCTGTTACATCTGCAAAACCAGCGCATGCGCAGCACTGCCTACAGATGCGTTAAGTTTCGTACCCCCCCCGACCCCCCCCCCCACCCACCTCCCCCCTTCGCTCACCTTCCCCCCCCCCCGACTTACCTGTCCGCGCAGCAGCCTCCGGCTCCGTCCTGCTGGTCTGTCATGTGGTTTCCCAGCAGACCACATGACAGATTAGAAAAAAAAATACATTTTTTTTTTCTTTTTCTAAACCTTCTTGTGCTCTGCTGGGGAGCACACATGTCCGACCAGCCTCCGGAGCCTGAGAACGGAGCAGAGCGCCGGAGGGACTCGTCGGGGGACCTGCACACGCGGATACAGGTAAGTTTCACCTGCTATTCGCCACCTCACAGTGGCGAATAGTAACTGCATCATATTCCGAAAATGTATAATTTTCGGAATTTGATTAATACCATCATTTCCACATCCCCATAATAATGTATGGGGAGTGTGGAAATTAACGCAGGGGAACTTAGCAAGGAGATATCTGTGATATCTCCTGTGCTAAGTGGCTACATGAATACCAAAATAACGTTATTTAAAGAAAATGTCCTTAAAAACGTTATTTTAGTGTTGATGAATAGGCCCCAATATATTGTAACATATTAAATGGCTTAAGTTGAACAATGGTGAGAGAGAGGGTCACCCAGCAGGCAAAACCTTCTAGGACATCACTAGGTTCCTGGCACTACTGTGACAGGTTTTAGGGTCCACAAAGGTTTTACAATATAATCTTCTTACTTTAGTTCCTCCACCTGACAGTGTTTAAACAACCCGGATAAACTGGACTCCGTCTGATACACATCTTCCTCTGTATCAGGAAATCTGCATTCCATAAAACTGCGGAAACAAGAAAAAATAACATCCTATCACTGGAGGCTGTATAACATTCTGATAGATGAGACATATGTAATATACACTACAGGCTGTATAATGTCCTATCACTGGAGGCTGTATAACATTCTGATAGATGAGCCATATGTAATATACACTACAGGCTGTATAACATCCTATCACCGGAGGCTGTATAACATGCTGATAGATGAGACATATGACAGCCTGTAGTGTATTTTACATATGGGTCATCTATCAGAATGTTATACAGCCTCCAGTGATAGGATATTATACATCCTGTAGTGTATATTACATATCACTGGAGGCTGTATAACATGCTGATAGATGAGACATATGTAATATACACTACAGGCTGTATAACATGCTGATAGATGAGCCATATGTAATATACACTACAGGCTGTATAGCATCCTATCACTGGAGGCTGTATAACATGCTGATAGATGAGCCATATGTAATATACACTACAGGGTGTATAATATCCTATCACTGGAGGCTGCATAACATGCTGATAGATGAGCCATATGTAATATACACTACAGGCTGTATAATGTCCTATCATTGGAGGCTGTATAACATGCTGATAGATGAGACATAGGATATTATACACCCTGTAGTGTATATTACATATCACTGGAGGCTGTATAACATGCTGATAGATGAGACATATGTAATATATACTACAGGCTGTATGACATCCTATCACTGGAGACTGTATAACATGCTGATAGATGAGCCATATGTAATATACACTACAGGCTGTATAACATCCTATGATTGGAGGCTATATAACATGCTGATAGATGAGTCATATGTAATATACACTACAGGCTGTATAACGTCCTATCATTGGAGGCTGTATAACATGCTGATAGATGAGCCATATGTAATATACACTACAGACTGTATAAAATCATATCACTGGAGGTTGTTTAACATCCTATCACTGGAGGCTGTATAACATGCTGATAGATGAGCCATATGTAATATACACTACAGGCTGTATAACATCCTATCACAGGAGGCTGTATAACATGCTGATAGATGAGACATATGTAATATACACTACAGACTGTATAAACTCCTATCACTGGAGACTGTTTAACATCCAATCACTGGAGGCTGCATAACATTCTGATAGATGAGCCATATGTAATATACACTACAGGCTGTATTACGTCCTAACATTGGAGGCTGTATAATATGCTGATAGATGAGCCATATGTAATATACACTACAGGCTGTATAAAATCCTATCACTTGAGGCTGTATAACATGCTGATAGATGAGCCATATGTAATATACGCTACAGGCTGTATAGCATCCTATCACTGGAGGCTGCATAACATGCTGATAGATGAGCCATATGTAATATACACTACAGGCTGTATAACATCCTATCACCGGAGGCTGTATAACATGCTGATAGATGAGACATATGTAATATACACTACAGTGTGTATAATATCCTATCACTGGAGGTTGTATAACATGCTGATAGATGAGACATATGTAATATACACTACAGACTGTATAAAATCCTATCACTGGAGGCTGTTTAACATCCTATCACTGGAGGCTGTATAACATGCTGATAGATGAGCCATATGTAATATACACTACAGGCTGTATTACGTCCTAACATTGGAGGCTGTATAACATGCTGATAGATGAGCCATATGTAATATACACTACAGGCTGTATAAAATCCTATCACTGGAGGCTGTATAACATGCTGATAAATGAGACATATGTAATATACACTACAGGCTGCATAACATGCTGACAGATGAGACATATGTAATATACACTACAGGCTGTATAACATGCTGATAGATGAGCCATATGTAATATACACTACAGGCTGTATAACATCCTATCAGTGGAGGCTGTATAACATGCTGATAGATGAGCCATATGTAATATACACTTCAGGGTGTATAATATCCTATCACTGGAGGCTGCATAACATGCTGATAGATGAGCCATATGTACTATACACTACAGGCTGTATAATGTCCTATCATTGGAGGCTGTATATCATGCTGATAGATGAGACATATGTAATATACACTACAGGCTGTATAACGTCCTATCAGTGGAGGCTGTATAACATGCTGATAGATGAGACATATGTAATATACACTACAGGCTGTATAACATCCTATCACTGGAGGCTGTATAACATGCTGATAAATGAGACATATGTAATATACACTACAGGCTGTATAACATCCTATCAGTGGAGGCTGTATAACATGCTGATAGATGAGACATATGTAATATACACTACAGGCTGTATAACATCCTATCAGTGGAGGCTGTATAACATGCTGATAAATGAGACATATGTAATATACACTACAGGCTGTATAACATGCTGATAAATGAGACATATGTAATATACACTACAGGCTGTATAACATCCTATCAATGGAGGCTGTATAAACTCTGTGCTGGAAGATTCGAACACTGGCCTCTGCACTCCTAGAAATTAGACACACCCCCGTTTTCCAAAACACTGCTTGGTGCCACCCCCTCCACACCCCCACATGGCACTGAGTGCGACCATGCAGGACCCATTCTGCACATGCCCAGAACGGGTTTATGCACATGTGCATGTGTTATGGGAGTACTGCAGGGGGTGCTGCTACTCTAGGAAGAAGTCTCAACATCCAAACAACATGTTGTTATAGGATAATTCTGTATTAAATGTATAATTAGCAAACATTCCCACTGCCCATGACAAGCACAAGACAACCACACTTGCCCATTGACTACAAGAAGAAAAAGGTGATCCTAAAGCACTTCTCTAATGCTGCCAGTGACTTGCCAGGTCCACAGCTCTCACCATTCATGCTGGGGACTGATACACACAGCTCTCACCATTCATGCTGGGGACTGATACACACGGCTCTCACCATTCATGCTGGGGACTGATACACACAGATCTCACCATTCATGCTGGGGACTGATACACACGGCTCTCACCATTCATGCTGGGGACTGATACACACAGATCTCACCATTCATGCTGGGGACTGATACACACAGCTCTCACCATTCATGCTGGGGACTGATACACACAGCTCTCACCATTCATGCTGGGGACTGATACACACAGATCTCACCATTCATGCTGGGGACTGGTACACACAGATCTCACCATTCATGCTGGGGACTGATACACACAGATCTCACCATTCATGCTGGGGACTGATACACACGGCTCTCACCATTCATGCTGGGGACTGATACACACGGCTCTCACCATTCATGCTGGGGACTGATACACACGGCTCTCACCATTCATGCTGGGGACTGATACACACGGCTCTCACCATTCATGCTGGGGACTGATACACACGGCTCTCACCATTCATGCTGGGGACTGATACATGAGGCTCTCACCATTCATGCTGGCGACTGGTACACGAGGCTCTCACCATTCATGCTGGAGACTGATACACACGGCTCTCACCATTCATGCTGGGGACTTATACACACGGCTCTCACCATTCATGCTGGGGACTGATACACACGGCTCTCACCATTCATGCTGGGGACTGATACACACGGCTCTCACCATTCATGCTGGGGACTGATACACACGGCTCTCACCATTCATGCTGGGGACTGATACACACGGCTCTCACCATTCATGCTGGGGACTGATACACACGGCTGTCACCATTCATGCTGGGGACTGATACACACGGCTCTCACCATTCATGCTGGGGACTGATACACACGGCTCTCACCATTCATGCTGGGGACTGATACACACGGCTCTCACCATTCATGCTGGGGACTGATACACACGGCTCTCACCATTCATGTTGGAAACTGGTACATGAGGCTCTCACCAATCATGCTGGGGACTGATACACACGGCTCTCACCATTCATGCTGGGGACTGATACACACGGCTCTCACCATTCATGTTGGGGACTGATACACACGGCTCTCACCAATCATGCTGGGGACTGATACACACGGCTCTCACCATTCATGCTGGGGACTGATACACACGGCTCTCACCAATCATGCTGGGGACTGATACACACGGCTCTCACCATTCATGCTGGGGACTGATACACACGGCTCTCACCATTCATGCTGGGGACTGATACACACGGCTCTCACCATTCATGTTGGAAACTGGTACATGAGGCTCTCATCATTCATGCTGGCAACTGGTACATGAGGCTCTCATCATTCATGCTGGAGACTGATACCCGAGGCTTTCATTTAAACTAGTTGTAGTTAGAGGCAGGTAATATGTTAGCTAAAAATATATATGTTTAAAGTTGATTTATCCTTATACACATGACTTTCCTTTTGTTACAACAACTTTATAACCGTTGAATTATAGTCCTAAAGATTCCCACCACGACCTTTAATCTGAAAGGGAAACAACATAAAAAATATCTCATACTTATTAACTTATATTAACTTCAAACCTTCTAATTTACTTCCTGAAAAGCTACAGGGCACAAGAAAACCTTGCTCCCAGTAATGTGCCAAATACATACCGAAGTTTAGAGCATTTCGAAATTGCTTTAGATAGAACAATCCGAGACTTTGGTCCCATTTTGTAGCTCATAAAAGAAACTTTCTGTTTTTTTGTACTTCTCTCCAGGCAGTAGGCTACAGCTCGGCAACTAATGTTTACTTCGTCACTTTGTTTACCATAAGGAAAGACATTAATTTGCAAATTGAGAAAGTGCATCATCATTCTCCCCACATAGTCTTCATCCTGTGTCTCATAAAGGCAGTATAGGATCTCATTGTGGTATTCTGATGGACATTTCTTTAGCCATTCCTCCAAGGTGGGTTTTTCTACGTAGGAAATGGGACAACCAATGGTTCTCTGAGCCTCCTGAATTTGTTGTTCACCGGAAAGGCCAAATAAGAACCGTACAGTTAAATTCAGATGGGCCTGATCTTCAGAAGCCTTCAGTAAATCTGTCACTTTTGTAACTGTTTCCGTGGTTTCATCCAGGACATAGTAGAGAGCAGCGAAGAACTCCTGCACACTCAGGTGGATGAAGCTGTAGCAGGTGCGGGTCTCAATGTCCTTGTGAAAGATGTTCTCATTCAGAAACACAGACTCCAGCTCTGACATAGAGAGTCCATGTCGAACAAGATCTGATTCATCAAACAGAATTCTCCTGTCCCAAACGCCTTCGTTGGCCAAAGAACACAGCTTCTTTATACATGTACTTATAGGCTGTGTAGAGTTCCTTCCATGATACTTTATTAAACCCTTTAGATATAATAGGTAAATGGATGTGGTTGTCTTGGAATCAATCACAGATAAACCCTCTTTGAGTATTGGCTTCATTACAGTGCATACAATCCAGCAAGTTATCGGGACAACACACATGGTAAACAGAGTATCTTCGTCCTTAACTGCACTAAGAGCCTGGTCCGCTTGTTCTTTGCTATCAAAGAAATTGTAGAAATATTCTTTGCGGTCATTTCCTGTAAACCCCAGAATTTCCACATATTGAGAACATTTAACAAGACCCTTCAGCTTCATTATCGAGAATTGTCTTGTGGTGATGATTAAAGAAATTTCCGTGAGCATTTTTTTCCTCAATATACTGTTTAGAAGGATTTCTTTGGAGACCTCCTGAAATGGGTCTACACAGACCTCCGTATCATTCATTGATGGGAATTTTAATTCATCGAAACCATCAACAATTAAAAGAATTCCTTCGCTGTTACTAAGGATTGACCGCAACAGATCAGATGAACATTTCAGTCCACAAAATCTGGATAAATATCTCTCCAGGCTTATATTACCAGTGATGGTGTTAACTTCTCTACAGCTCATGTAAAATACATAATTAAACTTTTCTTTATACAGGTTCCCGGAGGCCCAGTCCAGCATGATCTTCTGGGAGGTCATTGTTTTTCCAATCCCAGCAGGTCCTTGTAGCACCACAATCTTGGGAATATTTCCACCATCATCAGGGTCGAACAGAGCTTGTATGGTGGTTGGGGCATACGCCTCTGAAGATCTGTTTGCCATAACCTGTAGATGCCGTTGTCCTGTAGATGTTATTTCGTGTTGTCTCTCCACTTCATTCCGAAGATTCTTGATCAGTAAAAGGCTGGTGTACCGTTTCTTCATAAAGACTTCCTCCCCAATCCTTGCATTACTGTCTTCAATACGTAGGTATTTCTCTCTCATATCATTAACATATTGTAGTCTGCAGTCTGTACAGGATTTAAAAGTATAAATTATATTAGCTAATGGTCAGATCTTGAGATTCAATGTGGTTTTAGGTGGCAAGAACATGAAACAAAGCGTGTCCATTAAACCAAGCAGCATAAAGAAAATATTCTGAAGAATTCAGAGATAAAAATGGTTAATAATGGAATGGGCATTACTTAGAAAAATAAACACAAAAACTAAAAATAAATTATTTTAAACTTATATAATATAGATCTCTGTATTTCACACATGTACTTTCAATGGCATTAAATAGAGTGTGGTCTTGGGGTCGTAGTCAATATTGTCTATAGTCATAAGGTCAATACTGTAAAGTTGAATATCATAATCTTGACATGGTCAAAATGTCGACACCTATTATGTTGACCATGAAATGTTGACACAGTTAAATGTCAACAAATGGAATGTAGACAGTCAAAAAGTTGACAGTAGAAGTTTTAGTGTTAGGGTTGAGGTTAAAGTTTTGCTTAAAATTGGGGGGCCAATATTATGTACCAATCAACACTTTGTCAATGTCAACATTTTGCAAGCTGACATTGTGGTGGTCGACATTCAGAACATGTTGACATTTTGTCTGTCATCATTTTGTGCCTGTCGACATTGTGGTGTCTGTATAATGACTGTCGACATTGTGATTGTCAACAGAACATACTGGGCCTGTGGTCTTGCATTTTACTGACATTTCCATCTCACCGTGCTAGTAGGTAGCAATTATTACATTCTTCTAGCAGTATATCGATACCGATATGTAATACCCACTGGTGTTATAAAGTGTAGGCACCTCCAGTGGTTGCTTCCCATTGGCAGCATGATAGAAGGTGGGTAATAGCCATGTTCTATGCTTACTGATGGGGCATGTAGGAGGAAACAGGACTATAGTCCACTGGTCAGTTCTGCAAGGTAGCAATGGGCATTATATAATGGGGCCTGCTCCTTTTATTGTACTCAGTCAGACATAATAGGACCTTCAGGATTCCCACTTCTACCACCAACAGCAAAGCTGTTGGTGGGGATGGGGTGGAGCTAATGGCACTTGTGATGCTTATTATGGCACCACGGATGGGTGGGGCTTCACAAGCACCATGAGAGAAGAAGCATTTGTAAGCACCAGTGAAGGCCGGGCCTCATCATAGTGCAATAGGGTTGCTCTTGCTTCCGCTGGGAGTTGGATTGTAGCAGTGCTGCCTGGACAGGACTGTACAGTAGAGATACTGGTAAGAGGGTGAGTACTGAAAAGCTAGAGGGTATATTAGGAGATCTGAGATGGTCTTGTGGAAGGAGGATAGAAAGGACACATAGGTTGGTAAATCTAGATAAGGGGAAGTAATAGGAGAAATGGGACATCCCGATCACTGTTCTGTAAACCACATAAGCACTTTGTGTCATACATGATCTGCGAGGGGATAACTAATGACTCTTATAATACCTGTAGTATATGGACAGAATACATGGAACATGTTATAGTATGTGGCTTGCCTTAGACCTGAACTTGGTCTGCAGGTGTGGATGGTGCACAGAGGCATAGTGTCCGTCCCATAGTAATGAGACTTCCTGGAGTGTGTATGGAACCTTGAGTAGTCCCTCCCACTGTCAGATCTACCTCCTCTCACTGGGCAAAGACCCTTTTTCCTAATAATATAGATTTTAGCTTTCCTTGTTCAAGTATTTAAGGAGAACATTTTACTGACCTTGAAGTCTTATATTTGGAGTCATCTTCTGTGATTTAACTGAAAAATGACAAAAGCAGGAAAATAATATATTAGGTATAGAAGATAACCGTTACCCCCGTTTAAGTAATAATAATGGTATTAGAAGTCACTGAGCAGGATAAGGGACCGTGTAAAAGTGAGGAGGTAGCAGGTGGTCAGTACTGTACAAAACACAGAGGTGATTCATAATATTCTTATGTACTACATTAGAAATATACTTGTTCCTTATAATTGTTCAAGTGATGACATCACTAATCACCAAATATGTAAATGATCACTCATTGTTTATGCAGTTACCAAAGGCATTGATACGTGGGATAACCAACTCCCTACTGTAAAATATCCGGATATTAGAAGTCTTTGAGGAGTTTTGTGACAATATATGTAAGCACAAGGATATATATATATATATATATATATATATATATATTAGTATAAAGTATTAAGCAGTGCGTATAGTAATGTGGTCCTTGTACTATGTTTATAAGAAACACTTCTGTACATTATATTAGCATTTTCAAACATATCAGTCATGTTACCTCCTCTCATATCAAAAACTGTAAACTAGGTTTCCTTGTCTCTGATTAATACACCTTATGAATACAACTCCCCCCTCTTTAATTACAAAACATAGTGTTTATATAGGTGTCACCAAGCCCTGTACAAAGGAAACAGTTTAGGATGGGGGGTGGAAACTGGAGTACCCAGAGGAAGCCAAAACTAAAATGGGGAGTAAATACAAACTCCACACAGATAGGGACCTGGTAAAGATTCAAACTCATGATCGCATCACAGTGATGCAGCAAGGTTACCCACCATGCTGCCCCGCTTACATACAAAATAAATAACCAGCACCTTTGTATGGACTACAATGGATTGTCTTGTGTGTGATTTTTCCTCCTGCAGTCAGTATAAGAGGAAGCGCACAGTGATTGTCCTGTGTATGACATTACTTCCTGCAGTCAGTATAAGAGGAAGTGCACAGTGATTGTCCTGTGTGTGACATCTCCTGCAGTCAGTATAAGAGGAAGTGCACAGTGATTGTCCTGTGTGTGACTTCTCCTGCAGTCAGTTTAAGAGGAAGCACACAGTGATTATCCTGTGTGTGACATCTCCTGCAGTCAGTATAAGAGGAAGTGCACAGTGATTGTCCTGTGTGTGACATGTCCTGCAGTCAGTATAAGAGGAAGTGCACAGTGATTGTCCTGTGTGTGACATGCCCTGCAGTCAGTATAAGAGGAAGTGCACAGTGATTGTCCTGTGTGTGACATCTCCTGCAGTCAGTATAAGAGGAAGTGCACAGTTATTGTCCTGTGTGTGACATCTCCTGCAGTCAGTATAAGAGGAAGTGCACAGTGATTGTCCTGTGTGTGACATCTCCTGCAGTCAGTATAAGAGGAAGTGCACAGTGATTGTCCTGTGTGTGACATCTCCTGCAGTCAGTATAAGAGGAAGCGCACAGTGATTGTCCTGTGTGTGACATCTCCTGCAGTCAGTATAAGAGGAAGCGCACAGTGATTGTCCTGTGTATGACATTACTTCCTGCAGTCAGTATAAGAGGAAGTGCACAGTGATTGTCCTGTGTGTGACATCTCCTGCAGTCAGTATAAGAGGAAGTGCACAGTGATTGTCCTGTGTGTGACTTCTCCTGCAGTCAGTATAAGAGGAAGCACACAGTGATTATCCTGTGTGTGACATCTCCTGCAGTCAGTATAAGAGGAAGTGCACAGTGATTGTCCTGTGTGTGACATGTCCTGCAGTCAGTATAAGAGGAAGTGCACAGTGATTGTCCTGTGTGTGACATGCCCTGCAGTCAGTATGAGAGGAAGTGCACAGTGATTGTCCTGTGTGTGACATCTCCTGCAGTCAGTATAAGAGGAAGTGCACAGTTATTGTCCTGTGTGTGACATCTCCTGCAGTCAGTATAAGAGGAAGTGCACAGTGATTGTCCTGTGTGTGACATCTCCTGCAGTCAGTATAAGAGGAAGTGCACAGTGATTGTCCTGTGTGTGATGTTTCCTCCTGCAGTCAGTATAAGAGGAAGTGCACAGTGATTGTCCTGTGTGTGACATGTCCTGCAGTCAGTATAAGAGGAAGCGCACAGTGATTGTCCTGTGTGTGACATCTCCTGCAGTCAGTATAAGAGGAAGCGCACAGTGATTGTCCTGTGTGTGACATCTCCTGCAGTCAGTATAAGAGGAAGTGCACAGTGATTGTCCTGTGTGTGACATCTCCTGCAGTCAGTATAAGAGGAAGTGCACAGTGATTGTCCTGTGTGTGACTTCTCCTGCAGTCAGTATAAGAGGAAGTGCACAGTGATTGTCCTGTGTGTGACATCTCCTGCAGTCAGTATAAGAGGAAGTGCTCAGTGATTGTCCTGTGTGTGACATCTCCTGCAGTCAGTATAAGAGGAAGTGCACAGTGATTGTCCTGTGTGTGACATCTCCTGCAGTCAGTATAAGAGGAAGCGCACAGTGATTGTCCTGTGTATGACATTACTTCCTGCAGTCAGTATAAGAGGAAGTGCACAGTGATTGTCATGTGTGTGACATCTCCTGCAGTCAGTATAAGAGGAAGCGCACAGTGATTGTCCTGTGTGTGACTTCTCCTGCAGTCAGTATAAGAGGAAGCACACAGTGATTGTCCTGTGTGTGACATCTCCTGCAGTCAGTATAAGAGGAAGTGCACAGTGATTGTCCTGTGTGTGACATGTCCTGCAGTCAGTATAAGAGGAAGTGCACAGTGATTGTCCTGTGTGTGACATCTCCTGCAGTCAGTATAAGAGGAAGTGCACAGTGATTGTCCTGTGTGTGACATCTCCTGCAGTCAGTATAAGAGGAAGTGCACAGTGATTGTCCTGTGTGTGACTTCTCCTGCAGTCAGTATAAGAGGAAGCGCACAGTGATTGTCCTGTGTGTGACATCTCCTGCAGTCAGTATAAGAGGAAGCGCACAGTGATTGTCCTGTGTGTGATATCTCCTGCAGTCAGTATAAGAGGAAGTGCACAGTGATTGTCCTGTGTGTGATGTTTCCTCCTGCAGTCAGTATAAGAGGAAGTGCACAGTGATTGTCCTGTGTGTGATGTTTCCTCCTGCAGTCAGTATAAGAGGAAGTGCACAGTGATTGTCCTGTGTGTGATGTTTCCTCCTGCAGTCAGTATAAGAGGAAGTGCACAGTGATTGTCCTGTGTGTGACATGTCCTGCAGTCAGTATAAGAGGAAGTGCACAGTGATTGTCCTGTGTGTGACATCTCCTGCAGTCAGTATAAGAGGAAGCGCACAGTGATTGTCCTGTGTGTGACATCTCCTGCAGTCAGTATAAGAGGAAGTGCACAGTGATTGTCCTGTGTGTGATGTTTCCTCCTGCAGTCAGTATCAGAGGAAGTGCACAGTGATTGTCCTGTGTGTGATGTTTCCTCCTGCAGTCAGTATAAGAGGAAGTGCACAGTGATTGTCCTGTGTGTGACATGTCCTGCAGTCAGTATAAGAGGAAGTGCACAGTGATTGTCCTGTGTGTGACATCTCCTGCAGTCAGTATAAGAGAAAGTGCACAGTGATTGTCCTGTGTGTGACATCTCCTGCAGTCAGTATAAGAGGAAGTGCACAGTGATTGTCCTGTGTGTGACATCTCCTGCAGTCAGTATAAGAGGAAGTGCACAGTGATTGTCCTGTGTGTGATATCTCCTGCAGTCAGTATAAGAGGAAGTGCACAGTGATTGTCCTGTGTGTGATGTTTCCTCCTGCAGTCAGTATAAGAGGAAGTGCATAGTGATTGTCCTGTGTGTGATGTTTCCTCCTGCAGTCAGTATAAGAGGAAGTGCACAGTGATTGTCCTGTGTGTGACATGTCCTGCAGTCAGTATAAGAGGAAGTGCACAGTGATTGTCCTGTGTGTGACATCTCCTGCAGTCAGTATAAGAGGAAGCGCACAGTGATTGTCCTGTGTGTGACATCTCCTGCAGTCAATATAAGAGGAAGTGCACAGTGATTGTCCTGTGTGTGATGTTTCCTCCTGCAGTCAGTATAAGAGGAAGTGCACAGTGATTGTCCTGTGTGTGATGTTTCCTCCTGCAGTCAGTATAAGAGGAAGTGCACAGTGATTGTCCTGTGTGTGACATGTCCTGCAGTCAGTATAAGAGGAAGTGCACAGTGATTGTCCTGTGTGTGACATCTCCTGCAGTCAGTATAAGAGGAAGTGCACAGTGATTGTCCTGTGTGTGACATCTCCTGCAGTCAGTATAAGAGGAAGTGCACAGTGATTGTCCTGTGTGTGACATCTCCTGCAGTCAGTATAAGAGGAAGTGCACAGTGATTGTCCTGTGTGTGACTTCTCCTGCAGTCAGTATAAGAGGAAGTGCACAGTGATTGTCCTGTGTGTGACATCTCCTGCAGTCAGTATAAGAGGAAGTGCACAGTGATTGTCCTGTGTGTGACATCTCCTGCAGTCAGTATAAGAGGAAGTGCACAGTGATTGTCCTGTGTGTGATGTTTCCTCCTGCAGTCAGTATAAGAGGAAGTGCACAGTGATTGTCCTGTGTGTGACATGTCCTGCAGTCAGTATAAGAGGAAGTGCACAGTGATTGTCCTGTGTGTGACATCTCCTGCAGTCAGTATAAGAGGAAGTGCACAGTGATTGTCCTGTGTGTGACATCTCCTGCAGTCAGTATAAGAGGAAGTGCACAGTGATTGTCCTGTGTGTGACATCTCCTGCAGTCAGTATAAGAGGAAGTGCACAGTGATTATCCTGTGTGTGACTTCTCCTGCAGTCAGTATAAGAGGAAGTGCACAGTGATTATCCTGTGTGTGACTTCTCCTGCAGTCAGTATAAGAGGAAGTGCACAGTGATTGTCCTGTGTGTGACATCTCCTGCAGTCAGTATAAGAGGAAGTGCATAGTGATTGTCCTGTGTGTGACATTACTTCCTGCAGTCATTTTAAGAGGAAGGGCGCAGTGATTGTTCTGTGTGTGATGTCTCCTGCAGTCAGTATAAGAGGAAGTGCATAGTGATTGTCCTGTGTGTGACATTACTTCCTGCAGTCATTTTAAGAGGAAGGGCGCAGTGATTGTTCTGTGTGTGATGTCTCCTCCTGCAGTCAGTATAAGGGGAAGCGCACAGTGATTGTCCTGTGTGTGACATTTTCTCCTGCAGTCAGTATAAGTGATTTCCTGTTTTTGATGATTCCTTCTGCAGTCAGTATAATAGGAAGAGCACAGTTAGTCCTGTGTGTGACATCTACTACTAATGTCATTATAAGAGGAAGAGCACAGTGATTGTCCTTTGAGTGAGTTCTTCCTGCAATGCAGCTGCAGTTTGTGCACAAACACCACCTTGATTATCAGACTCCCACCATTGACCAAAGCACTTGTGATTCCATAGATGCTATTACTCTTATGTAAAGAACGAGAGACAAATCACATGGGAGAATCATCCTACTTTACCCCCACACCTTACTGGAACTTACCATTGCGTATCATGTTGCATTGGAGATCCTCTGCAGGTCCCATAAAACTGATCCCTCTGAGGACCTGTACGGCCACCTCCAGAGCGGTTTCCTCTCCATAAGCATCAATGAGGAGGTTTTTTGTGATAACACTGTCTGCCCCTTCCAAGCGCCCACGTGGGACGGCACGTCGGCCTTCATATGAGAAGTCAGACAACTTGTCCTTAAATCGTTTGAAGTCTTTTCGCTCCAGATCCTCCAGAGCCTCATAGAGAACATCTCCAGGTGTCCGGCTCATCTCAGACCGAGACCCTGAAGAGAACAGAATAATGTTCTATAATGGTTACATATATAGAATTCCTTCACAACCTTCGGATGATTTTAGTTAACTAGGCTGTAAACACCCTCTTGCAACCTATGCTAAGTCAATCACTTTCCCTTCCAGGCTTATGTACATCAGTGATTTCTAGACTTGTCCTTATTTTATCAGGCTGAGGTGTCTATTTGTGTTGCCACCGGATACAAAACACAACAATCAATGGGTGAATAGCTCTTTACTGACCCACTGTAGAGTATAACTAGGAATGGGTAATGCTAGAAAACATGTTGGTGTAAGACATTCCAGACATAGAGCCTGTGTATAATTACATTGATTATTAACAGTAACAGCTGCAATGTTGCTTGGCCAGAGTAAGTTAATTATGGGATGTCGTCGTATTGTTACCACTTACAATGTAGACACCATAGTTGTAATGTGGACATTAAACATTTTGGAATCTGCAGAATGCCGACATGGTCACAATGTGAAATGCCGAAATTCTGCACAGACCGGGGAGGGTTCTTGTTGTTAAGCACAGGGAGAGGGTTAGTGTTTGAGCACAGGGAAAGGGTTATGGTTTGGGGACTAGGGGAAGGGTAAGGGTTGGGTACTAAGGGTAGGGTTATGGTTTGATGGACTACGGGGAGGGTTATGGTTTGGGGCACTAGGGGGAGGGTTATGGTTAGGCTGTGGCGGTGGAGGGTTAGGGTTTGGGCACCAGGGCAGTGTTTCCCAACCTCAGTCTTCAAGGCACACTAACAGTCCAGGTTTTAGTGATATCCATTCTTGAGCACAGATGGTTACATCAAAACAACTGAGGTTCTAACAGACACTTGTGCTAAAGTATTGCTATCCTTAAAATCTGAACTGTTATTGTGCCTTGAGGACCGTGGTTGGGAACCCCTGCTCTAGGGGGAGGGTCTGTGTTTAGGCACGAGGGGAAGGGTTATCATTGGGCACTAGGGGGAGGTTTATGGTTTGGGTACTAGGGGCAGGGTTATCGTTGAGTACTAGGGGGAGGGTCACGGTTTGGGCACTAGGGGGAGGATTAGAGTTAGGCTGAGGCAGTTGAGGGTTAGAGTTAGATACTAGGGGGAATGTTAGGTTTTGGGCACGGGGGTTGGGCTGCAGCAGCAGCAGAGGGATAGGGTTAAACAGCAGCAGAGGGATAGGGTTAAACAGTGGAGAAAGGTTAGGGTTTAGGGGAGGGTTAGGTTGTGGCAGTGGAGGGTTAGGGTTTGGGTACTAGGGTTAGGGTTAGGCTGCAGCAGCGGAGGGGTAGGGTTAGACACAGGGGGAAGGTTAGGGTTTGGGCACTAGAGGGAGGGATAGGTTTAGGCACTAGGGGGAGGGTTAGGTTTAGGTTGCGGCAGAGGAGGATTACAGTTAGACACTAGGAGGAGGGTTAGAGTTGGACACTGGGGGAGGGTTTTGGTTATGCTTTGGGATGGTAGGTTAGGGTTAAGGATTAGGATTAGTCATAAATACCACAAGAAGTGCTGCAGGAACCACCGGAAGTCATCAGGATGTCACTGCCAGGGCCGGAAGACACAGCTGAAGCCATCAGACTCGTCGTACCAGATAGGCCACCACTGGACCACCAGCAATGTTTTGTTGACATTCTAATCATGTTGACATTTCATCCGTGTCAACATGGTGCATGTCGACATGGTGCGTGTCGACATTCCAAATATATCGACATTACAACCACGTCTGCATTATTACAGTAAGAATTTATAATGTTTGCTGGGTTGTATTATAAAATAACGGAACAGTGATGTGTCTCTCAGAAGTGGGAATAACGTCTTCTACTGAAGAATCCCAAAGAAAGCCTCAGCCTGATGCAGTCAATAAAACCACAGATGTAACCACCGGCCACCCGAGCATGAAAGGACTAATAAAGGGTTAATTAGTGCTTGTGTACTAATGTAGGTTATGGCTTCAATCATTACTGAGATTACTAATAAAAGATAATTATTATACAAACTGTCGCTTACTTTTCAAGGAGGAACCGGCCATGATCCTGGGGACAATCAGGCTCTACGTGTCCTAGAAGAAAATAAAATGCAGATTATTCACTATAAACCTGAGCTATTATTTCCAATTCGCTGACACTCTTCAATGACCTTCTCCATAGACCAGTCATCCCACGAAAGGATGAGGACGTCAGCGTTTTTAGAAGTGGAGATGTTGCAAATAGCAACCAATCAGATTCTAGCTATTATCTTCTGGAAGGTGCTAGTTAAATGTTAAGTAGAATCTGATTGGTTGTGAAAAAGTTAATCTTATATATTTATATAACCAACTCTGAGTCACAGCAAAACAGTCAGTCTTCATATTAGGTTAAATCCAAAATGGCTTCTGGCCAGAAGCTGAATGAATAGAAACAATCAGTTGTGCTTCCATTACACTCCGTTTATTCTTGGATTAGTTGCAACATTTTATACCACTCACAATTACCATAAAATTAGTATACAGACAAAGAAACTAGCACTGCACATGCGTCAGATTTCGGCTTATCAATTTCAAATGAACATATATTAATAACATTAAACATAATCTATTGTCACTAGATGGCAGTATTATACCGAGTAAAAATATCTTTGTCTCAGCATGTAAAGCGTTAACATTTTTTCATAAGGGTATGCAAGAGCTTCATAACGATACATAGTATAAACTATAAGGGGTAAATTTACTAAGAAGGGAGTTCTATTAAGAAGTGATGTTGCCCATAGCAACCAATCAGATTCCAGGTATTATCTTCTAGAAGGTGCTAGATAAATGAGAAGTAGAATCTGATTGGTTGCTATGAGTAACATCACTTCTTAAATAGAACCCCCATCTTAGTAAATTTACCCCTAACTGTGAATACAATGGGTTTTTGTGTTCTCTCTTATACATCTTATCTCCTTGCAATACTTTCACATGTCCACATTACTCTTTAAAGGACAAGCTCCCAGCTAACATCGCTCTATGGGCCTGATTCAGACCCAGTTGCGAGCGCTGTGCACTCGCAACCGGGTCGATGGCGGCCCAGAGCGCATGCGCACGACGGAGCCGGCTCTGTCGTGCGCATGCGCGAGACCCGGATAGCGACGGGCAATCCATTGCTCCGGGTCTCGCACCAAATCGATGTTGAGTGACAGCACGCCCCCTTTGGTGGGCGGGCCGGGGGGGGGTGGCTGCCAAAAACAGAGGTGTCCCCATGAGAACGCCTACCGTTTGGGGCCGGCCCCACTGACATCACAAGTGATGTCAGTGGAGAGATTCCGGCTCTGTTAGAGCTGAAACCTCTCTGGGGCTTGCGGCAACAAGACCCTACCACAAGGGTCCTACCACAATGGTCGCGATGGTGAAGACCATCGCGACCATCATCACGGCCGCTCGCTATAGCTGTGGGTGGTCAACCACAGCTATGCGAGCGGCCAGGAGGCCGTTCTTAAAAAAAAAAAAAAAAAAGACCGGCTCTGAATCAGGGCCTATGAGCAATGCCTGCGTATTTTGTTCAAATTGAACACACATAAAAACAAAATGGCGTTTCAAACGCCATCTTGTTTCCTGCCTTTATCAGCTGCTATGGGCAACATCTCCACTTCTAAGACCTTGGAGAGAGACAAAGTTGAGAAGTTACACCCAACCAGCTTCTAACTGTCATTTCATAGACTGTGCTCAGGGGCGTATCTATAATGGGTGCAGGCTGTGCAGGGCACACGGGCCTCTGGGTCCAGGGGGGCCCCGCACTGCACACCCTGCACCCATAATATTACTTACCTCTCCGCAGTCCCACGTCGGAGCGGGGGTCCAGCACTGTAAAAACTACTGGAAAATGGCCGCTGTGGCCATTTTCCCCCGGTGACCGGCGCATACTCTATAGACTCTGGGTGCACTCTAGTGCCCAGAGTCTATAACTCCGGTGCTGGCCGCGCACAGCTCAATACTCTGCTGGCCGCCAGATAGAGAGGAGGGGGCCCATGTCGGAGACTGTACACGGGCCCCCTCCTCTCTAGAAACGCCCCTGACTGTGCTAGATAAATTCAGGTTAGAAACTGACTGGTTGTTTTGGGCAACTTCTCCACTTCATCTCTCTCCAAGCCTTGGTACATCTCCCCCATTGAGGCAGTGTGTGGGACTGTGGAAATGCAATGGACTAAGGGCTTGAGTCACTACTATCATTGTGATCGCAGACTGACATAAAGACGCCCACTTCTCCTTACTCACATCCGTATACCTGACCAACATAGTGAAACAATCGGTAACATCGAGTAACATCGGGAAGTTATGGAAGCCCAGACCTTTCTCAGGAATTGCTTACTTTTGCGCACGCAATGACACCTTAGGCGGCATCTGGTATCGCAGTGGATAATTTATGCATGCCTCTGCAATGGCGCTGAATCGCACTGGCACGCCTGCGTTCGCCCAACCACCCCCCGTCGCCACTCACAAACGGCACCTCCTGTCAATCATTCTGCTATGGGCCGGCATAGCCTCTGTGATCGCAGACCCATGGCAGTACGCAACAATCGACCGATTGCGTGCGTATAAGCAACTGCGATCCTGGATGAATCAGACCCTAAGCCCAGCCAGGGTAACTCAGATAAAGCTGCTCCCGTATCTTGCTCGTTCGCTAGCGAAATGGGCGCCACTGTGACGCAGTTCTCCACAACTGACCGGTTCCGTTTTTCCATACGTTAGTTTTCATTTATTTTTCCAACATTTACATAAATAAAGTCTATTTATATAGTAGGAATAAATATAGTCCTTGCCCCTAGCATATAAAGGCTCTCATCTCCAGCAAAGAATGGGTTACAGCATGTCCCTGCAAATTGTCACAGCTCAGGGCTTTTAGCTTCCTCCTTGTCAGAGTTATGTACCAAGGTCACAAGTCACAAGTATATAACATTGTATATAGATTCACTACGCCACCCCTTATTTATAGGAATATATTATCATTTACTGCTGATCAGCCTTATCCGCTGATCAGTCACATTCATTAGTATCGTTACGTTAAACAGGAGGTCCATATATTTTTATCCAGCGTATTACTAACATTAGGGGCCTATGGACCTCACTCAGACCCGCTCGCTAGATGCTTTGCTCACTCCCAGCGTATGCATAAGGGGCACTACTGGGGGCCTGCATAAGGGGGATCACTCCTGGGGGCACTGTATAAAGGGCACTGTATATGGGGGATCACTACTGGGGGCCTGCATAAGGGGCACTACTGGGGGCCTGCATAAGGGGGATCACTCCTGGGGGCACTGTATAAAGGGCACTGTATATGGGGGATCACTACTGGGGGCCTGCATAAGGGGCACTACTGGGGGCCTGCATAAGGGGGATCACTCCTGGGGCACTGTATAAAGGGCACTGTATATGGGGGATCACTACTGGGGGGCTGCATATGGGGGATCACTACTGGGGGCACTGTATAAGGGGAACTAGCAAGGCAGGCGATCGCACGGCAAGGCATTAGCACGCAGTGGCGTAACTAGGGTATTTGGAGCTCAGGGCAAATTTGAAAAAGGAGCCCCCCCTATGTGCGAGCGCTGGGAAAATGGGCGTGGTCACAAGGGGCGTGGCTACTTAAAATGGGGCGTGTCAGCATGACACACCCCTTTCTTGTCACTGGGAACATTTCTTTCAGTTTGCACCTTAATGCAGTACCCCTTATACAGACCCCTTATGCAGTGCCCCTAGTAGTGGTCCCCCTTATGCAGGCCCCCAGTAGTACCCTTTATATAGTACTCCCAGTATACAATGCCCCCAGTAGTGGTCCCTCTTATGCATGCCCCCAGTAGTGCCTCTTATGCAGGCCCCCAGTAGTGCCTCTTATGCATGCCCCCATTAGTGTGACACCCCGAAATTAGGGGATCCTACTACTGTGTAGAAAAACTTGCCAGTAACTTAGTCATAAATGTCTTTAAGTTGTATATGTATATAAAAATTTATTTTATTAGGGAGAGTATTTTAAAATGCAAATGTTGGCAGCTTAAGCTGGGGTGAACTACCCCCGTAGTGGTGAAGGTATGGTGCCGTCCGGGCAGGGTGACCCTGTGCAACTTGGGGTCCCATGAGGCCAGGATTAGTCCAAGGGACTGTAAGTAGGGGGGAAAACACCCCTGTTGGATGTCGGGAAGATGTAAAGGTACCGCACGGGACAAAGGGCCCGTTGGAGTGGACCGCGAGGAGAGGGAGAGGCTATAAAAGGCCCTGGACACGGGACTATTGCGCAGTTGTTGCAGAGCGCTGAGAGCAGAGGGAGACGCGGCTGCGCTAAATGTACCTGTGAACGTTGTAGGGCAGCAACCGGCGGTCCGAGGGTCGAGAATACTCTAGCGGCATTCCGGGGATATCTTGGCGGAAGGAGGAGACGGCTGAAGGCAAACGGAAGTCCTGTCAGGTGGAGGCGCGGCCGAGGCGGAGACTTGGAGGCGGTCATCCACGGGAGGCGGAGCTAACCCGGGTCCTCTGGAGGCTGTCCGGGACCCTGCTGACACGCAGAGAGAGGAGTCGAGGTTAACACAGCGGGGGTAAGAGGCTTGCCTGCATACACACCCCTGCAATCAGTATCCACTCACAGTTATCCCACAGCTAGCAGGCAGCTCACGACCCTTGTGCTTATGATCCTGCCACAGCCCCCCCCTCAGACATCAGTGCAGGAGAGTTTATTGACACCATATTAAAGTGCCTACAGCCTGGAACTTATTAACTAACTACGGCTGGGACGAGCATAAGATTTGGCAGTTAGACTTTAGTAAAAGAGAGCCCCATAAGGAGCGGAAGAGACTTTGTATATTAACCCCTAATAAAAGCTGACCCTTGTGCGGATCTACAGTAGAAGTTCCTTGATACAAAATACAATGGGCTCTATTTATTAACATTATTTTTACTAAAATAAAGTGAAAAAGGGTGTTTTCACACCCTTTTCACATTATTTTAGTTTCACCTGTAGTTACTATAGGGCAATTGGAGTAGAATTAGTAAAATTCTACTCCAACCCTTAAGTATCACTTATTTTTAGTAAAGCAGATCGCATTTCCCATAATTGTAATGGGAAATGTGATCCGACCACAGTTACTAAAAATAAATTGTAAAAAAATACCGGGGGAAGCCCTGTGATAATAACGCCACCTGGAGGTGGCGTTATCCAGGGTCTCCCCCGGTTACCGGACTCCTGCTCTGCTCTAACGGGAAGAGCAGAGGCGGGAGCCGGTACCAGTAATCAGCTGTGTGGTCTAAGCAGACCGCAAGCTGATTGCTGTAAAAAAAAGAGAAAAAAAAATGAAACATTTTTTTTTTACTTACCTGAATCCAGGGACCGGTGATCGGGCCTCCGGTGATGGCTCCTCTCCGGTCAGCTGGTCTCCCACAGTGCACTGGGGCCCGGTCATCAGATGATCGGGCCCCAGTGCAGTATGGGAGATCACCTGATCGGGAAGCCCGGAGAAGATCACCGGAGGCCCGGAGGATGCAGGTAAGTGTAATGAAGGGAGGGGGGGTCGCGGGGTGGGGGTGGGGGGGTCACAGGGGTCCGCAATAGCGGGGGGCGGGGCTTAGCACCAGGGGCGGGGCTTAGCGCCGGTGGGGGGCAGCAGCGACGGTGGGTCGGTGCATGCACGGGCTCTTAGTCGCGGTATTTTTTCCGAAAATACAGCGACTAGAGTGCGGATGGGATCCGCAGGGACAGAGCTTTATCGCAAGCTCTGTCCCTGCAAGGGATTTATAGTAATTCCCTGTGATATTGTCTGAATTCGCAATGCGAATTCACTCGGTAATATCACACTACAATCCGCATTCAATATGCGGATTGTAGTAAATAGAACCCAATAGGAGGAGCATAGCCAGCTACAGACAAATACAGTAATCTGTGCATAGTAACAAGCTTGCAGTCCCCTTGACATTATTAGCGATTTTCCCTTAGAACTGCTTGTATTGTAAAGACAGTAACTTTGTCTCGGTGCCTGACAGCCGGCCAGGTTTTAAGAAGGGAAATTAATAGCAAATAGGAACAGCTCAGCATTACCTTCAGTCCAAATGGAATTATTTCTGCTAAAGCAGACTAAGGACAAGGGGCCTGATTCAGAGCCGTTCGCTATTTGCGGTCGTTCGTTCAAAAACAAGGGGTGGCTATGCAAATGATCCCTTTGCAAATTGCAGTCTGTTCACACCTCTAAGTCTGAACGAGCGAGCAAAACATACGCTCTTTTATTTGATAAAAACGCCCCCTGGCCGCTCGCACCATATGTCATGTCCGCTATTTATTAGATTAATCGAGTACATCGTACAGCTTATGAACTGCTCGCTATTCTTGTGGTTGGTTTTTTCAACCGCTATTTTGCGAGCAGTTCTGAGTTAAAAAAAACCAAGTGACGTGGTCAATGACGCTGCTGTATTAATTATGCACACCCAATAAACGCCCGCTTTGACCTTTAAGCACGCCTGCGATCGGATCTCCACTCCCCGTTTTCAAGCACCTTCCCCTGTTACCACCCACAGACGCCTCATTCTGTCACTCAAAATAGCAGGCCCTCGCTATATTGCGTACAAACGATTTTCGGCCGCACTGACTGGTTCGCGCATGCGTACTAAAAACCGTACGCATGCGCAGATGTGCGAACATCGCTCGGAACGAGCGTACTGCCGATAGCGAATGGCTCTGAATGAGGGCCAAAGTTTCCAACCAATATATGGAATGGGACTGCAGTATATCTATGTGTACATACATAAAAAAAAATATTGGGGGACCCCTATTTGGGAAAAAACTTGGGGGTACCACACGTATAAACAACAACAATTACATTTACAATGTCAATACACCCCAAACGAAACAATGAGACTAGTTTTTATTAAACAGGAACTTAGGACCTCATTCAGAGTCGGTCGTTGCGGCCGCACGGTCGTAAGGGAAAAGGGGCCGGATATGCAAATTATGCACTCGCAAGTTGCGTCGTTAAGATGGGATCATTAGCTGGACGACCAAGGGGAGTATGCGGCCGTAAGACTAAAACGACCGTGCGGCCGCAACGACCAACTCTGAATGAGGTCCTAAGTTCCTGTTTAATAAAAACTAGTCTCATTGTTTCGTTTGGGGTGTATTGACATTGTAAATGTAATTGTTGTTGTTTATACGTGTGGTACCCCCAAGTTTTTTCCCAAATAGGGGTCCCCCAATATTTTTTTTTATGTATGTACACATAGATATACTGCAGTCCCATTCCATATAATAGGCAGGTATAGTGAACTATGGCCCTCATTCAGAGCCGTTCGCTATTTGCGGTCGTTCGTTTAAAAACAAGGGGTGGCTATTCAAATGATCCGTACGCACATTGCAGTCTGTTCACACCTCTAAGTCTGAACGAACGAGCAAAACATACGCTCGTTTATTTGTTAAAAACACCCCCTGGCCGCACGCATCCTACGTCATGTCCGCTATTTATTAGATTAATCGAGTACATCGACCAGCGTATGAACTGCTCGCTATTCTTGTGGTTGGTGTTTGCTACCACAAATTTGCGAGCAGTTCTGGCTATAAAATAACCCAGTGACGTGGTCAATGACGCTGCTGTTTTAAATATACACACCCATAAAACGCCCGTTTTGACCTTTAAGCACGCCTGCGTTCGGATCTCCACTCCCCATTTTCAAGCACCTTCCCCTGTTACCACCCACATACGCCTCATTCTGTCACTCAAAATAGCAGGCACTCGCTATATAGCGTACAAAGGATTTTCGGCCGCACTGACTGGTTCGCGCATGCGTACTAAAAAGCGTACGCATGTGCAGATGTGCAAACATCGCTCGGAACGAGCGTACTGCCGCTAACGAGCGGCTCTGAATGAGGGCCTATGACTGACCTTGCTCTCCCTGAACCCCACTGAGCATGTGCAGACAGGGAGGTAGAAAGTGCCCCTTGGTCAGCGACCCATTTTAGGAGGGAAAATCCTGCCCCATTGATTGGTAGCCTGGGTGTCCAGGCAGAGATCCCTGTAGGCGGCCTGTTGCTGAGTCCCCTCTGTCCACTCATAGATGCCAGACCGACAGGGAGGAGAGTGAGGGAAAGTTTATATAATACCTTTCTCAGGGCTGTCAGTGCTGAGTCTGGGGAGAATTCCTGTAGAAAGAGTCAGGGAGGATTTGTCTGTGGAGTGTCCCAGGATCTGTACAAATAGGGGAGCAGTAACCCCTCTCATTTACTCTAGATTACAAATACTGCACCTGGTATGCTGTCTGTAATGAGTTGCTGTGGAGTGTCCCAGGATCTGTACAAATAGGGGTGCAGTAACCCCTCTCATTTACCCTAGATTACAAATACTGCACCTGGTATGCTGTCTGTAATGAGTTGCTGTGGAGTGCCCTTGGAGCTGTAAACATAAGGATGCTATAACTTTAATGTTGCCCTGGATTACAATTACCAGACTTCACATTAGCCCGGAAGGCTGCCTATCCAATCTGCCAGGGGAGGTGCTCTGATGCTGGATGTGAGTCCCTGGAGGAAGCTTGCCTGGGGATTTGCATAGAGCACCCTGCTTTGGAAGAAGCCCCTCTGAATAAAGGACTGCCTCCCTAAGTGCCTGTTATCAGGAGGCGCTGCATGTGGAAGTCTGCGCATGCTGGGAGAGGAGAAGAGCTGCCTGGGAAGGAGGTCTCATCGCTCCATAGTCGCGGATGAAGCCCCAGCTGAGGAAAAGGTCCCGCCAGTGACGAAAACCCTGCTGGCACCCGCACGGGCAGAAGAAAAGACAGCCCCAGAGGAAGAGTGCCTCAGGACCCCTCCTGCTGCTGTGTGTGTTTGCTGGACAGAGCCCCTGTGTAAAGGGATTTTGCACCTGTTGGTCCTTGTAAGATACCTGCCGGAGGCCTGTAGCTGGGAGCTCCGGTGCGGTGCTGGGCATCCCTGAGTTGCCCTGGACATCGGAGGAGGCTGAACAGCCACTGCCAGGGGTGAGATCATACCAGAACCTCCCTATACTCTGTCCCTCCACAGCTCCTATCTTCCCTCCATTAAGGCCCTGCCCCTCTGTACACCTATCCTATCTGGGTCTATTGTATTATCCTTTACCTTGTGGCTAACCATGATTAGGCTGGGAGACTAGGTTTCGTGTAAATGCTGGGACCGGGGGTTAGTCTCCCACACAACTGGGTGTAGAAAGGAGTAATAGTGTTTTAAATTAGGTAAAGTGTGTGTGTAGTGATGAAATAGGGGGGAAGTAAAAGATAGGTCACCCCCTCTTTCCCCAAGAGTTGCATTGGTGGTCATTGTGTCTGCAAAAGGGGGAATTCAGGCTTGCCTCTCTGTCACGGTGTGTCCTATCTGAACACCGGGAAATCGGCCACCGAAGCAATCCGAACACACCTGAACCTGGTGCTAGTGGTGCAGCACTGTACAAACCAGTCAGTACATCACATACAATTGTAATTGAACTTGTACTGCTCACAGCAAAGATGCGATGTGAACTGTTATAGTTTCTTGCTCCAATAAAATATCCAATACTTTCCTTTCAAACCGATACATACTTACCTCTTCACCTCTCTGTGTAAAGAAAGAATCTACAACCCCATTCATACCAAGCAGGTACCCAGTTCAGGGTTTTACAGTAGTGGTCCCCCTTATGCAGACCTCGATTAGTTCTCCTTATACAGGCCCCCAGTAATGATCCCCCATATGCAGTGCCCCTTACACAGTTCCCCCTGTAGTAGTCCCCTTATGCAGCCCGCCATTAGTTCCTCTTATACAGTGCCCCCAGTAGTGATCCCCCATATGCAGCCCCCCAGTAGTGATCCCCCATATACAGTGCCCTTTATACAGTGCCCCCAGGAGTGATACACCTTATGCAGGCCCCCAATAGTTATCCCCTCTATGCGGTACCCCCTGTAGTGGATCTCCCTTTTCAGTGCCCCAGTAGTGGTCCACCCTGTGCAGTGCCCCCAGTAGTAAGCCCCTTATATAGTGCCCCCCCAATGCAGTGCCCCCAGTAGTAAGCCCCTTATATAGTGCCCCAGTAGTGGTCCCCCCCAATGCAGTGCCCCCAGTAGTATCCCCTCCAGTAGTAGTCTCCAGTAGTGGTCCCCCCAATGCAGTGCCCCCAGTAGTAAGCCCCTTATATAGTGCCCCAGTAGTGCCCCCCCCAATGCAGTGCCCCCAGTAGTAAGCCCCTTATATAGTGCCCCAGTAGTGGTCCCCCCCCAAAGCATTGCCCCCAGTAGTATCCCCCCCAGTAGTAGTCCCCAGTAGTGGTCCCCCCCAATGCAGTGCCCCCAGCAGTATCCCCCCCTGTAGTAGTCCCCAGTAGTAGTCCCCCCCCAATGCAATGCCCCCAGCAGTATCCCCCCTGTAGTAGTCCCCCCCAATGCAGTGCCCCCAGCAGTATCCCCCCTGTAGTAGTCCCCAGTAGTGGTCCCCCCCAATGCAGTGCCCCCAGCAGTATCCCCCCCTGTAGTAGTCCCCAGTAGTAGTCCCCCCCAATGCAATGCCCCCAGCAGTATCCCCCCCTGTAGTAGTCCCCAGTAGTAGTCCCCCCCAATGCAAAGCCCCCAGCAGTATCCCCCCCTGTAGTAGTCCCCAGTAGTAGTCCCACCCCAATGCAATGCCCCCAGCAGTATCCCCCCCTGTAGTAGTCCCCAGTAGTGGTCCCTCCCAATGCAGTGCCCCCCGCAGTATCCCCCCCTGTAGTAGTCCCCCCCCAATGCAATGCCCCCAGCAGTATACCCCCTGTAGTAGTCCCCAGTAGTGGTCCCCCCAATGCAGTGCCCCCAGCAGTATCCCCCCATGTTGTAGTCCCCAGTAGTGGTCCCCCCCAATGCAGTGCCCCCAGCAGTATCCCCCCCTGTAGTAGTCCCCAGTAGTAGTGCCCCCTCAATGCAATGCCCCCAGCAGTATCCCCCCCTGTAGTAGTCCCCCCCAATGCAATGCCCCCAGCAGTATCCCCCCCCTGTAGTAGTCCCCCCAATGCAATACCCCCAGCAGTATCCCCCCTGTAGTAGTCCCCCCCAATGCAATACCCCCAGCAGTATCCCCCCCTGTAGTAGTCCCCCCAATGTAGTGCCCCCAGTTACTAGTAGTATCCCCCCCACCTCCCGCTCCCAATAAATACACACAGAAATGAAACAATAAATAAATAAAAATTCTTACCTGAATCCACGCTCCCGTCACCGCCGTCATCCGCACGTCAGTCCTCCTGGGCTGGCGCGCTCTGCATTATGGGAGAGACGTCATGATGTCATGACGTCTCTCCCATTACCCACTGCAGGAGCCGGAAGGGAGCCGAATCTTGCAGTGGGCGCTGCGGCTGCAGCAGTCAATGAGGGTCTGTCTGACTTCATTGGCTGCTGATTCACACACACATCGCTGCCGCTCGGCGGTGATGTGTGTGTCAGCACAGCCTGAGCCCGCCCACCTGCCACCCTCCTCCTGGCGCTATTGGGCAAGCACTCAGGGGGAGGGAACGGGCTCAGCTGTGCAGCACAGGACCGGCGCTGGGAAGCCTAGCGCCGGTCCTGTGTAAATGTGTAGTGCTGACCGCACTCGCAGCGGTCGGCGCTACACTGGCAAACTAGGGCGGGCCGGACCGTGGCCGGCGGCGCCCCCCCCGTGTCATCGGTCCCACCGCTCCCATGGCATGCACCCTGCTCGCCCTGCCCTAGTTACGCCACTGTTAGCACGCCCACTATGTCTTGGCGTGCGTTCACTTTGTGTATGGAGACGCCCACCAACCATTCTTAATACGCCCACTTGCGCACGTCAACTCCTGGAAGTGCATGAAAGCATTGGTGCATCGGGCACCATCGGATGCGATCGCAGCGCTTGAGGTTGACTATACCCTTCCGTAAGCACTGCGATCACTTCAGTGTGAAATTAAACCAGGTGACGAGTACAATGACGCTGCCTGTTAATTATGCACGCCTCTGAAAATGGCGTTGAAATACTCAGACACGCCTGCGTTCACACCTCCACTCCCCCATTTATAGTGGCCTGCCCCTGTTACCACCCACAAACGGCCTCTCCTGTCACTCATTCACCAGGGCTGTCTATGCTGGGCGAGCGAGCGCTTCCCAATCTTTCGCAGTGATTCACGCACGCGCTTTGCGAAACATACGCATGCGCAGATTGCAAATATCGGCCAGCTACGAGCGATCGCATCCTAGCGAGCGGGTCTGAATCAGCTCCTGTGTATTAACGATCACAGCAGTGCAGAGATTATGATCAGTCCGGATAACAGCAGACTTTTTAATTCTTAGCAAAAATATCCCCTCTATGTACTAAATGAACCGTGCATAGACAGTGGTAGCGAGAACTTAGGGCCTGATTCCGCATGGAAACGCAGCCACGGATTCGCACGCACCCGATGTTTCTTACCTGCGCATGTGCACGAACCTTTCATTGCGATCGGGAAGCGTCCACACTTAGGGCCTGGTTCAGACCCAGACGCTATTTGCAGCCGCTCGCTGACTAAAAGGGGCCGTCTATTTAAATCATGTGCTCGCATTGCGTTGCGTAAAGCCGCCCACTAAGTAATAGCGAGCGGCCGCACTGTGCGCTCGCACCTGTATAAAGACGCCCCTTTGCCACTCGCAACACACGTCATCTCCGGCAGTTGTAGGATTAATCGGAAACACCGTGAGCCATCGGAGCTGCTCGCAGTGCTTGTGGTAGCTTTTTCCCACCACAACATTGCGAGCAGTTCAGGCTAAAATACAACCCAGTCACGTGTGTAATGATGCAACTTTGCTAATTATGCACACCCACTAAACGCCGTTCTGACGGTCGGGCACGCCAGCGTTCGCACATCTACACCCCCGTTTACAAGCACCTTCCCCTGTTACCACCCACAAACGGGACTATCTGTCACTCAGAATAGCGGCCCGACTGCGGGCTAGGGGCGAGCACTTTCCCATCGCAATGACTGGTTCACGCACGCGCATTGCGACTCATACGCAGATTGTGAAAAATCGCTCAATGCGAGCGAGCGCAGCTTGGCGTCCGGGTCTGAATCAAGCTCTTAGTACATGAGCCCATCGCAACTTGAGTGATAGGAAGTGCCGTGTGTGGGTGGTGACGGGGAGGGTGATTAGGCGAACGCAGGAGTGTCTGTGCGTTGGTACGCCGTTACAGGAGCATACGCAGCCAGAGGTCTAGTTGCACACAGGAAGCAGCACAACTCCTGAGTGAGGTCAGGTCAACCACTATTATGCTAATGGGTTTGATGGTTCTCGATGTTACTGATGTTTTTCCGGTCTTGCGAGGCATCGAGGCTGTGAGTAAAGGTAAAGGGGCCGCATTATGTAGCGTTGGGCGTCTGCATATTGTGATGTGGCGACACTGTGAATGCATTAGCATATTTTTGCGGCGGCCGGCTGCGTGCAATTGCAGACTTGCGTTCCTTGCTGAATCAGGCCCACAGACACATCCCAGAGTCTTTCACTTTTTTTGGAAATACTCCTCCTACACATGCGCACAGTGGGGTCTATTTACTAAGCCTTGGAGAGAGACAAAGTGGAGAGCGATAAAGTACCAACCAATCAGCTCCTGTCATTTTTCAATTTTTGCCTGTAAAATGACAGTTAGGAGCTAATTGGTTGGTACTTTATCTCTTTCCACTTTATCTCTCTCCAAGGCTTAGTGAATAGTCCCCAAAGTCAGTTTCCGGAGCCAGACGAAGGCTGCGGGAGAGGGATCATAAGATCCCACTTATGCGAGGATGCCATACTGGGTTACACCCATTGGCCCCCAGAGGAAATAAATAAACATATTGCCCAAGAGGAAAAAAAAAAACAAACACATTGGCCCAGTGTCATAAATGGTCATTATGCCGCCCTATGCCAGCCCGCCGCCTAAAACTGTGTCATCATGATGTCACGCCAGCTCTAGTAAGTAGAGCACTGCTTGGAAGGTTCTACACAGGCTGCAGGGTGCCAAGGGAAGCTCCAGGGGACTCTGCGGTAGCGCTAGTAACTGCAGGGTACTGTTCCATGCCCCAGGCTCCCACAGAAGACTGACCTGTAGGTGTATGCAGGGGGTGCTGGGAGGATACGGGTCCTTTCGGGTTGCCTGCTCTGACTCTATACCCAATTGTGGGTAAATTACTCACACCCAGGCAGGTATCCAAGCAAAAATAACAAATAGGCATAACAGCCTATACAGCATATACAGACATAGACCAGCGGAATCGGTATGTAATACCGCCGGCCGCATGGCCGGCAGTTCGAATCCCGGCAGCGTCAGGCCAACAGAGGAAGAGATCCCAGCAGCGGCAGCCCGACAGCGCTGGAAATCCCGATCGTCCCCAGGTAAGTACTAACTAACCTAACCTACACCCCCTAACCCTAATCCTCCTTAGGGGAGCCTAACCCTAACCTCCCCCCCAAGTGCCTAACCCTAATCCCCCCTCTAAGTACCTAAACCTAACCCCCCCTTCCCCGCTGCCTAAACGTGTCCCCTGGGGGGGTGCCTAACCCTAACCCTCCCTCCCCCTAGCCTAACCCTAAGTCCCCCCCGGGAGCCCTAAACCTAACCCTCCCCCCCCCGCGGCTGTCCACTTCGATCGGGATACCGGGCGCCGGTCTCCCGCGTCGGTAAAATGAGTGGCATCTACATCTAGACGCCGGTCATTTCACCCTCGCCGGGATATGACAGTCGGGAAGCCGGCTGACATTATACCGACAGCTGGCTTCCCGATTGCATACCAGACCAGCACAGTCACATATAGCAATAGGCATAACAGCCTATACAGACATAGACCAGCACAGTCACCTATAGCAATAGGCACACCTTACCCTTCCTACGTAAGCACTGTGGATAACCAGTCCAGGTAATGCGGCTGTAAGGCTGGAGAGACACTGCTAATCTCCTGGTACTGCCTACAAGGCACTGGTCACCCTGCTTTTGGTGGGCACACAGCATTACAGGACCCTCTCCACGGGTTCTCCAGGGAAGAAGACGCTGGTTCCTCGCAGTCCTTGCGCAGTGATAATTCTGTTCTTCCGCTGGCAGGAATCCTCATTCTAACACCAGTAGTAGCTCTCCACTTCTCCAATTACCTTGCTAGCTCTGAGCTACAGCTTTGAACGCTCCCAGGTGAGATAGGAGCAGCCCCCTCCTCTCCTCCCCTCCCCTATAGACAATGGAATCTTTCCTGGTAGATCAGTAATACTATACATGCGGCTTCTGCAGAACGTTATTCCCTGGTACAGTGTATCAAAAACAGCAGCCTTTACCCTATGCCTATAGCATTGAATACAATATAACCAAATAAACGATTAAAAAATGTACATATGTAACACTATAACTTACGTATTCCAAATATAATAGATACAGGGTGACCATACAACATATGGCAGCGGGGGATAGTTTACACCGAAGCCATTCATCATGGCTCCGGTGCGGGGACAGCTGCTCCGAAAAGCACTGTCCCCTCGGGGAGTATCGCAGCTACAGAAGTAGCTGCGTTACTTACCTCCTCCCACGTCGGCGAGGTCACGCATGCGCACAGCCGCCAGAGAGTCCGTGAGAAGGCGGCGCAGGAATCCGCTCCGATCCCTCTTCGCATCCCCGGAACTCCTTCCCATAGGAAGGAGCAGGGCTACGAGAGCGCTGTATGAAAACGGCGTTCGTTCTCGTTGGCAAACTCCGAAAACTTTCACTTTTCGGAGTTAGCTGAATATCAGGGTCCAATGATGATGAATGGCCCGGTAACTAAAATATGCAGAAACTAGTGTTTCCGCATGGTTACCGGGCCATTTATGGATGATGAATAGGCCCCTGTGAGAGAAAACAAGGGTAAAAGTACTTACGCTCATCCCCAGGAGAAACGAGGTACCTCGTGGCTGTGGGTTGTGTGACCCCTCGTTTCGTCACCTGTGTGATAAACTGAAGAGGTCATTGTGGAGGCAGTCTGGCCCCCATAGCAATGGCACATCCTGCACTCATGATAGTTACGCCCATGGGTGCAGGGGCTGTGGGGGGCAGAGGAATGTTATTTTGGCCACCCCTGCACTCACTATACAGTGAGCTCCTGTACATGTGCTGAAGCTCCGAATGTTGCCCAATTGCAGCTGAGCTCTGATCATGGCCGTTATGAAAAGGCCCAGGAATTGGGGGGGGGGGAGGGGGGCTATAGTAAGCCACTGAGGGGAGTGCATGGCCATGTGATGTACCAGCTGGAACTCCAGGTGGCCTATTGCGGCCCTGATCTACACTGTAATTCCATTTATTTTATTTTTTTTGTATCCACTTTAGATTTTACCCACTGAGGACAGTGATACAAGTCACATCAGAAACTGCGGCTTTTTATGTTTGTATTACCGGGCCTATTAATTGTTAGGGGCCTGGCAGGACCGCCTAATATTCAGCAAGCTCTGAAAGCTGAGAGTTAGCTTGTGAGAATCGACTCTATCTTCAGAAGGAGGTCCTGGTGTTATGAAGAAAGGTCAGCGCAGGACCCTCCACCTCCTCCGTGGTGAGCGAGCTGTGGCGAGGGGATGCACACTAGGAAGACCTGACCCTGGTAAGTATCGCTGCTACTGAAGTATCGGTGTTTGCGGGGACAGATGCTTTTCGGAGCAGCTGTCACCTCATTGCTGAACTGCTCCAGGAATTAAGCATCCACCGTTCCCCCGATGATAAATAGGCCCCTAACACCCCTTTCGGAGCGATGATCTGGGAAATACAAGGGTCTACCAACATGTGAATTTCCCTTGTCTGGGCCCTTGTGAAGAGCACTGTCATGGACTCGGGACTTTGTCCTGGTTCATTTGTTTTCACACATAGGCCCTGATTCAGAGCCGGACGCTCTGACAGAGCGTTCGCTCTGAATCAGGGCCGGGTTTCTTTTTTTTAAGAACGGCCTCCTGTCCACCCACAGCTACAGCAAGCGGCCATGATGATGATCGCGATGGTCAAGACCATCGCAACCATCGGGCTTGCGACGAGACCCTTGTGGTAGGGTCTCATGGCCGCAAGCCCCAGGGAGATTTCGGCTCTACCAGAGCCGGAATCTCTCCACTGACATCACTCGTGATGTCAGTGGGGCCGCCCCCAAACGACAGGCGTTCTCATGGGAACGCCTCCATCTGGGCAGCCACCCCACCGGCCCGCCCACCAAAGGGGGCGTGCTGTCACTCTACATCGAAAGCTCACCCCCTTTGTTGCGAGACCCGGAGCAACGGAGTGCCCGTCGCTAGCCGGGTCTCGCGCATGTGCACGACGGAGCCGGCTTTGTCGTGCGCAAGCGCTGTGGGCCACCATCGACCCGGTTTGCGAGCGCTCAGCCCTTGCGACCGGGTCTGAATCAGGCCCATAGTGCAAGAACCCAGATTGTGCGCTATGGGCAGTACTGATCGCAATTGTCTACGCAGCTGAGATTTTGCACGGAACGCAGCTGGGAAAATATTCTAATGCCTGTCACAGCTCAGCCGCCATAGAGACGCCCGCTGCTGCTTTCTTATACCCGTTCAACCTCACACTCCTGCGTATACATTGGTACCATGGAAGAACATCGGCCCGTTACGTACAATTACACCAGGTCTGGCCAGCCACAGAAATTGCAAGTCTCATTGTACGCATTGAATACTCGAGCTGCGTATACCACCGCAGTGACTAATTTATGGACGCCCATGAAACAGCGTTCAAACAGCCAGGCACGCCTGCGTTCTCCGACCACTCTCCCGTCACCACCCCCAAACGCTCACAGCCTGTCACTCACTCTGCGATGGATTCCTCTGTGCGTGTGTGATCGCAGTGCAGCTTATACGGCTAACAATCGCTCCATCTGCAAACGTAGTTGCATTTGCAATCGCTGCTGAGACAGACCCCATGTGTGATAGGGTATATTGTATATGTGTCAGAATTTCACCCCCTTCCTATGATATGTGATAGAATGTTCTGTAATCTAATATCCTGTTTATTGTATACTGTGTTATTTTATAACATTTCCTGAGACAGGGTAATTACTGCCATAGGGCATTTAAAATCACAGCGCAAATACTGACACAGGGTAATTACTACTACCATAGGGCATTTACTATCACAGGGCAAATACTGACACAGGGTAATTACTGCCATAGGGCATTTACTATCACAGGGCAAATACTGACACAGGGTAATTACTACCATAGGGGCTTTACTATCACAGGGCAAATACTGACACAGGGTAATTACTACTACCATAGGGCATTTACTATCACAGGGCAAAAACTGACACAGGGTAATTACTACCATAGGGGATTTACTATCACAGGGCAAATACTGACACAGGGTAATTACTACCATAAGGGATTTACTATCACAGGGCAAATACTGACACAGGGTAATTACTACCATAGGGCATTTACTATCACAGGGCAAATACTGACTCAGGGTAATTACTGCCATAGGGCATTTACTATCACAGGGCAAATACTGACTCAGGGTAATTACTACCATAGGGCATTTACTATCACAGGGCAAATACTGACACAGGATAATTAACCATAGGGAATTTACTATCACAGGGCAAATACTGACACAGGGTAATTACTGCCATAGGGCATTTATTATCACAGGACAAATACTGACACTGGGTAATTACTACCATAGGGAATTTACTATCACAGGGCAAATACTGACACAGGGTAATTACTACTACCATAGGGCATTTACTATCACAGGGCAAATACTGACTCAGGGTAATTACTACCATAGGGCATTTACTATCACAGGGCAAATACTGACACAGGGTAATTACTACCATATGGGATTTACTATCACAGCGCAAATACTGACTCAGGGTAATTACTACCATAGGGGATTTACTATCACAGGGCAAATACTGACACAGGGTAATTACTACTACCATAGGGCATTTACTATCACAGGGCAAATACTGACACAGGGTAATTACTACCATAGGGCATTTACTATCACAGGGCAAATACTGACACAGGGTAATTACTACTACCATAGGGCATTTACTATCATAGGGCAAATACTGACACAGGGTAATTACTACCATAGGGGATTTACTATCACAGGGCAAATACTGACACAGGGTAATTACTACCATAGGGCATTTACTATCACAGGGCAAATACTGACACAGGGTAATTACTACCATAGGGGATTTACTATCACAGGGCAAATACTGACACAGGGTAATTACTACTACCATAGGGCATTTACTATCACAGGGCAAATACTGACACAGGGTAATTACTACCATAGGGGATTTACAATCACAGGGCAAATACTGACACAGGGTAATTACTGCCATAGGGCATTTACTATCACAGGGCAAATACTGACTCAGGGTAATTACTGCCATAGGGCATTTACTATCACAGGGCAAATACTGACACAGGATAATTACTACCATAGGGAATTTACTATCACAGGGCAAATACTGACACAGGGTAATTACTACCATAGGACACTTACTATCACAGGGCAAATACTGACACAGGGTAATTACTACCATAGGGCATTTACTATCACAGGGCAAATACTGACACAGGGTAATTACTACCATAGGGCACTTACTATCACAGGGCAAATACTGACTCAGGGTAATTACTACCATAGGGCATTTACTATCACAGGGCAAATACTGACACAGGGTAATTACTACCATAGGGCACTTACTATCACAGGGCAAATACGGACACAGGGTAATTACTAAGATAGGGCATTTACTATCACAGGGCAAATACTGACTCAGGGTAATTACTACCATAGGGCACTTACTATCACAGGGCAAATACGGACACAGGGTAATTACTACTACCATAGGACACTTACTATCACAGGGCAAATACTGACACAGGGTAATTACTACCATAGGGCATTTATTATCACAAGGCAAATACTGACACAGGGTAATTACTACCATCGGGCATTTATTATCACAGGGTAAATACTGACACAGGGTAATCAGTACCATAGGGCATTTACTATCACAGGGCAAATACTGACTCAGGGTATTTACTACTACCATAGGGAATTTACTATCACAGGGCAAATACTGACACAGGGTAATTACTACCATAGGGCATTTACTATCACAGGACAAATACTGACACAGGGTAATTACTACCATAGGGCATTTACTATCACAGGGCAAATACTGACACAGGGTAATTACTACCATAGGACATTTACTATCACAGGGCAAATACTATCACAGGGTAATCACTCAGGGTAATTACTACTACCATAGGGAATTTACTACCACAGGACATTTCTATCAATGGGCAATTACTGACACAGGGTAATTACTGGCACAGGGTAAGTTCTACCATAGGGCACTTACTATCACAGGATAATTACTGACAGTGGGTAAATACTGACACAGAGTAACAACTAGCATAGGGCATTTACTATCACAGCGCAATTACTGACACAGGGTAATTACTACAATAGGGCACTTACTATCACAGGGCAAATACTGACACAGGGTAATTACTACTACCATAGGGCATTTACTATCACAGGGCAAATACTGACACAGGGTAATTACTACCATAGGGCATTTACTATCACAGGGCAAATACTGACACAGGGTAATTACTACTACCATAGGGCATTTACTATCATAGGGCAAATACTGACACAGGGTAATTACTACCATAGGGGATTTACTATCACAGGGCAAATACTGACACAGGGTAATTACTACCATAGGGCATTTACTATCACAGGGCAAATACTGACACAGGGTAATTACTATCATAGGGGATTTACTATCACAGGGCAAATACTGACACAGGGTAATTACTACTACCATAGGGCATTTACTATCACAGGGCAAATACTGACACAGGGTAATTACTACCATAGGGGATTTACAATCACAGGGCAAATACTGACACAGGGTAATTACTGCCATAGGGCATTTACTATCACAGGGCAAATACTGACTCAGGGTAATTACTGCCATAGGGCATTTACTATCACAGGGCAAATACTGACACAGGATAATTACTACCATAGGGAATTTACTATCACAGGGCAAATACTGACACAGGGTAATTACTACCATAGGACACTTACTATCACAGGGCAAATACTGACACAGGGTAATTACTACCATAGGGCATTTACTATCACAGGGCAAATACTGACACAGGGTAATTACTACCATAGGGCACTTACTATCACAGGGCAAATACTGACTCAGGGTAATTACTACCATAGGGCATTTACTATCACAGGGCAAATACTGACACAGGGTAATTACTACCATAGGGCACTTACTATCACAGGGCAAATACGGACACAGGGTAATTACTACGATAGGGCATTTACTATCACAGGGCAAATACTGACTCAGGGTAATTACTACCATAGGGCACTTACTATCACAGGGCAAATACGGACACAGGGTAATTACTACTACCATAGGACACTTACTATCACAGGGCAAATACTGACACAGGGTAATTACTACCATAGGGCATTTATTATCACAAGGCAAATACTGACACAGGGTAATTACTACCATCGGGCATTTATTATCACAGGGTAAATACTGACACAGGGTAATCAGTACCATAGGGCATTTACTATCACAGGGCAAATACTGACTCAGGGTATTTACTACTACCATAGGGAATTTACTATCACAGGGCAAATACTGACACAGGGTAATTACTACCATAGGGCATTTACTATCACAGGGCAAATAGTGACACAGGGTAATTACAACCATAGGCATTTACTATCACAGGACAAATACTGACACAGGGTAATTACTACCATAGGGCATTTACTATCACAGGGCAAATACTGACACAGGGTAATTACTACCATAGGACATTTACTATCACAGGGCAAATACTATCACAGGGTAATCACTCAGGGTAATTACTACTACCATAGGGAATTTACTACCACAGGACATTTCTATCAATGGGCAATTACTGACACAGGGTAATTACTGGCACAGGGTAAGTTCTACCATAGGGCACTTACTATCACAGGATAATTACTGACAGTGGGTAAATACTGACACAGAGTAACAACTAGCATAGGGCATTTACTATCACAGCGCAATTACTGACACAGGGTAATTACTACAATAGGGCACTTACTATCACAGGGCAAATACTTAATCAAGGTAATTACTACTACTATCACAGGGCAATTATTGAGAAAGGGTAATTACTACTACCACAGGGATTTACTATCACAGGGCAATGACTGAGACAGGGTAATTACTACCAAAGGGCGTTTATTATCACAGGGCAAATACTGACACAGGGTAATTACTACTACCATAGGGCATTTACTATCACAGGGTAAATACTGACACAGGGTAATTACTACTACTATCACAGGGCAATTATTGAGAAAGGGTAATTACTACCACAGGGATTTACTATCACAGGGCAATTACTACTGCCATAGAATTTATTATCACATGGCAAATACTGACACAGGGTAATTACTACTACCATAGGGCATTTACTATCACAGGGCAAATACTGACTCAGGGTAATTACTACCATAGGGCATTTACTATCACAGGGCAAATACTGACACAGGGTAATTACTACCATATGGGATTTACTATCACAGCGCAAATACTGACTCAGGGTAATTACTACCATAGGGGATTTACTATCACAGGGCAAATACTGACACAGGGTAATTACTACTACCATAGGGCATTTACTATCACAGGGCAAATACTGACACAGGGTAATTACTACCATAGGGCATTTACTATCACAGGGCAAATACTGACACAGGGTAATTACTACTACCATAGGGCATTTACTATCATAGGGCAAATACTGACACAGGGTAATTACTACCATAGGGGATTTACTATCACAGGGCAAATACTGACACAGGGTAATTACTACCATAGGGCATTTACTATCACAGGGCAAATACTGACACAGGGTAATTACTACCATAGGGGATTTACTATCACAGGGCAAATACTGACACAGGGTAATTACTACTACCATAGGGCATTTACTATCACAGGGCAAATACTGACACAGGGTAATTACTACCATAGGGGATTTACAATCACAGGGCAAATACTGACACAGGGTAATTACTGCCATAGGGCATTTACTATCACAGGGCAAATACTGACTCAGGGTAATTACTGCCATAGGGCATTTACTATCACAGGGCAAATACTGACACAGGATAATTACTACCATAGGGAATTTACTATCACAGGGCAAATACTGACACAGGGTAATTACTACCATAGGACACTTACTATCACAGGGCAAATACTGACACAGGGTAATTACTACCATAGGGCATTTACTATCACAGGGCAAATACTGACACAGGGTAATTACTACCATAGGGCACTTACTATCACAGGGCAAATACTGACTCAGGGTAATTACTACCATAGGGCATTTACTATCACAGGGCAAATACTGACACAGGGTAATTACTACCATAGGGCACTTACTATCACAGGGCAAATACGGACACAGGGTAATTACTACGATAGGGCATTTACTATCACAGGGCAAATACTGACTCAGGGTAATTACTACCATAGGGCACTTACTATCACAGGGCAAATACGGACACAGGGTAATTACTACTACCATAGGACACTTACTATCACAGGGCAAATACTGACACAGGGTAATTACTACCATAGGGCATTTATTATCACAAGGCAAATACTGACACAGGGTAATTACTACCATCGGGCATTTATTATCACAGGGTAAATACTGACACAGGGTAATCAGTACCATAGGGCATTTACTATCACAGGGCAAATACTGACTCAGGGTATTTACTACTACCATAGGGAATTTACTATCACAGGGCAAATACTGACACAGGGTAATTACTACCATAGGGCATTTACTATCACAGGGCAAATAGTGACACAGGGTAATTACAACCATAGGCATTTACTATCACAGGACAAATACTGACACAGGGTAATTACTACCATAGGGCATTTACTATCACAGGGCAAATACTGACACAGGGTAAT
Organism: Taudactylus pleione; assembly: GCA_031769625.1. Classification (NCBI taxonomy): domain Eukaryota; kingdom Metazoa; phylum Chordata; class Amphibia; order Anura; family Myobatrachidae; genus Taudactylus; species Taudactylus pleione. The sequence goes on along the minus strand of JAUIMM010000799.1, from coordinate 1,141,108 downwards.
TACTACCATAGGACATTTACTATCACAGGGCAAATACTATCACAGGGTAATCACTCAGGGTAATTACTACTACCATAGGGAATTTACTACCACAGGACATTTCTATCAATGGGCAATTACTGACACAGGGTAATTACTGGCACAGGGTAAGTTCTACCATAGGGCACTTACTATCACAGGATAATTACTGACAGTGGGTAAATACTGACACAGAGTAACAACTAGCATAGGGCATTTACTATCACAGCGCAATTACTGACACAGGGTAATTACTACAATAGGGCACTTACTATCACAGGGCAAATACTGACACAGGGTAATTACTACTACCATAGGGCATTTACTATCACAGGGCAAATACTGACACAGGGTAATTACTACCATAGGGCATTTACTATCACAGGGCAAATACTGACACAGGGTAATTACTACTACCATAGGGCATTTACTATCATAGGGCAAATACTGACACAGGGTAATTACTACCATAGGGGATTTACTATCACAGGGCAAATACTGACACAGGGTAATTACTACCATAGGGCATTTACTATCACAGGGCAAATACTGACACAGGGTAATTACTATCATAGGGGATTTACTATCACAGGGCAAATACTGACACAGGGTAATTACTACTACCATAGGGCATTTACTATCACAGGGCAAATACTGACACAGGGTAATTACTACCATAGGGGATTTACAATCACAGGGCAAATACTGACACAGGGTAATTACTGCCATAGGGCATTTACTATCACAGGGCAAATACTGACTCAGGGTAATTACTGCCATAGGGCATTTACTATCACAGGGCAAATACTGACACAGGATAATTACTACCATAGGGAATTTACTATCACAGGGCAAATACTGACACAGGGTAATTACTACCATAGGACACTTACTATCACAGGGCAAATACTGACACAGGGTAATTACTACCATAGGGCATTTACTATCACAGGGCAAATACTGACACAGGGTAATTACTACCATAGGGCACTTACTATCACAGGGCAAATACTGACTCAGGGTAATTACTACCATAGGGCATTTACTATCACAGGGCAAATACTGACACAGGGTAATTACTACCATAGGGCACTTACTATCACAGGGCAAATACGGACACAGGGTAATTACTACGATAGGGCATTTACTATCACAGGGCAAATACTGACTCAGGGTAATTACTACCATAGGGCACTTACTATCACAGGGCAAATACGGACACAGGGTAATTACTACTACCATAGGACACTTACTATCACAGGGCAAATACTGACACAGGGTAATTACTACCATAGGGCATTTATTATCACAAGGCAAATACTGACACAGGGTAATTACTACCATCGGGCATTTATTATCACAGGGTAAATACTGACACAGGGTAATCAGTACCATAGGGCATTTACTATCACAGGGCAAATACTGACTCAGGGTATTTACTACTACCATAGGGAATTTACTATCACAGGGCAAATACTGACACAGGGTAATTACTACCATAGGGCATTTACTATCACAGGGCAAATAGTGACACAGGGTAATTACAACCATAGGCATTTACTATCACAGGACAAATACTGACACAGGGTAATTACTACCATAGGGCATTTACTATCACAGGGCAAATACTGACACAGGGTAATTACTACCATAGGACATTTACTATCACAGGGCAAATACTATCACAGGGTAATCACTCAGGGTAATTACTACTACCATAGGGAATTTACTACCACAGGACATTTCTATCAATGGGCAATTACTGACACAGGGTAATTACTGGCACAGGGTAAGTTCTACCATAGGGCACTTACTATCACAGGATAATTACTGACAGTGGGTAAATACTGACACAGAGTAACAACTAGCATAGGGCATTTACTATCACAGCGCAATTACTGACACAGGGTAATTACTACAATAGGGCACTTACTATCACAGGGCAAATACTTAATCAAGGTAATTACTACTACTATCACAGGGCAATTATTGAGAAAGGGTAATTACTACTACCACAGGGATTTACTATCACAGGGCAATGACTGAGACAGGGTAATTACTACCAAAGGGCGTTTATTATCACAGGGCAAATACTGACACAGGGTAATTACTACTACCATAGGGCATTTACTATCACAGGGTAAATACTGACACAGGGTAATTACTACTACTATCACAGGGCAATTATTGAGAAAGGGTAATTACTACCACAGGGATTTACTATCACAGGGCAATTACTACTGCCATAGAATTTATTATCACATGGCAAATACTGACACAGGGTAATTACTACCATAGGGCATTTACTATCACAGGGCAAATACTGACACAGGGTAATTACTACCATAGGGCATTTACTATCACAGGGCAAATACTGACACAGGGTAATTACTACCATATGGCATTTACTATCACAGGGCAAATACTGACACAGGGTAATTACTTCTGCCGTAGGGAATTTACTACCACAGGACATTTACTATCAAAGGGCAGGGTAATTACTGACACAGGGTAAGTACTACCATAGGGCACTTACTATCACAGGAGAATTACTGACAGTGGGTAAATACTGACACAGAGTAACAACTAGCATAGGGCATTTACTATCACAGCGCAATTACTGAGGGAATGGGTTTGAAATACCGCCAGCCGCACGGCCGGTGGTTCGATTCCCATCAGTGGCAGAATGACAGGAGCAGAGTGCGACGCAGCGGAAGCCCGACAGCGCTGGAAATCCCGATCATGGATAGGTTCCGTAAGTTTCCACTAACCTAACCTAACCCCCCTAACCTTCCTTAGGGGTACCTAACCCTAACTTCCCCCCCAAGTGCCTAACCCTAATCCCCTCTCTGAGTGCCTAACCCTAACCACCCCCTTCCCCGCTACCTAAACCTTAGTCCCCCGGGGGGGTGCCTAACCCTAAGTCCCCCCCGGGGGTGCCTAACCCTAACCCTCCCTCCCCCTAGCCTAACCCTAACCCTCCCGGGGAGGTGCTCTCCCTAAGTCCCCCCCGGAGCCCTAAACCTAACCCTCCCCCCCGCGGCTGTCCGCTCGCGGCGCCCGGCATCACTACGATCGTGATGCCGGGCGCCGGTCTCCTGGCATCGGGAAAATGCGGGCATCTACATCTAGACACCCGGCATTTCACCCTTGCCGGGATAAGACAGTCGGGAAGCCGGCTGCCGGTGTATAGGCTGTCGGCTTCCCGATTGCTTCCCTTACTGAGACGGGGTAATTACTACTACCATAGGGAATTTACTGTCACAGGGCAATTACTGACAAAGGGTAATTACTACCATAGGGCATTTAACATCACAGGGCAATTACTGACACAGTGTAATTACTGCCATGGGGCATTTACTGTTACATGTTAGTTACTATCACGGTGAAATTACTGAGAAGAGTAATTACGACACAGATTACTACTAACATAAGGCATTTGCTATCACAGGGAAATTCCTGACAAAGGGAAATAACCACCAGGTTAATATTAGTACCAGATAGCATTTACTATGATAGGTTAATTACTATCACAGGTCAATTACTGACAAAGGGTAATTAGAGGCACAGAGTAACTACTAACATAGTACATTTACTATCACAGGGCAATTACTGACACAGGGTAATTACTACCATATGACATTTACTATCACAGGGCAATTACTATCACAGGTTAATTACTATCACAGGGCAATTACTGACAAAGGGTTATTACTGACACAGAGTAACAACTAGCATAGGGCATTTACTATCACAGGGCAATTACTGAGACAGGGTAATTACTACTACCATAGGGCAATTACTGACAAAGGGAAATAACCGGCAGGGTAATATTAGTACCTGATAGCATTTACTATCACAGGTTCATTACTATCACAGGTCAATTACTGACAACGGGTAATTAGTGGCACATAGTAACTACTAACAGGGCAATTACTGACACAGGGTAATTACTATCATCTGACTTTTACTATCACAAGGCAATTACTATCACAGCTTAATTACTATCACAGGGCAATTACTGATAAAGGGTTATTACTGACACAGAGTAACTACTAACAGGGCATTTATTGACACAGGGCAAATACGAGCATAGAGTAACTACTAACTCTATCTAAAAGTCAATGAAAACTATAAATCTAGGAAATAGATTTAATTTAAAAACAAAGTTTTACCTGTTACTGTGGGTGAGAGACGTTCCCCTCGCTGTTCCCATAATGTGTAGTGAGAACGTATCACAGTGACTGTGCCAAGGTCACACATAGGAGGAAATGGTAGGAACAGAAAGTTACTGCTGATCTGTATTGTCTCTCGGACTCCTAGTATGTAAATCTGACAATTTACACTTTGACTTGGTCCCACAAAATGATAAATGCAAAAAGAGTGCCCATCACCCACGTGTCATTGTGGGGCAGGGGGGGGATATTTAGTGGGAAGGGAAACCAGAGGGATCACGCTCAGCCTCTCCTTTGGGCCCATTCATAATTCTATACCCATTTTCAGGGTATAGCTGCAAATATTTAGTATCCCCCAGATGTATTATGGAGGGATGGCAGCAGATATCTCTCGAGCAGTCGCAGAAGCCGGATTTACTACATTATACTGCGACTTTCATTATTCCCGGGTCGGCATTGTTCACACTGCACCCGTGTGAAGTGGGAATCTTCCGACATATCCAAGCACCGGGAATTCTGGATCTCCCCATGTTGGAAAGAGGACCCCCGGGTCAGACAACTCGGGTCACCCATTTACACTGCAGGGCTACATGGGTTGTTCCTGTGTTAAACCCTACAAGCTACCCGGGTTGGACTGCCGGATCCATGGCCACCTCCTTGTCCATTTGTCTGGCACCCACTGAGATTTTGTTACCAGCGTGCGCTCGGCGGCTCCTTCCCTGTGGCCGGAGGCAGGAGCTCACTCCTGAGCTCTGCCTTCCAGCTCCCACAATGGGTGTATGGTGAGACGTCATAGTGGCAAACATTAGCAACTGTGGTGGGCACAGGAGCGGGGTTTCAGGTAAGTATACTGTGTCTGTCTATCATTATGTATAAGGGGCACTATTACTGTGGGCACAGCATAAGGGGCACTACTACTGTGGGCACTGCATATGGGGCACTACTACTGTGGACATTGCTTTAGGGGCACTACTCCTGTGGGCAGTGTGTGTAGGGCAGTACTGTGGGCATTATGTGTATAAGGGGCAGTACTGTGGGCATTATGTGTACAAGGGGCAGTACTGTGGTCATTGTGTATAAGGGGCACTACTGTGTGTTGTAACGTGAATAAGGGACACTACTATGGGGCATAATGTGAATCAGGGGCACTACGTGCGTTGTAATGTGAAACATGGGCACTACTGTGTGGTGTAATGTGAATCAGGGGCACTACTGTGTGGTGTAATGTGAATCAGGGGCACTACTGTGTGGTGTAATGTGAATCAGGGGCACTACTGTGTGGTGTAATGTGAATAAGGGACACTACTTAGTGGCATAATGTGAATCAGGGGCACTACTGTGTGGTGTAATGTGAATAAGATTGTGCTACTGTGTGGCGTAATTTGAATTGGGGGAACTATTGTGTGGCCACGCCACTTTCTTGTGGGACCACGCCCCTTTTTTTGCGGCATGCGCCTTTGATGCGCTCTGTCCCTTTAAAGTCATTGGGAGGAAGGGCACAAATTTATTATTTGCATGGAGGGGCCGACCTGGGAATCCAAACGTGGCCCCTTTTACACCGTCCCGGGTTAACCCGGCATTAACCCGAGTTTTAGCTGCAATGTAAAATGGGTATTAGAGTGAATGGTATAGAGTATATGGTCTAACATAGATATTAATCTTCTGGATCTTCATACTGGCTGTTTTATCATGGCTACAACTAACCATTAATCAGCAGCGCGTTTGGATTTACAGTCTTTTATACTAACCACTACAAACATCAGTGTACTAACCTAACCGATGCATTCTGCTAATGGGACACTGGGCCTGATTCAGACCCACTCGCGAGCGGCTGTCCGCTCGCAAGTGGGTCGATGTTATGGACTGAGCATGCGCACGACGGAGGGAGCTCCGTCGTGCGCATGCGCCAGACGCGACGAGCGAAGGAAAGTCCTTCGCTCGTTGTGTCCGATCAAAGGGGGCGTGCTGTCAATGTTGATTGACAGCACGCCCCCTTTGGTGGGCGTGCCGGGGGCGTGCCTCCCTGACAGGGGCGTTCCCACGGGAACGCCTCCCGTCAAAAGCCGGCCCACTGACATCACTAGTGATGTCAGTGGGAGTGATTTTGGCTCTGATAGAGCCAAAATCACTCCGGAGCTTGTGGTTGAAAACCTCAACCGCAGGCTCCGGCTTGCAATTTCGATGGTCGCGATGGTCACGACCATCGCGGCCATCACAATGCACGCTCGTATAGCCTGTGGGTGGTGACCCACAGCTATACAAGCGTCCAGGAGGACGCTCCATTTTCATGGAGCCCGGCCCTCATTCAGAGCGTGCGCTCTGCTCAGAGCGTACGGCTCTGAATGAGGGCCACTGTTTTACTAACAAGAAGCAACCTGACTCAGCATACTAAAGGGTCTATTTACTAAGCCTTGGACGGAGATAAATGGTGAGGGATAAAGTACCAGCCAATCAGCTCCTAACTGCCATGTTACAGTCTGTGTTGGAAAAATGACAGTTAGGAGCTGGTTGGCTGGTACTTTATTTCCGTTCGCTTAATCCCCATCCAAAGCTTAGTAAATAGACCCCTGTCTTTGCTTCATATCTACACAGGAGATCTGCTATGTTCTATTGGTGTACGTTCAGGAAGCCAGCTGACGGAATGCCGACAACCGGCTTCCCAACTACTGAATCCCGGCGAGGGTTAAATGACAGGCGTCGAAATCTCGACGCCTGTCATTTTACCCACGCCGGGAGACCCGCGCCCGGCATCCCGATCGAAGGGATGCCGAGCGCCGGCCGCGGACAGCCGCGCGGGGGGGGGGGGGGTGTAGTTAGGGGCTCCCGGGGGGGACTTAGGGTTAGGCACCCCCTGGGAGGTTAGGGTTAGGCTTTTGGGTACATTCTCCATTTTACCCCACTCCAAGCCTTGATACATCTCCCCCTTACTCTTACCTGTGTGATTGCAGAGATGAGACAGGAGGGGTCAGCTTTAGAGCATCTCAGAGCATCTTTCCTCACAGCTAGTACACCGAGGACTGGGCTATATCTGTAATGTGTAATGTGTAATGTGTAATGTGTAATGTGTAATGTGTAATGTGTACATCACAGAAGGAGGATGATGTAATTCTCTGCTGTTTTTCCGTGTGAAAGTGATAGTATTTTTTTCTTTCATTTTACACTGATAAATATCTGTGCGGGCTTCCCCTCTCTGCAGTTGTGCAATAATCTGTCTCTGTTTGTGAACAATGTAGGTTAGTGACTTGTAGTGTAAAATTACTTTATAAACATTGGACCTGATTCAGACCCAACAGCGCAAACTAGAGCCTGCTCTCCTCCTCTGTGTCCTGCGTGTATGTATGTGTTACCAGTATACAGGTCTAATTACACTAAGCATCAGATAACACAACGGTAACGGTAACCTGCCTGTGATATATGAGAGGAACACACAGGACACAACACCCAGAACTGGTTATACTAGAACAAAGCCCCCATATGCTCTCCTGTGATGTGACATACCTCTATATACTACTCTGTGATACCATATGCTCTCCTGTGATGTGACATACCTCTATATACTACTCTGTGATACCATATGCTCTCCTGTGATGTGACATACCTCTATATACTACTCTGTGATACCATATGCTCTCCTGTGATGTGACATATCTCTATATACTACTCTGTGAGACCATATGCTCTCCTGTGATGTGACATACCTCTATATACTACTCTGTGATACCATATGCTCTTCTGTGATGTGACATACCTCTATATACTACTCTGTGATACCATATGCTCTCCTGTGATGTGACATACCTCTATATACTACTCTGTGATACCATATGCTCTCCTGTGATGTGACATACCTCTATATACTACTCTGTGATACCATATGCTCTCCTGTGATGTGACATACCTCTATATACTACTCTGTGATACCATATGCTCTCCTGTGATGTGACATACCTCTATATACTACTCTGTGATACCATATACACTCCTGTGATGTGACATACCTCTATATACTACTCTGTGATACCATATGCACTCCTGTGATGTGACATACCTCTATATACTACTCTGTAATACCATAGGCTCTCCTGTGATGTGACTTACCTCTATATACTATTCTGTGATACCATAGGCTCTCCTGTGATGTGACATACCTCTATATACTTCTCTGTGATACCATAGGCTCTCCTGTGATGTGACATACCTCTATATACTACTCTGTGATACCATAGGCTCTCCTGTGATGTGACATACCTCTATATACTACTCTGTGATACCATAGGCTCTCCTGTGATGTGACATACCTCTATATACTACCCTGTGATACCATAGGCTCTACTGTGATGTGACATACCTCTATATACTACTCTGTGATACCATAGGCTCTCCTGTGATGTGACATACCTCTATATACTACTCTGTGATACCATAGGCTCTCCTGTGATGTGACATACCTCTATATACTACTCTGTGATACCATAGGCTCTCCTGTGATGTGACATACCTCTATATACTACTCTGTGATACCATAGGCTCTCCTGTGATGTGACATACCTCTATATACTACTCTGTGATACCATATGCAATCCTGTGATGTGACATACTTCTATATACTACTCTGTGATACCATATGCTCTCCTGTGATGTGACATACCTCTATATACTACTGTGTGATACCATATGCTCTCCTATGTGATATACCTCTATATACTATTCTGTGATACCATAGGCTCTCCTGTGATGTGACTTACCTCTATATACTACTCTGTAATACCATATGCTCCCCTGTGATGTGACATACCTCTATATACTACTCTCTGATACCATATGCTCTCCTGTGATGTGACATACCTCTATATACTACTCTGTGATACCATATGCTCTCCTGTGATGTGACATACTTCTATATACTACTCTGTGATACCATATGCTCTCCTGTGATGTGACATACCTCTATATACTACTCTGTGATACCATATGCTCTCCTATTTGATATACCTCTATATACTACTCTGTGATACCATAGGCTCTCCTGTGGTGACATATCTCTATATACTACTCTGTAATACCATATGCTCCCCTGTGATGTGACATATCTCTATATACTACTCTGTGATACCATATGCTCTCCTGTGATGTGACATACTTCTATATACTACTCTGTGATACCATATGCTCTCCTGTGATGTGACATACCTCTATATACTACTCTGTGATACCATAGGCTCTCCTATGTGATATACCTCTATATACTACTCTGTGATACCATAGGCTCTCCTGTGATGTGACATATCTCAATAAACTACTCTGTGATACCATATGCTCTCCTGTGATGTGACATACTTCTATATACTACTCTGTGATACCATATGCTCTCCTGTGATGTGACATACCTCTATATACTACTCTGTGATACCATATGCTCTGCTGTGATGTGACATACCTCTATATACTACTCTGTGATACCATATGCACTCCTGTGATGTGACATACCTCTATATACTACTCTGTGATACCATATTCTCTCCTGTGATGTGACATACCTCTATATACTACTCTGTGATACCATAGGCTCTCCTGTGATGTGACATACCTCTATATACTACTCTGTGATACCATATGCTCTCCTGTGATGTGACATATCTCTATATACTACTCTGTGATACCATAGGCTCTCCTATGTGATATACCTCTATATACTACTCTGTGATACCATATGCACTCCTGTGATGTGACATACCTCTATATACTACTCTGTGATACCATATTCTCTCCTGTGATGTGACATACCTCTATATACTACTCTGTGATACCATAGGCTCTCCTGTGATGTGACATATCTCTATAAACTACTCTGTGATACCATATGCTCTCCTGTGATGTGACATACTTCTATATACTACTCTGTGATACCATAGGCTCTCCTGTGATGTGACATACCTCTATATACTACTCTGTGATACCATAGGCTCTCCTGTGATGTGACATACCTCTATATACTACTCTGTGATACCATATGCTCTTCTGTGATGTGACATACCTCTATATACTACTCTGTGATACCATATGCTCTCCTGTGATGTGACATACCTCTATATACTACTCTGTGATACCATATGCTCTCCTGTGATGTGACATACCTCTATATACTACTCTGTGATACCATATGCTCTCCTGTGATGTGACATACCTCTATATACTACTCTGTGATACCATATGCACTCCTGTGATGTGACATACCTCTATATACTACTCTGTAATACCATATGCTCTCCTGTGATGTGACTTACCTCTATATACTACTCTGTGATACCATATGCTCTCCTGTGATGTGACATACCTCTATATACTTCTCTGTGATACCATAGGCGTTCCTGTGATGTGACATATCTCTATATACTACTCTGTGATACCATAGGCTGTCCTGTGATGTGACATACCTCTATATACAACTCTGTGATACCATAGGCTCACCTGTGATGTGACATACCTCTATATACTACCCTGTGATACCATAGGCTCTACTGTGATGTGACATACCTCTATATACTACCCTGTGATACCATATGCTCTCCTGTGATGTGACATACCTCTATATACTACTCTGTGATACCATATGCCCTCCTGTGATGTGACATACCTCTATATACTACTCTGTGATACCATACGCTCTCCTGTGATGTGACATACCTCTATATACTACTCTGTGATACCATAGGCTCTCCTGTGATGTGACATACCTCTATATACTACTCTGTGATACCATAGGCTCTCCTGTGATGTGACATACCTCTATATACTACTCTGTGATACCATATGCTCTCCTGTGATGTGACATACCTCTATATACTACTCTGTGATACCATATGCAATCCTGTGATGTGACATACTTCTATATACTACTCTGTGATACCATATGCTCTCCTGTGATGTGACATACCTCTATATACTACTCTGTGATACCATATGCTCTCCTATGTGATATACGTCTATATACTATTCTGTGATACCATAGGCTCTCCTGTGATGTGACATACCTCTATATACTACTCTGCGATACCATATGCACTCCTGTGATGTGACATACCTCTATATACTATGCTATGGTACCATATCCTCTCCTGTGATGTGACATACCTCTATATACTACTCTGTGATACCATATGCACTCCTGTGATGTGACATACCTCTATATACTACTCTGTAATACCATAGGCTCTCCTGTGATGTGACTTACCTCTATATACTATTCTGTGATACCATAGGCTCTCCTGTGATGTGACATACCTCTATATACTTCTCTGTGATACCATAGGCTCTCCTGTGATGTGACATACCTCTATATACTACTCTGTGATACCATAGGCTCTCCTGTGATGTGACATACCTCTATATACTACTCTGTGATACCATAGGCTCTCCTGTGATGTGACATACCTCTATATACTACCCTGTGATACCATAGGCTCTACTGTGATGTGACATACCTCTATATACTACTCTGTGATACCATAGGCTCTCCTGTGATGTGACATACCTCTATATACTACTCTGTGATACCATAGGCTCTCCTGTGATGTGACATACCTCTATATACTACTCTGTGATACCATAGGCTCTCCTGTGATGTGACATACCTCTATATACTACTCTGTGATACCATAGGCTCTCCTGTGATGTGACATACCTCTATATACTACTCTGTGATACCATATGCAATCCTGTGATGTGACATACTTCTATATACTACTCTGTGATACCATATGCTCTCCTGTGATGTGACATACCTCTATATACTACTGTGTGATACCATATGCTCTCCTATGTGATATACCTCTATATACTATTCTGTGATACCATAGGCTCTCCTGTGATGTGACTTACCTCTATATACTACTCTGTAATACCATATGCTCCCCTGTGATGTGACATACCTCTATATACTACTCTCTGATACCATATGCTCTCCTGTGATGTGACATACCTCTATATACTACTCTGTGATACCATATGCTCTCCTGTGATGTGACATACTTCTATATACTACTCTGTGATACCATATGCTCTCCTGTGATGTGACATACCTCTATATACTACTCTGTGATACCATATGCTCTCCTATTTGATATACCTCTATATACTACTCTGTGATACCATAGGCTCTCCTGTGGTGACATATCTCTATATACTACTCTGTAATACCATATGCTCCCCTGTGATGTGACATATCTCTATATACTACTCTGTGATACCATATGCTCTCCTGTGATGTGACATACTTCTATATACTACTCTGTGATACCATATGCTCTCCTGTGATGTGACATACCTCTATATACTACTCTGTGATACCATAGGCTCTCCTATGTGATATACCTCTATATACTACTCTGTGATACCATAGGCTCTCCTGTGATGTGACATATCTCAATAAACTACTCTGTGATACCATATGCTCTCCTGTGATGTGACATACTTCTATATACTACTCTGTGATACCATATGCTCTCCTGTGATGTGACATACCTCTATATACTACTCTGTGATACCATATGCTCTGCTGTGATGTGACATACCTCTATATACTACTCTGTGATACCATATGCACTCCTGTGATGTGACATACCTCTATATACTACTCTGTGATACCATATTCTCTCCTGTGATGTGACATACCTCTATATACTACTCTGTGATACCATAGGCTCTCCTGTGATGTGACATACCTCTATATACTACTCTGTGATACCATATGCTCTCCTGTGATGTGACATATCTCTATATACTACTCTGTGATACCATAGGCTCTCCTATGTGATATACCTCTATATACTACTCTGTGATACCATATGCACTCCTGTGATGTGACATACCTCTATATACTACTCTGTGATACCATATTCTCTCCTGTGATGTGACATACCTCTATATACTACTCTGTGATACCATAGGCTCTCCTGTGATGTGACATATCTCTATAAACTACTCTGTGATACCATATGCTCTCCTGTGATGTGACATACTTCTATATACTACTCTGTGATACCATAGGCTCTCCTGTGATGTGACATACCTCTATATACTACTCTGTGATACCATAGGCTCTCCTGTGATGTGACATACCTCTATATACTACTCTGTGATACCATATGCTCTTCTGTGATGTGACATACCTCTATATACTACTCTGTGATACAATATGCTCTCCTGTGATGTGACATACCTCTATATACTACTCTGTGATACCATATGCTCTCCTGTGATGTGACATACCTCTATATACTACTCTGTGATACCATATGCTCTCCTGTGATGTGACATACCTCTATATACTACTCTGTGATACCATATGCACTCCTGTGATGTGACATACCTCTATATACTACTCTGTAATACCATATGCTCTCCTGTGATGTGACTTACCTCTATATACTACTCTGTGATACCATATGCTCTCCTGTGATGTGACATACCTCTATATACTTCTCTGTGATACCATAGGCGTTCCTGTGATGTGACATATCTCTATATACTACTCTGTGATACCATAGGCTGTCCTGTGATGTGACATACCTCTATATACAACTCTGTGATACCATAGGCTCGCCTGTGATGTGACATACCTCTATATACTACCCTGTGATACCATAGGCTCTACTGTGATGTGACATACCTCTATATACTACCCTGTGATACCATATGCTCTCCTGTGATGTGACATACCTCTATATACTACTCTGTGATACCATATGCCCTCCTGTGATGTGACATACCTCTATATACTACTCTGTGATACCATACGCTCTCCTGTGATGTGACATACCTCTATATACTACTCTGTGATACCATACGCTCTCCTGTGATGTGACATACCTCTATATACTACTCTGTGATACCATAGGCTCTCCTGTGATGTGACATACCTCTATATACTACTCTGTGATACCATATGCTCTCCTGTGATGTGACATACCTCTATATACTACTCTGTGATACCATATGCAATCCTGTGATGTGACATACTTCTATATACTACTCTGTGATACCATATGCTCTCCTGTGATGTGACATACCTCTATATACTACTCTGTGATACCATATGCTCTCCTATGTGATATACGTCTATATACTATTCTGTGATACCATAGGCTCTCCTGTGATGTGACATACCTCTATATACTACTCTGCGATACCATATGCACTCCTGTGATGTGACATACCTCTATATACTATGCTATGGTACCATATGCTCTCCTGTGATGTGACATACCTCTATATACTACTCTGTGATACCATATGCTCTCCTGTGATGTGACATACCTCTATATACTACTCTGTGATACCATATGCTCTCCTGTGATGTGACATACCTCTATATACTACTCTGTGATACCATATGCTCCTCTGTGATGTGACATACCTCTAAATACTACTCTGTGATACCATATGCTCTCCTGTGATTGACATACCTCTATATACTACTCTGTGATACCATATGCTCTCCTGTGATGTGACATACCTCTATATACTACTCTGTGATACCATATGCCCTCCTGTGATGTGACATACCTCTATATACTACTCTGTGATACCATATGCACTCCTGTGATGTGACAAACCTCTATATGCTATGCTATGGTACCATATGCTCTCCTGTGATGTGACATACCTCTATATACTACTCTGTGATACCATATGCTCTCCTGTGATGTGACATACCTCTATATACTACTCTGTGATACCATATGCCCTCCTGTGATGTGACATACCTCTATATACTACTCATTGATACCATATGCACTCCTGTGATGTGACATACCTCTATATACTATGCTATGGTACCATATGCTCTCCAGTGATGTGACATACTTCTATATACTACTCTGTGATACCATATGCTCTCCTGTGATGTGACATACCTCTATATACTACTCTGTGATACCATATGCTCTCCTGTGATGTGACATACCTCTATATACTACTCTGTGATACCATATGCTCTCCTGTGATGTGACATACCTCTATATACTACTCTGTGATACCATATGCTCTCCTGTGATGTGACATACCTCTATATACTACTCTGTGATACGATATGCTCTCCTGTGATGTGACATATCTCTATATACTACTCTGTGATACCATATGCTCTCCTGTGATGTGACATACCTCTATATACTACTCTGTGATTCCATATGCTCTTCTGTGATGTGACATACCTCTATATACTACTCTGTGATACCATATTCTCTCCTGTGATGTGACATACCTCTATATACTACTCTGTGATACCATATGCTCTCCTGTGATGTGACATACCTCTATATACTACTCTGTGATACCATATGCTCTCCTGTGATGTGACATACCTCTATATACTACTCTGTGATACCATATGCTCTCCTGTGATGTGACATATCTCTATATACTACTCTGTGATACCATATGCTCTCCTGTGATGTGACATACCTCTATATACTACTCTGTGATACCATATGCTCTCCTGTGATGTGACATACCTCTATATACTACTCTGTGATACCATATTCTCTCCTGTGATGTGACATACCTCTATATACTACTCTGTGATACCATATGCTCTCCTGTGATGTGACATACCTCTATATACTACTCTGTGATACCATATGCTCTCCTGTGATGTGACATACCTCTATATACTACTTTGTGATACCATATGCACTCCTGTGATGTGACATACCTCTATATACTACTCTGTGATACCATATGCACTCCTGTGATGTGACATACCTCTATATACTACTCTGTAATACCATATGCTCTCCTGTGATGTGACTTACCTCTATATACTATTCTGTGATACCATATGCTCTCCTGTGATGTGACATACCTCTATATACTACTCTGTGATACCATAGGCTCTCCTGTGATGTGACATACCTCTATATACTACTCTGTGATACCATATGCTCTCTGTGATACCATAGGCTCTCCTGTGATGTGACATATCTCTATATACTACTCTGTGATACCATAGGCTCTCCTGTGATGTGACATACCTCTATATACTACTCTGTGATACCATAGGCTCTCCTGTGATGTGACATACCTCTATATACTACCCTGTGATACCATAGGCTCTACTGTGATGTGACATACCTCTATATACTACTCTGTGATACCATATGCTCTCCTGTGATGTGACATACCTTTATATACTACTCTGTGATACCATATGCTCTCCTGTGATGTGACATACCTCTATATACTTCTCTGTGATACCATATGCCCTCCTGTGATGTGACATACCTCTATATACTACTCTGTGATACCATATGCTCTCCTGTGATGTGACATACCTCTATATACTACTCTGTGATACCATATGCTCTCCTGTGATGTGACATACCTCTATATACTACTCTGTGATACCATATGCTCTCCTGTGATGTGACATACCTCTATATACTACTCTGTGATACCATAGGCTCTCCTGTGATGTGACATACCTCTATATACTACTCTGTGATACCATATGCTCTCCTGTGATGTGACATACCTCTATATACTACTCTGTGATACCATATGCAATCCTGTGATGTGACATACTTCTATATACTACTCTGTGATACCATATGCTCTCCTGTGATGTTACATACCTCTATATACTACTCTGTGATACGATATGCTCTCCTATGTGATATACCTCTATATACTATACTGTGATACCATAGGCTCTCCTGTGATGTGACATACCTCTATATACTACTCTGTAATACCATATGCTCCCCTGTGATGTGACATACCTCTATATACTACTCTCTGATACCATATGCTCTCCTTTGATGTGACATACCTCTATATACTACTCTGTGATACCATATGCTCTCCTGTGATGTGACTTACTTCTATATACTACTCTGTGATACCATATGCTCTCCTGTGATGTGACATACCTCTATATACTACTCTGTGATACTATATGCTCTCCTATTTGATATACCTCTATATACTACTCTGTGATACCATAGGGTCTCCTGTGGTGACATATCTCTATATACTACTCTGTAATACCATATGCTCCCCTGTGATGTGACATATCTCTATATACTACTCTGTGATACCATATGCTCTCCTGTGATGTGACATACTTCTATATACTACTCTGTGATACCATATGCTCTCCTGTGATGTGACATACCTCTATATACTACTCTGTGATACCATAGGCTCTCCTATGTGATATACCTCTATATACTACTCTGTGATACCATAGGCTCTCCTGTGATGTGACATATCTCTATATACTACTCTGTGATACCATATGCTCTCCTGTGATGTGACATACTTCTATATACTACTCTGTGATACCATATGCTCTCCTGTGATGTGACATACCTCTATATACTACTCTGTGATACCATATGCTTACCTGTGATGTGACATACCTCTATATACTACTCTGTGATACCATATGCACTCCTGTGATGTGACATACCTCTATATACTACTCTGTGATACCATATGCTCTCCTGTGATGTGACATACCTCTATATACTACTCTGTGATACCATATGCTCTCCTGTGATGTGGCATACCTCTATATACTACTCTGTGATACCATATGCTCTCCTGTGATGTGACATACCTCTATATACTACTCTGTGATACCATATGCTCTCCTGTGATGTGACATACCTCTATATACTACTCTGTGATACCATATGCTCTCCTGTTATGTGACATACCTCTATATACTATTCTGTGATACCATAGGCTCTCCTGTGATGTGACATACTCCTATATACTACTCTGTGATACCATATGCCCTCCTGTGATGTGACATACCTCTATATACTACTCTGTGATACCATATGCCCTCCTGTGATGTGACATACCTCTATATACTACTCTGTGATACCATATACTCTCCTGTGATGTGACATACCTCTATATACTGCTCTGTGATACCATAGGCTCTCCTGTGATGTGACATACCTCTATATACTAATCTGTGATACCATAGGCTCTCCTGTGATGTGACATACCTCTATATACTACTCTGTGATACCATATGCTCTCCTGTGATGTGACATACCTCTATATACTACTCTGTGATACCATAGGCTCTCCTGTGATGTGACATACCTCTATATACTACTCTGTGATACCATATGCTCTCCTGTGATGTGACATACCTCTATATACTACTCTGTGATACCATATGCCCTCCTGTGATGTGACATACCTCTATATACTACTCTGTGATACCATATGCACTACTGTGATGTGACATACCTCTATATACTATGCTATGGTACCATATGCTCTCCTGTGATGTGACATACCTCTATATACTACTCTGTGATACCATATGCTCTCCTGTGATGTGACATACCTCTATATACTACTCTGTGATACCATATGCTCTCCTGTGATGTGACATACCTCTATATACTACTCTGTGATACCATATGCTCCCCTGTGATGTGACATACCTCTAAATACTACTCTGTGATACCATATGCTCTCCTGTGATGTGACATACCTCTATATACTACTCTGTGATACCATATGCTCTCCTGTGATGTGACATACCTCTATATACTACTCTGTGATACCATATGCCCTCCTGTGATGTGACATACCTCTATATACTACTCTGTGATACCATATGCACTCCTGTGATGTGACAAACCTCTATATACTATGCTATGGTACCATATGCTCTCCTGTGATGTGACATACCTCTATATACTACTCTGTGATACCATATGCTCTCCTGTGATGTGACATACCTCTATATACTACTCTGTGATACCATATGCCCTCCTGTGATGTGACATACCTCTATATACTATGCTATGGTACCATATGCTCTCCAGTGATGTGACATACCTCTATATACTATGCTATGGTACCTTATGCTCCCCTGTGATGTGACATACTTCTATATACTACTCTGTGATACCATATGCACTCCTGTGATGTGACATACTTCTATATACTACTCTGTGATACCATATGCACTCCTGTGATGTGACATACCTCTATATATTACTCTGTGATACCATATGCTCTCCTGTGATGTGACATACCTCTATATACTACTCTGTGATACCATATGCTCTCCTGTGATGTGACATACCTCTATATACTACTCTGTGATACCATATGCTCTCCTGTGATGTGACATACCTCTCTATACTACTCTGTGATACCATATGCTCTCCTGTGATGTGACATACCTCTATATATTACTCTGTGATACCATATGCTCTCCTGTGATGTGACATACCTCTATATACTACTCTGTGATAACATATGCTCTCCTGTGATGTGACATACCTCTATATACTACTCTGTGATAACATATGCTCTCCTGTGATGTGACATACCTCTATATACTACTCTGTGATACCATATGCTCTCCTGTGATGTGACATACCTCTATATACTACTCTGTGATAACATATGCTCTCCTGTGATGTGACATACCTCTATATACTACTCTGTGATACCATATGCTCTCCTGTGATGTGACATACCTCTATATTCAACTCTGTGATACCATATTCTCTCCTGTGATGTGACATACCTCTATATACTACTCTGTGATACCATATGCTCTCCTGTGATGTGACATACCTCTATATACTACTCTGTGATACCATATGCTCTCCTGTGATGTGACATACCTCTATATACTACTCTGTGACACCATATGCTCTCCTGTGATGTGACATACCTCTATATACTACTCTGTGATACCGTAGGCTCTCCTGTGATGTGACATACTCCTATATACTACTCTGTGATACCATATGCCCTCCTGTGATGTGACATACCTCTATATACTACTCTGTGATACCATATGCTCTCCTGTGATGTGACATACCTCTATATACTACTCTGTGATACCATATGCTCTTCTGTGATGTGACATACCTCTATATACTACTCTGTGATACCATATGCTCTTCTGTGATGTGACATACCTCTATATACTACTCTGTGATACCATATGCTCTCCTGTGATGTGACATACCTCTATATACTACTCGGTGATACCATATGCTCTCCTGTGATGTGACATACCTCTATATACTACTCGGTGATACCATATGCTCTTCTGTGGTGTGACATACCTCTATATACTACTCTGTGATACCATATGCTCTTCTGTGGTGTGACATACCTCTATATACTACTCTGTGATACCATATGCTCTCCTGTGGTGTGACATACCTCTATATACTACTCTGTGATACCATATGCTCTTCTGTGATGTGACATACCTCTATATACTACTCTGTGATACCATATGCTCTCCTGTGATGTGACATACCTCTATATACTACTCTGTGATACCATATGCTCTCCTGTGGTGTGACATACCTCTATATACTACTCTGTGATACCATATGCTCTCCTGTGATGTGACATACCTCTATATACTACTCTGTGATACCATATGCTCTCCTGTGGTGTGACATACCTCTATATACTACTCTGTGATACCATATGCTCTCCTGTGGTGTGACATACCTCTATATACTACTCTGTGATACCATATGCTCTTCTGTGATGTGACATACCTCTATATACTACTCTGTGATACCATATGCTCTCCTGTGATGTGACATACCTCTATATACTACTCTGTGATACCATATGCTCTCCTGTGATGTGACATACCTCTATATACTACTCTGTGATACCATATGCTCTCCTGTGATGTGACATACCTCTATATACTACTCTGTGATACCATATGCTCTCCTGTGGTGTGACATACCTCTATATACTACTCTGTGATACCATATGCTCTCCTGTGGTGTGACATACCTCTATATACTACTCTGTGATACCATATGCTCTTCTGTGATGTGACATACCTCTATATACTACTCTGTGATACCATATGCTCTCCTGTGATGTGACATACCTCTATATACTACTCTGTGATACCATATGCTCTCCTGTGGCGTGACATACCTCTATATACTACTCTGTGATACCATATGCTCTCCTGTGATGTGACATACCTCTATATACTACTCTGTGATACCATATGCTCTCCTGTGGTGTGACATACCTCTACATACTACTCTGTGATACCATATGCTCTCCTGTGATGTGACATACCTCTATATACTACTCTGTGATACCATATGCTCTCCTGTGATGTGACATACCTCTATATACTACTCTGTGATACCATATGCTCTCCTGTGATGTGACATACCTCTATACACTACTCTGTGATACCATATGCTCTCCTGTGGTGTGACATACCTCTATATACTACTCTGTGATACCATATGCTCTCCTGTGGTGTGACATACCTCTATATACTACTCTGTGATACCATATGCTCTCCTGTGGTGTGACATACCTCTATATACTACTCTGTGATACCATATGCTCTCCTGTGGTGTGACATACCTCTATATACTACTCTGTGATACCATATGCTCTCCTGTGATGTGACATACCTCTATATACTACTCTGTGATACCATATGCTCTCCTGTGATGTGACATACCTCTATATACTACTCTGTGATACCATATGCTCTCCTGTGATGTGACATACCTCTATATACTATACTGTGATACGATATGCTCTCCTATGTGATATACCTCTATATACTATACTGTGATACCATAGGCTCTCCTGTGATGTGACATACCTCTATATACTACTCTGTAATACCATATGCTCCCCTGTGATGTGACATACCTCTATATACTACTCTCTGATACCATATGCTCTCCTTTGATGTGACATACCTCTATATACTACTCTGTGATACCATATGCTCTCCTGTGATGTGACTTACTTCTATATACTACTCTGTGATACCATATGCTCTCCTGTGATGTGACATACCTCTATATACTACTCTGTGATACTATATGCTCTCCTATTTGATATACCTCTATATACTACTCTGTGATACCATAGGGTCTCCTGTGGTGACATATCTCTATATACTACTCTGTGATACCATATGCTCTCCTGTGATGTGACATACCTCTATATACTACTCTGTGATACCATATGCTCTCCTGTGATGTGACATACCTCTATACACTACTCTGTGATACCATATGCTCTCCTGTGATGTGACATACCTCTATACACTACTCTGTGATACCATATGCTCTCCTGTGGTGTGACATACCTCTATATACTACTCTGTGATACCATATGCTCTCCTGTGGTGTGACATACCTCTATATACTACTCTGTGATACCATATGCTCTCCTGTGGTGTGACATACCTCTATATACTACTCTGTGATACCATATGCTCTCCTGTGATGTGACATACCTCTATATACTACTCTGTGATACCATATGCTCTCCTGTGATGTGACATACCTCTATATACTACTCTGTGATACCATATGCTCTCCTGTGATGTGACATACCTCTATATACTACTCTGTGATACGATATGCTCTCCTATGTGATATACCTCTATATACTATACTGTGATACCATAGGCTCTCCTGTGATGTGACATACCTCTATATACTACTCTGTAATACCATATGCTCCCCTGTGATGTGACATACCTCTATATACTACTCTCTGATACCATATGCTCTCCTTTGATGTGACATACCTCTATATACTACTCTGTGATACCATATGCTCTCCTGTGATGTGACTTACTTCTATATACTACTCTGTGATACCATATGCCCTCCTGTGATGTGACATACCTCTATATACTACTCTGTGATACCATATGCCCTCCTGTGATGTGACATACCTCTATATACTACTCTGTGATACCATATGCTCTCCTGTGATGTGACATACCTCTATATACTACTCTGTGATACCATAGGCTCTCCTGTGATGTGACATACCTCTATATACTAATCTGTGATACCATAGGCTCTCCTGTGATGTGACATACCTCTATATACTACTCTGTGATACCATATGCTCTCCTGTGATGTGACATACCTCTATATACTACTCTGTGATACCATAGGCTCTCCTGTGATGTGACATACCTCTATATACTACTCTGTGATACCATATGCTCTCCTGTGATGTGACATACCTCTATATACTACTCTGTGATACCATATGCCCTCCTGTGATGTGACATACCTCTATATACTACTCTGTGATACCATATGCACTCCTGTGATGTGACATACCTCTATATACTATGCTATGGTACCATATGCTCTCCTGTGATGTGACATACCTCTATATACTACTCTGTGATACCATATGCTCTCCTGTGATGTGACATACCTCTATATACTACTCTGTGATACAATATGCCCTCCTGTGATGTGACATACCTCTATATACTATGCTATGGTACCATATGCTCTCCAGTGATGTGACATACCTCTATATACTATGCTATGGTACCTTATGCTCCCCTGTGATGTGACATACTTCTATATACTACTCTGTGATACCATATGCACTCCTGTGATGTGACATACTTCTATATACTACTCTGTGATACCATATGCACTCCTGTGATGTGACATACCTCTATATATTACTCTGTGATACCATATGCTCTCCTGTGATGTGACATACCTCTATATACTACTCTGTGATACCATATGCTCTCCTGTGATGTGACATACCTCTATATACTACTCTGTGATACCATATGCTCTCCTGTGATGTGACATACCTCTCTATACTACTCTGTGATACCATATGCTCTCCTGTGATGTGACATACCTCTATATATTACTCTGTGATACCATATGCTCTCCTGTGATGTGACATACCTCTATATACTACTCTGTGATAACATATGCTCTCCTGTGATGTGACATACCTCTATATACTACTCTGTGATAACATATGCTCTCCTGTGATGTGACATACCTCTATATACTACTCTGTGATACCATATGCTCTCCTGTGATGTGACATACCTCTATATACTACTCTGTGATAACATATGCTCTCCTGTGATGTGACATACCTCTATATACTACTCTGTGATACCATATGCTCTCCTGTGATGTGACATACCTCTATATTCAACTCTGTGATACCATATTCTCTCCTGTGATGTGACATACCTCTATATACTACTCTGTGATACCATATGCTCTCCTGTGATGTGACATACCTCTATATACTACTCTGTGATACCATATGCTCTCCTGTGATGTGACATACCTCTATATACTACTCTGTGACACCATATGCTCTCCTGTGATGTGACATACCTCTATATACTACTCTGTGATACCGTAGGCTCTCCTGTGATGTGACATACTCCTATATACTACTCTGTGATACCATATGCCCTCCTGTGATGTGACATACCTCTATATACTACTCTGTGATACCATATGCTCTCCTGTGATGTGACATACCTCTATATACTACTCTGTGATACCATATGCTCTCCTGTGGTGTGACATACCTCTATATACTACTCTGTGATACCATATGCTCTTCTGTGATGTGACATACCTCTATATACTACTCTGTGATACCATATGCTCTTCTGTGATGTGACATACCTCTATATACTACTCTGTGATACCATATGCTCTCCTGTGATGTGACATACCTCTATATACTACTCTGTGATACCATATGCTCTCCTGTGATGTGACATACCTCTATATACTACTCTGTGATACCATATGCTCTTCTGTGGTGTGACATACCTCTATATACTACTCTGTGATACCATATGCTCTTCTGTGATGTGACATACCTCTATATACTACTCTGTGATACCATATGCTCTCCTGTGATGTGACATACCTCTATATACTACTCTGTGATACCATATGCTCTCCTGTGGTGTGACATACCTCTATATACTACTCTGTGATACCATATGCTCTCCTGTGATGTGACATACCTCTATATACTACTCTGTGATACCATATGCTCTCCTGTGGTGTGACATACCTCTATATACTACTCTGTGATACCATATGCTCTTCTGTGGTGTGACATACCTCTATATACTACTCTGTGATACCATATGCTCTCCTGTGATGTGACATACCTCTATATACTACTCTGTGATACCATATGCTCTCCTGTGATGTGACATACCTCTATATACTACTCTGTGATACCATATGCTCTCCTGTGGTGTGACATACCTCTATATACTACTCTGTGATACCATATGCTCTCCTGTGGTGTGACATACCTCTATATACTACTCTGTGATACCATATGCTCTTCTGTGATGTGACATACCTCTATATACTACTCTGTGATACCATATGCTCTCCTGTGATGTGACATACCTCTATATACTACTCTGTGATACCATATGCTCTCCTGTGGTGTGACATACCTCTATATACTACTCTGTGATACCATATGCTCTCCTGTGATGTGACATACCTCTATATACTACTCTGTGATACCATATGCTCTCCTGTGGTGTGACATACCTCTACATACTACTCTGTGATACCATATGCTCTCCTGTGATGTGACATACCTCTATATACTACTCTGTGATACCATATGCTCTCCTGTGATGTGACATACCTCTATATACTACTCTGTGATACCATATGCTCTCCTGTGATGTGACATACCTCTATACACTACTCTGTGATACCATATGCTCTCCTGTGATGTGACATACCTCTATACACTACTCTGTGATACCATATGCTCTCCTGTGGTGTGACATACCTCTATATACTACTCTGTGATACCATATGCTCTCCTGTGGTGTGACATACCTCTATATACTACTCTGTGATACCATATGCTCTCCTGTGGTGTGACATACCTCTATATACTACTCTGTGATACCATATGCTCTCCTGTGATGTGACATACCTCTATATACTACTCTGTGATACCATATGCTCTCCTGTGATGTGACATACCTCTATATACTACTCTGTGATACCATATGCTCTCCTGTGATGTGACATACCTCTATATACTACTCTGTGATACCATATGCTCTCCTATGTGATATACCTCTATATACTATACTGTGATACCATAGGCTCTCCTGTGATGTGACATACCTCTATATACTACTCTGTAATACCATATGCTCCCCTGTGATGTGACATACCTCTATATACTACTCTCTGATACCATATGCTCTCCTTTGATGTGACATACCTCTATATACTACTCTGTGATACCATATGCTCTCCTGTGATGTGACTTACTTCTATATACTACTCTGTGATACCATATGCTCTCCTGTGATGTGACATACCTCTATATACTACTCTGTGATACTATATGCTCTCCTATTTGATATACCTCTATATACTACTCTGTGATACCATAGGGTCTCCTGTGGTGACATATCTCTATATACTACTCTGTGATACCATATGCTCTCCTGTGATGTGACATACCTCTATATACTACTCTGTGATACCATATGCTCTCCTGTGATGTGACATACCTCTATACACTACTCTGTGATACCATAT
This sequence comes from Taudactylus pleione, assembly GCA_031769625.1. Lineage (NCBI taxonomy): Eukaryota > Metazoa > Chordata > Amphibia > Anura > Myobatrachidae > Taudactylus > Taudactylus pleione. The sequence continues at coordinate 1,114,485 of JAUIMM010000799.1, read as the reverse complement.
GCTCTCCTGTGATGTGACATACCTCTATACACTACTCTGTGATACCATATGCTCTCCTGTGGTGTGACATACCTCTATATACTACTCTGTGATACCATATGCTCTCCTGTGGTGTGACATACCTCTATATACTACTCTGTGATACCATATGCTCTCCTGTGGTGTGACATACCTCTATATACTACTCTGTGATACCATATGCTCTCCTGTGATGTGACATACCTCTATATACTACTCTGTGATACCATATGCTCTCCTGTGATGTGACATACCTCTATATACTACTCTGTGATACCATATGCTCTCCTGTGATGTGACATACCTCTATATACTACTCTGTGATACGATATGCTCTCCTATGTGATATACCTCTATATACTATACTGTGATACCATAGGCTCTCCTGTGATGTGACATACCTCTATATACTACTCTGTAATACCATATGCTCCCCTGTGATGTGACATACCTCTATATACTACTCTCTGATACCATATGCTCTCCTTTGATGTGACATACCTCTATATACTACTCTGTGATACCATATGCTCTCCTGTGATGTGACTTACTTCTATATACTACTCTGTGATACCATATGCTCTCCTGTGATGTGACATACCTCTATATACTACTCTGTGATACTATATGCTCTCCTATTTGATATACCTCTATATACTACTCTGTGATACCATAGGGTCTCCTGTGGTGACATATCTCTATATACTACTCTGTAATACCATATGCTCCCCTGTGATGTGACATATCTCTATATACTACTCTGTGATACCATATGCTCTCCTGTGATGTGACATACTTCTATATACTACTCTGTGATACCATATGCTCTCCTGTGATGTGACATACCTCTATATACTACTCTGTGATACCATAGGCTCTCCTATGTGATATACCTCTATATACTACTCTGTGATACCATAGGCTCTCCTGTGATGTGACATATCTCTATATACTACTCTGTGATACCATATGCTCTCCTGTGATGTGACATACTTCTATATACTACTCTGTGATACCATATGCTCTCCTGTGATGTGACATACCTCTATATACTACTCTGTGATACCATATGCTTTCCTGTGATGTGACATACCTCTATATACTACTCTGTGATACCATATGCACTCCTGTGATGTGACATACCTCTATATACTACTCTGTGATACCATATGCTCTCCTGTGATGTGACATACCTCTATATACTACTCTGTGATACCATATGATCTCCTGTGATGTGGCATACCTCTATATACTACTCTGTGATACCATATGCTCTCCTGTGATGTGACATACCTCTATATACTACTCTGTGATACCATATGCTCTCCTGTGATGTGACATACCTCTATATACTACTCTGTGATACCATATGCTCTCCTGTGATGTGACATACCTCTATATACTACTCTGTGATACCATAGGCTCTCCTGTTATGTGACATACCTCTATATACTATTCTGTGATACCATAGGCTCTCCTGTGATGTGACATACTCCTATATACTACTTTGTGATACCATATGCCCTCCTGTGATGTGACATACCTCTATATACTACTCTGTGATACCATATGCCCTCCTGTGATGTGACATACCTCTATATACTACTCTGTGATACCATATGCTCTCCTGTGATGTGACATACCTCTATATACTACTCTGTGATACCATAGGCTCTCCTGTGATGTGACATACCTCTATATACTAATCTGTGATACCATAGGCTCTCCTGTGATGTGACATACCTCTATATACTACTCTGTGATACCATATGCTCTCCTGTGATGTGACATACCTCTATATACTACTCTGTGATACCATAGGCTCTCCTGTGATGTGACATACCTCTATATACTACTCTGTGATACCATATGCTCTCCTGTGATGTGACATACCTCTATATACTACTCTGTGATACCATATGCCCTCCTGTGATGTGACATACCTCTATATACTACTCTGTGATACCATATGCACTCCTGTGATGTGACATACCTCTATATACTATGCTATGGTACCATATGCTCTCCTGTGATGTGACATACCTCTATATACTACTCTGTGATACCATATGCTCTCCTGTGATGTGACATACCTCTATATACTACTCTGTGATACCATATGCTCTCCTGTGATGTGACATACCTCTATATACTACTCTGTGATACCATATGCTCCCCTGTGATGTGACATACCTCTGAATACTACTCTGTGATACCATATGCTCTCCTGTGATGTGACATACCTCTATATACTACTCTGTGATACCATATGCTCTCCTGTGATGTGACATACCTCTATATACTACTCTGTGATACCATATGCCCTCCTGTGATGTGACATACCTCTATATACTACTCTGTGATACCATATGCACTCCTGTGATGTGACAAACCTCTATATACTATGCTATGGTACCATATGCTCTCCTGTGATGTGACATACCTCTATATACTACTCTGTGATACCATATGCTCTCCTGTGGTGTGACATACCTCTATATACTACTCTGTGATACCATATGCCCTCCTGTGATGTGACATACCTCTATATACTACTCATTGATACCATATGCACTCCTGTGATGTGACATACCTCTATATACTATGCTATGGTACCATATGCTCTCCAGTGATGTGACATACTTCTATATACTACTCTGTGATACCTTATGCTCCCCTGTGATGTGACATACTTCTATATACTACTCTGTGATACCATATGCACTCCTGTGATGTGACATACCTCTATATACTACTCTGTAATGCCATATGCTCTCCTGTGATGTGACATACCTCTATATACTACTCTGTGATACCATATTCTCTCCTGTGATGTGACATACCTCTATATACTACTCTGTGATACCATATGCACTCCTGTGATGTGACATACCTCTATATACTACTCTGTGATACCATAGGCTCTTCTGTGATGTGACATACCTCTATATACTACTCTGTGATACCATATTCTCTCCTGTGATGTGACATACCTCTATATACTACTCTGTGATACCATATGCTCTCCTGTGATGTGACATACCTCTATATACTACTCTGTGATACCATATGCTCTCCTGTGATGTGACATACCTCTATATACTACTTTGTGATACCATATGCACTCCTGTGATGTGACATACCTCTATATACTACTCTGTGATACCATATGCACTCCTGTGATGTGACATACCTCTATATACTACTCTGTAATACCATATGCTCTCCTGTGATGTGACTTACCTCTATATACTATTCTGTGATACCATATGCTCTCCTGTGATGTGACATACCTCTATATACTACTCTGTGATACCATAGGCTCTCCTGTGATGTGACATACCTCTATATACTACTCTGTGATACCATATGCTCTCTGTGATACCATAGGCTCTCCTGTGATGTGACATATCTCTATATACTACTCTGTGATACCATAGGCTCTCCTGTGATGTGACATACCTCTATATACTACTCTGTGATACCATAGGCTCTCCTGTGATGTGACATACCTCTATATACTACCCTGTGATACCATAGGCTCTACTGTGATGTGACATACCTCTATATACTACTCTGTGATACCATATGCTCTCCTGTGATGTGACATACCTCTATATACTACTCTGTGATACCATATGCTCTCCTGTGATGTGACATACCTCTATATACTTCTCTGTGATACCATATGCCCTCTTGTGATGTGACATACCTCTATATACTACTCTGTGATACCATATGCTCTCCTGTGATGTGACATACCTCTATATACTACTCTGTGATACCATAGGCTCTCCTGTGATGTGACATACCTCTATATACTACTCTGTGATACCATAGGCTCTCCTGTGATGTGACATACCTCTATATACTACTCTGTGATACCATATGCTCTCCTGTGATGTGACATACCTCTATATACTACTCTGTGATACCATATGCAATCCTGTGATGTGACATACTTCTATATACTACTCTGTGATACCATATGCTCTCCTGTGATGTTACATACCTCTATATACTACTCTGTGATACGATATGCTCTCCTATGTGATATACCTCTATATACTATACTGTGATACCATAGGCTCTCCTGTGATGTGACATACCTCTATATACTACTCTGTAATACCATATGCTCCCCTGTGATGTGACATACCTCTATATACTACTCTCTGATACCATATGCTCTCCTTTGATGTGACATACCTCTATATACTACTCTGTGATACCATATGCTCTCCTGTGATGTGACTTACTTCTATATACTACTCTGTGATACCATATGCTCTCCTGTGATGTGACATACCTCTATATACTACTCTGTGATACTATATGCTCTCCTATTTGATATACCTCTATATACTACTCTGTGATACCATAGGGTCTCCTGTGGTGACATATCTCTATATACTACTCTGTAATACCATATGCTCCCCTGTGATGTGACATATCTCTATATACTACTCTGTGATACCATATGCTCTCCTGTGATGTGACATACTTCTATATACTACTCTGTGATACCATTTGCTCTCCTGTGATGTGACATACCTCTATATACTACTCTGTGATACCATAGGCTCTCCTATGTGATATACCTCTATATACTACTCTGTGATACCATAGGCTCTCCTGTGATGTGACATATCTCTATATACTACTCTGTGATACCATATGCTCTCCTGTGATGTGACATACTTCTATATACTACTCTGTGATACCATATGCTCTCCTGTGATGTGACATACCTCTATATACTACTCTGTGATACCATATGCTTTCCTGTGATGTGACATACCTCTATATACTACTCTGTGATACCATATGCACTCCTGTGATGTGACATACCTCTATATACTACTCTGTGATACCATATGCTCTCCTGTGATGTGACATACCTCTATATACTACTCTGTGATACCATATGCTCTCCTGTGATGTGGCATACCTCTATATACTACTCTGTGATACCATATGCTCTCCTGTGATGTGACATACCTCTATATACTGCTCTGTGATACCATATGCTCTCCTGTGATGTGACATACCTCTATATACTACTCTGTGATACCATATGCTCTCCTGTGATGTGACATACCTCTATATACTACTCTGTGATACCATATGCTCTCCTGTTATGTGACATACCTCTATATACTATTCTGTGATACCATAGGCTCTCCTGTGATGTGACATACTCCTATATACTACTCTGTGATACCATATGCCCTCCTGTGATGTGACATACCTCTATATACTACTCTGTGATACCATATGCTCTCCTGTGATGTGACATACCTCTATATACTACTCTGTGATACCATATGCTCTCCTGTGATGTGACATACCTCTATATACTACTCTGTGATACCATATGCTCTCCTGTGATGTGACATACCTCTATATACTACTCTGTGATACCATATGCTCTCCTGTTATGTGACATACCTCTATATACTATTCTGTGATACCATAGGCTCTCCTGTGATGTGACATACTCCTATATACTACTCTGTGATACCATATGCCCTCCTGTGATGTGACATACCTCTATATACTACTCTGTGATACCATATGCTCTCCTTTGATGTGACATACCTCTATATACTACTCTGTGATACCATATGCTCTCCTGTGATGTGACTTACTTCTATATACTACTCTGTGATACCATATGCTCTCCTGTGATGTGACATACCTCTATATACTACTCTGTGATACTATATGCTCTCCTATTTGATATACCTCTATATACTACTCTGTGATACCATAGGGTCTCCTGTGGTGACATATCTCTATATACTACTCTGTAATACCATATGCTCCCCTGTGATGTGACATATCTCTATATACTACTCTGTGATACCATATGCTCTCCTGTGATGTGACATACTTCTATATACTACTCTGTGATACCATATGCTCTCCTGTGATGTGACATACCTCTATATACTACTCTGTGATACCATAGGCTCTCCTATGTGATATACCTCTATATACTACTCTGTGATACCATATGCTCTCCTGTGATGTGACATATCTCTATATACTACTCTGTGATACCATATGCTCTCCTGTGATGTGACATACTTCTATATACTACTCTGTGATACCATATGCTCTCCTGTGATGTGACATACCTCTATATACTACTCTGTGATACCATATGCTTTCCTGTGATGTGACATACCTCTATATACTACTCTGTGATACCATATGCACTCCTGTGATGTGACATACCTCTATATACTACTCTGTGATACCATATGCTCTCCTGTGATGTGACATACCTCTATATACTACTCTGTGATACCATATGCTCTCCTGTGATGTGGCATACCTCTATATACTACTCTGTGATACCATATGCTCTCCTGTGATGTGACATACCTCTATATACTGCTCTGTGATACCATATGCTCTCCTGTGATGTGACATACCTCTATATACTACTCTGTGATACCATATGCTCTCCTGTGATGTGACATACCTCTATATACTACTCTGTGATACCATATGCTCTCCTGTTATGTGACATACCTCTATATACTATTCTGTGATACCATAGGCTCTCCTGTGATGTGACATACTCCTATATACTACTCTGTGATACCATATGCCCTCCTGTGATGTGACATACCTCTATATACTACTCTGTGATACCATATGCTCTCCTGTGATGTGACATACCTCTATATACTACTCTGTGATACCATATGCTCTCCTGTGATGTGACATACCTCTATATACTACTCTGTGATACCATATGCTCTCCTGTGATGTGACATACCTCTATATACTACTCTGTGATACCATATGCTCTCCTGTTATGTGACATACCTCTATATACTATTCTGTGATACCATAGGCTCTCCTGTGATGTGACATACTCCTATATACTACTCTGTGATACCATATGCCCTCCTGTGATGTGACATACCTCTATATACTACTCTGTGATACCATATGCTCTCCTGTGATGTGACATACCTCTATATACTACTCTGTGATACCATATGCTCTCCTGTGATGTGACATACCTCTATATACTACTCTGTGATACCATTTGCTCTCCTGTGATGTGACATGCTTCTATATACGGTGTACGTTCAGAAAGCCGGCAGATGCTATGCCGACCGCAGGCTTCCTGACTGCTTAATCCCGGGGAGGATTAATTGACAGGCATCTAAATCTAGACGCCTGTCATTTTATCAACGCCGGGAAACCGGCACTCGCCATCCTGATCAAAGGGATACCGGGCGGCAAGCACAGAAAGCCGCGCGGGGGCGGCCAGCGGTAATTCATACCGAATGTGTTCTATTTCTGAATACTTAATTAATGGATAATGTATTTTCTTTTTTATGCTTTGAATTGTTTTATTAAATATTTTATTATATTTATATTGTATTATTCCCTGCGAGAACAGCGCTCTATATAATTTCCTTTCCCACATCACGCCTCTTGATAATGGGCTATTAAGCCTGTTTGCTTTGGGGTTTTTTGGGGTAAAAACACTGGAAAAGAAAATGATCTACAACTGATAAATATATCTATACAGATATCTCAGGCTTGTACACAAGATAAGCTTCAAGCAATAAGGCATTTAGTGTGCAGCAATAAATAACACGCCCTCGTAAAGCATGGTATATGACCGAAAGGACTCAGTATTTCTATACATATTAATTACCCCAAACAGCCGAGCAGAAAGATTCTCATCTGTGTCAAGCAATCGATACACGATGGTTTCTTCATCAATGGGGCGAGGACAATGTTTTGCTGGCGTAGTTGGTTTCTTACCCTTGTTAGATTATAGGACCCAGGAACCTCATAAGGGTCTAACCACATTGGGGCTGATTCTTAGTTGCACACAAAAGGCGTCGTAGTTGCGGGCAGTCACGGATGCCAGATTTACTACCTTATGCTAATGAGAGAAACCGTTTAACTAATGCGGGGGAGGGGGGGGTTTCGTTTGTGCATCTAAAAAAGCCGCTCCGCCCAGTCAGGGTGGTGACGTGCGCTCGATTTGACACCACCCGGTTCATGCCCAGAAACACCGTATTTCAAGGAGGGACAGATCTGTCCGAGTTCTGCATGGCTCGTGCGCTGGATGCGTGAAACTTGCAGTTTGCGCCAATGAAGAGAGATTCGTGCGAGCACTAGCACTAGGCTGGCGCACGAGGAAGCGGCACTATACACAAAGCATTTCTGCAGCAAGGAAGAAGCATTCTAATTGTCACAGGCCTGAGAAGATGGCGGACATGTGTGTGTATGTGCGAGGCTGGACATGCTGATACTTGTTGTTCAACTGCTTTGTGTATTAAAAACGTTGGAATATTGAGATGCAGTTCTGCAGCCTATGGCCGACTGATGTCAGCCTTGCATTGTATGTGCCCCTGCTTAAGCAGGCATACAGTGTCTTGCATGGGACCCGCCTGGCAGACTGTGCAGTGACCTCTGTAGTATTTGGAGTGCCAGTGTAAAATGCAGAGTAATACGGGGTCTCTATGTGCCAGGCTCATTAGCCTCATCTCCCATTACACCAATGTATCCTCGTTTTACAGTTCGTGTCTGATGAGCGCTTAACCAGCATGCAGTGGGGCTGGCCATCGAAGGGTCATTCATGAATGGCCTCCATCAATGGTGCCACCAGTGCTTAACATTGATGGTATGAAACCAATCAGGGTAGGCTGAGTGGCGCGATTCAGAGGGTGGGGCTAAGAGGCAGGCCAATCAGGGAAGGGGTGGGACTGTGCTGTGCAATGTGGGCGGGGCTTAGTGCCATGCCCCCTGCCCCAGGTGGAAACTTAAAAGTAGCTTATTCTTTGCCATTGATCCTAGAGAATCATCGGATCTCTGCCATCGTTGGCAAAACCATTGGCCATGGTGGCGAACCATCAATGGCTGATGGCTATCCCTAGTGTACAGTGTGCCTGCTTCAGAACAGTATGAAAGAAGGACCTTAATACAGAGAGCGGTGTATTAGAGCCTCAGCCAGTGGGCGTTTCTGAACTAAATCCATCGGCCGCGGTATTAGCATAAAGAAGCAGTCTCACTGCTGTCAAAGGTCGCAGTTGCAGTATACAGCCAATAAGGAAGATCTACTAGAGGCACCATCTACACTGGCTGTGGTGGTGCTGGGGCTTCTCCCTCAGATACCTACCTCTGTGCCAGTGGCTCCCAGCATAGCTCATCTCTATGGGGTGTATGTAAAAGTCTTCAGGCACCTGCCAAATGTCAGAGATTTAGCCACTGGACACAAAGCATCAAATACAAGTCAAAACTAGGCTGGTATACAGTAGGTCACACAACTGGTCACAAGAGCTGACACTCATACTGCTTGCTGACTGTCACGCTGCCTTCACACTTCACACATAAGTCTGTAGATCCAGATCTAATTGCTTCATCTATAACAGGCAGCATTCCCATAAAGCATTATACTGTATGCTTACCGGTACTTGGGTACTACCAGGGCTTCTGCATATTTACAGATTACTGCATTTTTTTTATTAAACCCTTGCTCTTATCCTCCCCCTCCTATTAAAGTATATCCACTTACACCAGAAATAACAAGAACCCATCTGGTTTGTGGAGAGAAAACATTTATGACTGTTATTACATATAACATAGATTATAAGGGGAGGGGTCTTTCCATCCCTGCACATAGAAGTTGGCGATGTCAATTCGACACTGAATTTTTCATTACCTGAGAGCTCTAATATATTTTTTTCTATTCTATTTTTCTATCTTTTTTCTCATTTATTATTGTTACTAATGGTCAAGACCATCGCGACCATCGGGCTTGCGACGAGATTCTTGCGGTAGGGTCTCGTTGCTGCAAGCCCTGGAGTGCTTTTGGCTCTATCAGAGCCGAGAGCACTCCCACTGACATCACTTGTGATGTCAGTGGGGCCGGCCCCAGACGGTAGGCATTCCCATGGGAACGCCTCCGTCTGGGCAGCCACACCCCCGGCACGCCCACCAAAGGGGGCGTGCTGTCACTCACCATCGACAGCACGCCCCCTTTGTAGCGAGACCCGGAGCGACGGCTTGCCCGTCGCTATCCGGGTCTCGCGCATGCGCGCGACAGAGCCGCCTCCATCGTGTGCATGTGCATTGGGCCAACATCGACCTGCTCGCGAGCGGGTCTGAATTAGGACCTAAGTTTCAGATTGTGCCACACCACAGGCAGTAAGCTGCACAGAAACAGAGATAAAATAGAGGCATGCCTCTGCTCTGAGTATGGAAGCCATGCCTTGAGCACTAATGGACACCTTGGATGTGTCATGTGACCAGGAAGTGCTCTGCAGTGTTTAGAGATCAGAGCTCAGTCAGCAGCAGCAAGATAAGACACTGATGCAGTTAGGAGAATCAATGGACACTGAAGCTTAAGCCGCATACACACTAGCCGATAAATTGAACAATATGGACTATAATGATATCGTTATCGTTCACGGCGTCCAGTATCGTCCAGTGTGAATGCATGATATTAAGGATGCGCGCTTCTGCGGATCGTTAACGATGTCTTTCATCGCCCGTACTTGCAGGGCGGCCTGACGATACCGTCAGGTTCTGCAAGTTCAGGGATGAGGGAGGGTGCCGTCACTGGACGATATCGTTAATGATATCGTTCAGTGTGTATGCTCAATGTCAGGAACGACATTGAGCCTGGCAGTGCAGGGGAAATACTGAACGATATCGCTCATGGAGTATGCGGGTTTTGTGTCATTAGGGTAGAGTTACAGCGAGTAGAGGGTGAGACAGGCGTCCAGCACTCAGACCCATCTCCATGTGTGCTTCCCCAGCCTTGACCTCACCGCACATCACTGTACTGTATGCTAAATCAGTTTGTTTTTTAGGAAAGCCAACTGGTTTTGGGTGGCAGGTGTATTAAAAAGAAGGAGGAAATTTGGTCAACTCCTTTGAAATGTAAGATATATGTATTTATATTTTGTGAGATAGTTTGATTGGTTAAGGGTCCCAGGGCGGGTTTTTGCCCCCTGTGGTATTCTGAGTCTAAACCAGATAAAAGACGGACCTGCGTCCTCTGAAAACGTATATATCCTCTGACTCTCAGAGAGGTCTGTACTTCTGAAGATCACCTGTATGCTGTGGAGTAATGGTCTTTTGAATACTGAGCAACATCTACTTGCTTGAAGACGCTTGTTTCCTGCGACCTCCAGAATAGCGCAAAACGCAGTTCCGTCGGCTTTTCTGGATTCAGCCCAGTGTCTCCATGGTAAAGCCCTCTGCCAGCTACCATGCAAAGACTGGTCTATGCTGGGGGACCAGTGTAAGCTGGCCGACACTATCCAGGAAGTGCCCACACATACCCAGAAGTAAGCGGTTCCAGGTGCCAATGTAGGATCCTGGGTTAATAGAAGTGGCTCCAAACGCTGATCATAGGCGTTTGGGCGTGGCAGCCTGTTACCCATTCACGGCGCAGTGGGTGGAGTCTGTAATAGGCAGTTACTGACGGTAAGCGAGCTAATACCCCAAGATCCAGTGGGATTAAAAAAATGATCTGTGATCGGCTAGCGAGGCTAGGTCATCTGTTCACAAGCATTTATTAGCACCATTTTGCGGGGCCAAGTTCTCACTGAAAGTGTCAGGTTTACTTGCACGGATTCCAGGAAACAGTACAGACCAGTCTAGTAACTTTCTGCTCATTGTTTCCGTTATCGAGGCTTGTACAAGTATTCAACCCCCTAAAAAGTCAACACATTTGTGTGTGTTACAAACGCCACTTTCTCAGATTGCTCCAGAGAGTATTTTTGTTGCCTCCCCATGGGCTCTTATGGTAAATTTTCTCTCATGTTTTTTCCCAAATTTAGGATAACTCATGCAGATGCCTAGAAAAGTGGGCAAGTCTCCTGGAGACCTCTCGCTGCCACTCACTTCCCTAATGAAGTCGGCGGTTCCCTGCTACACAATGCCGAAAATCGTGGCTGTGAGGGGGATGGGCCACAATGCTGCAATGGGCCAAAAGCAGCGACCAGTGCCAGGAGATGGTGCTTTCAGTAGCAAATGTGCGAGCAGCGGCTTTGCATTACTGCTGGTGAGAGCTAATTCCATCACGTCATTTAATATAACATATAGGGGCTCATTTAGATTTGGACATAAACCCAATGTTTTTCTCTTTTTGGTGTATCCATATGCATTATCCTTAGGAGGAAAGTGGAATGATTGGAAACAGAAACAGAGGGTGAGTACAGCTTGATCACATCAGAGGGTGGGTACAGCTTGATCACATCAGAGGGTGGGTACAGCTTGATCACATCAGAGGGTGGGTACAGCTTGATCACATCAGAGGGTGGGTACAGCTTGACCACAGCAGAGGGTGGGTACAGCTTGATCACATGACTACCAGGTAATTACCGGTGGTGATAAGGAAACTCAATCAGCTGTCAGCCATTTTGTTTATGCAGTTTAAGATTATTTCTGACACAACTGGTCGCAGTTACAGGAAACGTTACAGGATGCAGAAGTTCGCTTACACTAGCAGCATCCTGTCATGAAGACATATATCTATGACGAGAACGCACAGTTCCGCATTCTTAGAAGTTAAAGATAAATAAGAGGAATAAAAGTAATATTTTTTTTGTACGGTGCACTAGATGACCACCTTAATACCCCTTGGTAATGAGCTGACAACTGTATCGGGAATTAAATATAATAAAGAAAATAACTATTTATATATATGTAATATGGATTAAATATTTCTTAATTCAGTACTAATATATATGTATTTTAGCAGTTTGCTACGTTTGTATAATCTTAATATTGGGATAGACGTGTGTGAATGTGATGGGTATGACAATATGAAGGTCGTTTGGAACCGCTAATTTATCGTTATTATGTAGGATTAGAATATGTTATAACATACACTGAAGGGGTTAATGAGACGAATGTCTATCTTCAGTCTGGAATCCTCCAATGAAATGAAGGACCTTGCTATGTAAGGAGGCACGCTTTGAGAAGGCGCAATCCACTTGAAAAAGGTCAGCACATCATCGCTGGAAAAAGATCCGTTACGATCGGCCGACGCAGACCGCAGTTGCAGCTGTCAACCTTTTCCAACCGCTCAACACTGGATCATTTCCCCGGCGTCCGAGGAGCTGTGCTCAGTGTCAGAGCAGCTGGACTTTGCTTGCCCCAATATTTGCTCTTGGTAAAGACAAATCCATATCACAAACCAAGGCAACAATTTATTGTGAAATCGGAACTCGTTTACAATTTTACATGAACGTTATTGCAAGAGTTGATACATAGGGGTCTATTTACTAAGCAGTGTTAGGAGACAGAGTGAAAAGTGATAAGGTACCAGCCAATCAGCTCCCAACTGCCATCTCACAGGCTGTGTTTGAAAAAAGACAGCTGGGAGCTGATTGGCTGGCACCTTATCACTTTCCACTCTGTCTCCTAACACTGCTTAGTAAATAGAACCCTTAGTTATTTTTCTAAAGCTTATTGTTACATAGTAACCTGGAATTAATCGTATCTAGTAACAGTGCACTGTTACTGTTATACTGTTACTGTTATAGATGTATTCAAGTTGTCTACATTTTTTTTTATGAATTATCTATTGGATTTGTACATTTTAAATAAATGTAAAAAAAAATTTTTTTATACAAATATATGTGAACCAGTTATTACACCAGCGCAGAGTCTTTGGGCCTGATTCAGACCCACTCGCGAGCGGCTGTACGCTCGCAAGTGGGTCGATGGTCTGCACTGAGCATGCGCACGACGGAGGGAGCTCCGTCGTGCGCATGCGCCAGACACGACGAGCGAAGGACTTTCCTTCGCTCGTTGTGTCCGATCAAAGGGGGCGTGCTGTCAATGTTGATTGACAGCACGCCCCCTTTGGTGGGCGTGCCGGGGGCGTGCCTCCCTGACGGGGGCGTTCCCACGGGAACGCCTCCCGTCAGAAGCCGGCCCACTGACATCACTAGTGATGTCAGTGGGAGTGATTTTGGCTCTGATAGAGCCAAAATCACTCCGGAGCTTGCGGTTGAAAACCTCAACCGCAGGCTCCGGCTCGCAATTTCGATGGTCGCGATGGTCACGACCATCGCGGCCATCAAAATGCACGCTCGTATAGCCTGTGGGTGGTGACCCACAGCTATACGAGCGTCCAGGAGGACGCTCCATGAAAAAGGAGCCCGGCCCTCATGCAGAGCGTGCGCTCTGCTCAGAGCGTACGGCTCTGAATGAGGGCCTTTGATCATTCTATAGACACTTTTGCATATAACACGTTTAATGAATGCGACTCAGTCGTGCAACGCGAGTTGCAGGGGCGGCCTCACAACCTCCGCTAGTATTACTTCAACCTCCTCCAACATGTTCCCCCTCAGGTCCAGTCTGGTCAGGGAGCGGTTTGTAGTAAGAGCAGAGCGGAGATCATCACAGCAGGATAAGGTCAGGCCGCAGCCCCAGAGCCTGATGGGAAATAAGGGATCTGGGTTAGGTCATTTCTCAGTATTTCATGACTGCAAGAATGCCGTGTAATGCTGATGTATAAATAATCCATTATAGTGTAGGTGCATCCCTCTGATTGACTTACTGAATGTACACTATGTAGACAAAAGTGATTGGACACTGACCGCAAATAGATCAACAAGATTTTATGGACGTCAGTACTTTGTAGGTCCACCACGTGCAGTGATTACTGCAGACGTCCTTCTTGGCAAACTGTCCACAAGTTCCTGGACAAGAGCAGCCGGTATGTTTTGCCAGTCCGCCTTATGTACAGTGACCAGCTGTGACACTGAAGAAGGTCGAATCGGCCTAGAACCCACCTGGTGCTCCACCCCCGTGCAAGTGATATAGGACCTCATTCAGAGTCGGCCGTTGCGGCCACACGGTCGTACGCCACCGATGTTCACTAAACTGCGCATGCATAAAGTTCGCAATGCGCGTGCGCAAACTAGCGGCTATGATCAGAAATTTCTCTCTCCTTGAACACAGCCAGGTCGGTAGTTTGAGTGACAGGATGAGGCGTTTGTGGGTGGTAACAGGGGAAGGTGCTTGAAAACGGGGGGGGGGAGATCCGAACGCAGGCGTGCCTAATTATGCGAACGGCGGTTTATGGGAGTGCATACGGTTTATGGGAGTGCATAATTAACAAAGTAGTGTCATGGCACACGTGACATGGGAGGTTTTACACTGACTTGATCGTAGAGCTTAAGAGAGGGTATGGTCAACCTTAAGCTCTACGACCAGTTCCGATGGTTTCCGATGCTCGCGATTAATCCTTATATGGCCGGAGATGACATGTAATGCGTACGAGATGGGGGCGTTTTTTTAGCGATCTGACCGCATCCTCCCCTTGGTCGGCCAGCTAACGATCCGACCTTAGGGACGCAACTTGCGTGTGCATCATTTGCATATCCGGCCCCTTTTCCTGTACGATCGTGTGGCCGCAACGACCGACTCTGAATGAGGTCCATAGTGTGCTGCGCCGTGGGGCTGTTTCAGCTGGTTTGAAGTTCTGAGGAGTATAGAGAGGTTCTCGATAACTCTGTGCTCCCTACATTGTGGCAGTTCTATGGAAACAATGAATGTTTTTATCAGGACGACAATGCCACCTGTCATGTATCCAGGGCAACACTGGACTGGTATACAGAAAATGTGATAAACCGGATGAACTGGCCAGCTCAGGGTCCAGATCATAACCCCATTGAGAACCTCTGGGACGAATTGGAGAGCCGGGTGCGTTCTAGGCCGAGTCGTCCTCCTTCAGTGTCACAGTTAGTACCTAGTGGGACCATCGCGTACAGTGACCGACGTCAACAACATCTCGTTGATCTATTAGCTGTCAGTGTCCAATCACTTTTGTCTACATCGTGCATTTGACTCACCGTGCCATCTCTAGGATAATGGGAAATTTTGGGGACTGAACAACACCAAGAACAATGGTTTCATGGAGACCACGAGTAGTTTCCAGAGTTAACGACATTGTCTTGTTTTCAAAAGGTCCTAAAATTATAGGCAAACTTTCTACAATCTCTAAAGACGTTGTTCTACCAGGCCTGCACCAACATAATTGCCCTTAGAGCTGGAATCCAACAAACCAATGGCCACGAAGCTTTAACTATTAACCCCCATTTTGAAGCTGCACAGTCACATAATATTCAGGGAGCTTATTAATGATATTTAATTGATATATGGAAATGGAAACTATGGTAAAAACCCCTGAAAACTGCATTTTCGGGGATTTTACAGCATTTTTCACTTTAGTACATCCCGCCCAGTGTCCCACACATCCCTCAATTCTGCGTGAGTTAAATTTCCATTACTTTTCAAAAAAAAATTTCAAGTGGGGGTACAGGTGCCAGTGGTCTGCTGGCACTTATGGTTGTACAAGTGCCAAGGGCAGGCTGGCTGGGACTTGTAGTCCCACTGTGAAGAACAATATTAGTGCTTGAATTAACCCATTACCCCTGCAGCCGCTGCCACCAGGGGTGCAGGGAAGAGCCTCGGGAGACCCCATATTTTTGGGGGGAGTCCCCACTTTCTGAGGATTGCCAGCCCTGGGCTGACCAGTTTGGGGCTGAAGTATAGTTTGGCAGGGGGACCCCGCACTGTGTGTTCTACCGCTGTGCCTTTACCACCCCGGCTTGCTCAACCCAGTGCTGGTTATAGGAAAATAGGGGGAACCCTGGGTTGAGTTTTTCCCCCATTTTTCCTGTACCAGACTGGGCTTTTTTTTTAAACCTTTCAGTACAGTATAGAATACAGAGGCATAGCACAGATCACACTTATCCGCTGACAGAAAGGTCTATTTATTGCAGTCCAAATATGACTGAACACACACACTTGCAAACACGATTCCATACACCATCGGAAAACACGATTCAGTGAAACGCAATTCTTAGTAAATTTGTGCGTTTGACTGGGGAAAACTCATTGGTGTTCCTGTGATGCCCAGCGTGTGTAATACTCAGACAGACACGATTCTTAGTAAATTTACCCCTAAGGGTCATATTCAATTTAAGGCAAAAAGCCGTTATCGGCGATAATTTATCACCGATGACATCATTTTCGCCTATTTGAATTATCCCCATATTCAATTACATTGACTTTTCGCCGGTGCGAAAACTGAATGTAAAAAAAACAGGGATAATTTTTTTCCAGCCTTTAGCTGGCGAAAAAAAGTGCAGAATTGGGGTTTAGGGGTGCAGGCTTAAAAAAAAATAGCCTGCACCCCTGGCAATGGTCCCTAAAAACAATGTGTGTCAAAAAAAGTAAAATATTTTTTTGGGGTGTCCCTATTTTTTATTTTTTATTTTTTTAACATTTTTGGGTTAAAAAAAAAAAAAGAAAAAGGGAGCACACTTCAAAAATACCAAATTGATTCCAGAGGGGTTCCCTTATATGCGGCAGGTGTTTTCTTCATTGCGGAGAGTAGCGGCAGGTGCATTTTTGAAAAATTGTTAAAAATCATTTTAGGGACTTAAAAATATGTTTGCACCCATTTTCACGTACCCCAAATTTTATGGGCATAGTTATTTATCCCCAAAAAAACTGCTAAATGCTCTTCTGCATCACCTTCTTCAAAGCCGCATTTATGCACCTGCCGCGGCTATTTAAAAACCCGACTTCCCTTCTGCATGCAAAACGGCGGTACCCATAGTGATCCCCCATGTCTGGACATCTTTAGGGGGGTCCTAGGATTATTTCCCATAAATTCCCTTATTTTTTTGCCGCTCCAAGTTTCGCCTGTTCCCGTTTTTCGCGTCCTTTGAAATTGAATACGGGGAATAGCGGGCACAGGCGCGATACTTTTCCACCTGGAAAACAGGCAAAGGAGGCGAAAAGTCTGGACTTTTCGCCTCAAATTGAATACGGGCCTAAGACTGCTCTTACCTGAGTTCTTGCAGGGTACAGTCCGGGTGTCTCAGTCCCTGACACAGAAGTCTCATTCCCTCGTCCTGCAGATTGTTTTCGGACAGGTCCAGTCTGATAAGAGACGGGTGTGTAGTGATAACAGAGCGGAGATCATCACAGCAGGAGGAGGTCAGATCGCAGCTCTGTAACCTGATGAGAGATGAGGGATCTGTATTAGGTCATCTCTTATCATTCCCAGCCTCACACCTAGCCTGATGTCATCAATGGGAGAATAAAATTGTGAAGCAGATACAATAGTGGCTGTATTTTTATATATAGGAAGAAGTCAGCGGACGAAACGCGTTGGGACCTAGCTCTTTCCCTAAGGACTTATGCAGAATCTCTATATCTTTTAATCAGATAAGCAGTTTTCTCCTCATCTTTTACTAATTTATTGTATTTATGCTATCAGGTTTGCCCCAATGTGCATGGGGGAACCATCTGTCATGAACTTTTTGTGTTTAGAATAAATTATCTCTTATTTATATATTGGTATATACACTTTATTTATTTTCACTTATGCACTTTAGGCAATAAGCACTTTTACTAGCCATTAAACTAATTGATATAAGGCTATTTAGCCTATGCATATTAATGGCAGGGTTTATGCTTTCAAATTAGTGTTTGGTTTTAAACTGGAGTTATTTAATATTTTACATGTTAATGTGTCAATAATATGCACTTTATTTAGACTATAAGTTGTTTTTCAATATATGCTAATAGCGGTATTGTCGCCCTAAGTCAATCCCCCCTTTTTCTCATATATATATATATATATATATATATATATATATATATATATATATACTGTGTATATATATATATATAATATATACTGTATATATAAATAATATATATATGAAATAGAAATGGTGAGAACAAGCGCCTTATAGTGTAGTATAATTAACAGAATACCGGCACACTGCTTGATAATAGAATGCGTACCATATTAACCTAACTTAATAGGCATTTGATATTGTGTCTTTTCCTAGATCCACACCAGCGATACCTCTACAGGCCCATATCCACTACACGATTTGCTCCATGAGTGATATCATCTATCGTTTCCCCGGCAGTGATGTGCTCAATGTCATTAACAACATTGTGCACCACCACTGAACGATATATCATTCAGTTACGGCACCCTCCCCCATCCCTGTATTTGCAGAACCTGACAATATCGTTAGGTTGCCCTGCAAGTACGGGCGATGATAGATGTCGTCAACAACCAGCGGGAGCGTACATTACCAGTCATTGACGGCATATCCACTACACGATAAATTCAACGATGAACAATAACGATATCGTTATCGTTCATCGTCCAATTTATCGTGTAGTGGATATGCCGTCAACGACCAGCGATGCGGTCTCCCGCTGGTCGTTGACGACATCTATCATCGCTCGTACTTGAAGGGCAACCTGACGATATTGTCAGGTTCTGCAAGTACAGGGATGAGTGAGTGTGACGGCACTGAACGATATATAGCGTTCCGTGGTGGTGCACAATGTCGTTAATGACATTGAGCACATCACTGCCGGGGAAACGATAGACGATATCGCTCATGGAGCAAATCGTGTAGTGGATATGGGCGTTAAGGCGTCACCTTGCTACTGGTTTCCACCAGGGTTTGAGATATAAAAATCTCTAGCGTGCGTGTAACCGTCAGATGGAGGAGGCTGCGTGACGCCCCGGTGGCAGTGACCCGGTGTGTGTGTGTGTGCTGGCTCGGCCAGCTGCTCCCTCTATCCGTGGTGCTACTGCTGTGTGCTCTGCGCTGTACGGCTGCTGGGTGACTTTGTATGACTGCCCCAACTGCGCCCTAAGCTGGTGAAGGACTTCTGTATTCAGTCTATTTATTACCAGTTACATATAGAGCGCATACATATACTGCAGCGCTTTACAGAGAATATTTCATTCATTCACATCAGTCCCTGCCCCATGGAGCTTACACTCTATGCGGCTGATTCAGAGACGGACGGTTTTGCACAGCAGCTGCTGTGTGAATATATGGTAATGCCGGCAGGAAGCGTCTGTCGTAAAAAAAAAGCCGAAATCTGGGAATGCCGGAAGCGCAGCGCTGCCCCCGTCCCCAATCGGCCACTGAACAATAAATAGACGATTTTCTATATCATACAGTCGCATGACATAAAAGGAAATGACGGCATCTGCTTGTATTATCTTTCCCTGTGTGGACTGTGGGTCTGTTTCATGTCTGTCCGCAAATGCCGCCGTTTACACAGATTGATGCATTGGTAGCCATTGTGCATGCGTGTAAACCGCACTGCGGGGGTTTAGAGATTGTTTTGCAATTATACTCGCACAGAGAATTCATTTGCAAAGTGAGTGTCAGCGTCTGGGCGAGGTAACGGGGTGGGGGGGCCTGTTTAGAGAAACTTAGACGTGTCAGGTCCTTTTAAACACTGTTTTCTGGGCGTTCGTAAATTATCCACGCTGTCCTGGCTGGCAGCAGGAGATCCCTCTCCCTGTCTGGAGGCCGCCGTGTCTGCGGCAGGCTAGACTTGCTCAGAAGGCTGATGGCCGCCTGGTCTGCATTCCATGTTTCTAGTTTTGTGCATGAGTGGCGGATGTGAGATGCTTGCAGTGGGCGTCTCTAAGCGCTGGGCGGCAGGGGGAGTCATTAGCATAGTTTTGCAATTGCGATCCGTGAGCGATTGCAACTGCGATTGCATTTACGTACAAACATGAATCAGGCCCAGTGTACTATATTTTATTAAGCGGACATTTACATGAACACAAAGACCGTTCTTACACAAGTGTTTGTAGGGTGCAATCTGGGTGTCTTAGTCCGTCACACAGAAGCTTCACTCCCCCCTCCAGATGGTTCCCCGACAGGACCAGTGTGACCAGCGACCGGTCGGTAATAATGACGGAGTGGAGATTATCACAGCAGGAGGCAGTCAGACCGCAGTTATGTAACCTGGTGAGAGATGAGGGATCTGCATTAGTTCTGTTCTCACCATTTCCACCCTCACATTCTGCGTCTGTGAACGCAGCCAGTCTCAGCAGCACGCCCGCCACTCCCGAATAAGGTGCATCATCTCTGTACATCTTGCAAGCTGCAATGGGCAAGAATACTGTTCAATAAAAAAATACTACTTAAACAACATGATAGCGGCCGCCTGTACCGTCTTGTCCGTGATCCGGTTCTGGATCTGTGGGCAGAGGTTTCCAGACCACTGGGGGCACGTGATTTATAGAATATACCTTATTGTGTGTACAGTAGTATTTAGGACCCCAGTAGGGCCCTGAGGTGGACGCATCGTTGATGTTTGCACAGTTTAGCGATTAAGTGCGAAAAGTCACAGAAACCCCTAAGGGACATGTGAGTTGCAGAGATCGCTGTTGCGGTCGAACTCGCTTGTAATAGAGCTGGCGGCAGTGACTGGAATGCAAAGAAAAGTCCATTTCATGGGCGTGTTATGGCGTGTCAGTAGACGCGGCTACAGAAGGAGACACTGCGCCTTCAACAGGGTGACATAAGTGTCAATGTCGATGGTGCATCAATGGTGGAGTGTTTGAGTCCACCGGTGGATTTCCACTGTCAGTGTCCACAGACATTGAAAGTGGGCGCCTCAGGGCAAGCAAAGTCCGACGCTCTCAAGTACGCAAGGCGAAGGCTGAGACTTAGCATTTACATATCATCGCAGCAGCGAAACTGAAAGAAATCGCAGCCGCACACATGCATTAGCGTCCACCTCTCAATCAGGCCCCAGGTTACTAGGACCTACTGTGAAAGGTTCTTCATTCATCTTGTTCTACAATATCATCTACTTACTCCAGTTCCTCAATCTGACAGTGTTTAAACAACCCGGAAAAGTTGGATCCTGTCTCGAATTCGTCTTCCTCTTTATCGGGAAATCTGCATCCAGTGAAACTGCCGAGAACACAGAAACACAAACAATATGTACTACAGGGAATCACATGATCATTTTAAAGCCTATAATAAGCAAAATAATATATCATGTAAGCTTTAGAAAGCACATTCATGAACCCAAAAAGGAGGTTTGGGCTTGGCTGCCTCAAGGTCTGACATCTCAGCAGGACACAAGGATGGTCAGCAAGCCGTGTTTGGTACACTAGCACTAGCGGACTGCCGATGAGCCCGTTGGGACAATATTATGGTCAGCAAGCCGTGTTTGGTACACTAGCGGACTGCCGACGAGCCCGTTGGGACAATATTATGGTCAGCAAGCCGTGTTTGGTGCACTAGTGATCTTCCTGATAAGCCCGGTGGGACAATATTATGGTCAGCAAGCCGTGTTTGGTGCACTAGTGACCTTCCCGATAAGCCCGGTGGGACAATATTATGGTCAGCAAGCCGTGTTTGGTGCACTAGTGATCTTCCCGATAAGCCCGGTGGGACAATATTATGGTCAGCAAGCCGTGTTTGGTGCACTAGTGATCTTCCCGATAAGCCCGGTGGGACAATATTATGGTCAGCAAGCCGTGTTTGGTGCACTAGTGATCTTCCCGATAAGCCCGGTGGGACAATATTATGGTCAGCAAGCCGTGTTTGGTGCACTAGTGATCTTCCCGATAAGCCCGGTGGGACAATATTATGGTCAGCAAGCCGTGTTTGGTGCACTAGTGATCTTCCCGATAAGCCCGGTGGGACAATATTATGGTCAGCAAGCCGTGTTTGGTACACTAGCGGACTGCCGATAAGCCACAAAGATGGCCAGCAAGCCTTGTTTGGTGCACTAGCAGACTGCCTATAAGCCAACATGAGCAGATTCAGAGCAAAATTTACAAAATTAAAGCCAAATTAGTAGAGAGGAGACAGGTACATAAGGCCTCCTTCAGAGGTGTACGCCAATGCCATCGCAGCTGCAAATTTGTACGTAGCTACTGTGTGGAAATCTGCAAATGTCATAGAAATCGAGAGATGTGTTGAGACGCCCACCTGCGGCTTTGCAAATCCATTGATGCAGTAAGGAGGTGCTACATTTGCATTTAAGAAGAACGGAATCATACAGCCGCCTGTGGACCTCATTCAGAGCCGCTCGTAAGCGGCCGCTCGTTCGCTCCGAGCGATGTTCGCACATCTGCGCATGCGTATGGGTTTTTTTTAGTACGCATGCGCGAACCAGTCAGAGTGGTCGAAAATCGTGTGCTCGCAAAATAGCGAATGCCTGCTAATTTGAGTGACAGGATGAGGCGTTTGTGGGTGGTAACAGGGGAAGGTGCTTGAAAACGGGGAGTGGAGATCAGAACGCAGGCGTGCCAAACGGTCAAAACGGGCGTTTTAAGGGTGTGCATAATTAACAAAGCATCGACCACGTCACTTGGTTGTCTTTTAGCCAGAACTGCTCGCATGATTGCGGTAGGAAAATGCAACCACAAGAATAGCGAGCAGTTCAGACGCCGTTCGATGTACTCGATTAATCTAATAAATAGCGGAGATGACGTATGATGCGAGCGGCCAAGGGGCGTATTTTTCAAAATAACGACCGCATGTTTTGTTTGCTCGTTCACACATAGAGGCGTCAACAGACCGCAAAGTGCGAACGGTCAATTTAAATAGCCAGGCCCTTTTTCCGAACAAGCGAGCGCAAATAGCGTCCGGCTCTGAATCAGACCCTGTGTGCGGCTCTGCAATTCCGCAGACCCCCGTCTTTTGGTATTGGTTCTAAATCATCATTGTGTTTTGTCAAAACCCAGGGGCGAAACAATACATTTTGCTTGTGATACAATAATGTCCCTTACACATTGTGCCAGACTAAGTAATGCCCCTTATGACATTTTATGCCGCACCATAATGCCCCTATAACACTTTATGCTACACTGTAATGTGCCTTACAGCACATAGTAATAGTAATATGGCACACAGTAAAGCCCCTTACAACACATTATGCCATGCCGTAATGCCCCTTATAACACATTGTGCAACTCAGTAATGCCCCTTACACATTATACCACACAATAATGTCCCTTATGGGAGGCAGTCAGGATGCTGGCGGACTGGAGGCCGGCGCCCGCCAAAATACCAACGCCGCCACCCCGACTAGATCAAGATACAGACAACGGCAACCCGATGGTAAGTATGTGGATTAGGGTTAGGCCGGGGATGGGGGTTTAGGGACCTCCCGGGGTGGGTAAGAGTTAGGCACCGACCGGAGAGGGTTAGTGTTAGGCTGCGGGGAGGGGGAGTTACGGTTAGGCACCACCCGGGGAGGGTTAGGTTTAGGGGGCGAGAAGGGTGGGTTAGGGACCACCGGGGGAGGTTAGGGTTAGGCACCACCAGGAGTAGGTTAGGGTTAGGCACCACTGGGGGAGGTTAGGGTTAAGCACCACCGGGGGAAGTTAGGGACCACTGGGGGAGGTTAGGGTTAGTCACCACAGGGGAAGATTAGGGTTAGGGACCACCAGGGTGAGGTTAGGGTTAGGCCCCACCGGGTAAAGTTAGGGTTAGGGACCACCGGGGGGAGGTTAGGGTTAGGAACCACCAGGGGAGGTTAGGGTTATGCACCACCGGGGGTGGGTTAGGGAGGAGGGGAGGGTTTGGCTATTTACTGGCCCCTGTCAGGATCCTGAACATTGGGATGCTACTGTTGGTCTTCTGACCGCCAGCATCCCGACCACCAGTCAATCGTATCTTTTCGGTCCCTAATAACACATTGCTGTATGCCCTTTGTAACACATTATGCCACACTTTGTAATACCCCTTATAACACATTATGCCACACTGTAATGCCCCTTACAACACATTATGCCACACAGTAATGCCCCTTATAGCACATTGTGCCACACAGTAATACTCCTTACACATTATGCCACCCAATAATGCCTCTTATAACACATGCCACACAGTAATGCCATTTAAAACACATTATGCCACACTAAGTAATACCCCTTATAGTACATTTAGGGGCACCGAGAGGAGGGGATTATGTATTAATTACCCGGGCTTGTGGAGGGGCTCGACGGGGGCCTGGGTCCGGCACCCCCCCCTCCCTCTTACCTCACCGCAGCCCAGCACACGCTGTGAGGTAAGACTGCTGTGTGCTGAGCTGCAGTGGGAGACTGCTCGCGGTTGCTGAGCAGCAGCCACAGCAGTCTCCTATGCCTGTGGGGGGGAGCGATCACACTTATCACGCTCCCCCCATCTTTGCACCAGGCTAAGGGGCTCACAGCACCCCCTACCCAGCGGCTGCAAAACTTTTTTTTCCCTTTTTTAATTCTAAGGGGCATGGCCGCGCCTCCCACGATTAGGTCACGCTACTTCACCCAGGCCCGGCATGGCTCTCAGTGTGCCTATGTACATTGTGCCATGCAGTAATGCCCATTACACATTATGCCACATTACATCCCACCCTGAAAGATCTTCCTCACCAATCCTCCTCTTCGCTCCTGCCAGTCTTTCTCCTCAGCTCAAGACAGGTTGCATAGTTTCTATGTCCGTGTAGCACCAGATTTTTAAGAACATTGCTTAGAACCTGTAAACTCTGCGTGTATCAAGTAAGTGCCCCTTATGCAGTGCCCCTTGTAGTTGTGCCCCTTATGCAATGCCCCCTGTAGTTGTGCCCTTCATGCAATGCCCCCGTAGTTGTGTCCATTATGCAGTGCCCCCTGTAGTGCCAATTATGCAGTGCCCCCTGTAGCAGTGGCCATTATGTAATGGCCCCGTAGTAGTGCCCATTATGAAATGCCCCCTGTAGTAGTGTCCATTATGCAGTGCCCCCTGTAGTAGGTAGTAGTGGCCATTATGCAATGGCCCCGTAGTAGTGCCCATTATGCAATGCCCCCTGTTGTAGTGCCAATTATGCAGTGCCCCCTGTAGTAGTGCCAATTATGCTGTGCCTCATGTAGTAGTGGCCATTATGCAATGCCCCTTGTAGTAGTGGCCATTATGAAATGCCCCCTGTAGTAGTGCCCCTTATGCAGTGCCCCCTGTAATTGTGCCCTTTCTGCAGTGCCCTCTGTAGTTGTGCCCCTTATGCAGTGCTTCCTGTAGTAGTGCCCCTTATGCAGTGCCACGTGTAATTGTGCCCCTTCTGCAGTGCCCTCTGTAGTTGTGCCCCTTATGCAGTGCCACCTGTAGTTGTGTCCCTTATGCAGTGCTTCCTGTGGTAGTGCCCCTTATGCAGTGCCACCTAAAGTAGCCCACAGTACTTACCTAACCACGCTAGGCATCACTGTGTCCACGCCCATCAGGGCTCCCACTTGACCTCACATATACAAAGTGTGGTAACCTCAATTATACCTCATAGTTATTAATTACTGTTAGCATCAAACTGTTGATTTACTTCTTAAACCCCTAAAGCTCCTGCTGTAACTTTGTTCTCAGTAATACGGCAAATACTCACCAAAGTTTTACACACTTAGAAAGTGCTGGAGCAATGACATCCCGGGCATATGGTCCTATTATGTAGTCATGAAAGGAAAGAGTATATTTGCTTGTGCTTGTCCCCAGGCAGTAGGCTACAGCTCGGTACCCAATGTTCTCCTGGTCACTGTCTTCTCCAGAAAGACCTTTAATTTGCACATTGAGGAAGTGAGACATCATTCTCCCCACATAGTGCCTATCCTGTGTCTCATAAAGGCAGCATAGTATCTCGTTGTGGAAGTATGATGGATGTCTCTTCAGCCATTCCTCCAAGATGGGTTTTTCTCCGAAGGAAATGGGACAACCGATGGTCCTCTGAGCCTCCTGAATTTGTTGCTCACTGGAAAGGCCAAATAAGAACCGTACAGTTAATTTCAGATGTGCCTGATCTTCTGAGGCCTTCAGTAAATCTGTCACTTTCGTAACTGTTTCCGGGGTTTCATCTAGGACATAGTAGAGAGCAGCGAAGAACTCCTGCACACTCAGGTGGATGAAGCTGTAGAAGGTGCGGGTCTCAATGCCTATTTGACATATATTCTCATTCAGGAACACAGACTCCAGCTCTGACATAGAGAGTCCATGTCTTACAAGATCCGATTCATCAAACAGAATTTTCTTGTCCCATACTCCTTTAACGGCCAAAGAACACAGCATCTTTATACATGTGCCTATAGGCTGGGTAGAGTTCCTTCCATGATACTTTATTAAGACCTTTAGGTACAACAGGTAAATGGATGTGGGTGTCTTGGAATCTATTACACGTAATTCTCCTCTTAGTTGCTGTTTTATTACAGTACATGTAATCCAGCAAGTTACAGGAAAAACACACAAGGTGAACAGAGTAGGATTGTCCTTAATTGCACTAAGAGCCAGGACCGCCCGTTCTTTGCTTTCAAAGAAATTATGAAAATATTCCTCACGCTGATTCCTTGTAAACCCCAGAATTTCCACATATCGGGGACTTTGACCAAAGCCCTTCAGTTTCATCATTGAGAATTGTCTTGTGGTGATGATTAGAGAACTGTCCGTGAGCAGCGTTTTCCTAAACAGACTGTTTAGAAGGATTTCTTTGGTGACCTCCTGAAATGGGTCTTCACAGACCTCCATATCTTTCAGTGATGAGAATCTTAATTCATCGAAACCATCAACAATAAAAAGAATTCCTTCACTGTTACTGAGGATTGACCGCAACAGATCAGATGAACATTTCAGCCCACAAAACCTGGATAAATATCTCTCCAGGCTTATATTACCAGTGATGGTGTTGACTTCTCTACAGCTCATGTAAAACACAAAATTAAACTTCTTTATACAGGTTCCCGGAGGCCCAATCCAGCATGGTCTTCTGGGAGGTCATCGTTTTTCCAATCCCAGCAGGTCCTTGTAGCACCACACTCTTGGGAACATTTCCACCATCATCAGGATCAAACAGAGCTTGTATGGTGGTTGGGGCATACGCCTCTGAAGATCTGTTTGCCATAACCTGTAGATGCCGTTGGCCTGTAGATGCTAATTCATGTTGTCTCTCCACTTCATTCCGATGATTCTTGATCAGTGAAAGCCTGGTGTATCGTTTCTTCATATAGACAGCTTCCCCAATCCTTGCGTTGCTGTCTTCAATATGATGGTATTCATGTACTATGTCATTTGCATATCTTATTCTGCAGTCTGTATAGAAATTAAAGTATATATTGATAATAAGTTCTAAATACTCTTAAAATCCACAAATATTTAGATAATTGCAAAGCTCTTCACCTTCAGTGAGGCTTTGGGCAACAAGTACTGTATATAAAAGTCATTCCATGAAAATATTGGGTCGGTGACAGATAATATAAATAATTTGAGGCTGTGTATTTGTTACCAAATAATAGTCACTTTATAGTAGGGGTGTGCACCGGCCACTTTTCGTGTTTTGTGTTTTGGTTTTGGATCTGGATCTTTCTTCGTGTTTTGGATCTGGATTGGTTTTGCCAAAACCACCCTTCCGTGTTTTGGGTTCTGGGTTTTGTGTTTTGGATCTGTATTTTTTAAAAAAGCATAAAAACAGCTAAAATCACAGAATTTGTTGGTTTCTCTGCTCCTATGCTATTATTAACCTCAATAACCTTAATTTCCACTCATTTCCAGTCTATTCTGAACACCTCACACCTCACAATAGTGTTTTCATGTCCAAAAGGTTGCACCGAGGTAGCTGGATGACTATGCTAAGCGACACGAGTGGGCGGCACAAACACATGACCCATCTAGGAGTGACACTGCAGTGGCAGACAGGATGGCAGTTAGAAAAACTAGGCCCCAAACTGTACATAATGCAAAGAAAAAAAAGAAGTGCAAGATGGAATTGTCCTTGGGCCCTCCCACCCACCCTTATGTTGTATAAACAGGACATGCACACTTTAACAAATCAATCATTTCAGCGCCAGGGTCTGCCACACAACTGTGGCTGAAATGATTGGTTCGTTTGGGCCCCCACAAAACAAGCTGGCAATTAATGTGTCCCTGCACAAACTGGCTCTACGGAGGCAAGATGTCATCCTCATCCATTCCTCACCCTCTTCAGTGTGTACATCCTCATCCTCACAGAGTATTAATTCGTCCCTGCTGGAACCACAGGTCCCTCTGTACGTTCTGGAGGCTGGTCTCCCTGGAAGAGTTGATAATTCATTTTATGAACATCATCTTCTCCACATTTTGTGGAAGCAACCTCCTACGCCTTTCGCTGACAAGGTTCCCGGCTGCACTAAACACTCTTTCGGAGTACACACTGGAGGGGGGGCAACTCAGGTAAAATAGAGCCAGTTTGTACAGGGACCTCCAAATTGCTTCTTTTTCCTGCCAGTACAGGTACGGACTGTCTGACATGCCTACTTGGATGCTGTCACCGATGTAATCCTTTAACAGACAGACGCACGCTTGTCGCTGCTGCTTTGAGGATTCAAGTGCGGCTACAGCCCACACAATTCACAAAGACAGAAAAAAAAAAAGAATATTTTTATTGTTTGTGGAGCACACTTTGAGGGTTACACCACCCTTTAACAGACAGACGCACGCTTGTCGCTGCTGCTTTGAGGATGCAAGTGCGGCTACAGCCCACACAATTCACAAAGACAGAAAAAAGAAGAAGAATATTTTAATTGTTTGTGTAGAACACTTTGAGGTGTCACCACCCTTTAACAGACAGACGCACGCTTGTCGCTGCTGCTTTAAGGATGCAGGTGCGGCTACAGCCCACACATTTCACAAAGACCGAAAAAAAAAAGAACAATATTTTAATTGTTTGTGTAGAACACTTTGAGGTGTCATCACCCTTTAACAGACAGACGCACGCTTGTCGCTGCTGCTTTAAGGATGCAGGTGCGGCTACAGACCACACAATTCACATAGACAGAAAAAAAAAGAACAATATTTTAATTGTTTCTGTAGCACACTTTGAGGGTGTCACCACCCTTTAACAGACAGACGCACGCTTGTCGCTGCTGCTTTGAGGATGCAAGTGTGGCTACATCGCACACAAGTCACAAACACATTAAAAAAATAGTTTTTTATTTTTTGGAACACTTTGAGAGTTACACCACCCTTTAACAGACAGACGCACGCTTGTCGCTGCTGCTTTAAGGATGCAGGTGCGGCTACAGCCCACACATTTCACAAAGACCGAAAAAAAAAGAACAATATTTTAATTGTTTGTGTAGAACACTTTGAGGGTGTCACCACCCTTTAACAGACAGACGCACGCTTATCGCTGCTGCTTTAAGGATGCAGGTGCGGCTACAGCCCACACATTTCACAAAGACCAAAAAAAAAAGAACAATATTTTAATTGTTTGTGTAGCACACTTTGAGGGTGTCACCACCCTTTAACAGACAGACGCACGCTTGTCGCTGCTGCTTTAAGGATGCAGGTGCGGCTACAGCCCACACAATTCACAAAGACAGAAAAAAGAACAATATTTTAATTGTTTGTGTAGCACACTTTGAGGGTGTCACCACCCTTTAACAGACAGACGCACGCTTGTCGCTGCTGCTTTAAGGATGCAGGTGCGGCTACAGCCCACACAATTCACAAAGACAGAAAAAAGAACAATATTTTAATTGTTTGTGTAGCACACTTTGAGGGTGTCACCACCCTTTAACAGACAGACGCACGCTTGTCGCTGCTGCTTTAAGGATGCAGGTGTGGCTACAGCCCACACATTTCACAAAGACCAAAAAAAAAAGAACAATATTTTAATTGTTTGTGTAGCACACTTTGAGGGTGTCACCACCCTTTAACAGACAGACGCACGCTTGTCGCTGCTGCTTTGAGGATGCAAGTGTGGCTACATCGCACACAAGTCACAAACACATTAAAAAAATAGTTTTTTATTTTTTGGAACACTTTGAGAGTTACACCACCCTTTAACAGACAGACGCACGCTTGTCGCTGCTGCTTTAAGGATGCAGGTGAGGCTACAGCCCACACATTTCACAAAGACCGAAAAAAAAAGAACAATATTTTAATTGTTTGTGTAGAACACTTTGAGGGTGTCACCACCCTTTAACAGACAGACGCACGCTTGTCGCTGCTGCTTTGAGGATGCAGGTGGAATCTAGACGGGATTTGGAACCGAGGACACACTACCTCCATCAATTGTCTAAATCCCACTGCACTAATGTCGGATACCGGACGCACGTCTAACACCAACATAGCAGTCAAGGCCTCAGTTATACGTTTTGCTTCAGGATGACTGCTGTCGTACTTCATCCTCATCGCTAGGGACTGTTGGAGGGTCAATTGTTTAGTAAAAGTAGTGATGTTCCTACTTCCTCTCTGGGATGATGAACAACTCCCAGCAGCAGCAACAGCACTAGGAGGAAGAGGTTCTTGATCTTTCCCTATTTTATTTTTATCGGAGAAAGTTTGGTCCTCCATTTATGTTATATTGATATATATACGTGCGGCTAAAGCGCACACAAACACAGAAAATATTATTTTATTTTTGCTGGAGAGTAGTGCACTTTGTGGGTTACACCACCCTTTAAGAAATGAGCCAGCCGGCTCTTTACTTATGGGACACAGGCGCACGCTTGGTGCTGCTCCTTTGTTGATGCACGTGCAGCCACAGTGCACACAATTCACAAACACAGAAAATAATTTTTTTTTTGGTTTGGACTGGAGTGTACTTTCGGGGGTTACAGCACCCTTAACGGTCAAGCCAGCCGGCCCTTTACTTATGACACAGGCGCACGCTTGGCACTACTTTGTTGATGCACGTGCGGCTACTGCGCACACAATTCACAAACACAGAAAATAATTATTTTTTTGGTTTGGACTGGAGTGTACTTTCGGGGGTTACAGCACCCTTAACGGTCAAGCCAGCCGGCCCTTTACTTATGACACAGGCGCACGCTTGGCACTACTTTGTTGATGCACGTGCGGCTACTGCGCACACAATTCACAAACACAGAAAATAATTTTTTTTTTGGTTTGGACTGGAGTGTACTTTCGGGGGTTACAGCACCCTTAACGGTCAAGCCAGCCGGCCCTTTACTTATGACACAGGCGCACGCTTGGCACTACTTTGTTGATGCACGTGCGGCTACTGCGCACACAATTCACAAACACAGAAAATAATTTTTTTTTTGGTTTGGACTGGAGTGTACTTTCGGGGGTTACAGCACCCTTAACGGTCAAGCCAGCCGGCCCTTTACTTATGACACAGGCGCACGCTTGGCACTACTTTGTTGATGCACGTGCGGCTACTGCGCACACAATTCACAAACACAGAAAATATTTTTTTTTTAGGTTTGGACTGGAGTGTACTTTCGGGGGTTACAGCACCCTTAACGGTCAAGCCAGCCGGCCCTTTACTTATGACACAGGCGCACGCTTGGCACTACTTTGTTGATGCACGTGCGGCTACTGCGCACACAATTCACAAACACAGAAAATAATTTTTTTTTTGGTTTGGACTGGAGTGTACTTTCGGGGGTTACAGCACCCTTAACGGTCAAGCCAGCCGGCCCTTTACTTATGACACAGGCGCACGCTTGGCACTACTTTGTTGATGCACGTGCGGCTACTGCGCACACAATTCACAAACACAGAAAATAATTTTTTTTTTGGTTTGGACTGGAGTGTACTTTCGGGGGTTACAGCACCCTTAACGGTCAAGCCAGCCGGCCCTTTACTTATGACACAGGCGCACGCTTGGCACTACTTTGTTGATGCACGTGCGGCTACTGCGCACACAATTCACAAACACAGAAAATAATTTTTTTTTTGGTTTGGACTGGAGTGTACTTTCGGGGGTTACAGCACCCTTAACGGTCAAGCCAGCTGGCCCTTTACTTATGACACAGGCGCACGCTTGGCACTACTTTGTTGATGCACGTGCGGCTACTGCGCACACAATTCACAAACACAGAAAATAATTTTTTTTTTGGTTTGGACTGGAGTGTACTTTCGGGGGTTACAGCACCCTTAACGGTCAAGCCAGCTGGCCCTTTACTTATGACACAGGCGCACGCTTGGCACTACTTTGTTGATGCACGTGCGGCTACTGCGCACACAATTCACAAACACAGAAAATAATTTTTTTTTTGGTTTGGACTGGAGTGTACTTTCGGGGGTTACAGCACCCTTAACGGTCAAGCCAGCCGGCCCTTTACTTATGACACAGGCGCACGCTTGGCACTACTTTGTTGATGCACGTGCGGCTACTGCGCACACAATTCACAAACACAGAAAATAATTTTTTTTTTGGTTTGGACTGGAGTGTACTTTCGGGGGTTACAGCACCCTTAACGGTCAAGCCAGCCGGCCCTTTACTTATGACACAGGCGCACGCTTGGCACTACTTTGTTGATGCACGTGCGGCTACTGCGCACACAATTCACAAACACAGAAAATAATTTTTTTTTAGGTTTGGACTGGAGTGTACTTTCGGGGGTTACAGCACCCTTAACGGTCAAGCCAGCCGGCCCTTTACTTATGACACAGGCGCACGCTTGGCACTACTTTGTTGATGCACGTGCGGCTACTGCGCACACAATTCACAAACACAGAAAATATTTTTTTTTTTGGTTTGGACTGGAGTGTACTTTCGGGGGTTACAGCACCCTTAACGGTCAAGCCAGCCGGCCCTTTACTTATGACACAGGCGCACGCTTGGCACTACTTTGTTGATGCACGTGCGGCTACTGCGCACACAATTCACAAACACAGAAAATAATTTTTTTTTTGGTTTGGACTGGAGTGTACTTTCGGGGGTTACAGCACCCTTAACGGTCAAGCCAGCCGGCCCTTTACTTATGACACAGGCGCACGCTTGGCACTACTTTGTTGATGCACGTGCGGCTACTGCGCACACAATTCACAAACACAGAAAATAATTTTTTTTTTGGTTTGGACTGGAGTGTACTTTCGGGGGTTACAGCACCCTTAACGGTCAAGCCAGCCGGCCCTTTACTTATGACACAGGCGCACGCTTGGCACTACTTTGTTGATGCACGTGCGGCTACTGCGCACACAATTCACAAACACAGAAAATAATTTTTTTTTTGGTTTGGACTGGAGTGTACTTTCGGGGGTTACAGCACCCTTAACGGTCAAGCCAGCCGGCCCTTTACTTATGACACAGGCGCACGCTTGGCACTACTTTGTTGATGCACGTGCGGCTACTGCGCACACAATTCACAAACACAGAAAATAATTTTTTTTTAGGTTTGGACTGGAGTGTACTTTCGGGGGTTACAGCACCCTTAACGGTCAAGCCAGCCGGCCCTTTACTTATGACACAGGCGCACGCTTGGCACTACTTTGTTGATGCACGTGCGGCTACTGCGCACACAATTCACAAACACAGAAAATAATTTTTTTTTAGGTTTGGACTGGAGTGTACTTTCGGGGGTTACAGCACCCTTAACGGTCAAGCCAGCCGGCCCTTTACTTATGACACAGGCGCACGCTTGGCACTACTTTGTTGATGCACGTGCGGCTACTGCGCACACAATTCACAAACACAGAAAATATTTTTTTTTTTGGTTTGGACTGGAGTGTACTTTCGGGGGTTACAGCACCCTTAACGGTCAAGCCAGCCGGCCCTTTACTTATGACACAGGCGCACGCTTGGCACTACTTTGTTGATGCACGTGCGGCTACTGCGCACACAATTCACAAACACAGAAAATAATTTTTTTTTTGGTTTGGACTGGAGTGTACTTTCGGGGGTTACAGCACCCTTAACGGTCAAGCCAGCCGGCCCTTTACTTATGACACAGGCGCACGCTTGGCACTACTTTGTTGATGCACGTGCGGCTACTGCGCACACAATTCACAAACACAGAAAATAATTTTTTTTTTGGTTTGGACTGGAGTGTACTTTCGGGGGTTACAGCACCCTTAACGGTCAAGCCAGCCGGCCCTTTACTTATGACACAGGCGCACGCTTGGCACTACTTTGTTGATGCACGTGCGGCTACTGCGCACACAATTCACAAACACAGAAAATATATTATTTTTTTAGCACTTGGGGGGAGCACCCCTGATGGACAGAGCACCCCCTGGACAACACTACAGCACTCCTTTAGGACTGGGACACTGCACAGGACTTTGGAGTGGACACAGCCCCTATGGAGAACTGACTGCACAACACAGTCCAGCCAGCCCCTATGGACTTTGAAGTAGTGGACACAGCCCCTATTAACAACAGCAGCACAGCACAACACAGCCAGCCCCTATGGACTTTGAAGTAGTGGACAACAGCAGCACTACACTACACTACACTACACAGCCCTAACTCCCACCCTCCCTCTTCACTGTCCACAGCCGAGTGAGAAAATGGCGCCGACGTGTGTACCTTATATAGGATCCAAAACCCGCGAGACTCGGAAGGCGGGAAGATGACGTTTTGCCTCGATTTCAGATCCGAGTCAGGCGGGAAAAGTCGAGCCTGACTCGGATCGGACTCGGATCGGGGGGGCTCGGGGGGGTTCGGATTTCAGAAATCCGAACCCGCTCACCCCTACTTTATAGTGCTAAAGATTGGTATGAGGGATGGTGGGCAGGGCTGTAATCTGTCCTGTGCTGGCCCCATCCCTCGAACATGTGACATCACAACCACTAGTTACACACTTGTCGTTGGGACCCGATATAGACTGATCCGTAAATACTGATTATACCCTCTGGCTTCCAGGTACTGAACCCATTATGTAGGTGCAGATTTATCTGATTAAAGCAACGTTACTACTCCTTTTTGTTATAGGTACAACAGATCCCAGGCTAGACCGTCCGATTACATGATTTGTAGTCACTTGAGAGACTTAAATGCTGCTACTTGTATAGCACAAGTCTAATAAGTGATTAGACACAGATTTATTACAATAGCCCACTTGGCTGTGCTTTTATTCTAATTGGTACTTTGCAATGTATGTTGTCTGAAATGGTGGCTACATTCTGGGTACATAACCCGTTGCATAATCCCTTTCTGGGAGTGTAACATCATGAACACCCCCCTACATATCACTAATGATCAACTACATAGCACAGCACATAGGTATTAAGCATTAGGCAGTCCAAGCACATTGTTAAATATGGTGTGTAGAATTTATAATCATTGTGGATGAGATTACAGAGAGAAGCAGCCCTATCAGGCTGTAGCACAAGAGGAGGTAGCCACCAGGAACAGAGCAGGGATGGGATGGCCATTGATAGTTAACAACCATCGACAGTTACCTACCAATGGCCAATGGTTTTGTCATTGATGGCAGAGATCCAATGATTCCCTGCCATCAATGGCAGACTGGGACCCTAGAGGTTTTCTCTCTTTCCCGATGGCACAAAGCTTAGTCCTGCCCATTAAGCCTGCTAAGCCCCATCCCCAATTCTGATTGGCCCCAGCAGCAGTGGCCATTGAGGGGTGCAAACCATCAATGGTTTACCATAGATGGTTTTGTGCCATCGATGGTAATCACCGATGGAACCATCAATGGTAACCATCAATGGACAGCCCACCAATGACCATCCCTAGAACAGAGGTGTAAGTAACTGCTTCAGTGCTGAACAGGATGAGGTAAGGCTGCAGCAATCCTAGTGGTAGGCATGATTACTGCAGGATACAAGTGCAGAAAATCAGAGTAAGGGCTTGCAGTTCTAATGTGCACACAAATCATGGAACCCAGACTGGGCAAGATGCAAGTAAAGCAATTTGCCAATGTCCCTTCTATGGATCTGGCCCTGGACTGACCTTCCCAGGCATAAATTAGGGAAGAAAATGAGAAGACAGCTGTACAACACAGAAAGACAGACCTACAGAAAGGCCAATTCCCTTTACCCCTGCTACCTTGAGTTGAGAAAGTGACGGGGAGAAGATGGAGGTGCAGCTGCTGCTGGCTGCACCCTAAGATGGCTGCTGTGTCCTGTCTGATGGGCATGGAAAATGGGTCTCTGGAAGCAGTGCTGAAGGGATGCACCAGCCCCAGGGACCAGCATGTAGGGATGGGCTGCATTGGCCTCCTTAAGCCTATTATGGTGCTATTATGACAGGCAACCCTTACCCATGACTGCCTGGTGTGTATAGGGAATGTTTCTCAGCCCCTCCTGGTCTGGGACACCTCCTCCAAGTCAAGTGTGGATAGTGGCAGTGCCACTGCACAGATACAAACAATGCAATGCGGCAGCAAGTATGTCTGACTCACAGGCAGCTCTTCCTCAGTCCCACAGTGTTCTATCTTATTAGTGTAGATACGTTTTCGCTCATTATGTATAGAATGAAAAGAGTACATTTTACTGACCTTCCAGTGTTATGGCTGAATAAATCTCCTTTAAGTTAACTAAAACGACAAAAGTAGAAAGAAAATGTATTCAGTATTGAAAGTAACAGTTATCACTTATTGTATATATACTACAGGCATTTATACATGGCATCATGTGTAACTAGTGGGGTAATGGTAGTTGTCCCACATTTATCTGCTCATGTAAGCTTTGTGGATTGTTTCAGCAGATGTTGTTATAAATATGTGCTGGTCAAGTAGTTGTTATTGAGCTTAACAAATTATTAATAAACAAGGCTGGTGGCCTTGACATTTCACGTAGGTAATCAAAATGAGTTAATATAATAATTCATAGTTGAGGCAATACTGCCCCCTGCTGCTAATAAAAGTAGAGCATTAATGTATATACTCTAAGGAAACACCTCTCCTAATTCAAGAGAATAAAAAGATAATTCATGCTATATGTTATGATTCACTTGGGAGCTTGCTGATTGATGGTGCTCCATCTACTGATGTCTCCACCAGGGGGCCTGATTCAGAGATGGATAGAATTGCAGAGCTGCACACAAGCGGACGTGTAATTTAGTACATCTATAATACTAATGAAGCGGGAGATGTCAGTAGGAAACAGTCACCTCCTTGCTGCTCCTACGATCCCAGCGCTGTGACCAAAGTCACAGCCTGGCCGGGTCCTGGTCACTTGTAAGGCCAGGAAATCGCCTTATCCCTGGGAATGGCAACCTGCCACGCTCCAGCTCCGCCTCCCAAACTCCGTAAGTTGTTTTCTCCTATGTAAAGAGTCACTGGCAATCCCCATTGGAGAAATAGTCCACAATACCACCTCACACTGACAGAACTCACCATATTGTGTCACATTGTGTTGGAGACTCTCTGCAGGTCCCATAAGATTGATCAGTGTGAAGACCTCTATGGCCACGTACAGGGCTGTCTCCTCTCCGTAGACATCGAAGAGAAGATTCTTAGTGGTAACGCGATCTGCCAAATCCAGATGTCCACGTAAGATGGGGGGGCGCCCTTCATAGAAGAAATCTGATAACTTGTCCTTAAATCGCTTGAAGTCATATTGCATGAGGTCTTCCAGAGACTCACAAAGGATATCTCGAGGTGTTCTGCTCCCTTCACACCGAGACCCTGATGAAAACAGAATAATGTCCTATTACAGTTACGCAGAGAAACACCTTCACCACCATCTGACGCGTACAATACAGCCATAACCATACCGCCTGTATGACTCCTTTATTGCCAGTGCCCTGAGGTACAAATCTACCCGATAACATAAATACAGGGCTGAGAGCAAATCATAACAAGCAACGCGTTTCGTAAGAGTTTCAGGAGGGTTCATACAAGACACCAAGGAAATTATCAGTATGAAGCCCTATATAACGCCAGAGAAGTGACAGTCAGAACCCCGAGTATAAAGGACTTATTACCCCACAGGTATATACTATAGATTCAATCACAAGTATAATACTCACTCACTTTTTAAGGAGGAAGCGGCCATCGCACAGGAGCCAATCGGACACTACGTAGCCTAGTAGGGAATAAAGCAGATTATTCATGGTCAATCTGGGATTCTTTCCAAATGTCTTTGGGGTTTTTCATGGATCACTGACCTGTCGCAGAGGCGGTTATGTGACCAGTGGCGTAGCCAGCTCTAACAAGATGGGGAGCGAACATGGAAAAATATACTTCCAAGGTCCAGGTGTTTCCCACATGCACCTTAAATGGCCTATCAGACCCCACATAGGCCTCCCATATGTCTTGTTTTATATGTCTAATACTGTGCACCCCACATTCTGTATATCATATATTCTAGTCCCTCCTTACCTGTTTGTACTGTATTATAACCCTGATTCAGACCCGCTCACTGCTGGATGCAGCTCGCAGGTCTGAAGTAGGGATGTGCGCCGGACCATTTTTGCCGGATTTGGATTTGGATTTGGTTCTAATTCGTCGTCCGGCTTTGGATTTGGATTTGCCAAACTGCGGTGACTGGCTTTGGATTTGGATTTGGATTTGGATTTGGATTTTTTTACAAAAATTGACAAAAAAAGCTAAAATCACATAAATTGGTCTTTTTTTTCTTCCTAGAGTATTATTAACCTCAATAACATTAATTTCCAGTCAATTTAGACCATATCACAGCTTATAATATTGTTTTCAACATTATTGGCCAAAGGTTGCAGTGAGCTGACTGGTTACTAAGCGACAAAGCAGCGGCACAACGACACAGACACCACAGTATAAAGCACATCTATGACACATTGCCACACAGCAGTGGCAGAAATGAAAAGTAGTGCACCCACCCAGTGGGGTACGGCCAGCAGAGTCACAGTACTTGTTTACAAAGTGGGCTACGGCCCTAGGAGTCACAGTGCACAATCTTATTAGCATTACACCGCACATAGGGCCTGATTCACATTACACCATAAAGTAGTGTCTCTTATTTATGTTACGACACACAGTAGTGCCCCTTTTACACAATGCCCACAGTAGTGACCCTTTTACACAATGCCCACAGTAGCGGTGTCCCTTACACAATGTCCCCCAGCAGTGGTGCCCCCTATGCAGTCCCCTTAGTAGTACGGTCCACTATGCAGTGCCCCCAGTTGAATGCTCCCCAGTAGTATGCCCCCCATTAGCAGGCCCCCCCAGTAGTATGTCCCCCATTAGCAGGCCCCCCCAGTAGTATGCCCCCCATTAGCATGCCACCCAGTAGTATGCCCCCCCAGTAGTATGGCTCCCCCAGTAGTATGGCTCCCCCAGTAGCAGGCCCCCCCAGTAGTAGGCTGCTCCAGTAGTAGCCCCCCCTGTAGTATGGGCCCCCCCTGTAGTATGGCTCCCCCAGTAGTATGGCTCCCCCAGTAGCAGGCCCCCCCAGTAGTAGGCTGCTCCAGTAGTAGCCCCCCCTGTAGTATGGGCCCCCCCTGTAGTATGGCCCCCCCTGTAGTAGGCCCCCCCAGTAGTATGGCCCCCCCCAGTAGCAGGCCCCTCAGTAGTATGGCCCCCCCAGTAGCAGACCCCCCCCAGTAGTATAGCCCCCCCCAGTAGCAGGCCCCTCTGTAGTATGGCCCCCCAGTAGTATAGCCCTGCCCAGTAGCAGACCCCCCCCAGTAGTGCAGACCCCCCCAGTAGTATAGCCCCCCCCCAGTAGCAGGCCCCTCTGTAGTATGGCCCCCCAATAGTGCAGATCCCCCCCAGTAGTATGGCCCCCCCAGTAGCAGACCCCCCCAGTAGTATAGCCCCCCCAGTAGCAGGCCCCTCTGTAGTATGGCCCCCCCAGTAGTATTGCCTCCCCCAGTAGCAGACCCCCCCCAGTAGTGCAGACCCCCCCCCCAGTAGTATAGCCCCCCCAGTAGCAGGCCCCTCTGTAGTATGGCCCCCCCAGTAGTATAGCCCCCCCCAGTAGCAGACCCCCCCAGTAGTGCAGACCCCCCCCCCCAGTAGCGCCCCCGGACCTTTGACAAGTAAAAAAATAAAAAAAATAAAACTTACCTGTATCCCCGCTCCCGCGCCATCCGCTCTGTCACACGCTGAGGAGGGAGCCGGAAGACGGAGCTCATGTGTGAGCTCCAGCCGGCTCCCTCCGTGCAGCAGCCAATGAGAGTCTGTGTGACTCTCATTGGCTGCTGTAACAAACACACAGCTGCCGCTGGCGGCTGTGTGTCTGTGTCTGTGTAGGGCAGAGCGCTATCACTGCGCTCTGCCCTACACGCGAGGAGACCTGATGTCGGATTCTCTAGTGAGAATCCGACATCAGGCGGCCGCCGTTCGGCCCCGAACGGGGATCCGAGTCAGGCGGTGAACACCCGAACAGGGTTCGGGAGGACTCGGATCCCCAATGTTCGGAGCGGTTCGGATTCCACAGAATCCGAACCGCTCATCTCTAGTCTGAAGGGCTTTTTTTGGGGGTGGTCCGTCCTTCTGGCCGCTCGCACAGCTTTTGCGAGCGTCCAGGTGATGGTCGCGATGGTCGCGACCATCGGGCTTGCGACGAGACCCTTGTGGTAGGGTCTCATTTGCCACAAGCCCCAGTGACCTTCCGGCTCTAATAGAGCCGGAAGCTAACTACTGACATCACTGGTGATGTCAGTAGGGCCGCCCACAAACGGCAAGCGTTCCTTCAGGAACGCCTCAGTTTATCCAGCCACCCTCCTTCCCCGCCTTCAAAATGGGGCGAGCTGTCGATCAACATCGACAGCCACCCTGTTTGTAGCGAGCCCCGGAGCGAGTGAAATTCTCACTCACTGCGTGGCTCGCGCATGCGCAGTGCACACGCATCGACTCTGAATCAGGCCCTATATTCTATATCTGCCCCCCCACAAAAAAGACAACAACTGTATATCCTGTATTGCGATCTCCCCCTCCCATCATCTGTACGTATTGTAGTCCCTCATTTCTATGAATTTCTGTACTGTGCTGCCCCCTCTGCCGGAACAGGGTACTGCAGCTACTGTGCACTTTGCTGTTTGCACCGGCACGAGCGCCAATTAGAAGACGATTTTCAGCTGGGAGAGTGGTCGCTCCCGCCTGTACCCCCCTCCTGCATACTATCGCGAGACATGATCCCGTGCCAATAGCTTTTGCAAACAGCCAATTCACAACATGTTAATACGTACATTTAAAATGGCAATGACATTGACACAGCGCGTCTTGCGTTTAATATCACTGCCGCTTTACATTTAAAGAAGCAAGCCGCCGCTTAGTAAATTTACCCCCCCCATGACATGGATTAGTTGTAAGTCTTTATATAACTATTTCAGTAAAAGGATGAATTCATTAGAAGACAACTCAGGAAAGGCTTAAAGGGAGATAAAATGGCCAAGAATCCCAGAAGCAGCCAATTAGATTCTGTCACTTATCTAGCACCATCTACGAAATGACAGTTAGAAGCTGATAGATTGCTTTTGGGTACATTTTCCATTTTACCCCACTCCAAGCCTTGATACATCTCCCCCTTACTCTTACCTGTGTGATTGCAGAGATGAGACAGGAGGGGTCAGCTTTAGAGCATCTCAGAGCATCTTTCCTCACAGCTAGTACACCGAGGACTGGGCTATATCTGTAATGTGTAATGTGTAATGTGTAATGTGTAATGTGTAATGTGTACATCACAGAAGGAGGATGATGTAATTATCTGCTGTTTTTCCGTGTGAAAGTGATAGTATTTTTTTCTTTCATTTTACACTTATAAATATCTGTGCGGGCTTCCCCTCTCTGCAGTTGTGCAATAATCTGTCTCTGTTTGTGAACAATGTAGGTTAGTGACTTGTAGTGTAAAATTACTTTATAAACATTGGACCTGATTCAGACCCAACAGCGCAAACTAGAGCCTGCTCTCCTCCTCTGTGTCCTGCGTGTATGTATGTGTTACCAGTATACAGGTCTATCTACACTGAGCATCAGATAACACAACGGTAACGGTAACCTGCCTGTGATATATGAGTGGAACACACAGGACACAACACCCAGAACTGGTTCTACTAGAACAAAGCCCAAGGTATCTGATACTATCATATGTGTAACTAAGGGGGATGACTATGCATTCCTATACACCCTCATACTGTGATGTGACATACTTCTGTATACTGCTCTGTGATACCATATGCCCTCCTGTGGTGTGACATACTTCTGTATACTACTCTGTGATACCATATGCTCTCCTGTGATGTGATATACCTCTATATACTAGTCTGTTATACCATATACTCTCCTGTGATGTGACATACTTCTGTATACTGCTCTGTGATACCATATGCTCTCCTGTGATGTGACATACCTATATATACTACTCTGTGATACCATATGCTCTCCTGTGATGTGACATACCTCTATATACTACTCTGTGATACCATATGCTCTCCTGTGATGTGACATACCTCTATATACTACTCTGTGATACCATATGCTCTCCTGTGATGTGACATACTTCTGTATACTGCTCTGTGATACCATATGCTCTCCTGTGATGTGACATAGCTATATATACTACTCTGTGATCCCATATGCTCTCCTGTGATGTGACATACCTCTATATACTACTCTGTGATACCATATACTCTCCTGTGATGTGACATACCTCTATATACTACTCTGTGATACC
Source organism: Taudactylus pleione (assembly GCA_031769625.1). NCBI lineage: Eukaryota > Metazoa > Chordata > Amphibia > Anura > Myobatrachidae > Taudactylus > Taudactylus pleione. The sequence goes on along the minus strand of JAUIMM010000799.1, from coordinate 1,071,352 downwards.
ATATGCTCTCCTGTGATGTGACATATCTCTATATACTACTCTGTGATACCATATGCTCTCCAGTGATGTGACATACCTCTATATACTATTCTGTGATACCATAGGCTCTCCTGTGATGTGACATACCTCTATATACTACTCTGTGATACCATATGCTCTCCTGTGATGTGACATACCTCTATATACTACTCTGTGATACCATATGCTCTCCTGCGATGTGACATACCTCTATATACTACCCTGTGATACCATAGGCTCTCCTGTGATGTGACATACCTCTATATACTACTCTGTGATACCATATGCTCTCCTGTGATGTGACATACCTCTATATACTACTCTGTGATACCATATGCCCTCCTGTGATGCGACATACCTCTATATACTACTCTTTGCTACCATATGCCCTCCTGTGATGCGACATACCTCTATATACTACTCTGTGATACCATATGCTCCCCTGTGATGTGACATACCTCTATATACTACTCTGTGATACCATATGCTCTCCTCTGATGTGACTTACCTCTATATACTACGCTGTTATACCATATACTCTCCTGTGATGTGACTTACCACTATATACTGCTCTGTGATACCATATACTCTCCTGTGATGTGAGATACCTCTATATACTACTCTGTGATACCATATGCTCTCCTGTGATGTGACATACCTCTATATACTACTCTGTGATACCATATGCTCTCCTGTGATGTGACATACCTCTATATACTGCTCTGTGATACCATATGCTCTCCTGTGATGTGACATACCTCTATATACTGCTCTGTGATACCATATGCTCTCCTGTGATGTGACATACCTCTATATACTGCTCTGTGATACCATAGGCTCTCCTGTGATGTGACATACCTCTATATACTGCTCTGTGATACCATATGCTCTCCTGTGAGATGTTATGGCACCAAAGTTTTCCTAACTCCTGAAGTGGTCTTGGGAACAGCTCAGTAAGTAAGGACGGGTATACTTAGATTGCCCTGTCTGCTGTGCATAATGCACATTTCTACAATTGACAAGGTTAAAATAGTTCATATTTCGGGAACTGAGGGCCTGATTCAGAGCTGAACTCTCTGACTAGAGCGCTCGCTCTGAATCAGGGCCATCCTATTTAAATGTGGAGCGCCCTTTTGGACGGTCGCATAGCTGTGGGTTACCACCCACAGCTTATGCGAGCGTCCATGATGATGGTCGCGATGGTCAAAGACCATCGCGACCATCGGGCTTGCGACGAGACCCTGCGGTAGGGTCTCGCTTCCGCAAGCCCAGGAGTGATTTTGGCTCTATCAGAGCCAAAATCACTCCCACTGACATCAGACGGTAGGCGTTCCCATGGGAACGCCTCCGTCTGGCAGTCACGCCCCCGGCACGCCCACCAAAGGGGGCGTGCTGTCACTCACCATCGACAGCACGCCCCCTTTGGTGCGAGACCCCGAGTGACGTATTTGTCGTCGCTCGCCGGGTCTCGCGCATTCGCCCAATATCGACCCGCTTGCGAGCGACCTTCCCTCGCGAGCGGGTCTGAATGACCCCCTGAGCTCCTCTGTGTGTATCGGATGCAGCCTGTACTCTGATAGGGGTCTAACAATAAAAGCAAATTCTTCCTTTCCATGCACAAGTAATGGGGCCCCATACAGCCTTATGAATTGGCGTAATTCTGCGTTTTGTAGATGATTGTATAAAACATATTGGCAACGTTATGGGGTTCACCGATTATCGATTCTGACCGAAAGTGATTGTAGTTGGTGATTCAGGTTTTACAACATGTTGGATTTCGCCGACCAATCAGGGCTGTAGATTGCTAGTGTACGGTAACAATCAGCCGGCTTGCCGACCGTTATCAGTAATTTACCAGTAAAACGTGCTCTTTCCAGACTGAGCTGATTGGCCACCTGATCTGCGTTCCATGCCTCCGGTTTTCTCCGTGAGCGGTGGATGTGAGATGCTTTTTGTGGGCGTCTCTATGCAATGGACGCCGAGTGAGTGATTACTATATTTTTGCAATTGCGATTACATTATCGTCCACATCTGAATCAAGCACATAGGCCCTCATTCAGAGCCACTCGTAAGCGGCAGTACGCTCGTTCCGAGCGATGTTCGCACATCTGCGCATGCGTACGGTTTTTAGTACGCATGCGTGAACCAGTCAGTGCGGACGAAAATCGTTTGTTCGCTATATAGCGAGTGCCTGCTAATTTGAGTGACAGAATGAGGCGTATGTTGGTGGTAACAGGGGAAGGTGCTTGAAAAGGGGGAGTGGAGATCAGAACGCAGGCATGCTTAAAGGTCAAAACGGGCGTTTTATGGGTGTGCATAATTAATACAGCAGCGTCATTGACCACGTCACTGGGTTATTTTATAGTCAGAACTGCTCGCAAAATTGTGGTTGAAAAAACCAACCACAAGAATAGCGAGCAGTTCATACCCTGTTCGATGTACTCGATTAATCTAATAAATAGCGGACATGACGTATGATGCGAGCGGCCAGGGGGCGTTTTTATCAAATAAACGAGCGTATGTTTTGCTCGCTCGTTCAGACATGGAGGCGGCAACAGACCGCAAAGAGCGAACGGTTCATTTGAATAGCCACCCCCTTTTTTTGAACGAGCGAGCGCTAATTGCGAGCGGCTCTGAATGAGGTCCATAGTTCATGACACTAAGCGTAAAACTCCTGTATGAACACCTGCACTTACCTGGGATCTTTACTGCCCACGTGCAGATCTCCTTCTGTGAGCTCGCCCGCAGTGCCCGGGATCCGCCACCAGAGTGACAGGATGCAGCATTTGGGGGCGGTGCCAGGCAGAAAATGGGGGCGTGTCGGCTTCAGCTGCCGTCTTAAGCAACCTGATGCTGCATCCACCGACACTGCAGGGGATCACAGAAGCCGGCAGGAGACTTCTATTCACACAAGACGCCTCCTGCCGTGTTACTAGTATGGCTATAGTTGGACTGAGGTAAAGTACCAACCAATCAACTCCTGTCACTTTATTAGCTGTAATGACAGGAGCTGATTGGTTGGTCCCTTATCTCTCACCAAGGCTTAGTACATAGGGGGGATTCATGAAAGCATGGAGATCGCGAGATAATATAGTGAAAGATAAAGTTGATCAGTGTAATCTAGCAGAGTCATTTTGTCACTTCCAGTTGTTTTATTTATGCGAATAAGATGCAAATTTTGAGCGAGGAAGAGACACGCTGCAGCTGAGTTGCCCAGCATTTGTGGGCTACATGCAAAAGCAGCCTGAGTTTACTCTGCATGCAAACATAATAAATGTATTTGCCCCCCTTGCAGTCCAGCATGGTTTGTCCAGGTGCTAAAGTTGCTCCCACCTCCGAAATCAGCCCCTGGACGTACTTGCCTACTCTCCTGGAATGGCCTGGAGTCTCCTGAAAATCGCCTGCCTCTCGGAGCCGGCCACTACCCACCTGCAGCCGTCTACGGGAGGACAGATGATGTGATCTGCATTGAATTGCGTCATTGCAGCCCTGCCCCTTGCTTTATAATGCCGTTAATATCGGCCCCTAACTCTCCCTCCACTATGTCGACCTGCCTGAGCCTCTTGGTGTCCACAATGCAGAAGTCACATGATGTTTATTATAGTTGAGTAACAACAGCCTCGTTCTGCAAGGAAACTACAGGAGTAGAATGTGACTGGACTGGTCAGCGTTGCGCTGTACAGTTATCCCCCCAGGTGAATCTGACTTTTTTTTGACAATGGACTCGTGTCTCTAAAACATTAGCTGAAAACAGTTATGCAAACATTTCTAGAAAGAATCCCAAAGCTAGGTTTAATGCTGTGCGCTTGAGTCCTGAGGTAGAGGGATACACAGAATGGGGGTTGCTGAATTGGTCCATCACAGGTGCGTGTAAGGGAGGGGCTAATCTACACGAGAAAAACACAAAGGACCAGCACATATAGCATCCTATATAATAACAGCAATACAGAGAACTCACATTATATATACAGTATAGGATGAGAATCTCATATGCTGGCCTTTGCAGTGTGCTGTGGGAATTTGTATGTGTTTTTCAACAGGCTGTGGCTGTTTGGGGGCGACATCAGGCAGCGTCCTAGAAAATGGGGGGGGGGGGCGTTTTCTGGGTGCGTTGAAGACAATGGCTGCATCCTTGTACGCGGATTCAATAGCTTAAATGTGTGAAACCACTGCACCAATTGGTGTTACAGCGTGCTCGGGTGCTAAAAGTGGGTGCCACAGTCCTTGGACATCCGTCTGCACAATGTACGCAAAGGAAGGATTCTATAGTGGCATTTACATAAGCTCGGAGACGGACGACTGCCAATAGGCGCTGCTGCATTCGCTTTCGCGAATTAGGCCCACAATACTGATTTTATAAACTAGCTATAAGCAGAGGCGTAGCTAGGAGCCATGGTGCCCGGAGCAAGGGTAAGTTGTGTCACCCCCCCCTCACCTGTACTGACTTGGGGGCGTGGCCAACATGTGGGGGCATGTGAGCATTTGAAAGGAAAAAAATCCAACATTCACGACAGAACCGCTCTGTTGTATTATTTATAAATACAATACATAAAGTTAGTGAGGTGCTACAGTCTAAATTTATATATGTGTGTATATCTATATACATATATACATACATACATACACACACGTGCTGTGTAGAGAGGGAGAGAGACTGTTTTATGGGCGGATGTTTGAAATATTTAGTACGAACTATGTCCGCGGGGCTACACCCCTATCTGTGAGGCCACGCCCCCTTTTCAGCTGCGCACGGGTGTCAACGCGGGGAGGGACGCCACTGCATGGCAGCCCCGGAGAAGTAAGGAAATGAGGTGGCACTCCTGGATTTTCGCCAATGACAAAAAAAACTTCAGTCTTCGCCACTAATTGAATACGGCCATTAGTATCAGAAACGCTTGTACGTATTCCAGTGATCAACAAACTTTTTTGATACTAAATCCAGACGTGCCGCTTTATTTCCTTACCTCTGCGGGGCTGCCATGTCACGCTATAGGAACACTATTTATTCAACTATCTAGGAGGGCAGCCTGTTCATCCTATTATCCTGAGTGCCGAATAGCAAGCAGACTTTATATACATATATATACTGTGTGTATGTATATATATATATATATAGATCTATATATATATATATACTGTATATAAACAACAATTATATATTACAGGAGCAACCAGCACGCACCTCTTTTCTTTATTCTTTTATACATTGTGGTGGGTACATTTGTGGCTTTTCTGTGTGTGCAGTACCCGGCAGATCAGGCCTTAAGCTCCGCCCCCAGCCCCAAGCCCCGTCCCGTTGCTGCCGGTCCTAACTAAGCCGCGCCTCCCGTTTGACATCTGCCGTCAGTCTCCAGACTCAGAGTGCAGGTATAGAGGGCTAGATAGGCATCATCACTGCAAGGGGTTGTGGCTTTGCGGCGGGCACGATCGTGTCCCGTCCGCGAATGTAACGCAATCTGTTAGGACCCAGGCCAGGAGCATGATTAGTGTGTGCCCGGCATGGCAGTCTGTCAGCAAATAGACACCTGCCGGAGTAAGACTTAAGCCAGCACCCTCTGACTTTTTCGGCGCCTGGAGCTCGCGCTCTGCTGGAACTGCCCTCCCTACGCCCCTGGCTATGAGTATGTGAAAGTTTTATGTTACAAGAGGGATCATAATCAGGGTCTATGCAAGATTTTTTGATGTGTAGGCAAGAATTCAACCTCCTCCCCAATACCCACCCAATGCTCCCAGTAATTCTTAACCTTCTCCAGGCTGGCTGGCAAGGCTGCTGTCCAGATGCACTGATCGTTGATAATAGATGATGTGTGTGGCAACTGCTGTCCAGGCTCCACTTCTGACTGTGGGCAATATTATGTAAAAGTGCTTTCTGCTGTAATAATACTAGATATTACAACCTGATTTATTATGGATCACAATTTGCAACTGTGTACGCAGACGGCCGATTGTTGCGCAGTGTATATGCAGCTTGAGTACTTACTGCGTGCGATGAGGTTAGCAATTTCTGAGTAAGCTCTGACCTGCTGTGATTGTACGTGAGGGCCCGATGTTCCTTGATGGTACCAATGTATACGCAGGACTGCAAGGTATTACGGATGTGAGATAGCGGTAGTGGGAGTCTCTATGCTGGCTGTGCTATGGCTTTGCAATTGCAATTATTAGCATATTTTCGCATCAGACCCACGTACGTAATTGCAGCCGCGATGGTGGGGCGGTGCCGGGCCGCCGGCCAGCTGAGTAAGCCTCTTACTATTTTTTGGTAAGATACGTTTCCAGGAATCACACAGATGTATGGCGCTGAGGACACCTTGTGGCTCCTAATAAATGAACATTGTTAATATATACTGTAGAGACTGGCCATATAGGATAGAGCGGAGGGGGGGAAGGTACAGAGGAATCACACTGATGTACATAAAGACTGAGCAGGGCTGTGTTAGGACATGGGGGAGTTGAGGAGGCTGCACACGAGTCAGGCTGAGACTCACCTCCCCGCGCTGTGCTGCTGTCTCTGCGGTCAGTGATGCAGCGATCTGACATGTCACCATTACTGTGTGTGTGGGATTAGTGCTGACTGTCTGTTACACAATCTCTGCTTCACACAATCATCCAAAGTACAAAGAAATCCTCCAGGGAGATAAGAGGAGAATCTAAGATGCCAGCCAGTAACTGTGACACACACAGAAATCTGACGCTGTGTGAGAGCTGGAGTAACATGCAGGTAGGGGTGGCCATCGACCATCAATGTTTTCAAAACATTGATGTTGTCCAGCCGATGTTAACTAGTTTTTCTATCGATGGCAGAGAACCAATGGCTCTCCGCCATCGATGGATGAGTGGGAGCCGATGTTTTTTTTTTCCTTGACAGTGCGGAGCTTAGCTCCGCCTCCATTTGTTGATTGGTCTACCACCCGGCGTGCCCCCAACTGCGGTGGCCATAGAGGGGGAGCAAACCATTGAAGGTTCACCATAGATGTTTTTGTACCATCGATGGTAATCACTGTTGGGCCCATCCATGGACACCCCACCGAACGCCATCCCGACACTCAGGGAGTAGTGGGGGTATCCCCAGCACTGACCCCGGGCTTTAAGAGCTCTCTGACTACATGGAGAGTCAGCAGGAGACAGCTACATCCTTGGCCTCCCTCAGTATACAGTTAGCCATCAGCAGGGGCGCCCCCTTTATGGCAACACAGAAACTGTGCTCTATGCATCTCCAGGTTCCAAGAACACAACTTTCCTTTCCATTAACTCCTCATTTGTTAACGAGTCCTGATATATGGAGGGTCTATCCCTGCCAGCTGGGCTGTACCCCACACTTCTGTTGCCATGAGTGCCATCTTTGCTAACTTTCTAGATGTCGCCTACAGGTCAGCAATTAAGAGATCACGGTGTAGCAAAGTGTGCGATGCAGGGGAGGGGGGTGAGGCAGCACATGGGGGTGTGATGGCGCGAGTATGTGGCATCGTGATCCATCCCCCGCTACATAATGCTGCAACTGCCAGTATTGGGGAGCAGGGCTTCAGCTACCCAGAACGGCACTTCACTCTGGAAGCAGATGGTCTACGAAAGAGACACAAAAGAAAACAGGCGCTAACCTGTTGGGCAATCAGATATTAGCACGCTAATTTAACCGACAGCTGCCACCACGCAATTGAGGAAAACTGGATACCCCAATAACAATGATAAAAATATACACATAGAAAATGGGGCGCTGGTCAGTTAAGTTTTTTATTTATTTATTAATTGTATTGAAAGAATGTATAAAGATACCCTATAATTGGGTTAAAGTTGCGAGTGAAAAAATTTACAAATAACGATCCAATATTAGATGACAATTTGTAGCCGCCCCGTCTTGTAGCGAGCCACACAGCGACTGAAGCTCATTTGCTCGTCGGGGCTCTCCCATGCGCAGACCACAAACATCGAGCCGCTTGCGAGTGGCTCTGAATGAGGCCCCAAGTCCCATGTTCCACCCACTGTTTTTCTGCCCACAACCATATCGGCGCTTGTTGTAGCTTACACGCCCAGGACACTCCTGCAAGACACAGAAGTTCCATGCGATTTAAAGACGCCCACTTCCCCTATCTCACATGTGTAATACCTTGCAGTCCTGCGTACACATCGGGAACATCGAGTAACATCGGCCCCTCACCCTCAATTACAGCAGGTCTGACCTTACCCAGAGATTGCTAACCTGGTCGCACGCAGCGAGTACACAAGCTGCGTATGCCGTCGCAGTGGCTAATCAATGCACGACCCTGCAACGACGTTCAAACGGGCTGGCACGCCTGCGTTTCCCTGACACTCCCCCGTCACCACCACAAACGCTGACTACCCGTCACTCGTGATCGCAATGATGCCGGCATGCACGGGCACTGCAATGCATACACATGCACATTACGCAACAATCGGCCGACTTTGTGCGCTGTTGCAGTTGTGATCCGTAATGAACCAGGCGCATAATGGACGCCTCACACATGTGCAAAACGGCGAGACAAAATGGCCATTAATAATACATATACCTCCAAGTTCCTTGTATGATGTGTTGGGGGATTTTGTCCCGCTGACCACGTCTACTTGTAGCAAACGCTGCAGGTGCAATAAACGGTGAGCTGCTCCAAGGCCTGTCACAGACATATATACATAACGTTGTATCAATATACTGCACATACTGTTACGTGCTGACATCAACACTACTCTCTGAGGTCTACCCAATCAGCCGCGAAGGGAGTTTGGCGTTGCAACGGCATAGATACACCGGCAATGGCACCTCAGCTGGCACCCTCACAGCCTGATCTCGCCCTGGGCTCGTAGATTATTGTACGCAGTTCTATGGGGCATTGTACAAAATTCTGTGAGTCCGGAGGTACAGTAAGTGCGGCATACAGCCACAGTTATTCACGCCGCAAGTGATCTTGCGGCTAATTGGATTGACCCATCTGAGCGCTACTCCAGCTCTCACACAGCGTCGGATTTCTGTGTGTGTATTTAGGGCCTGATTCAGAGCCGGACGCTCTGAACGAGCGCCCGCTCTGAATCAGGGCGTGTTTTTCTTAATTGCGAAGCGGCCTTTTGGACGCTCGCATAGCTGTGGGTTACCACCCACAGCTATGCGAGCGTCCATGATGATGGTCGCGATGGTCAAGACCATCACGACCATCGGGCTTGCGACGAGACCCTTGCGGTAGGGTCTCGGTGACCGCAAGCCCTGGAGTGATTTTGGCTCTATCAGAGCCAAAAACACTCCCACTGACATCACTAGTGATGTGATGTCAGTGGGGCCGGCCCCAGATGGAAGGCGTTCCCATGGGAACGCCTCCGTCTGGGCAGCCACGCCCCTGGCACGCCCACCAAAGGGGGCGTGCTGTCACTCACCATCGACAGCATGCCCCCTTTGGTACGAGACCCATAATGACGGCTATCCCGTCATTATTCGGGTCTCGCACATGCGCACGACGGAGGCGCCTCCATAATGCGCATGCGCATTTGGGTAACATCGACCCACTTGCGAGCGTACAGAGCTTGCGAGCGGGTCTGAATGAGACCCTTAGTTATTAGCAGTTACCTATATAGCGCACACATATTCTGCAGCACTATACAGAGATGTGCTGTTTGTATACAGTAGTAAGTGGCTCTGACTGAAGCGGCTGGCCAGCCACCGGAGCATTAGTAGACTCCGGGCACTAGAGTGCGTCCAGAGTCTACTGCACATGCGCAGAACACCAGAAAAATGGCCACGGCGGCCATCCGGTGTTCTAAGCAGCGCTGACAGCCGCAGCGGGACCACGGACAGGTAAGTTGAAAATAATATGGGTGCAGGGTATTATAGATACGCCACTGGGCCAGTCTCTATAGTATATATTAACAATGTTCATTTATTATGAGCCACAAGGTATTCCCCAGCGCCATACATCCGTGTGATTCCTGGAAACGTATTTTACAAAAATAACTACAGCAACTTTCACTTGGTTGTTAATTGTTTGGAAAAAAATTTAAGTCACTCAGCTAAACCCATATTTTGATGTCCACCAGCTTCACAGGCATATAAATTCACTATATGGATAAAAACAGTAATATTGTGTTAAAATATAATACATAGCTTTATTACAGCAACAACCAATGTGAAATAATTTTGCCCACAGGCAGTAGTGGAGCCTGGACAGCAATTACCATACACATCATCTGTATCAGTGATCAGTGCATTTGGGCTGCAGCCTTGGCAGCCAGTCAGGAGGAGATAGAAGTTACTATCTTTATTTTACAGGTGTCAAGACTGCATGTGAAGGGCTGGGAAGTGCATATGGGGGAGAATTCTTGCCCTGGGCACTAAGAAACCTTACGCAGACCCTGATTGGGATCCCTCTCTTTCAAATACTCATAGCTAGTTACAGGGGCGGATTGGGATCGAAAACCAGCCCGGGAAATTTCCGGTAGCAGCCCTAATGGGGGCGGGTCTGTTGAGGGGGTGGGGTCTGTGGAGGGGGGCCATGTATATGTGTATATATATATATATATATATATAGCAAATGGCTGGGCGGCACTGGACGTGTGTGTGTATTTATATGTATATATATATATATATATATATATATATATATATATAATCATATATATAGATATATATATTTTTTTTTAATATAGTATATAATAGCTTAGCTGCTGTGGCAAGAAAAGTAGTATGTGTTTATATATATATATATATATATATATATATACACACACTACTTTTCTTGCCACAGTAGCTGAACCCATCATAAACAGGCAGGTAGATTTTCACACACACACACACATATATATATATATATATATATATATATATATATACACACAAAGTTTAGTTTACTTACTTATTGGCAGAATGGCGGCTCCTCCTGACCCTGTGCTCTGTGTGTTCTGCACTGTGCAGGGGACAGCTGCCGCTACTGCTGTAGACGCCGGAGAGGGGGGCGGGCTGATGCAAATGCCAGAGAGGGGGGCGGGCTGATGCAAATGCCAGAGAGGGGGGCGGGCTGATGCAAATGCCGGAGAGGGGGGCGGGCTGATGCAAATGCCGGAGAGGTGGGCGGGCTGATGTAGCTGCCAGAGAGAGGAGAGCGGCTGATGTACAAGCCGGAGAGAGGGCGGGCTGCAAGCGGAGCCGTCAGTGATTACTGACGGACTCCGCAATGGCCTATGGGAGGAGCTGCTGCAGTTGGGCATGCGCAGCAGCTCCCCCGTCGGCCATTTTTTTTCTTTACTTCAGTGAGCTGCCCGATCCGATCGCGGCAGCCCGGCCAGCGGTGCAGGGGTGAGCAAAGGGTAGCGGCCACAAAAGGGGAACAAAGGGACCGGCCCAGCGGGAAACGGCCCGGCGTCCCGATCTGCCCCTGGCTAGTTATTAAAATCAGTATTATACGAACTGAAGCATAGAGCATTACAACTAGCTTTGGAATTCTCTCTAGAATAGTTTATATAACTGTTTTCAGCTAATGCTTTAGAGACACGAGTCCATTGTCAAAATCAAGTCAGATTCACCTGGAGGGATAACTGTACAGCGCAGCGCGGATCGGTCCAGCCACATTCTACTCCTATAGTTTCCTTGCAGAACGTGGCTGTTGTTACTCTACTGTAAACATCATGTGACTTCTGCATTATGGGCACCTAGGGGGTTGATTCTGAGGTGAGAGCACCTGGAGAAACCATGCTGCACTGCAAGTGGGGGCAAATACATTTATTATGTTTGCATGCAGGGTAAACTCTGGCTGATTTTGCATGTAGCCCACAAATGCTGGGCGGCTTTACCCTTACACTGCAATTTAAATCTGAGCTGCAATTTAGATCTGAGCAAATCTAAATCTCTCTACACTAGGGATGGACATCGATGGTCGATGTTTGACGACCATCAATGTTTTCCTCCCGATGTTAGTGTTTTTACCATTCGATGGTAGCATTCCGATGTTTGCTGCCATCGAATGGTGGTCATTCGATGGTGTTCCGATGGTGGCTTCTGTTCTACCTAAAAGCTCTGCCTCCCCTGTGTGCTGTGTCTCTGCCTCTGATAACCTTCCTGACTCATGCTGCTGGGATCGTTGAAGGCTGTCTCTCACTGCCTCAGACCTGGCCCTCAGTCCCTCCCCCCCTTCCCCTCTCTGCTAGCTCTGATTGGCTCTCTGAGACAGTGAGAGCCAATCAGTGTGCAGCCCTGGCCCTGCAGCAGCAGTCACTCACAGACAACAGGGGTAAATTTACTAAGGGTCGAGTTTGTGTTGAGTTTCACGTGAGTTTAGGCATTTATTTCATCTCGCAAATTTACTAAAGACAAAGGCCCTCATTCAGAGCCACTCGCTAGCGGCAGTACGCTCGTTCCGAGCGATGTTCGCACATCTGCGCATGCGTACGGTTTTTAGTACGCATGCGCGAACCAGTCAGTGCGGCCGAAAATCGTTGGTACGCAATACAGAATGAGGCGTATGTGGGTGGTAACAGGGGAAGGTGCTTGAAAACGGGGAGTGGAGATCCGAACGCAGGCGTGCTTAAAGGTCAAAACGGGCGTTTTAAGGGAGTGCATATTTAATACAGCAGCGTCATTGACCACGTCACTTGGTTTTTTTTAACTCAGAACTGCTCGCAAAATAGCGGTTGAAAACACCAACCACAAGAATAGCGAGCAGTTCATACGCTGTACGATGTACTCGATTAATCTAATAAATAGCGGACATGACGTATGGTGCGTGCGGCCAGGGGGCGTTTTTATCAAATAAACGAGCGTATGTTTTGCTCGCTTGTTCAGACTTAGAGGTGGGAACAGACTGCAATTTGCGAACGGATCATTTGAATAGCCACCCCTTGTTTTTGAACGAACGACCACAAATAGCGAACGGCTCTGAATCAGGCCCAAAGACTCGAGTGAGTTTGAAGTGAGTTCTGTTTTTTCACTGTTAAAACTCATGTGAGATTGCAAACTCCAAAAAACTCACCATCGGCCAAAAATTAGGAAGTACTTTAGATGAAAAAGATGCAACTCGCTAATTTACTAAGAATCGAGTTTCCAATCTCGTGTGAGATTGTGGCAAACTCACTGTGAAATAGAGGTTTTAAACACTCACCTCCTGAGCTGCGAGTTTGGCTGAAACATATACAGATCATTGTGATTTGTGTATATTTTTTGTTTTACTTGTTTAAGTATGGTTAATTGTTAAAAAAAAAATGACATAGGGTCCCCCCTTAAAGCTAAACCAGCCCTGGACGTGCCAGCTTGTCCTGGTACCTAAAATTACGGGGAACCAAACGAGTAGGGTTCCCCCTTAAATTAGGTCCCAGCACCAGGCTGCAGGGCCAGTCCTGGTTTTAATTATAGGGGTAAACAATTTGCATAGGGGTACCCCTATAATTAAAACCAGCTCCAGACTCTTTCTAGCGGGGGACTGATGCCACAGCCAGAGGAGCCCTTTCACCAGGCCCCCCAGCCGCAGCATCAGCCCTGACCGCTAGTCAGCCCAGGCCAGGGATCCCTGGGGAGTTGGGGACCCCTCCAATAAAGGGGTCCCCCTTTCCAGGGCAACCCTGGCTTACACTGATAGCCCGGGACTATCCCCGCCACCCCTGGGCGGTGGGTGGCGGGTTGATAGTGTAGGTGTAGTGTTAAAAATAGAATTAACAACATAGGCCCTGATTCAGAGCCGGACGCAAGTGGCTGCTCGTTCGCTCCGAGCGATGTTTGCCCAACTGCGCATGCGTACGGATCGTAATACGCATGCGCGAACCACTCAGTGCGGCCGAAATTCATGTGCTCGCAAAATAGCGAATGCCTGATAATTTCAGTGACAGAAAGAGGCGTATGTGGGTGGTAACAGGGGAAGGTGCTTGAAAACGGGGAGTGGAGATCCGATCGCAGGCGTGCTTAAAGGTCAAAACAGGCGTTTTATGGGTGTGCATATTTAAAACAGCAGCGTCATTGACCACGTCACTGGGTTATTTTATAGTCAGAACTGCTCGCAAAATTGTGGTAGCAAAAACCAACCACAAGAATAGCGAGCAGTTCATACCCTGGTCGATGTACTCGATTAATCTAATAAATAGCGGACATGACGTTGGGTGCGAGCGGACAGGGGGCGTATTTTTCAAAAAAACGAACGCAAGTTTTGTTCGCTCGTTCAGACATAGAGGCGTGAACAGACCGCAAACAGCGAACGGTTCATTTGAATAGCCACCCCTTGTTTTAGAACGAACGACCGCAAATAGCGAGTGGCTCTGAATCAGGGCCATTGTCTTTACAGTAGAACTGCAGGTCCCAGCAAGCCTTCTCCGCATGCTGGTACTTGGAGAACCACAAGTACCAGCATGCCGGGCATTAAGGGGCCACTTGTACCTGTAGTTCACCTGTAAAGAAATGTGTAAAAAACACAAGAAAGATCCAATACTCACCTATTGTCCCACGATGTTCTCCGCAGTAATCCAAATAGGGCCTCGGACACACTGTAACAAGACGCTACAGCATATTGTTACAGTAACGCTAATGACAGCTCTGGCCTTGAGCTATCATTAGTGGCGGCCGGCCAGCCAATCAGCGGCGGCTTCCATTAGCGGCCGCTCATTGGCTGGAACCCACATGGAGGAGCCGCTCATTGGCCAAGCCCACGTGGGTCCCAGCCAATGGGGTAGATGTATTTACCGAGGCGAAGCAGGAAGCACTACTGATGAGATGTAAGAACATCTCATCGGCAAGAGAAGGGGGAGCGTTAACTCCCCCCTCCGGCTCTACCCGCTAGAGACCACAGCGCATCAGCCTAGTGCTGACGTGCTGTGTCTCTGTTCCGGCCGGCTCCACTGAACATGCGCGGGATCTCGCAAGTATCGCAAGATTCCGCGTGCAGCCTGGAGCCGGCAGCCACCGCAACAGGGACAGCGCTGTCCCTGCTGTGGGGATAGGCTAGCGCCAGGCTGTAACTGTCGATATCTTGTAGATAGCAGCGCCGATAATGACAGGGGCGCATAGCGCATCAGTCATTTGCTGCCCAGACCCCCGATCATACATCGGGGAGAAGCGGTATCAGCGCACCTAACGTACGCTAATACCGTTTCTGGGCTTCATACATCTCCCCCCATGAGCGGTGCGGTGCTGGTACCTAATTTACGGTGGAAACCTACTCGTTTTGTTCCCCGTAATTTTAGGTACCAGAACAGGCTGGCAAATCCGGGGCTGGTTAAGCTTTAGGGGGGAAACCCTATGTCATTTTTTTTTAATTATTATTATTTAACCCGTTTTTTACAGGTCTTAACACACAAGCAGCTTACACATATCTCACTGATATGTGCAGGCTGCTTGTTCGGTGAGTTTGGAAGAGAGATAACACTGCAATCTCGGGTGAGTAATCTAACCTAAACTCTCCTTAAACTCTCCGCTAAACTCTCGTCTAACTTCTCCTCTAACCTCACGTCTAAACTCTCCTCTAACCTCACGTCTACTCTACACTCTCCTCTAATCTCATATCTAAACTCTCCTCTAACCTCACCTCTAACCTCTCCTCTAACCTCACCTCTAACCTCTCCTCTAAACTCACTTCTAACCATACCTCTAACCTCACCTCTAACCTCTCCTCTAACCATACCTCTAACCTTACCTCTAAACTCTCCTCTAACCTCTACTCTAAACTCTCCTCTAACCTCACGTCTAAACTCTCCTCTAACCTCACGTCTAAACTCTCCTCTAATCTCACGTCTAAACTCTCCTCTAACCTCTCCTCTAAACTCTCCTCTAACCTCACGTCTAAACTCTCCTCTAATCTCACGTCTAAACTCACCTCTAACCTTACCTCTAACCTCACCTCTAACCTCACCTCTAACCTCTCCTCTAACCTTACCTCTAACCTTACCTCTAACCTCACCTCTAACCTCACCTCTAACCTCTCCTCTAACCTTACCTCTAAACTCTCCTCTAACCTCTACTCTAAACTCTCCTCTAACCTCACGTCTAAACTCTCCTCTAATCTCACGTCTAAACTCTCCTCTAAACTCTCCTCTAATCTCACGTCTAAACTCTCCTCTAACCTCTCCTCTAACCTCACGTCTAAGCTCTCCTCTAATCTCACGTCTAAACTCACCTCTAACCTCACGTCTAAACTCTCCTCTAAACTCTCCTCTAACCTCACGTCTAAACTCTCCTCTAACCTCACGTCTAAACTCTCCTCTAATCTCACGTCTAAACTCTCCTCTAACCTCTCCTCTAACCTCACGTCTAAGCTCTCCTCTAATCTCACTTCTAAACTCACCTCTAACCTCTCCTCTAACCTCACGTCTAAACTCTCCTCTAAACTCTCCTCTAATCTCACGTCTAAACTCTCCTCTAACCTCTCCTCTAAACTCTCCTCTAACCTCACCTCTAACCTCTCCTCTAACCTCACGTCTAAACTCTCCTCTAAACTCTCCTCTAACCTCACGTCTAAACTCTCCTCTAACCTCACGTCTAAACTCTCCTCTAATCTCACGTCTAAACTCTCCTCTAACCTCTCCTCTAAACTCTCCTCTAATCTCACGTCTAAACTCTCCTCTAACCTCTCCTCTAACCTCACGTCTAAGCTCTCCTCTAATCTCACGTCTAAACTCACCTCTAACCTCTCCTCTAACCTCACGTCTAAACTCTCCTCTAAACTCTCCTCTAATCTCACGTCTAAACTCTCCTCTAACCTCTCCTCTAAACTCTCCTCTAACCTCACATCTAAACTCTCCTCTAACCTCTCCTCTAAACTCTCCTCTAACCTCACGTCTAAACTCTCCTCTAACCTCACCTCTAAACTCTCCTCTAACCTCACGTCTAAACTCTCCTCTAACCTCACCTCTAACCTCACGTCTAAACTCTCCTCTAACCTCACGTCTAAACTCTCCTCTAACCTCACGTCTAAACTCTCCTCTAACCTCACCTCTAAACTCTCCTCTAACCTCACGTCTAAACTCTCCTCTAACCTCACCTCTAAACTCTCCTCTAACCCCACGTCTAAACTCTCCTCTAACCTCACGTCTAAACTCTCCTCTAACTTCACGTCTAAACTCTCCTCTAACCTCACGTCTAAACTCTCCTCTAACCTCACCTCTAAACTCTCCTCTAACCTCACGTCTAAACTCTCCTCTAACCTCACCTCTAAACTCTCCTCTAACCTCACGTCTAAACTCTCCTCTAACCTCACGTCTAAACTCGCATTTTGGAAGAAAAAACTCGATCTGCTTCACCATTGAAAAACTCACTTACATCTAAACTCATTTCTTAGTAAATTTCCGAGTTGTTAAAGGGAAAACTCACCCGAATTTTGATGAAGCAAAGTGAGTTTAAAAACAACAAGACTCGACCAAACTCGAATCTTAGTAAATTTACCCCACAGAGTGACAGATAACAATGTTTACACCAGCAGAGAAGGAGAGTGATTTCTCTGCTGGTGCTGTAAGAGGTTCCTTTTCTTTGTGTTATAAGTATATTTTAGACATGTTTAGGCTCCAGTTTATTCATTGTTGCTTTAAGTGCCCACAGCAGCAGCAGCGTAGCAGTGACAGTGTTTCTCATTCTCCTCCTCGTCCTCAGGCAGCTCTGCCAGTGCCTTGCCTGGGTTTTTTTTTGTTGCTTCGTGTCCGTGCCCCTCCCCCACCCAGCCCCTTTACTATTCATATGAATAGTTTATACCATTGAATGCTTTTGATGTGATGGTTAGTTACCATTGCATCGAAAGATTCAATGGTGGAAGCACTGCCATCATATGATGGTGGGCTTCTGATGTCGGAATTGGTATGATTTACCGCCGGACCCATGCCCGGTGGTTGGAATCCCGACAGCGGCATCCCGGCAGAGGAGGAAATCCCGATCGTCAAAGGTAAGTATATACTAACCTATTTCTACCCCCTAACCCTAACCCTCCCTTAGGGGTGCCTATCCCTAACCTTCACCCTCAGTGCCTAACCCTAATACCTCTCTAAGTGCCTAAACCTAACCCTCCCTTCCCTGAAGCCTAATCCTAAGTCCCCCGGGGGTGTGCCTAACCCTAAGTCCCCCTTCCCCTAGCCTGACCCTAACCTCCCGGGGGGGGTGCCTAACCCTAAGTCCCCCCCCGGGAACCCTAAACCTAACCCTCCACCCCCCGCGGCTATCCGTGCTCGGCACCCGGCGTCCCTTCGATTGGGATGCCGGGCGTTGGGCTCCCAGGGTATGTCTAATGACAGGCATCGGCGATACCTGTCTTTAGACCCTTGCCGGGATATGACAGACGGGAAGCCGGCTGTCGGGATTAGGTCTGCCGGCTTCCCTTCTGCATACCCTGATGTCTATCCCTGCTCTAAACATCTTGCATCTGCCCCTGCCCCCCCCCCCTGCAGTGCAGCATGGTTTGGCGAAGGTGCACAGTTACAGATGTGTCCTCATGCACCGTGGTTTCAGTTGCGCCAAACAGCCCCTCTCGGCGCCAGGTCCTGGGCTCTCGGCCGCAGCGAGCATCTTTCTCGCTCAAAATGTGCCTCTTATTCACATAAATAAAACGACTGGAAGCGACAAACTACTCTGCTAGATTACACTGATCAGTTAATGTGCGACATTTGTACATCTGTGTGCTGAGGAGTATGAATCTGTGTACGCAGCGCGCCGAAGTCGTGGCCGCGGCTCTTACTCATCATACTAAGTTCTGTTCTTCCTCATCTGTGTCTTGGTACGTTTGCAAAACTAATTCCTGAGCGGCAAAAAGTCACAGCCCAGCCTCTCTGGGGCTCTGTGAGTGGTGCTTCGCACCGTCTGCCATCTGAATAAGATGCAAAATTGAAAGAAAAAGACGCTACACTGGCAGCTCAGTCGCGCCGGGCTGTCTCTACAGAGATAAATGCCGTAGATATGATTGGCCAGCCGGCCTGGCTATTCTCCCTGCCTGGCACAGACTGCATGGTTCTCTATTACAGAGGCTGGCTTCTAACACTGCCCACCTGCATGCCCTGAGGGACCAGCATGACACTCCCCCGGGACTGTCTCCATAAAGACGCCTCAGACACGTAACGAAATTCCACCGGACATGCCCGTCATAACAGACACATGCCAATTAGTTCTACCAATACTTAAACATGTTTACCCTAATATAGCAGTGGGTATGGTAGACCTCTGTCCCTATAGCTTGCTAAGCACTATTCTCTCTCCCTTTCCCATTCCTGACTCTGGGGTGGGGGGGCCTGCCTTCTGTGTTTATAAGGTGTCAGGTCTGTGTAGCACACTGTCCTCTTTGTCAATACAAGTGTAAAATGTCATATTTACTTTCAGAAAGTAGAACAGACCAGACTGGCCACATTCTGTCTTCCGTTTCCTTATACGAGTGTGAGATGTAGGTGCAGTCACTGTGATACTGGGATTTATATCTCTATACAGTATAGGAACAGTGAGGGGAGCGTCTCTAACCCACAGTAACAGGTAAAACTTTCTGTGTAGGGGAACTTTGTTTCCTAGATTGCTGGTTCACTAACTTCTAGTTACCATGTAATTATTAGTTATCCTGTGATAGTATTGTATTGTGTTATTAGTTATCCTGCGCTAGTAATAATCCTGTGATAGTTTTGCATTGTGTTATTAGATATCCTGTGCTAGTAATAATCCTGTGATAGTATTACCCTGTGTTATTACTTATCCTGTGCTAGTAATAATCCTGTGATAGTATTACCCTGTGTTATTAGTTATCCTGTGCTAGTAATAATCCTGTGATAGTATTACCCTGTGTTATTAGTTATCCTGTGCTAGAAATAATCCTGTGATAGTATTAATCTGTGTTATTAGTTATCCTGTGCTAGTAATAATCCTGTGATAGTATTACCCTGTTATTATTTATCCCGTGCTAGTAATAATCCTGTGATAGTATTACCCTGTGTTTTTAGTTATCCCGTGCTAGTAATGATCCTGTGATAGTATTACCCTGTGTTATTAGTTATCCTGTGCTAGTAATGATCCTGTGCTAGTATTACCATGTGTTATTAGTTATCCTGTGCTAGTAATAATCCTGTGATAGTATTACCCTGTTATTAGTTATCCCGTGCTAGTAATAATCCTGTGATAGTATTACCCTGTGTTATTAGTTATCCCGTGCTAGTAATGATCCTGTGATAGTATTACCCTGTGTTATTAGTTATCCTGTGCTAGTAATAATCCTGTGATAGTATTACCCTGTTATTAGTTATCCCGTGCTAGTAATAATACTGTGATAGTATTACCCTGTGTTATTAGTTATCCCGTGCTAGTAATAATCCTGTGATAGTATTACCCTGTGTTATTAGTTATCCCGTGCTAGTAATAATCCTGTGATAGTATTACCCTGTGTTATTAGTTATCCCGTGCTAGTAATAATCCTGTGATAGTATTACCCTGTGTTATTAGTTATCCTGTGCTAGTATTACCATGTGTTATTAGTTATCCCGTGCTAGTAATAATCCTGTTATTAGTTATCCTGTGCTAGTAAAAATCCTGTAATAGTATTAACCTGTGTTATTAGTTATCCTGTGCTAGTATTACCCTGTGTTATTAGTTATCCCGTGCTAGTAATAATCATGTGATAGTATTACCCTGTGTTATTAGTTAACCTGTGCTAGAAATAATCCTGTGATAGTATTAACCCGTGTTATTAGTTATCCTGTGCTAGTAATAATCCTGTGATAGTATTACCCTGTTATTAGTTATCCCGTGCTAGTAATAATCCTGTGATAGTATTACCCTGTGTTATTAGTTATCCTGTGATAGTATTACCCTGTGTTATTAGTTATCCTGTGATAGTATTACCCTGTGTTATTAGTTATCCTGTGCTAGTAATAATCATGTGATAGTATTACCCTGTGTTATTAGTTATCCTGTGCTAGTATTACCATGTGTTAATAGTTATCCTGTGCTAGTAATAATCCTGTGATAGTATTACCCTGTGTTATTAGTTATCCTGTGCTAGTAATAATCCTGTGATAGTATTACCCTGTGTTATTAGTTATCCTGTGCTAGTAATAATCCTGTGATAGTATTACCCTGTGTTATTAATTATCCTGTGCTAGTAATAATTATGTGATAGTATTACCCTGTGTTATTAGTTATCCTGTGTTATTAGTTATCCTGTGCTAGAAATAATCCTGTGATAGTATTAACCTGTGTTATTAGTTATCGGGTGCTAGTAGTAATCCTGTGATAGTATTACCCTGTGTTATTAGTTATTCCGTGCTAGTAGTAATCCTGTGATAGTATTACCCTGTGTTATTAGTTATCCCGTGCTAGTAATAATCCTGTGATAGTATTAACCTGTGTTATTAGTTATCCCGTGCTAGTAGTAATCCTGTGATAGCTACCCTGTGTTATTAGTTATTCTGTGCTAGTATTACCATGTGTTATTAGTTATCCTGTGCTAGTATTACCCTGTGTTAATAGTTATCCTGTGCTAGTAATAATCCTGTGATAGTATTACCCTGTGTTATTAGTTATCCTGTGCTAATAATAATCCTGTGATAGTATTACCCTGTGTTATTAGTTATCCCGTGCTAGTAATAATCATGTGATAGTATTACCCTGTGTTATTAGTTATCCTGTGCTAGTATTACCCTGTGTTATTAGTTATCCTGTGCTAGTAATAATCCTGTGATAGTATTAACCTGTGTTATTAGTTATCCCGTGCTAGTAGTAATCCTGTGATAGTATTACCCTGTGTTATAAATTATCCCGTGCTAGTAATAATCCTGTGATAGTATTACCCTGTGTTATTAGTTATCCTGTGCTAGTAATAATCATGTGATAGTATTACCCTGTCTTATTAGTTATCCTGTGCTAGTATTACCCTGTGTTATTAGTTATCCCGTGCTAGAAATAATCCTGTCATAGTATTAACCTGTGTTATTAGCTATCCCATGCTAGTAGTAATCCTGTGATAGTATTACCCAGTGTTATTAGTTATCCCATGCTAGTAATAATCCTGTGATATTATTACCCTGTGTTATTAGTTATCCCGTGCTAGTAGTAATCCTGTGACAGTTACCCTGTGTTGTTAGTTACCCTGTGCTAGTAATAATCCTGTGATAGTATTACCCTGTGTTATTAGTTATCCTGTGCTAGTATTACCGTGTTAATAGTTATCCTGTGCTAGTAATAATCCTGTGATAGTATTACCCTGTGTTATTAGTTATCCTGTGCTATTAATAAGCCTGTGATAGTATTACCCTGTGTTATTAGTTATCCCATGCTAGTAATAATCCTGTGATAGTATTACCCTGTGTTATTAGTTATCCCGTGCTGGTAATAATCCTGTGATAGAATTAACCTGTGTTATTAGTTATCCCATGCTAGTAGTAATACTGTGATAGTATTACCCTGTGATATTAGTTATCCCGTGCTAGTAGTAATCCTGTAATAGTATTACCCTGTGTTATTAGTTATCCTGTGTTAGTCATAATCCTGTGATAGTATTACCCTGTGTTATTAGTTATCCCGTGCTAGTAATAATCCTGTGATAGTATTACCCTGTGTTATTAGTTATCCTGTGCTAGTAATAATCATGTGATAGTATTACCCTGTGTTATTAGTTATCCTGTGCTAGTATTACCGTGTTATTAGTTATCCTGTGCTAGAAATAATCCTGTGATAGTATTACCCTGTGTTATTAGTTATCCCGTGCTAGTAATAATCCTGTGATAGTATTACCCTGTGTTATTAGTTATTCCGTGCTAGTAGTAATCCTGTGATAGTTACCCTGTGTTATTAGTTACCCTGTGCTAGTAATAATCATGTGATAGTATTACCCTGTGTTATTAGTTATCCTGTGCTAGTATTACCCTGTGTTATTAGTTATCCTGTGTTAGTAATAATCCTGTGATAGTATTACCCTGTGTTATTAGTTATCCCGTGCTAGTAATAATCCTGTGATAGTATTACCCTGTGTTATTAGTTATCCTGTGCTAGTAATAATCCTGTGATAGTATTTCCCTATGTTATTAGTTATCCTGTGCTAGTAATAATCATGTGATAGTATTACCCTGTGTTACTAGTTATCCTGTGCTAGTAGTAATCCTGTGATAGTATTACCCTGTGTTATAAATTATCCCGTGCTAGTAATAATTCTGTGATAGTATTACCCTCTGTTATTAGTTATCCTGTGCTAGTAATGATCCTGTGATAGTATTACCCTGTGTTATTAGTTATCCTGTGCTAGTAATAATCCTGTGATAGTATTAACCTGTGTTATTAGTTATCCTGTGCTAGTAATAATCCTGTGATAGTATTACCCTGTGTTATTAGTTATCCTGTGCTAGTAATAATCCTGTGATAGTATTTCCCTTTGTTATTAGTTATCCTGTGCTAGTAATAATCATGTGATAGTATTACCCTGTGTTATTAGTTATCCTGTGTTATTAGTTATCCTGTGCTAGAAATAATCCTGTGATAGTATTAGCCTGTGTTATTAGTTATCCTGTGCTAGCAGTAATCCTGTGATAGTATTACCCTGTGTTATTAGTTATTCCGTGCTAGTAGTAATCCTGTGATAGTATTACCCTGTGTTATTAGTTATCCCGTGCTAGTAATAATCCTGTGATAGTATTAACCTGTGTTATTAGTTATCCCGTGCTAGAAGTAATCCTGTGATAGCTACCCTGTGTTATTAGTTATTCTGTGCTAGTATTACCCTGTGTTAATAGTTTTCCTGTGCTAGTAATAATCCTGTGATAGTATTACCCTGTGTTATTAGTTATCCTGTGCTAATAATAATCCTGTGATAGTATTACCCTGTGTTATTAGTTATCCCGTGCTAGTAATAATCATGTGATAGTATTAACCTGTGTTATTAGTTATCCTGTGCTAGTATTACCCTGTGTTATTAGTTATCCTGTGCTAGTAATAATCCTGTGATAGTATTAACCTGTGTTATTAGTTATCCCGTGCTAGTAGTAATCCTGTGATAGTATTACCCTGTGTTATTAGTTATCCCGTGCTAGTAATAATCCTGTGATAGTATTACCCTGTGTTATTAGTTATCCTGTGCTAGTAATAATCATGTGATAGTATTACCCTGTGTTATTAGTTATCCTGTGCTAGTATTACCCTGTGTTATTAGTTATCCCATGCTAGAAATAATCCTGTGATAGTATTACCCTGTGTTATTAGTTATTCTGTGCTATTAATAAGCCTGTGATAGTATTACCCTGTGTTATTAGTTATCCCATGCTAGTAATAATCCTGTGATAGAATTAACCTGTGTTATTAGTTATCCCATGCTAGTAGTAATCCTGTGATAGTATTACCCTGTGTTATTAGTTATCCCGTGCTAGTAGTAATCCTGTAATAGTATTACCCTGTGTTATTAGTTATCCTGTGTTAGTCATAATCCTGTGATAGTATTACCCTGTGTTATTAGTTATCCTGTGTTAGTAATAATCCTGTGATAGTATTACCCTGTGTTATTAGTTATCCCGTGCTAGTAATAATCCTGTGATAGTATTACCCTGTGTTATTAGTTATCCTGTGCTAGTAATAATCATGTGATAGTATTACCCTGTGTTATTAGTTATCCTGTGCTAGTATTACCCTGTGTTATTAGTTATCCTGTGCTAGAAATAATCCTGTCATAGTATTACCCTGTGTTATTAGTTATCCCGTGCTAGTAATAATCCTGTGATAGTATTACCCTGTTATTAGTTATTCCGTGCTAGTAGTAATCCTGTGATAGTATTACCCTGTGTTATTAGTTATCCTGTGATAGTATTACCCTGTGTTATTAGTTATCCCGTGCTAGTAGTAATCCTGTGATAGTATTACCATGTGTTACTAGTTATCCTGTGCTAGTAATAATCATGTGATAGTATTACCCTGTGTTATTAGTTATCCTGTGCTAGTATTACCCTGTGTTATTAGATATCCTGTGCTAGTAATAATCCTGTGATAGTATTACCCTGTGTTATTAGTTATCCTGTGCTAGTAATAATCCTGTGATAGTATTACCCTGTGTTATTAGTTATCCTGTGCTAGTAATAATCATGTGATAGTATTACCCTGTGTTACTAGTTATCCTGTGCTAGTAGTAATCCTGTGATAGTATTACCCTGTGTTATAAATTATCCTGTGCTAGTAATAATTCTGTGATAGTATTACCCTCTGTTATTAGTTATCCCGTGCTAGTATTGATCCTGTGATAGTATTACCCTGTGTTATTAGTTATCCTGTGCTAGTAATAATCCTGTGATAGTATTAACCTGTTTTATTAGTTATCCTGTGCTAGTAATAATCCTGTGATAGTATTAACCTGTGTTATTAGTTATCCCGTGCTAGTAGTAATCCTGTGATAGTATTACCCTGTGTTATTAGTTATCCCGTGCTAGTAATAATCCTGTGATAGTATTACCCTGTGTTATTAGTTATTCCGTGCTAGTAGTAATCCTGTGGTAGTATTACCCTATGTTATTAGTTATCCCGTGCTAGTAATAATCCTGTGATAGTATTAAGTTGTGTTATTAGTTATCCCGTGCTAGTAGTAATCCTGTGATAGTTACCCTGTGTTATTAGTTACCCTGTGCTAGTAATAATCATGTAGTATATAGAGGTATGTCACATCACAGGAGAGCATATGGTATCACAGAGTAGTATATATAGGTGAGACACATCACAGGAGAGCAGATTGGTATCACAGAGTAGTATATATAGGTGAGTCACGTCACAGGAGAGCATATGGTATCACAGAGTAGTATATAGAGGTATGTCACATCACAGGAGTGCATATGGTATTATAGAGTAGTATATAGAGGTATGTCACATCACAGGAGAGCATATGGTATCACAGAGTAGTATATAGAGGTATGTGACATCACAGGAGAGCATATGGTATCACAGAGTAGTATATAGAGGTATGTCACATCACAGGAGAGCATATGGTATCACAGAGTAGTATATAGAGGTAGGTCACATCACAGGAGAGCATATGGTATCACAGAGCAGTATATAGAGGTATGTCACATCACAGGAGAGCATATGGTATCACACAGTAGTATATAGAGGTATGTCACATCACAGGAGGGCATATGGTATCACTGAGTAGTATATAGAGATATGTCACATCACAGGAGAGCATATGGTATCACAGAGTAGTATATAGAGGTATGTCACATCACAGGAGAGCATATGGTATCACAGAGTAGTATATAGAGGTATGTAACATCACAGGAGAGCATATGGTATCACAAAGTACGATATAGAGGTATGTCACATCGCAGGAGAGCATCTGGTATCACAGAGTAGTATATAGAGGTATGTCACATCGCAGGAGAGCATATGGTATCACAGAGTAGGATATAGAGGTATGTCACATCACAGGAGAGCATATGGTATTACAGAGTAGTATATAGAGGCATATCACATCACAGGAGAGCATATGGTATCACAGAGTAGTATATAGAGGTATGTCACATCACAGGAGAGCATATGGTATCACAAAGTAGTATATATAGGTGAGACACATCACAGGAGAGCAGATTGGTATCACAGAGTAGTATATATAGGTGAGTCACATCACAGGAGAGCATATGGTATCACAGAGTAGTATATAGAGGTATGTCACATCACAGGAGTGCATATGGTATTATAGAGTAGTATATAGAGGTATGTCACATCACAGGAGAGCATATGGTATCACAGAGTAGTATATAGAGGTATGTGACATCACAGGAGAGCATATGGTATCACAGAGTAGTACATAGAGGTATGTCACATCACAGGAGAGCATATGGTATCACAGAATAGTATATAGAGGTATGTCACATCACAGGAGAGCATATGGTATCACAGAGTAGTATATAGAGGTATATCACATCACAGGAGAGCATATGGTACCATAGAGTAGTATATAGAGGTATGTGACATCACAGGAGAGCATATAGTATCACAGAGTAGTATATAGAGGTATGTCACATCACAGGAGAGCATATGGTATCACAGAGTAGTATATAGAGGTATGTCACATCACAGGAGAGCATATGGTATCACAGAGTAGTATATAGAGGTATGTCACATCACAGGACAGCATATGGTACCACAGAGTAGTATATAGAGGTAGGTCACATCACAGGAGAGCATATGGTATCACAGAGTAGTATATAGAGGTATGTCACATCACAGGAGAGCATATGGTATCACACAGTAGTATATAGAGGTATGTCACATCACAGGAGGGCATATGGTATCACTGAGTAGTATATAGAGATATGTCACATCACAGGAGAGCATATGGTATCACAGAGTAGTATATAGAGGTATGTCACATCACAGGAGAGCATATGGTATCACAGAGTAGTATACAGAGATATGTCACATCACAGGAGAGCATATGGTATCACAGAGTAGGATATAGAGGTATGTCACATCGCAGGAGAGCATCTGGTATCACAGAGTAGTATATAGAGGCATGTCACATCGCAGGAGAGCATATGGTATCACAGAGTAGGATATAGCGGTATGTCACTTCGCAGGAGAGCATATGGTATTACAGAGTACTATATAGAGGCATGTCACATCACAGGAGGGCATATGGTATCACAGAGTTGTAAATAGAGGCATGTGACATCACAGGAGGGCATATGGTATCACAGAGTAGTATATATAGGCGAGTCACATCACAGGAGAGCATATGGTATCACAGAGTAGTATATAGAGGTATGTCACATCACAGGAGTGCATATGATATCACAGAGTAGTATATATAGGTATGTCACATCACAGGAGAGCATATGGTATCACAGAGTAGTATATATAGGTGAGTCACATCACAGGAGAGCATATGGTATCACAGAGTAGTATATATAGGTGAGTCACATCACAGGAGAGCATA
Organism: Taudactylus pleione; assembly: GCA_031769625.1. NCBI lineage: Eukaryota > Metazoa > Chordata > Amphibia > Anura > Myobatrachidae > Taudactylus > Taudactylus pleione. The sequence goes on along the minus strand of JAUIMM010000799.1, from coordinate 1,043,522 downwards.
TGGTATCACAGAGTAGTATATAGAGGTATGTCACATCACAGGAGTGCATATGGTATCACAGAGTAGTATATAGAGGTATGTCACATCACAGGAGTGCATATGGCATCACAGAGTAGTATATAGAGGTATGTCAAATCACAGGAGAGCATATGGTATCACAGAGTAGTATATATAGGTATGTGACATCACAGGAGAGCATATGGTATCACAGAGTAGTATATAGAGGTATGTCACATCACAGGAGTGCATATGGTATCACAGAGTAGTATATAGAGGTATGTCACATCACAGGAGAGCATATGGTATCACAGAGTAGTATATAGAGGTATGCCACATCACAGGAGAGCATATGGTACCATAGAGTAGTATATAGAGGTAGGTCACATCACAGGAGAGCATATGGTACCACAGAGTAGTATATAGAGGTAGGTCACATCACAGGAGAGCATATGGTATCACAGAGTAGTATATATAGGTATGTCACATCGCAGGAGAGCATATGGTATTACAGAGTAGTATACAGAGGTATGTCACATCACAGGAGAGCATATGGTATCACAGAGTAGTATACAGAGGTATGTCACATCACAGGAGAGCATATTGTATCACAGAGTAGTATACAGAGGTATGTCACATCACAGGAGAGAATATGGTATCACAGAGTAGTATATAGAGGTATGTCACATCACAGGAGAGCATATGGTATCACAGAGTAGTATATAGAGGTAAGTCACATCACAGGAGAGCATATGGTATCACAGACTAGTATATAGAGGTAAGTCACATCACAGGAGAGCATATGGTATCACAGACTAGTATATAGAGGTAAGTCACATCACAGGAGAGCATATGGTATCACAGAGTAGTATATAGAGGTATGTCACATCGCAGAAGAGCATATGGTACCACAGAGTAGTATATAGAGGTATGTCACATCGCATGAGAGCATATGGTATCACAGAGTATGATATAGAGGTATGTCACATCGCAGGAAAGCATATGGTATTACAGAGTAGTATATAGAGGCATGTCACATCACAGGAGGGCATATGGTATCACAGAGTAGTATATAGAGGCATGTGACATCACAGGAGGGCATATGGTATCACAGAGTAGTATATATAGGTGAGTCACATCACAGGAGAGCATATGGTATCACAGAGTAGTATATAGAGGTAGGTCACATCACAGGAGAGCATATGGTACCACAGAGTAGTATATAGAGGTAGGTCACATCACAGGAGAGCACATGGTATCACAGAGTAGTATATAGAGGTATGTCACATCACAGGAGAGCATATGGTATCACACAGTAGTATATAGAGGTATGTCACATCACAGGAGGGCATATGGTATCACTGAGTAGCATATAGAGATATGTCACATCACAGGAGAGCATATGGTATCACAGAGTAGTATATAGAGGTATGTCACATCACAGGAGAGCATATGGTATAACAGAGTAGTATATAGAGATATGTCACATCACAGGAGAGCATATGGTATCACAGAGTAGGATATAGAGGTATGTCACATCGCAGGAGAGCATCTGGTATCACAGAGTAGTATATAGAGGTATGTCACATCGCAGGAGAGCATATGGTATCACAGAGTAGGATATAGAGGTATGTCACATCGCAGGAGAGCATATGGTATTACAGAGTAGTATATAGAGGCATGTCACATCACAGGAGGGCATATGGTATCACAGAGTAGTATATATAGGTGGGTCACATCACAGGAGAGCATATGGTATCACAGAGTAGTATATAGAGGTATGTCACATCACAGGAGTGCATATGGTATCACAGAGTAGTATATATAGGTATGTCACATCACAGGAGAGCATATGGTATCACAGAGTAGTATATATAGGTGAGTCACATCACAGGAGAGCATATGGTATCACAGAGTAGTATATATAGGTGAGTCACATCACAGGAGAGCATATGGTATCACAGAGTAGTATATAGAGGTATGTCACATCACAGGAGTGCATATGGTATCACAGAGTAGTATATAGAGGTATGTCACATCACAGGAGTGCATATGGCATCACAGAGTAGTATATAGAGGTATGTCAAATCACAGGAGAGCATATGGTATGACAGAGTAGTATATATAGGTATGTGACATTACAGGAGAGCATATGGTATCACAGAGTAGTATATAGAGGTATGTCACATCACAGGAGTGCATATGGTATCACAGAGTAGTATATAGAGGTATGTCACATCACAGGACAGCATATGGTATCACAGAGAAGTATATAGAGGTATGCCACATCACAGGAGAGCATATGGTACCATAGAGTAGTATATAGAGGTAGGTCACATCACAGGAGAGCATATGGTACCACAGAGTAGTATATATAGGTATGTCACATCGCAGGAGAGCATATGGTATTACAGAGTAGTATACAGAGGTATGTCACATCACAGGAGAGCATATGGTATCACAGAGTAGTATACAGAGGTATGTCACATCACAGGAGAGCATATGGTATCACAGAGTAGTATATAAAGGTATGTCACATCACAGGAGAGCATATGGTATCACAGAGTAGTATATAGAGGTATGTCACATCACAGGAGAGCATATGGTATCACAGAGTAGTATATAGAGGTAAGTCACATCACAGGAGAGCATATGGTATCACAGACTAGTATATAGAGGTAAGTCACATCACAGGAGAGCATATGGTATCACAGAGTAGTATATAGAGGTATGTCACATCGCATAAGAGCATATGGTATCACAGAGTAGGATATAGAGGTATGTCACATCGCAGGAGAGCATATGGTATTACAGAGTAGTATATAGAGGCATGTCACATCACAGGAGGGCATATGGTATCACAGAGTAGTATATAGAGGCATGTCACATCACAGGAGGGCATATGGTATCACAGAGTAGTATATATAGGTGAGTCACATCACAGGAGAGCATATGGTATCACAGAGTAGTATATAGAGGTATGTCACATCACAGGAGAGCATATGGTATCACAGAGTAGTATATATAGGTGAGTCACATCACAGGAGAGCATATGGTATCACAGAGTAGTATATATAGGTGAGTCACATCACAGGAGAGCATATGGTATCACAGAGTAGTATATAGAGGTATGTCACATCACAGGAGCGCATATGGTATCACAGAGTAGTATATAGAGGTATGTCACATCACAGGAGAGCATATGGTATCACACAGTAGTATATAGAGGTATGTCACATCACAGGAGGGCATATGGTATCACTGAGTAGTATATAGAGATATGTCACATCACAGGAGAGCATATGGTATCACAGAGTAGTATATAGAGGTATGTCACATCACAGGAGAGCATATGGTATCACAGAGTAGTATATAGAGGTATGTCACATCACAGGAGAGCATATGGTATCACAAAGTAGGATATAGAGGTATGTCACATCGCAGGAGAGCATCTGGTATCACAGAGTAGTATATAGAGGTATGTCACATCACAGGAGAGCATATGGTATCACAGAGTAGTATATAGAGGTATGTCACATCGCAGGAGAGCATATGGTATCACAGAGTAGGATATAGAGGTATGTCACATCGCAGGAGAGCATATGGTATTACAGAGTAGTATATAGAGGCATATCACATCACAGGAGAGCATATGGTATCACAGAGTAGTATATAGAGGTATGTCACATCACAGGAGAGCATATGGTATCACAGAGTAGTATATATAGGTGAGACACATCACAGGAGAGCAGATTGGTATCACAGAGTAGTATATATAGGTGAGTCACATCACAGGAGAGCATATGGTATCACAGAGTAGTATATAGAGGTATGTCACATCACAGGAGTGCATATGGTATTATAGAGTAGTATATAAAGGTATGTCACATCACAGGAGAGCATATGGTATCACAGAGTAGTATATAGAGGTATGTGACATCACAGGAGAGCATATGGTATCACAGAGTAGTATATAGAGGTATGTCACATCACAGGAGAGCATATGGTATCACAGAGTAGTATATAGAGGTATGTCACATCACAGGAGAGCATATGGTATCACAGAGTAGTATATAGAGGTATATCACATCACAGGAGAGCATATGGTACCATAGAGTAGTATATAGAGGTATGTGACATCACAGGAGAGCATATAGTATCACAGAGTAGTATATAGAGGTATGTCACATCACAGGAGAGCATATGGTATCACAGAGTAGTATATAGAGGTATGTCACATCACAGGAGAGCATATGGTATCACAGAGTAGTATATAGAGGTATGTCACATCACAGGACAGCATATGGTACCACAGAGTAGTATATAGAGGTAGGTCACATCACAGGAGAGCATATGGTATCACAGAGTAGTATATAGAGGTATGTCACATCACAGGAGAGCATATGGTATCACACAGTAGTATATAGAGGTATGTCACATCACAGGAGGGCATATGGTATCACTGAGTAGTATATAGAGATATGTCACATCACAGGAGAGCATATGGTATCACAGAGTAGTATATAGAGGTATGTCACATCACAGGAGAGCATATGGTATCACAGAGTAGTATATAGAGATATGTCACATCACAGGAGAGCATATGGTATCACAGAGTAGGATATAGAGGTATGTCACATCGCAGGAGAGCATCTGGTATCACAGAGTAGTATATAGAGGCATGTCACATCGCAGGAGAGCATATGGTATCACAGAGTAGGATATAGCGGTATGTCACTTCGCAGGAGAGCATATGGTATTACAGAGTACTATATAGAGGCATGTCACATCACAGGAGGGCATATGGGATCACAGAGTAGTATATAGAGGCATGTGACATCACAGGAGGGCATATGGTATCACAGAGTAGTATATATAGGCGAGTCACATCACAGGAGAGCATATGGTATCACAGAGTAGTATATAGAGGTATGTCACATCACAGGAGTGCATATGATATCACAGAGTAGTATATATAGGTATGTCACATCACAGGAGAGCATATGGTATCACAGAGTAGTATATATAGGTGAGTCACATCACAGGAGAGCATATGGTATCACAGAGTAGTATATATAGGTGAGTCACATCACAGGAGAGCATATGGTATCACAGAGTAGTATATAGAGGTATGTCACATCACAGGAGTGCATATGGTATCACAGAGTAGTATATAGAGGTATGTCACATCACAGGAGTGCATATGGCATCACAGAGTAGTATATAGAGGTATGTCAAATCAGAGGAGAGCATATGGTATCACAGAGTAGTATATATAGGTATGTGACATCACAGGAGAGCATATGGTATCACAGAGTAGTATATAGAGGTATGTCACATCACAGTAGTGCATATGGTATCACAGAGTAGTATATAGAGGTATGTCACATCACAGGAGAGCATATGGTATCACAGAGTAGTATATAGAGGTATGCCACATCACAGGAGAGCATATGGTACCATAGAGTAGTATATAGAGGTAGGTCACATCACAGGAGAGCATATGGTACCACAGAGTAGTATATAGAGGTAGGTCACATCACAGGAGAGCATATGGTATCACAGAGTAGTATATATAGGTATGTCACATCGCAGGAGAGCATATGGTATTACAGAGTAGTATACAGAGGTATGTCACATCACAGGAGAGCATATGGTATCACAGAGTAGTATACAGAGGTATGTCACATCACAGGAGAGCATATGGTATCACAGAGTAGTATACAGAGGTATGTCACATCACAGGAGAGAATATGGTATCACAGAGTAGTATATAGAGGTATGTCACATCACAGGAGAGCATATGGTATCACAGAGTAGTATATAGAGGTAAGTCACATCACAGGAGAGCATATGGTATCACAGACTAGTATATAGAGGTAAGTCACATCACAGGAGAGCATATGGTATCACAGACTAGTATATAGAGGTAAGTCACATCACAGGAGAGCATATGGTATCACAGAGTAGTATATAGAGGTATGTCACATCGCAGAAGAGCATATGGTACCACAGAGTAGTATATAGAGGTATGTCACATCGCATGAGAGCATATGGTATCACAGAGTATGATATAGAGGTATGTCACATCACAGGAGAGCATATGGTATCACAGAGTAGTATATAGAGGTATGTCACATCACAGGAGAGCATATGGTATCACAGAGTAGTATATAGAGATATGTCACATCACAGGAGAGCATATGGTATTACAGAGTAGTATATAGAGGTATGTCACATCGCAGGAGAGCATCTGGTATCACAGAGTAGTATATAGAGGCATGTCACATCGCAGGAGAGCATATGGTATCACAGAGTAGGATATAACGGTATGTCACTTCGCAGGAGAGCATATGGTATTACAGAGTAGTATATAGAGATATGTCACATCACAGGAGAGAATATGGTATCACAGAGTAGGATATAGAGGTATGTCACATCGCAGGAGAGCATCTGGTATCACAGAGTAGTATATAGAGGCATGTCACATCGCAGGAGAGCATATGGTATCACAGAGTAGGATATAGCGGTATGTCACTTCGCAGGAGAGCATATGGTATTACAGAGTACTATATAGAGGCATGTCACATCACAGGAGGGCATATGGTATCACAGAGTAGTATATAGAGGCATGTGACATCACAGGAGGGCATATGGTATCACAGAGTAGTATATATAGGCGAGTCACATCACAGGAGAGCATATGGTATCACAGAGTAGTATATAGAGGTATGTCACATCACAGGAGTGCATATGATATCACAGAGTAGTATATATAGGTATGTCACATCACAGGAGAGCATATGGTATCACAGAGTAGTATATATAGGTGAGTCACATCACAGGAGAGCATATGGTATCACAGAGTAGTATATATAGGTGAGTCACATCACAGGAGAGCATATGGTATCACAGAGTAGTATATAGAGGTATGTCACATCACAGGAGTGCATATGGTATCACAGAGTAGTATATAGAGGTATGTCACATCACAGGAGTGCATATGGCATCACAGAGTAGTATATAGAGGTATGTCAAATCAGAGGAGAGCATATGGTATCACAGAGTAGTATATATAGGTATGTGACATCACAGGAGAGCATATGGTATCACAGAGTAGTATATAGAGGTATGTCACATCACAGGAGTGCATATGGTATCACAGAGTAGTATATAGAGGTATGTCACATCACAGGAGAGCATATGGTATCACAGAGTAGTATATAGAGGTATGCCACATCACAGGAGAGCATATGGTACCATAGAGTAGTATATAGAGGTAGGTCACATCACAGGAGAGCATATTGTACCACAGAGTAGTATATAGAGGTAGGTCACATCACAGGAGAGCATATGGTATCACAGAGTAGTATATATAGGTATGTCACATCACAGGAGAGCATATGGTATTACAGAGTAGTATACAGAGGTATGTCACATCACAGGAGAGCATATGGTATCACAGAGTAGTATACAGAGGTATGTCACATCACAGGAGAGCATATGGTATCACAGAGTAGTATACAGAGGTATGTCACATCACAGGAGAGAATATGGTATCACAGAGTAGTATATAGAGGTATGTCACATCACAGGAGAGCATATGGTATCACAGAGTAGTATATAGAGGTAAGTCACATCACAGGAGAGCATATGGTATCACAGACTAGTATATAGAGGTAAGTCACATCACAGGAGAGCATATGGTATCACAGACTAGTATATAGAGGTAAGTCACATCACAGGAGAGCATATGGTATCACAGAGTAGTATATAGAGGTATGTCACATCGCAGAAGAGCATATGGTACCACAGAGTAGTATATAGAGGTATGTCACATCGCATGAGAGCATATGGTATCACAGAGTATGATATAGAGGTATGTCACATCGCAGGAGAGCATATGGTATTACAGAGTAGTATATAGAGGCATGTCACATCACAGGAGGGCATATGGTATCACAGAGTAGTATATAGAGGCATGTGACATCACAGGAGGGCATATGGTATCACAGAGTAGTATATATAGGTGAGTCACATCACAGGAGAGCATATGGTATCACAGAGTAGTATATAGAGGTAGGTCACATCATAGGAGAGCATATGGTACCACAGAGTAGTATATAGAGGTAGGTCACATCACAGGAGAGCACATGGTATCACAGAGTAGTATATAGAGGTATGTCACATCACAGGAGAGCATATGGTATCACAGAGTAGTATATAGAGGTATGTCACATCACAGGAGAGCATATGGTATCACTGAGTAGTATATAGAGATATGTCACATCACAGGAGAGCATATGGTATCACAGAGTAGTATATAGAGGTATGTCACATCACAGGAGAGCATATGGTATCACAGAGTAGTATATAGAGATATGTCACATCACAGGAGAGCATATGGTATCACAGAGTAGGATATAGAGGTATGTCACATCGCAGGAGAGCATCTGGTATCACAGAGTAGTATATAGAGGTATGTCACATCGCAGGAGAGCATATGGTATCACAGAGTAGGATATAGAGGTATGTCACATCGCAGGAGAGCATATGGTATTACAGAGTAGTATATAGAGGCATGTCACATCACAGGAGGGCATATGGTATCACAGAGTAGTATATATAGGTGAGTTACATCACAGGAGAGCATATGGTATCACAGAGTAGTATATAGAGGTATGTCACATCACAGGAGTGCATATGGTATCACAGAGTACTATATATAGGTATGTCACATCACAGGAGAGCATATGGTATCACAGAGTAGTATATATAGGTGAGTCACATCACAGGAGAGCATATGGTATCACAGAGTAGTATGTATAGGTGAGTCACATCACAGGAGAGCATATGGTATCACAGAGTAGTATATAGAGGTATGTCACATCACAGGAGTGCATATGGTATCACAGAGTAGTATATAGAGGTATGTCACATCACAGGAGTGCATATGGCATCACAGAGTAGTATATAGAGGTATGTCAAATCACAGGAGAGCATATGGTATGACAGAGTAGTATATATAGGTATGTGACATCACAGGAGAGCATATGGTATCACAGAGTAGTATATAGAGGTATGTCACATCACAGGAGTGCATATGGTATCACAGAGTAGTATATAGAGGTATGTCACATCACAGGACAGCATATGGTATCACAGAGAAGTATATAGAGGTATGTCACATCACAGGAGAGCATATGGTACCATAGAGTAGTATATAGAGGTAGGTCACATCACAGGAGAGCATATGGTACCACAGAGTAGTATATATATGTATGTCACATCGCAGGAGAGCATATGGTATTACAGAGTAGTATATAGAGGCATATCACATCACAGGAGAGCATATGGTATCATATACTTATAGCTGATATAAATGTGTAATGTGTAATATCATACAAAGAACTCTGAGGGGTCTATTTACTAAGCAGTGTTAGGAGACAGAGTGAAAAGTGATAAGAGAGTGATAAGGTGCCAGCCAATCAGCTCCCAACTGTCATTTTTCAAACACAGCCTGTGAGATGACAGTTGGGAGCTGATTGGCTGGCACCTTATCACTTTCTTATCACTTTTCACTCTGTCTCCTAACACTGCTTAGTAAATAGACCCCTGAGTATTACGTGGTGAAAGGTCTGAAGATTTCATAAGGAACCATGTAAGACAGTTTAGTATTAGTCTAGGAACCGTATATGGAGACAGTGACTGTATATAATATAGGTAATATGCACTATTCAGCCTTTTACAGAGGGATTATCCTATTGCAATAATAATCTTGGTCATACCGTGTTCTCCTATAGGGACAAGCTCCATCCCTGTGTTGAAGGATATGTACTAACACTGTCACACTGACAAAACAGCAGACACAGCAATTTTATCATCCTGCTTCTGTAATATACACATTTGCTTGATGAGAGGAAATATACTCTGAGATGCTACAACGCTGCCCCCTGCTGTCTCATCTCTGAAATTACACAAGTAAGACGACTGGGTTCATGTAATATATTGTGCTATTTTGACCAGTTATCCATGGCGGCAATGTGATGTAATTACTATTAGTAATCATTACTTCATTTTGTATGACCTCAATGGACAGAAAAATATTATTGTCTGTATAATTTTAAATGTTCTTATTTAAAAATATTTTTTGGCACCCATATTAAACTTTTCAAGTAATGATGGTTCAGTGATATATTTTTTATGTTTAGAGGCACTTAACTGAGTATTAAGTTGTGGCAAGGCCATTTTCTTATTCCATCTGGACAGATGGCAGAGAAAGAAAACATGGAATTATGCCGTCTCGCTGCCCTGTGGCCGTTTTGCGATAAATTCTGGCTATTACATGTGGCAATTTCTGTCTTTAACATTAAAAACCTCTGGAGGGCAAGTGTGTTGTGCGTGAGATTAATTCATACTTGCCGCCTATTAAATCTTCCTCCCCGGAAGAAGGCTGGGGAGGTGAAGCAGGTAGGCGGAGTTGGGGGTGGGGCTGGCTTGGGGAGCATCATTAAGTCCCGCCCCTCATGGGAATTCACCGCGATTATGCATAATTAAAATAGGGGGCGGAACTAAATGACACAATTCTCATAGAATCACATTATTAGGCCCCGCCCCCAATGCTCAGAACCACCAATCCCTGCTAATATTTTCCCCATTTTGTCCAATTCACTAGGAGAAGTGCTACCCTTCCAGGGGTGCGGGGGGTTATCCGATAAATTGTCAGCCTCCCGCGAAAACTTGGGAGGGTAGGCATGTAAGGATTGATTAAGTCGTGATTCTGGCGAGTTTGCCTTTAGTCTCGTTTTATTACATACAGCATCTGGAAACTTGATGGAAATACGCCAGAATCACGCCTAGCAGCCTATTACATCCCCCCCCTAAGCTTTAAATGGTTCCTAAACTATTTTCCAAATATTCATCTTTCTACTGAAATAGTTATAAGAAGGGTCACGATTAATCTATGTCATGTTGTAAATTTACTTATCGGCCATAGGCAAACGCAGGGGGGGTTTCCGTCTGCCTAGAAACCCCCCTCCCCAGCCCACACCACGACCACAATAGAAATAGTAATATAATAGAAGGTTACTAGTGCTGTATGTTCTTCTCAGTATCACCAATGAAATAATTAGCACCACCTGTGGATCTTTTAACATGTATCAGTCAGTTATAAATAACCTGTGCACCAACTAGGAGATCTGGAAAACATGCACTGCTATAGAGCCCAATATGTACATATATGTCCAGGGTAGTGCTAGGTTCTTCTGCTGCTCCTCTAGGCTCCCGGACATGCTCCAATAGTCTGGAATGGTGCCCACATCTAAAATAAAAACATCCAGCTCAGGCAGGATGGCCATACTGCCGCATCTAATGACTTACTATGATCACTGGTCCTGTATATGCTGGACTTATGACACACAATACACTTTGTATGATGCATAAAGCTGGTTAAGTACTAATTCTACCCTCTTCATGGACTGGCCACACCCACTCTAAAATTAAGCATTTGGAAACCCCCCTCTAGAAATCCTGCGTTTGCCACAGTCGGCAGTTTGTGTCTTTAATGCAGACATTTAAAAACGGCAGCGATATGTACAGTGAAACGCTGTCGTGCTGATTCTAAGTCATACGCAGACTCGGATGTGTCTTTATGCTGGTGCCATTTTGTTTAATTAAATTACAGCAACTGTTGTCTCTGGGCGGGGTTAATCTTCCTTGTCCACAAGATTACGCCTTACAGCAAATTATAGATATGCGTTGGATTGGGGAGATCATTTTGTATGTACAGCTTTTGATTTGGCATTTAGGGCCCGATTCAGACCCGGCCGTTAGATGCGTTCGCACGCAGCCGTCAGCTGCCTAGGTATGCAAATTCCGCGATCGTGCAGCAAGACTTTAGCACACCCACTATGTCTTGGCGTGCGATCGCAGTATGTATTTAGACGCCCACCAGCCTGTCACAAGATGCCCACTTTCCCTTATACCTCTTTTCCACCAAAAACCCAGGTCCGACCTGGGTTTTTGGACATGGTTCCAACCCTGGTCAGACCCAGGTCAGACCCATTTACACTGCACCTTTCATCTGGGTTACTCCCAGGTCAGCCCTGTTCACACTGAACTCAGGTCTGCCCTGCTAAACCAGTGAGGTCATCAAAAGTGGGAGGTGACTGCTCCACAACCACCAATCCGCTCATTTTAGGCATGATCCAGGTCAGATAACCCGGGTTGCACCGTTTACACTGCACCATTACCCGGGTCCATCCTGGGTCCAACCCTGGTAGCTACCTGGGTTGGATTGCAGGGTCACTTGACCCAGGTTATTTTTCAGGGACCCTTTTACACTGAGCTGCGACCTTGGTAGACCCAGCAAAAACCCAGGTTTTTGCTCTGGTGTAAAAGGGGTATAAGTAACACACGGCATCTCCAGGAAGTGTATTAAACAATCGGTAACATTGAGTAACATCTGACCCATACGCAGCACTCCGAAAAAGGATTGGATTACTTCCGACTCATTCATTAATTGTACCACTAATTTCTAACCCGACTTTTCAGTGTGGTGAGCCTAACGCGGAGATTCGGACTTGGCACCTCCAGGGGCTCAGGTTGGCATATACATTTTTGGATCTGGAGTGCTCCTTGGTACTTACACTTTCACAGCTTAAAGAGAAGTACGCCTCTCTTGTCTTCCCACTTTTCGCTTACTTTCAGATTCGTAGTTATATTGCACAATTATTATCTGGTCTGACGCCTACTGATTGGTCCTGCTCTTTAGATGGTATTGTGAGGCTTAGACCTAGATCCCCTCACCCTACATCGATGCTTTACGACTATACTAGACGAAGGTTAGATTTATCTAAAGTGACTACAGGGCTAGCTAAATGGAAAGATACATTTGCAGAAATAGATTTCAGAACTGTTATTCAGTCCTGTATGCAACTCAATAAGCACTTGGTATCATTATAAATTGTTACACAGAGCTTATTATACTCTTAGGGCTCGATCCAATTAGGTGCAAATTGCAAGCAGCGAGTTTTTTTCTTTAATCTCGCACACTTCACCGCGAAGCGCGCTCCCGAGAATTCTCCAATCCAATTCAAAATGCCTATTCGCACTACTCGCAGCGGAGGGGTGCGAATTAACTGCCAAATGAGATTTGCGAGAAATGCATGAAAATGTGGGGAGACCATCCTGGACCACCCAAAATGGATAATTTCGTTAGCAGGACCGTACAGACGGCTGTTTGTGTAGAAAGTTATTGTAGGTTTTGAAATGGTGTCAAATGGCTGATTTGTGCTTTTTTTTTTTTTTAAATGCAAGAAAATTATATAAAAAAAATATTTTTTTAATTTAATCTCAAACGAATTAAATTAAAAATGCCCCAAAAAATAGGAAAGGGTGTTTTGGGGTACTTTGAGAGCACCTTGAAAAATGTAAAAAAAAAATTATATAAACAATTATTTTTCAACTAAAAAATTATTGTAATTAAATTTGGGGTGCCTAAACTAACGAAAAAGTTGATTTTGGGGTAATTTGAGGACATTTTTTTTTTACCCCAAAAAATGATTTGTAATTATTGGACTAAATAAGCTAATTAGAAACTTCCAATTGCCTAAAAGGTCATTAAGGGGGGTGTCCAAGGGGTTCAGCACAGGGTCCTGACATTTTAACCTTAAAATAAAGATTTTCCTTTCCGTCTCTCAGGGAGGTGCGAGTGGAAAGTTGCGTATTCTGTCTGACTGATCACTTCAAGTTGCTAATTGGATTGCAAAATGAATTTGCTATGCGAATTTGAAGTGAAAATCGCAACTCGCACCGCAAAATTTGCACCTAATAGGATTGACCCCCTAGACTTAGATTTCTCACTGGAGTCTAGATCATTCTAATTGTTTTAAGTGTTCCACCCCTGACACTGATATCATACATTGCATGTGGACATGTTCAGTGGTGCAGACTTTTTGGATGGATGTGCAAAATTATATTTATCAAGAGTTAGTTATACATTTCAGGGTCCATACATCCCGGGCGTTTTAGGACCAATATACTCCTTTAGATACGCCTCAGGTTCTTAAGGGAGTTGGATTACTTTTAGCTCGTATAGCAGCAGATACCAAGAAATTTTTTATCTTGGTGGATACATTGCGACCCTATTTCAATCTGCCTTAGGCTATCCCGTTTTGCCTATTTATACCAGATGGATTGGACTGAGTGCTCCATTGATGTAGAATCTTGAGCAGCAAAATTTTTCATGATTTGGCTCCCAATTTAGTCACTCTTCCACCATCTACCAGAGATCACGTCAGAAAAGCGGTTAGTTTGTCCACATGGAATCGGTAAGAATCACCGCCGGACCTAAACCCGGCGGATGAAATACCGGCGCTGGAAGGCTGGCAGCTGAAGATCCCGACTAAGTTAAGTAATACTCCCAACCCTCCCCTCTCCTCCCCATAACCCTAAGCCTCCCTTAGGGGTGCTTAACCCTAATCTTCCTTCCTAGTGCCTAACCCTAATCTCCAACCAGGGGTGTCTAAACCTAACTCCACCTCCCCGCACCCTAACCCTCCCAGGGAGGGCGCCTCACCCTAACCTCCCCCCAGTGGTGCCTAAACCTAACTCCCCCTCCCTGCTTCCTAAACCTAACCCTACCGTGGGGGTCGCCTAGACCTAACCTTGCTTCAGTGGTGCCTGACCCTAACCCCCCTTCCCCTAGCCTAAACCTAACCCTATATACCCCCGGGAGTCCCTAATCCTAACCCTCCTCCCCCGTGGCTAAGCTTTCCAGACGCCCGGCTAACCTACGATCGGTATGCCGGGCATCGGGATTTCGGCGTGGGGCTGATGATAGGCATCAGTATTTAAACGCCTATCATTAGTCCCATGGTGGGATTTCACAGTCGGGAAGCCGGTGGTCTGCATTTTGACCGCCGGCTTCCTAATTACATCCCGTCCACATGGTATAACATGGAAGTGTTTGCCAGAGGGTCTCCCCCGATATTGCCTGTAGCCATAATTTTCTCCCTATTGATATTTGTAATTCTATTTCTGACTTTATGATTGTTATGTTGTATTTTATATATGATACAAACTGTTATTGTATGATGTTTTTGTTTGTTTTCATAATAAAAACATTTAAAAAAAAAAATACCGGATTGACCATGAATAATCTGTTTTTTTATTCCCTACTAGGCTAAGTAGCATCCGATTGTCTCCTGTGCGATGGCCACTTCCTCCTTAAAAAGTGAGTGACAGTTTTTACTATTATAATAATGTTTGAATCTATAATATATACCTTTGGGGTAATAAGTCCTTTATACTCGGGGTTCTGACTGTCACATCTCTGGCGTTATATAGGGCTTCCTACTGATAATTTCCTTGGTGTCTTGTATGAACCCTCCTAAAACTTTTACGAAATGCGTTGCTTGTTATGATTTGCTCTCAGCCCTGTATTTATATTATTGGGTGGATTTGTACCTCAGGGCACCGGAAATAAAGGAGTCATACAGCCGGTATGGTTATGGCTGTATTGTACGCAGCAGATGGTGGTGAAGGTGTTTCTCTGCGTAACTGTAATAGGACATTATTCTGTTTTCATCAGGGTCTCGGTGTGAGGGGAGCAGAACACCTGGAGATATTCTGTCTGAGTCTCTGGAAGACCTCATGCAATATGACTTCACGCAATTTAAGGACAAGTTATCTGACCTCTACTATGAAGATCGAACGCCCATCTTACGTGGACATCTGGATTCGGCAGATCGCATTACCACCAAGAATCTTCTCTTAGATGTCTACGGAGAGGAGACAGCCCTGTACGTGGCCATAGAGGTCTTCACACTGATCAATCTTATGGGACCTGCAGAGAGTCTCCAACACAACGTAACACAATATGGTGAGTTCTGTTACGGTGTGGTGGTAAAGTGGACGATTTCTCACATAGGGCTAGTCAGTGACTGTTAACACAGGATAGGAGTAAAACAACCTATGGAATCACAAGTGGTGCTGATGATGGAGAGTGCACTCAGTATTTGTGGCTGCAAGTGTGCTGGGAATCTGAGTGATATTTATGCAGGACCTGCAGCCAGTAGTTGTACCTCCCATTGTCACTGCATTTCATATACTGACTGCAGATGTCACACACAGAACAATCACCGTGCACTTCCTCTTACACTGACTGCAGGAGGAAACATCACACACAGCACAATCACTGAGCACTTCTTCTTATATTGACTGCAGGAGGAATTGTCACACACAGGACAATCACTGTGCGCTTCCTCTTATACTGACTGCAGGAGATGTCACACACAGGACAATCACCGTGCACTTCCTCTTATACTGACTGCAGGAGGAAACATCACACACAGGACAATCACTGTGCACTTCCTCTTATACTGACTGCAGGAGGAAACATCAAACACAGGACAATCACTGTGCACTTCCTCTTATACTGACTGCAGGAGATGTCACACACAGGACAATCAGTGTGCACTTCCTCTTATACTGACTGCAGGAGGAAACATCACACACAGGACAATCACTGTGTGCTTCCTCTTATACTGACTGCAGGACACAATGTCACGCACAGGACAATCACTATGCACTTCCTCTTATACTGACTGCAGGAGGAAACATCACACACAGTACAATCACTGTGCACTTCCTCTTATACTGACTGCAGGAGATGTCACACACAGGACAATCGCTGTGCACTTCCTCTTATACTGACTGCAGGAGGAAACATCACACACAAGACAATCACTGTGCGCTTCCTCTTATACTGACTGCAGGAGATGTCACACACAGAACAATCACTGTGCACTTCCTCATATACTGACTGCAGGAGATGTCACACACAGGACAATCACTGTGCACTTCCTCTTACACTGACTGCAGGAGATGTCACACACAGGACAATCGATGTGCACTTCCTCTTATACTGACTGCAGGAGGAAACATCACACACAGGACAATGACTGTGCACTTCCTCTTATACTGACTGCAGGAGATGTCACACACAGCACAATCACGGTGCACTTCCTCTGATACTGACTGCAGGAGGAAACATCACACACAGGACAATCACTGTGCACTTCCTCTTATACTGACTGCAGGAGGAAACATCACACACAGGACAATCACTGTGCGCTTCCTCTTATACTGACTGCAGGAGATGTCACACACAGGACAATCGCTCTGCACTTCCTCTTATCCTGACTGCAGGAGGAAACATCACACACAGGACAATCACTGTGCACTTCCTCTTATACTGACTGCAGGAGATGTCACACACAGCACAATCACTGTGCACTTCCTCATATACTGACTGCAGGAGGAAACATCACACACAGGACTATCACTGTGCACTTCCTCTTATACTGACTGCAGGAGATGTCACACACAGGACAATCACTGTGCACTTCCTCTTATACTGACTGCAGGAGATGTCACACACAGGACAATCACTGTGCACTTCCTCTTATAGTGACTGCAGGAGATGTCACACACAGGACAATCACTGTGCACTTGCTCTTATACTGACTGCAAGAGGAAACATCACACACAGGACAATCACTGTGTGCTTCCTCTTATACTGACTGCAGGACACAATGTCACACACAGGACAATCACTGTGCACTTCCTCTTATACTGACTGCAGGAGGAAACATCACACACAGTACAATCACTGTGCACTTCCTCTTATACTGACTGCAGGAGATGTCACACACAGGACAATCGCTGTGCACTTCCTCTTATACTGACTGCAGGAGGAAACATCACACACAAGACAATCACTGTGCGCTTCCTCTTATACTGACTGCAGGAGATGTCACACACAGAACAATCACTGTGCACTTCCTCATATACTGACTGCAGGAGATGTCACACACAGGACAATCACTGTGCACTTCCTCTTACACTGACTGCAGGAGATGTCACACACAGGACAATCGCTGTGCACTTCCTCTTATACTGACTGCAGGAGGAAACATCACACACAGGACAATGACTGTGCACTTCCTCTTATACTGACTGCAGGAGATGTCACACACAGCACAATCACGGTGCACTTCCTCTTATACTGACTGCAGGAGGAAACATCACACACAGGACAATCACTGTGCACTTCCTCTTATACTGACTGCAGGAGGAAACATCACACACAGGACAATCACTGTGCGCTTCCTCTTATACTGACTGCAGGAGATGTCACACACAGGACAATCGCTCTGCACTTCCTCTTATCCTGACTGCAGGAGGAAACATCACACACAGGACAATCACTGTGCACTTCCTCTTATACTGACTGCAGGAGATGTCACACACAGCACAATCACTGTGCACTTCCTCATATACTGACTGCAGGAGGAAACATCACACACAGGACTATCACTGTGCACTTCCTCTTATACTGACTGCAGGAGATGTCACACACAGGACAATCACTGTGCACTTCCTCTTATACTGACTGCAGGAGATGTCACACACAGGACAATCACTGTGCACTTCCTCTTATAGTGACTGC
Source organism: Taudactylus pleione (assembly GCA_031769625.1). Lineage (NCBI taxonomy): Eukaryota > Metazoa > Chordata > Amphibia > Anura > Myobatrachidae > Taudactylus > Taudactylus pleione. The sequence goes on along the minus strand of JAUIMM010000799.1, from coordinate 1,025,011 downwards.
AGGAGATGTCACACACAGGACAATCACTGTGCACTTGCTCTTATACTGACTGCAAGAGGAAACATCACACACAGGACAATCACTGTGTGCTTCCTCTTATACTGACTGCAGGACACAATGTCACACACAGGACAATCACTGTGCACTTCCTCTTATACTGACTGCAGGAGATGTCACACACAGGACAATCTCTGTGCACTTCTTCTTATACTGACTGCAGGAGGAAACATCACACACAGGACAATCACTGTGCACTTCCTCTTATACTGACTGCAGGAGATGTCACACACAGCACAATCACTGTGCACTTCCTCTTATTCTGACTGCAGGAGGAAACATCACACACAGGACAATCACTGTGCACTTCCTCTTATACTGACTACAGGAGGAAACATCACACACAGGACAATCACTGTGCACTTCCTCTTATACTGACTGCAGGAGATGTCACACACAGGACAATCACTGTGCACTTCCTCTTATACTGACTGCAGGAGATGTCACACACAGGACAATCACTGTGCACTTCCTCTTATACTGACTGCAGGAGATGTCACACACAGGACAATCACTGTGCACTTCCTCTTATACTGACTGCAGGAGATGTCACACACAGGACAATCACTGTGCACTTCCTCTTATACTGACTGCAGGAGATGTCACACACAGCACAATCACTGTGCACTTCCTCTTATACTGACTGCAGGAGGAAACATCACACACAGGACAATCACTGTGCACTTCCTCTTATACTGACTGCAGGAGGAAACATCACACACAGGACAATCACTGTGCGCTTCCTCTTATACTGACTGCAGGAGATGTCACACACAGGACAATCGCTGTGCACTTCCTCTTATACTGACTGCAGGAGGAAACATCACACACAGGACAATCACTGTGCACTTCCTCTTATACTGACTGCAGGAGATGTCACACAGCACAATCACTGTGCACTTCCTCTTATACTGACTGCAGGAGATGTCATACACAGGACAATCACTGTGTACTTCCTCTTATACTGACTGCAGGAGATGTCACACACAGGACAATCACTGTGCACTTCCTCTTATAGTGACTGCAGGAGATGTCACACACAGGACAATCACTGTGCACTTCCTCTTATAGTGACTGCAGGAGGAGATGTCACACACAGAACAGTCACTGTGCACTTCCTCTTATACTGACTACAGGAGGAAACATCACACACAGGACAATCACTGTGCACTTCCTCTTATACTGACTGCAGGAGGAAACATCACACACAGGACAATCACTGTGTGCTTCCTCTTATGCTGACTGCAGGACACAATGTCACACACAGGATAATCACTGTGCACTTCCTCTTATACTGACTGCAGGAGATGTCACACACAGGACAATCTCTGTGCACTTCTTCTTATACTGACTGCAGGAGGAAACATCACACACAGGACAATCACTGTGCACTTCCTCTTATACTGACTGCAGGAGATGTCACACACAGGACAATCGCTGTGCACTTCCTCTTATACTGACTGCAGGAAATGTCACACACAGGACAATCGCTGTGCACTTCCTCTTATACTGACTGCAGGAAATGTCACACACAGGACAATCGCTGTGCACTTCGTCTTATACTAACTGCAGGAAATGTCACAAACAGGACAATCGCTGTGCACTTCCTCTTATAATGACTGCAGGAAATGTCACACACAGGACAATCGCCGTGCACTTCCTCTTATACTGACAGCAGGAAATGTCACACACAGGACAATCACTGTGCACTTCCTCTTATACTGACTGCAGGAAATGTCACACACAGGACAATCGCTGTGCACTTCCTCTTATACTGACTGCAGGAAATGTCACACACAGGACAATCGCTGTGCACTTCCTCTTATACTGACTGCAGGAAATGTCACACACAGGACAATCACTGTGCACTTCCTCTTATACTGACTGCAGGAGGAAACATCACACACAGGACAATCACTGTGCACTTCCTCTTATACTGACTGCAGGAGATGTCACACACAGGACAATCTCTGTGCACTTCTTATACTGACTGCAGGAGGAAACATCACACACAGGACAATCACTGTGCACTTCCTCTTATACTGACTGCAGGAGATGTCACACACAGGACAATCGCTGTGCACTTCCTCTTATACTGACTGCAGGAGATGTCACGCACAGGACAATCACTGTGCACTTCCTCTTATACTGACTGCAGGAGGAAACATCACACACAGGACAATCACTGTGCACTTCCTCTTACACTGACTGCAGGAGATGTCACACACAGGACAATCACTGTGCAGTTCCTCTTATACTGACTGCAGGAGATGTCACACACAGGACAATCACTGTGCACTTCCTCTTATACTGACTGCAGGAGATGTCACACACAGGACAATCACTGTGCGCTTCCTCTTATACTGACTGCAGGAGGAGATGTCACATAGGACAATCACTGTGCACTTCCTCTTATACTGACTGCAGGAGATGTCACACACAGGACAGTCACTGTGCGCTTCCTCTTATACTGACTGCAGGAGATGTTACACACAGGACAATCACTGTGCGCTTCCTCTTATACTGACTGCAGGAGATGTCACACACAGGACAATCACTGTGCGCTTCCTCTTATACTGACTGCAGGAGATGTCACACACAGGACAATCACTGTGCGCTTCCTCTTATACTGACTGCAGGAGATGTCACACACAGGACAGTCACTGTGCGCTTCCTCTTATACTGACTGCAGGAGATGTCACACACAGGACAGTCACTGTGCGCTTCCTCTTATACTGACTGCAGGAGATGTCACACACAGGACAGTCACTGTGCGCTTCCTCTTATACTGACTGCAGGAGATGTCACACACAGGACAGTCACTGTGCGCTTCCTCTTATACTGACTGCAGGAGATGTCACACACAGGACAGTCACTGTGCGCTTCCTCTTATACTGACTGCAGGAGATGTCACACACAGGACAGTCACTGTGCGCTTCCTCTTATACTGACTGCAGGAGATGTCACACACAGGACAATCACTGTGCACTTCCTCTTATACTGACTGCAGCAGATGTCACACACAACACAATCACTGTGCACTTCCTCTTATACTGACTGCAGGAGGAAACATCACACACAGGACAATCATTGTACACTTCCTCTTATACTGACTGCAGGAGGAAACATCACACACAGGACAATCACCGTGCACTTCCTCTTATACTGACTGCAGGAGATATCACACACAGGACAATCACTGTGCACTTCCTCTTATACTGACTGCAGGAGATGTCACACACAGGACAATCACTGTGCACTTCCTCTTATACTGTCTGCAGGATATGTCACATACAGGACAATCACTGTGCACTTCCTCTTATACTGACTGCAGGAGATGTCACACACAGGACAATCACTGTGCACTTCCTCTTATACTGACTGCAGGAGATGTCACACACAGGACAATCACTGTGCGCTTCCTCTTATACTGACTGTAGGAGGAAATGTCACACACAGGACAATCACTGTGCACTTCCTCTTATACTGACTGCAGGAGGAAATGTCACAGACAGGACAATCACTGTGCACTTCCTCTTATACTGACTGCAGGAGGAAATGTCACACACAGGACAATCACTGTGCACTTCCTCTTATACTGACTGCAGGAGGATATATCACACACAGGACAATCACTGCACACTTCCTCTTACACTGACTGCAGGAGATGTCACACACAGGACAATCACTGTGCAGTTCCTCTTATACTGACTGCAGGAGATGTCACACACAGGACAATCACTGTGCACTTCCTCTTATACTGACTGCAGGAGATGTCACACACAGGACAATCACTGTGCGCTTCCTCTTATACTGACTGCAGGAGGAGATGTCACATAGGACAATCACTGTGCACTTCCTCTTATACTGACTGCAGGAGATGTCACACACAGGGCAATCACTGTGCGCTTCCTCTTATCCTGACTGCAGGAGGAGATGTCACATAGGACAATCACTGTGCACTTTCTCTTATACTGACTGCAGGAGATGTCACACACAGGACAGTCACTGTGCGCTTCCTCTTATACTGACTGCAGGAGATGTTACACACAGGACAATCACTGTGCGCTTCCTCTTATACTGACTGCAGGAGATGTCACACACAGGACAATCACTGTGCGCTTCCTCTTATACTGACTGCAGGAGATGTCACACACAGGACAATCACTGTGCGCTTCCTCTTATACTGACTGCAGGAGATGTCACACACAGGACAGTCACTGTGCGCTTCCTCTTATACTGACTGCAGGAGATGTCACACACAGGACAGTCACTGTGCCCTTCCTCTTATACTGACTGCAGGAGATGTCACACACAGGACAGTCACTGTGCGCTTCCTCTTATACTGACTGCAGGAGATGTCACACACAGGACAGTCACTGTGCGCTTCCTCTTATACTGACTGCAGGAGATGTCACACACAGGACAGTCACTGTGCGCTTCCTCTTATACTGACTGCAGGAGATGTCACACACAGGACAGTCACTGTGCGCTTCCTCTTATACTGACTGCAGGAGATGTCACACACAGGACAATCACTGTGCACTTCCTCTTATACTGACTGCAGGAGATGTCACACACAGGACAATCATTGTGCACTTCCTCTTATACTGACTGCAGGAGATGTCACACACAGGACAATCTCTGTGCACTTCCTCTTATACTGACTGCAGGAGATGTCACACACAGGACAATCACTGTGCACTTCCTCTTATACTGACTGCAGGAGATGTCACACACAGGACAATCACTGTGCACTTCCTCTTATACTGCCTGCAGGAGGAAATGTCACACACAGGATAATCACTGTGCACTTCCTCTTGGATAATACTAATGCAGTTAATTCTGGAGAGGTAACAGAGAAAACACTATAGTACTTGCATTATCAATTGAGGTATTCTAGTGTAATTAATAGGGATAGTATTAGTCTGATGACTCGGGGCACTGCTGGTGTATTTAATAGGGGCATGGGTGGTTCAATCCATAGAACTCTGAGCCTGATTCAGCAAGGATCGCAGTTGCTAATATGCACGCAAATGGCCGATTGTTACGTACTGCGCATGCTTATGCATCAAAGTGCACGTGCGTGAACCAGCCACTGCGATTGGGATTGCGATGGCAGAGGCTATGCAGACCCATCGCAGAGTGATTGACAGGAAGTGCCCTTTGTGGGTGGTTACGGGGGTTGGTCGGCCGAAAGCAGGCGTGCCAGTGCATTCGCACACCATTTCAGGGGCGTGCATAAATTATCCACTGCGAAGCCATATGCAGTGTGAGGACTCATAGGGGGTAAATTTACTAAGATTCAAGCTTGGTCGAGTTTATTCGTTTTTAAATTCACTTTGCTTCATCAAAACTCAGGTGAGTTTTCCCTTATCAAACTCGAAAATTTACTAAGAAGTGAGTTTAGCTGAAAGTGGGTTTTTCGATGGTGCAGCAGGTGGAGTTTTTTCTTCCAAAATGTTGAGTTTAGAGGAGAGTTTAGAGGTAAATTTAAGGAGAGTTTAGGTGAGATTACTCACCCGAGATTGCAGTGTTTTCTCTCTTCCAAGCAGCCTGCACATATCAGTGAGATATGTGTAAGCTGCTTGTGTGTTAAGACCTGTAAAAAATGGGTTTAATAATTAAAAAAAAAAGAATGACATAGGGTCCCCCCTTAAAGCTTTACCAGCCCTGGACTTGCCAGCCTTTCCTGATACCTAAAATTATGGGGAACAAAACGAGTAGGGTTCCACCGTAAATTAATTACCAGCATCAGGCTGCAGGGCCAGTCCTGGTTTTAATTATAGGGGTAAAAAATTTGCGTAGGGGCACCCCTAAAATTAAAATCAGCACTAAACGCTTTCTAGCGGGGGGGCTGATGCCACACCCAGGGGTGCCCTTCCACCGGGCCCCCCCAGCCGCAGCATCAGCCCTGACCTCTAGTCAGCCCAATAAAGGGGACCTCCTCTCCAGGGCACCCCTGGCCTAGGCTGATAGCCCGGGGCTATCCCCGCCACCCCTGGGTTGTGGGTGGTGGGTTGATAGTGTAGGTGTAGTGTTAAAAATTTAATTAACATCATCATCTTTACAGTAGAACTGATGGTCCCAGCAAGCCTCCCCCGCATGGTGGTACTTGTAGAACCAGAAGTACCAGCATGTAGGGCATGAAGGGGCCACTGGGACCTGTAGTTCACCTGTAAAGAAATGTGTGAAAAAACACAACACCGTGAAAATAAAGATTTATTACATCCATACATACACACATACATACATACTACACACACACACTTACCTGCTCCCAGATGTTCACGTCCCCTTCTCAAAGAAAAGTATCCAATGGTTGTACCTGGAAAAAAAGATCCAATACTCACATTTTGTCCCACGATGTTCTCCGCAGTATTCCAAAGAGGGCCCCGGAGACACTGTAACAAGACGCAGAGCCGTAACTAGACTTTTTGGTGCCCTGTGCCAGAAAGAGCATTGGCGCCCCCCTCATTTTTCAAAGGTTCATAATGCACCCAAAAAAGGGCCATGGCCTCATGGGGAAGGGCCAGGGAAGAGATAGGAGAGGCCAGGAGATGCTGGGGATGAAATAAGAGGAAGCTACAAGTGAGACTGATAATAAACAGAAATTTGACAGGTCCAAACAGCGCCCCCTGCCCTGTGCGATGGCACCGGCCGCACTACCCTAGCTACGGCCCTGACAAGACGCTACAACATATTGTTACAGTATCGCTTCCATTAGTGGTCGCTCATTGGCTGGGACCCACATGGAGGAGCCGCTCATTGGCTAAGCTCACGTGGGTCCCAGCCAATCAGCGACCACTAATTGAAGCCGCCACTGATTGGCTGACGCCCCAGCACTAATGATAGCTCAAGGCCGGAGCTGTCATTAGCGATACTGTAACAATATGCTGTAGCGTCTTGTTACAGTGTCTCTGGGGCCCTCTTTGGAATACTGCGGAGAACATTGTGGGACAAAAGGTGAGTATTGGATCTTTTTTTCAGATAGAACCATTGGATACTTTACGTAGAGAAGGGGACGTGAACATCTGGGAGCAGGTATGTATTTGTGTGTAGTATGTATGTAAGTAATAAATCTTTATTTTCACGGTGTGTGTTGTGTTTCTTTACAGGTGAACTACAGGTCTCAGTGGCCTCTTAATACCCAGCAAGCTGGTACTTGTGGTTCTCCAAGTACCAGCATGCAGGGGAGGCTTGCTGGGACCTGCAGTTCTACTGTAAAGACAATGTTGTTAATTCAATTTTTAACACTACACCTACACTATCAACCCGCCACCCACGGGTGGCGGGCATAGTCCTGGGCTATCAGCCTAGGCCAGGGGTGCCCTGGAGAGGGTCCCCTTTATTGGAGGGGTCCCCAACTCACCAGGGATCCTTGGCCTGGGATGACTAGTGGTGAGGGCTTATGCTGTGGGGCCCGGTGAAAGGGCACCCCTGGCTGTGGCATCAGCTCCCCCGCTAGAAAGGGTCCAGTGCTGGTTTTAATTTTAGGGGTACCCCTATGCAAATTTTTTACCCCTATAATTAAAACCAAGACTGGCCCTGCAGCCTGGTGCTGGTACCTAATTTACGGTGGAACCCTACTCGTTTTGTTCCCCGTAATTTTAGGTACCAGGACAGGCTGGCAAGTCCGGGGCTGGTTAGTCTTTTGGGGGGGGACCTCACGTCATTTTTTTTTTTAAACGATTAACACTACTTAAACAAGTTAAAAAAAAAAAAAACACAATGATCTGTGTATGTTTCAGCCAAACTCGCAGCTCAGGAGGTGAGTGTTTAAAACTTCTATTTCACAGTGAGTTTGCCACAATCTCACACGAGATTGGAAACTCGAATCTTAGTAAATTTGCGAGTTGCATCTTTTTAATCTAAAGTACTTCCTAATTTGGCCGATGGTGAGTTTTTTCGAGTTTGCAAACTCACATGAGTTTTAATGGTGAAAAAAGAGAACTCACTTCAAACTCACTCCAGTTTGTCTTTAGTATATTTGCGAGATGAAAAAAATGCCTAAACTCATGTGAGATTGCAAACTCACACAAACTCGACCCTTAGTAAATTTATCCCATAGCATACGTAGCTGTTAGCAATATCGGAGTAAGGTCTGCGTTGGTACTCGATTGTACAGATGGTTTCACTATTCTGTATAAGTATTTGAGATGTGCGTATGGTAAAGTGGGTGTCCTTTTGTAGTGCTGAGTTTGCGTTGCGATCGCAATGGTTTGGCTTTGTGTAGGGTTCGCAGGTATAAATCGGGTGGGGTTTTAATCTCAGACATTGGGATTTTATATACAGTTTCCAGCTTGTCATTACTGATCCGTCAAATTGTTATTTAATTGTACATAGGTGTTTCTTACAGTAATCACTATATGCACAGTGTAACACACATCTGTCCATCAGTTTATGCATATAAATAACATATATCTGTATAGTCAGTTTTGATGTTATCACTTCAGGGCTCAATAGGAAAACTCAACCTGCCGCCTTGCGCCTCTATATGGTCACAGAACCTCCTTGCAGACGATTCATGTCTGTATATCTTACAGCAGGGAGCACGTGGCGCCATCTACTGTACAAATAAGTGATTGCTTATAACTGTGACCTGCTGTACTGAGTACATTCTCTGTCTCCTATTTTTCCAGTGAAATTACAGGAGATGACTTCAGCTATCACATTGGAAGGTCAGTAAAGTGTCCTCTTTGCATGCTATAACAAGGAGCAAAAAAGTATCTATAGCAAATGCCGGGTCGCTCCCGAGATTTGTACACACGTCCATTCCGGGTGCGACCCGGCTGAGACCCCTTTCAGACTGGCAGCCCAACCTGGCAATTATGCCAGGTCGATGACATCACCGCTGAGCCAGCGCTTGGAGATGAGATCATCTTCAAGCGCCGCAGTGAATGGGACCTGTGTGTTCAACCCTGCTTGTTACCCGATTTGAAATGCTGGGTTGCTCGACCCGGGTTATATCAACTGGGCTCTTTCACACTGCGCAGGAACCCAGGTTGCTGCAAGGTTCATGTGCAGTAACCTGGGTTATTTGCTGGCAGCATGAAAGGGGTATTAGCGGGCTGAGGAAGAGCATCAGACACAGTTGCTGGCGATTTGCGTTGCCACACAGCGGTCGCACTGCCGCTATCCACACCTGACTTGGAGGAGGGGTCACAGGCCATGATGTATTCCTGACAGGGGTAGGGTCGGGGAAACATTACCTATACACACCAGTCAGTCACCTTACAATGGGGCGGACGCTGAGGTAGACTGCGTCCTATCCAGCCCACATAGCCAGAGTCACACACACTCTGCCATAACCCCCATTGCGCTATCACCAAGTACAATGGGTACTATTCAAGACGTTATTCGGCTTCTCACTCAGCTTGTATGGTGCAGCGTGTACCCCAGCCTCGGTGAGGTTTACAGCACAGACAGGAGATTTCTCATTCATTCATGGTGGACTCTGGTCCTCTAGGGTATAGACAGTAGTCGCAAAAGCTGCAGCTCGGTGCCTTATCTATTTCTGCCTAAGGAAGTCACTTCCCTTTTATGTTTTATTCAGTTTATTCATATTACTGTTGGATATCAAGCTACCGTTAATAGAAACAAAGACATAACCCTTAAAAAAAAGGATCAATACATAATATAAAAATCAGCCGTATAACAATAATGGGCACATTTTTTTGGGACAACATAGCTTGCCAAGTGCCAAAGAGAAATAAGCACAGCCAAGTGGGCTATTGTAATAAATCTGTGTCTAATCACCTATTAGACTTGTGCTATACAAGTAGCAGCATTTAAGTCTCTCGAGTGACTATAAATCATGTAATCGGACGGTCTAGCCTGGGATCTGTTGTTCATATAAGCAAATGAGCGGTGATGATTCTTTAATCAGCTAAATCTGCACCAACATAATGGGTCCATAACCTGGAAGCCAGAGGACATAGGACCCCATTCAGACCCGGTCGCAAGCGCTCACAACTGGGTCGATGTTTTGGTCCTGCGCACGCGCAAGCCCCGGAGCGAGAGAGAAATGCTCTCGCTCCGGGGCTCCCTACCAACGGGGCGGCTGCCGATGTCGATCGACAGCTCGCCCCGTTTGGTAGGCGGGCCGGGGGGTGGCTGAACAAACGGAGGCGTTCCTTTGGGAACGCATGCCTTTGTGGGCGGCCGCACTGTCAGCAGTGATGTCAGTGGGGAGCTTCCTGCTCGATCAGAGCAGGAAGCTCCCTGGGGCTTGTGGTTGCCGAGACCCAACCTTAGGGTCTCCTCGCAAGCCCCAATGGTCCATCGCGACCATCACCCTGGTCGCTAGCTAAGCTGTCGGTGGTAACCCACAGCTTAGCTTGCGACCAGGAGGCCGCACTAAAAAATAGAAGTGGCCGCCCTCATTCAGAGAGAGCGATCGCTTCTTGCGACCTCCTCTGAATGAGGGCCATAATCAGTATGGACGGATAAGTCTATATCGGGACCCAACATCAAGGACGTCACTAGGGGTTATTTATAATGTCACATGTTCGAGGGATGGGGCCAGCACAGGACAGATTACAGTCCTGCCCACTGTCCCTCATACCAATTTTCAACACTATAAAGTGACTATTACTTGGTAACAAAAACACAGCCACAGATTATTCTTATTTTCTGTCGACGACGCAGTATTTTCATGGAATGACTTTTATATAAAGTACTTGTTGCCCAAAGCCTCACTGAAGCTATGAGCTTTACAATTATCTAAACATATCTCTATGGTTTTTAAGAGTAACTTATTATTAACATATTTACTTTTAAATTCTATACAGACTGCAGAATAAGATACGCGAATGACATGGTACATGAATACCATCGCATTGAAGATAGCAACGCAAGGATTGGGGAGGCTTTCTACATGAAGAAACGATACACCAGCCTTTTACTGGTCAAGAATCATCGGGATGAAGTGGAGAGACAACATGAAATAACATCTACAGGCCAAAAGCATCAACTGATTACGGATAAACGATCTTCCCATAAATATTCCCCAACCAGTATACAAGCTCTATTTCAGCCACTTGATGATGGGATTATTCCCAAGACTGTGGTTCTACAAGGACCTGCTGGGATCGGAAAAACAATGACCTCCCAGAAGATCATGCTGGACTGGGCTTCCGGAAATCTCTATAAAGACAAGTTTCATTTTGCTTTTTATATCAACTGTAGAGAGGTCAATGCCATTGCTTCTGAAATAAGCCTGGCGAGATATTTATCCAGGTTTTGTGGACTGAAATGTTCACCTGATCTGTTGCGGTCAATCTGCGTTGACTCTGAGAGAATACTTTTCATCGTCGATGGGTTTGATGAATTAAAATTGGCTCCGATGAAGGATACGGAAATTTGTGATGATCCGTTTCAGGAGGTCCCCAAAGAAATCCTTCTAAACAGTCTGTTTAGGAAAACGCTGCTTGCAGACAGCTCCCTAATCATTACCACAAGATCATCTTCGTTGATGAAGCTGAAGGGCTTTGTTCAAAGTCCCCGATATGTGGAAATTCTGGGGTTTTCCATGAATCAGCGTGAGGAATATTTCTATCATTTCTTTGAAACCAAAGAACAAGCGGACCTGGCTCTTAGTGCAATTAAGGACAATCCTACTCTGTTCACCTTGTGTGTTGTCCCTATTACTTGTTGGATTATATGTACTGTAATAAAACAACAACTAAGAGGAGAATTACGTGTAATTAAGTCTAGGACAACCACATCCATTTACCTGTTGTACCTAAAGGGTCTAACAAAGTTTCATGGAAGGAACTCTGCCCAGCCTATAGGCACATGTATAAAGAAGCTGTGTTCTTTGGCCAATGAAGGAGTTTGGGACAGGAGAATTATATTTGATGAGTCGGATCTTGTAAGACATGGAATCTCTATGTCGGAGCTGGAGTCTGTGTTTCTGAATGAGAGCATCTTCCAAAGGGACATTGACATCTTTAGCTGCTACAGCTTCATCCACCTGAGTGTGCAGGAGTTTTTCGCTGCTCTCTACTATGTCCTAGATGAAACCCCGGAAACAGTTACGAAAGTGACAGATTTACTGAAGGCTTCAGAAGATCAGGCCCATCTGAAATTAACTCTACGGTTCTTATTTGGCCTTTCCAGTGAAAAACAAATTCAGGAGGCTCAGAGGACCATTGGCTGTCCCATTTCCTTTGGAGAAAAACCCATCTTGGAGGAATGGCTGAAGAGATGTCCATCATACTTCCACAATGAGATACTATGCTGCCTTTATGAGACTCAGGATAGGCACTATGTGGAGAGAATGATATCTCACCTCCTCAATATGCAAATTAAAGGTCTTTACGGAGAAGACAGTGACCAGGAGAACATTGGGTACCGAGCTGTAGCCTACTGCCTGGGGACAAGCACAAGCAAATATACTGTTTCCTTTCATGACTACATAATAGGACCAAATGCTCGGGATGCTATTGCTCCAGCACTTTCTAAGTGTGTAAAACTTTGGTGAGTATTTGCCGTATTACTGAGAACAAGGTTACAGCAGGAGCTTTAGGGGTTTAAGAAGTAAATCAACAGTTTGATGCTAACATTAATGAACTACTATGAAGTATTATTGAGGTTACCACACTTTGTATATGAGAGGTCACAAATAATATTTTGGAGATCTGTAGGAAGATAATTCATCTAATAGAAAGTTGACAGAGTAAAGAGGGATGAGATGAATGAATGAAAATGGAACTTTCCTCCCTATAAAACCGTTATAATGTAGCCGCGCTGGATCAGTGTCAGACATGAATGGAGGAGAGTCGCGGCTTCGTCACGTCATTGGCAGAGATAGAAATGCGCTTTTGAATCTCCCCTTCTCCATGCTTTCAATGAGGGTGTAAACTGTGCTAGATGTACTGCAGGGGAATATTAGCTAAAATACATTTAATATGGAATTGACCTGTAATATAAATTTGAATGTAAATTCGGTCTTATAGGATTCGTCAATTTATACCAAACCAGATCTGAACAAGTTGAGTTTACACGATATAGGGGGCTATTTACTAAGCAGTGTTAGGAGACAGAGTGAAAAGTGATAAGACAGTGATAAGGTGCCAGCCAATCAGCTCCCAACTGTCATCTCACAGCCTTTGTTTGGGAGCTGATTGGCTGGCACCTTATCACTTTCTTATCACTTTTCACTCCTAACACTGCTTAGTAAATAGAACCCATAGTGTTGACAACCAAAATAACCATTTGCTAAACGCCTGGGAATACAGCCACTCAGTAGACTACAGCCACATACTACACGGGTCTCCTCCCAGACATATAGGTGTTAAACACACTAAAGCCAGAAACCCTGATCAATCACACACAAACTCTTCAGAACCACGGTCCTCAAGGCACACTAACAGTCCAGGGTATTAAGGATAGCCATGCTTGAGCACAGGTGACTTAATTAGTACCTCAGTTATTTTGATTTAACCATCTGTGCTCAAGCATGGATATCACTAAAACCTGGCCTGTTAATGTGCCTTGAGGACCGAAGTTAGGAAACACCGCTACAGAGATATGGAAAAAAAATGCTCTTAAACTTTCTGCATGTTGCGAATGGAGTTCTTTACACAACTAGCAAAGTATGGAACCACAATAGGGAGTTTGGAGTCAATGTACTAAGCCTTTGAGAAAGATTAAGTGGATGGAGATAAGGGACCAACCAATCAGCTCCTAACTGTCACTTTAAAGGCTGTGTTTGAAAAATGACAGTTAGGAGCTGATTGGTTGGTACTTTATCTGCTTAGTAGATAGACCCCCCTATAGTAACAGTGCTGTGTCTTCTGTGAGCCATGGATTAGGGCTGGAGTGTGTGTTTGCGTAGTAGCCAGTGGTACTTGTGTCTCTTCGACTGGTTAACTGTGATTACCGTAATATAACGTTGTCTTGGAGGACTGGATCATGTCATTTGTATTGGATTAGTAGTCTACTAGTTAGCCTAATGCAGTGTGGTTTATTATAGCGCAGATAACGGAGCTCTATATCTTAAGTGTATGTGAGGTGAACATTATAAAAGTATAAACATATGTATGACTGCAATTTGTGATCCGGTGTATAATTATTAGTTGTGTGATCTTGGATGTTAACGGTTGATCTCTTTAATGAAGATGGAATAGGTAATGTAACAAGTGGGGGTACTAATTACCCAAGCCTGGCTGCGGGGCACAGTGGGAGTCAGGGCCAGCCGCTGAGGAGCAAAAATGTCCCCCTTGACAAACGCCTTTTGAATGGCAATTTTTTTTTTTTAGTGTGTACAGGGTGTGGCCACACATCTCAGATTTGGCCATGCCCCCTCCATACCCGTGCCTCATGGATGTCTCAATGGCCCTGGTAACAAGATTGCGGTATTGCTTTGTGGTATACAAATAGCAATATTCCCTTCCCTATCCTATAAGTCTTAAGGGGTCCATACATCTGTGACGGATTGCAGCAATTCCCCGTTCTGCCGATGTCGGGGTCGTGCAATAGTGAATATTCAACATGTTGAAAAATCTCGATTCCCCGACCAGTAAAATGGTCAGAATCAGCAAGATGGGGATTTTTAACATATTGAATTTTACCCATCCGCCAACAGAATCCTGATCATTGATGTCCCTGGTTTCGGTTTCCGCTCGGCTGATCGGGTCGGCGCGTGCAGAATGAGAATTGCGGCTCGGGTGCATTGAGGCCTTTCATCTGAACATGTGATTTCCTGAAGTAAATCTTCTTTGTGTTCTCGGCAGTTTCACCGGATGCAGATTTCCCGATAAAGAGGAAGACGGATTCGAGACAGGATCCAACTTTTCCGGGTTGTTTAAACACTGTCAGATTGAGGAACTGGAGTAAGTAGATGATATTGTAGAACAAGATGAACGAAGAACCTTTCACAGTAGGTCTAGTAACCTGGGGCCTGGTTGGATTTTTTTTCATGCTCACGCTTCTATGTCTTACTGTGTATGTGTCCAGATACTTATATTTAAATGTGACCCCAGCGGCCTATAAACCTCTGCCCACAGATCAGAGCCTTGTGTTATTTATCACAACCCACATTTTTAAAACGGAATATAATATTTTTGCTTAAATTGGCAACGTGAAAATAAGGTGCGGTTGCCCCGGTTGTGGCAGAGGGAAGTACCCTAACCTGCAGCTAATGTTCCGGCGATTGTGACTAATATTTCAGTATGCGGCTAGTGTCACAAAACTGTGGTTGCATCGGGTTGTCCATAACCCGTCACCCTAAAGTCACCATTTCACTTGCCGACATTTACATTCATTGTGATCACGTCGACAACTCTGTCGATATATAGACCCCATCCCATTTTGTCTGTCGTTATAGCATATGACGGCTTTGACTTATTGATTCTTCTAAAAGACTTATCTTGGTTCTCCAAGTGCTAGATTGCTCTGCCATGCAGGCACTGCTGAGACTTACCGTTCGTACAAGACAAAATGGTTCTTCTGTCTATTAAGTATTTATTATCCACATACCCACCGGCACCTGAGTATGGGGAAGAGCTTCAGTGCTATTGGCACCAGGGCTGGTTATACACAAGAAGGGGTCCTGCACGATTTTTGCAGGTCCGACCCACCTGGGAAAACCAGCTCTGGTGATAACTGGCCTGGTGATTCGTGAGGACCAGGGCTGGTTAAGAAGTGGGGACGGGGACCTCCACTCATTTTTTTCTTCTTTCACTTTTCTTTTTCAACACGCAGATTTAGGGTGACAAGTCTCCACCTACTTCTTACACTGTGCAAGGGGGTGAGTCCAACTTTCTCCCTGCATGGAAACCATTATCGTTCCAACCGATTTGGTGAAGTCCAACATGTTTGATCTTGCCAACGAGTTCGAACAACTGTTTCGGGCTGGAGTTTGGCAGCATCGGTCCAACTAGTTGGAACGATAATCGGGCAACGTGTGGCCAGCATGACACTAGGGCCTGTTAGTGCTGCATTTTCCAGCATGTCCGGTAATGATCAGAGCAACTTCCGTCTAATTCTAATTGAATATCATCGTCGGCGACATATATCTATAGCGCAATGATAACGATTTTATCTACGTTACACACTTGTCCTTTCAGATAATGACTCCACGCTGCGCGTTAGGGTGGAAATGGTGAGAACTTAACTAATGTAGATCCCTCATGTTTTATCAGGATACATAACTGTGATCTGACCTCCTCCTGCTGTGATAACCTCCGCTCCGTCACTACTACAAACCGGTCGCTGGTGAAACTGGAACTGACCTGGAATAATCTGGAGGGGGGAGTGAAGCTTCTGTGTGACGGACTAAGACACCAGGATTGTACCCTACAAACACTTGTGTAAGAACGATCTTTGTGTTCACATGACTGTACACAGGGCCTCATTAGGAGATGGCCACTAATGCCACCGCCGCTGCCTTTGTACGCAGTGGATGTGTGAAAGTATGCAATGCCGCAGACGCAGGGGACAGTGCTTAAAGTGGTCGTAGAGAAGTGTTGGAAGAGCTTTTCACAGCGCATGCACCAAAAAAGGGGGCGTGGTCTCAGAAGAAAGTGGCGCGGTCACACAATAGTATTCCCAAATCAAATTATGCCACACAGTAGCACAGTCTTATTCACATTACACCACATAGTAGTGTCCCTTATTCATGTTATGACACACAGCAATGCCAGTTTTACACAATAGCCACAGTAGTAGTGCCTCTAAAACACAAACTGCCCACAGTAGTAGTGCCCCTTATACAATGCCCACAGTAGTATTGCCTCTTACACATAATGCCCACAGCAGTAGTGCCCCTTACACATAATGCCCACAGCAGTAGTGCCCCTTATGCAGTGCCCATAGTGGTAGTGCCCCTTATGCAGTACCCACAGTTGTAGTGCCCCTTATGTAGTGTCCACAGTGGTGGTGCCCCCAGTAGTAGTGCCACTTATGTAGTGCCCACAGTGGTAGTGCCCCTTATGCAGAGCCCACAGTGGTGGTGCACCTTATGCAGTTCCCCCAGGAGTGGTGCCCCTTATGCAGTGTCCCCATGCAATGCATCCATTAGTAATTCCCACTGTAGTAATGTCCCCTGTGGTAGTGCCCCAGTGGTAATGCCCCCTGTAGTAGTAATGCCCATTGCAGTAAAGCCCCCTGCAGACGTAATCCCCCCATAGTAATGACCCCTTTAAAAGTAAAACCCCTTTAGAAATAATGCCCCCTGCAATAATGCCCCCTTTAGAAACAATGCCCCCAATAGTAATGCCCCTTGCAGTAATGCCCCCGGTAATAGTGCCGCGCACACACACACAAAAAAAACTTACTCTAAGCCCCGCTCCTGCGTCCGTGGCCGTCCAACTGCTGCTCCTCGGAACTATAACTAACTTAGGGTCTGATTCAGAACCGCTCGCGAGCGCTATGCGCTCGCCAGCGGGTTGATGGTGGCCCAGTGCGCATGCGCACAACGGAGCTGGCTCCGTCGTGCGCTTGCGCCAGACCCGGCAAGCGACAGCCAAACAGTCGCTCCGGGTCTCGTAACAAAGGGGGCGTGCTGTCGATGTTGACAGCATGCCCCCTTTGGTGGGCGGGCCGGGGGGGTGGCTGCCCAGACGGAGACGTTCCCATGGGAACGCCTACCGTTTGGAGCCGGCCCCACTGACATCACAAGTGATGTCAGTGGGTGTGCTTCCAGCTCTGTTAGAGCCGAAAGCACTCTAGGGCTTGCGGCAACGAGACCCTACCACAAGGGTCTCGTCGCAAGCACGATGGTTGCGATGGTCTTGACCCACAGCTATGCGAGCGACCAGGAGGCCGCTCTAAAAAAGAGAAGGACGGCCCTGATTCAGAGCGAGCGCTCTGTCAGAGCATCCGGCTCTGAATCAGGGCCTTAGTATGAACCATCTCTTCAGCGCATCTCGAGTAGGTGATTTGCAGAGCAAACTGCCCTTTCAGCATGCCCATTTGATGGTGGGTATTGAGGGCTGTTTGCCTTGAGGGTGATGGCACATTGAGATGTGAAGTTCTTGTGGGAAGCCATGTACCGAGAAGACTCTCTTTAGCTTATTGATGACTGGGGTGCTTGTAAATAGTCCACCTCAAACCATCCAGAGTACCAATCCACTAATACAAGGTGCTCTTTACCCCTCCAATCAAAGATGTCAGCTGCAACAATGGACCAGGAAAGATCAGGAACTTCATGGAGAGTGAGATGTTCCTTGGCTTGATGAGCACAAAGTGGGATTGCAAGGAGCACAAGCAGCCATGACACGGTCTAGGTCAGCCAACATGGAAGGCCAGAAGAGGACCTCTTTTGCCCTGTGCCCTCATCTATACTAAGTAATTCGATAACAGAATTATCAGTGACCTTCACATACAGACCAATAGCTGAAATATACACATGTAACTGTAACTACTTTACGTCATTTTATACTTTCAGTTGTGACGTCATTCTGTGCGTGAAGCTGGAAATTATGAATCATGAATTAACCCAGATCCCTCTTCCATCAGGTTACGGGATTGTGAACTGACCTCCTCCTGCTGTGATGACCTCCACTCTCTCATTATTACAAAGCACTCTCTGATCTCACTGGACCTATCGTGGAATAACCTGCTGGACTGCGGTATAACATTTCTGTGCGACGGTCTGAGACACCCGGACTGCGCCCTGCAGGAACTTAGGTGAGCGCTGTCTTAGCACTTACATAACTATTCAGTCAGTGCAAGGCAGGAGAACATAGTACAACATAGTACAACATACCGTGGGCCGCACAAAGGAAAAATAAACATTTGCTTTGTTTACAAATGTGGAGATGTTGCTCGTAGTTACCAATAAAAAATCTAGCTAAAATTTTAAGAGAGAGAAATAGGTGAGATGTAGAGAGATGAGGGCAGAAAAAAAGTCAGGGAACTTCCCCATAAGACAGTAATTACTCAACCTTTAAACTAAGGTTTCAGTTTTATAAAACTTTCTTCCGGGATCCCTGAAGAAAGTCTTATTAAACTGAAAACTTGAACTAAAGGTTAAGTGATTACTATCTTGTGGAGGAGTCTTGTAAGTGCCATCTGAAGGTGAGGTATGTTATGCTACAACTTGGGAAAGGAACCAAGGCAATAATTGGTTTCTTCTCAAGAGGAGTGCTAGACATTGGACGTTCTATGCAGTATATATAAAGGTGTCTCTTAATTGCTGTGCTTTGGGGAAGTCATGTCTCTGTAAACCTTTGGAAAAATAGTCCCTAACCCATATAAAAAATATATCTTATGTGTAAAATCTGTGCGATTTCTCTAGGATTGGCAAGATGGGAAGACATTGATACAGTTGCCCATCTTAAGATATATTGCAATTTGTGGAACTAACATTCCCTGTCTTTACATAGAAGACAGTTTAGGGTGTTCTAGGTGATTCTTCATTTAAATAATGATATCTCGTCCCTCTAACACTGCAGATAATTAGAGTTCTGTGGATTAATGACTTTTGTTTATATAAAGAAACCTATACACACTCAGTGCCACTTTCACGTTAACACAAATATCCCATCACTCAACCATGTGCCAGTATCTCTAAAAGAATTCAGTCATGGTCAAGAGGTTAAGTTGCTGTTCAGACCACACACCAAAATGGGAAACTAATATGCTCCAAGTGACTTAAACCATGGAATGATTGTTGGTGCCAGATGGAGTGGACAGGCTGCTTTTTATATTTCAGAAATTGCTAATCTCCTGGGATCTTCACACACAACAGTCTCTTGCATTTACAGAGAATGATGAACACAACCGCAATCTTGCTTTACGTGGCAGTTCTATGTGTTCCAGTGAGTGACAGTTCTAAGAGAGAAAATACCTTGTTTGTGAAAAAGGACAGGTAGAGAGAGGCTGAGTAACCCAAATAACCATGCAATACAAGTATATTGAAAAAATTCAGCAAGTTGAACCTGCAACTCAGGGATGTGCGGTCAGGTGAGGCAGGAGAGGCAGAGCCTTCCCTGTCATACTTGGGTATACTCCAGAGTTTTGACTATAAATCTTACAAGAAAAATGTAAAGAAAATATTATAAATATCTTCTTTGCATTATTCCAATAATTTTTATAGTCAAAACTCTGGAGTAAAAATGGTATGGCAGGTGAGGCACTGCCTCCCCTGTCTACATTTCTGCACATCCCTGATCAAAATGCACCAAATTTCCAGCACTATATACTGCTGCACCTTTGTATAATGCCCACATGAACCTTTGGTTCATATATGTATCTGTAAATCTGGCTGTGATACTAGCCAGTGCCTCCCCAGCCATTTACCTCACCGCACGTCAACTGCAATACATGGAATGTAATTAGATCTGGATCTGTACGGTATTATAAGACCACATGACCTTTTTACTGATAAATATTCTAACAAAACCGGGGTGCAATTTCATCTACCGTCATCTGTACTCAGCAAATCAATAACATTATCAGTTACAAACACTTACAGCTGATACCTACATCCACTTATCAACTACATTTTTACTCTGTCAGTGATGACGTCAGGCTGAGTGTGAGGCTGGAAATGATAAGAAATGACCTCATCTCTCATCAGGTTACAGAGCTGCGATCTGACCTCCTCCTGCTGTGATGATCTCCGCTCTGTGATCGCTACAAACCGCTCTCTGATCACACTGGACCTGTCCGAGAACAATCTGCAGGACGAGGGAATGAGACTTCTGTGTCAGGGACTGAGACACCCGGACTGTACTGTACAAGTACTTCGGTAAGAGCTGTCTTAGTATTTATATCACTGTGCTCTCCGTATAAGACATAGATCAGCATTCCTGTCATGCCCATGTACATTGGAGAACTTCTACTCCATCTTGTACCCAAGGTTTTGGGTAGAGCATTACAGTTACATCTCCACTTCCTATAAAATGAAGTTTCTCCCTAGCGACCATTGCCCATTAGTAGTCTTACTTCTGGCTCAAAGATGAGGTGGTTCGTTTGAATCCACCACAGTGCCTGGAAGAATTTATGGATTATTATATTATTATCTGCTCTCGGCTGTCAGAGCAGCACAAACAAAATGGGCAAGAGTCAGCGCCCTACACTCCCATCCAGCTCACTCCTTGTAACTAAGCATTCTCCATCCAGACCAGAAGTTCTAAAATTAAAACCTATGCAGAATGGTGGAATGCGTGGGTTACTAACTGTACAGGAAAAGTCTCACAGAAGAGAGTTACACCTATGTAAGTATTGTACTAGCTCTAATCATTTTACAGTGGAATGTCTGCTCCATAAGAAGAATCCAAAAGTTGTGAAAAACTCCAGGTCCCAGGCTCCTTGCAGAGGGTGTATCCATGCTGGTTGTCTACATTCTCCTATTCACTATCAATGAAATATTATTAATCTGTTGATATTGTGAATCAGCTCCCTGCAATTTCAAGTATGGGTTGATAATTTAGGCTTCAAGACCATTGCTTTGTTGGATTCCAGTTCTATGTGTGATTATATGATCAGTGTACGCTAGCAATGTAGTCGTGTTGTCAGTTCTATGTGCTATAATTATATGGTCAAGAAGCACACTTTGAGCGAAAAAGACGCTCGGCAAGGCCAAGTCGCCTGGGGCGCTAAGAGGGTCTATTTGGCGCAACTGAAGCAAGAGAAAGAAAGGACACACCTGTAGGGTAATAAATCCTTCTCTACCTACACAGCTGGGAAAATAGAAAGCTAGATACAGATTCAATTACTTACCATGTAATATCTACTATGCTGACAGTCAATGATGGTGCAACCTGTAATATATGGGGTGAGTGTAAAACTTAGCAAGACAATAGATAATGGTAAGTCTACTACGATTGGTGTGGTTTGAAAACCAGCCAATGAGGTTGGGTGTAACATCATTCTGATACAAATATGGGTTGAAGACAGCAGATTACAAGTCTTGATTGGTGAATGCTCAGGCAAATATCACATTATATATTATTATATTATATATCATATTATATTTGTATGTCCTTACTACATTTATACATTTTACATATGTGGCTGAATGCTTTTAAGGATGTTCTCTCAGTTGGATATACACTTTATTTGATTCTAAAGGGATTAATAATAAAAACACTTGCAGTTTATGTAAAGTCATTCTGAGGCCACGCAGGGCCGGATTATGAGACGCCCGCTATGTCGACATTGGACCCCATTAAGCAATTTTTTGCTTCTGTGTTTGCGTCTAGGTCACATTGCGCATTGCGTCCAGAGTCGCAGCTAGGATTAAGACGTATGGTCACAGAATTGCGTTACAGATGTATCGGACGTTCCTGGGTGGCGGCTAAGCGGAAGCATGGAGATTGTCTGTCTCATGGGTGGGTTATGGAAGTGACGCGGGCGTGTCGGTGACGTGGTTCCCAACTCAGATGCGTAATTGTTCACATTGGGAGCCATACTCTGATGGAAAGTCTGCCCCTACCTACGATGGTGCAGCTGATAGTTGCGCCTAAAAATTCACCAAGTGCAATTGTTACGTCTAAAGACCCTGTAAGAGAGGGTCTCAGACCTAGCTCATTCAGATGCACGCTAGTAAACCAGTGGACAGGTTGATACTAGTATTAGCATAGAGTCGCAGGCACGACTACAGCAAAAATGCTAAAGCGGTCGTATCAGTCCCATAATCTTTTATGGATAAGCACTCTAAGAGATTATCCAGCCATACATCCACCTACCATTATCTATATGCAGTATGTCAATAACATTCAGAGTAACAAATACTATAAATATGCATAAATATACACAAATAATTGAAATATACAGTGACAACTGTATCTACGTGATACAGATTTATTGTTTCAATTACGACGTCAGGCTAAGTGTGAGGCTGGAAATGATATGAAATTACCTAATGCAGATCCTGCATCTCTCATCAGGTTAGAGAACTGTGATCTGACCTTCTCCTGCTGTGATGAACTCCGCTCTGTTATTGCTACACACCGGTCTTTCATACGACTGGACCTGTCAAATAATGATCTGCAGGACTCGGGAATTCAACTTTTGTGTGAGGGACTAAGACATCCAGACTGTACCCTGCAAGAAATTTGGTAAGATCTGACATAGACGGCACAAGGCAAAGTCATAGAAACATTCTATTCATGTTTGGTGTGTAATGTAACACCCCAACAGGATACCAGCTGATGCACCAGAGAGGTAGAAAAGATCACCCCAGGCACGAATAATTATATCTTTTTGTAACGTAGTGTCAATTGAATAGCTCCGGGAACTCCTTCCCGCCACTATTCACCTTGCGTTGAATTGAATCGCCCCCTACGTTTGTCTGTTATAAGTATACTGTAGGTCAAAACAACGAACTAAAAATAAATTAATGTCATAAACCTTGTAATATGCTGTGATGCCTTGTGTACCCCGATTTAGAAGCACTGTGCATTTTTCAAAGCCGCCAAGTCTTCATCATTTCAGCCGCTCGATTTAAAGGGGCAATTATATTCAGTACAGAGCAAGCCTGGTATGGACTAGATATTGCAAATGAATATAATTGCTCATTTAAATTCAGCAGCCCAGACAGCTGCAGTTGCTTTGAAAGGCTCTGCTTAGATTTATTCCAGTGTTCATCTACACATCCGCCCACCCTCATTCATCCTGAATAAATCTATGACCTTTTCAGCAGAGCCGTAACTAGACTTTTTCGTGCCCTGTGCCAGAGAGAGCTTTGGCACTCCCCCTCCCCCATTTTTTAAATAGGCACATCAGATAGTTCAACTGAAAAAGGGCGATGGCCTCATGGGGAAGGGCCAGGGAAGAGATAGGGGAGGCCAGAAGATGCTGGGGATAAACGAGGAGGAAGCAACAAGTGAGAATAATAATAAACAGGAAGATTGACAGGCCCCAACAGCGTCCCCTGCCCTGCTGTGCCCTGTGCCTTGGCACAGGTTGCACCGTCCTAGTTACGGCCCTGCTTTTCAGTGATGTGTACCTACAGCCTAACAACTGAAATGTGCACCAACAATTGTAACTGCTTTATACTTTTTATTCTTTCAGGTTATGACTTTTCTGAGTGCGTAAGTTTAAAAATGCTGAGAAATGACCTAATCCTTATCTTCCATTAGTTTATGTGGCTGTGGTCTGACCTCATCCTGTTGCGATGATCTCCGCTGCGTTATCCTTACCCACCGGTCTCTGATCTCGCTGAATCTGTCAGTGAACGACCTGCAGGACTGTGGAATGAGACTTCTGTGTGAGGGATTTAGACACCCGGACTGCATCTTACAAGATCTTGCGTAAGAACTGTCTTTGTATTTTTAACTATCCCTTTGGGTATCAGACATACAGAAGTGTCCTCATGCACTATTGCCGCAGTCGCGCCAAAACATCCCTCCATGTGATTTGCGCTAAGAGGCTTTTTTGCTCATATGTGTTGGACGCAACTGGCTGCTGCAAAACTGCTTAATGAAACTGATTAATTTGATATACGACACTTGTATAGCACCTGTGTGCGAATGAGTCTTAATCTGTCATGATGCAGCGGCCACAGCTGTTTTTCACGCCATGGTCTGTTGTGTGTGAACAAGACAAATTGGCAGCACAAATTTTACTTGGTAGTCTGCTATTTTGGGGTTATCCTCTTGGATGGTGTCACCCAGTGCGGCCTCACCCTCCTACCTAGTGACGCCACTATGTAAAGAAAATTATTTGTAATATCTCAGATGCATTAGGGTGCCGAGCCATTCCCATCTACCAGAAGACCTCTCTGGTTAGATTTTATTTTTTATTAAAAAGATCTTGGCACCGTATTGCTATCATTGGTAAAATTACCATGTGCTGATTGTCTTTTTGTTTGTTTGTTTTGCACATACTTTATGTTGTTATACATTAAAAACCAGCTAAAAAACACACAAAACACAATTTTTTTTTTCTTTGTGGTTTGGTTCAATAAAGAAATTCCTAACTTTGATATATGCTTTATTCAAATTTAAAGTGGAATATAATAGAAGCGTCGGAAATTCGAGGAAAGTCATTCAGAGGACTTTATAAGTTATTCTGAGACCAAATTACCTTTTTCTGATCAATGCCCTAATGCTGGGTACACCCTAATGATTTGTGTACCCAGCGATGGCACGGTATATCGTGCGGTCTGTACACATTGCACGATCTGGTGCATGACCACCCAATAGATATCGTTCCCCCGTCGCATCCAGAAGCATGCTGTTATACCCTGGATTTTCAGGTTGGTCTCACACTACATTCAGATCTGAAGATATGATGAACGTTGTGCGCAATAGTGCGTACACACCGGACGATTTGTCGTTCCGATTCGCCTCAAAACAACAAATCGTCCAATATATCGTCTGGTGGGTACCCAGCTTAAGGAGACATTATCCCTCCACACATCCACCTACCCTCCTCTATATTCAGTAACCACATTATCAGTTACATACACCTACAGTATAAAATAAATATATAACATTTATCTACAATATATGGTGTTATTCTTGGTTATAAAATCAGGAAGTGATGAGAAATTACCTAACCCAGATCCCTTATTTCCCATCAGGCTCTGGGGCTGCGGCCTGACCTTATCCTGCTGTGATGATCTCCGCTCTGCTCTTACTACAAACCGCTCCCTGACCAGACTGGACCTGAGGGGGAACATGTTGGAGGAGGCTGAAGTAATACTAGCGGAGGTTGTGAGGCCACCCCTGGAGCTTGTGTTGCACGACTGAGCGTCATTCGTTAAACGTGTTCTATGCAAAAGTGTACTTATACTGAACGTGTTACATCAGTAGTTCCCAAGCTTTCTTGAATCACAGCACGCTAGAGTATGAGCAGAATTTTTGCGGCACCCCTATGCCCAAAGTTACTTATTAAGAAAATCAGCAAAAATTATTATATTAAGTTAGTTGTGCTCGCCGGTCACCCTTAGGTGCTATTATGTGATGGTGGGCAGGGTTGTGCTTCTATATGCCACATATTTCATGATTGCCAGCCACCGGCAATGGTTTTGCCTATCACATTTGACCATAAATAATTTGATTTGATTCTGGACCACCAACTCATGGCACATTATGAGGGGAACAGTTCCCAAAAAAGGGGTTTATGTATTGAGCGGTGAAAAGCCTGCAGAAATGGAGCAGTGAAGAAGTTGCTCACAGCAACCAATCAGCTTTGAAGTAGCATGTATCAAGTACAGTGTATAAAATAATAGGTAGGAGCTGATTGGTTTGCTTGTGGGCAACTTCTCCACTGGTCCATTTCTCCACGCTTTTCACTGATTGATACATAAACCCCTTGGTTTCATATGGTAGTTCAAGTCCAATTCCAAATAGAACACATTTGGGTTCTTTAAATGAAAGTGTTTCCAATAATAATCAAATAGCGTAGCAGACCTAGGAATATGTTATCTCAATGCTTCTTCTGCTATGATGACTTAGGACCTCATTCAGAGCTGGTCGCACAGAGCGTGCGGTCGGTCTGAATGAGGGGAGGACATCTTGAATTTTCAAGACGTCCTCCTTTGCGGTGGTAAGGCTGTGGGCTAACACCCACAGCCTTACGACCGCCCAAGGTGATGGTCACGATGGTCAAGACCATCGCGACCATTGGGGCTTACGACGAGACCCTAGGGTAGGGTCTCCCTTGTCATAAGCCCCGGAGAGCTTTCGGCTCTGTCTGAGCCGGAAGCTCTCCACTGACATCACTAGTGATGTCAGTGGGGCCGCCCCTAAACGGTAGGCGTTCCCATGGGAACGCCCCCGTTTGGGCTGCCACCCCCCCGGCCCGCTTTCCAAAAGGGGCGAGCTGTCAATCAACATCGACAGCTCGCCCCCTTTGGATGGAGACCCGCTACGACCGGCGCTGTCGGTCGTAGCGGGTCTCACGCATGCGCACGACGGCGCCATCGTGCGCATGCTCTGTGGGGGGCCATCAACCCAGTCCGAGCGCATCGGCGCTAACGACCGGGTCTGAATGACCCCCTTAATCTTAGGTAGTCTGTTAATGGCTCTAAACAGCTAATTGGGTATTTTAAATGAACAGTACCTCTCATCATGTTGACTTCATGCCAATCCGGAAGCCACTTCACTTGGGTCTGAAATTTTTCAGTAAGCATAGCACATCAATTGCCATCAAAGCTGTGCCAATGGACAACCGTCTTAGAATTGTACTGCATGACATTCCCCCAAACTGACGCGTTTCGTCTTCTTGTTTAGTCATAGTAGTTAATATCACTCCCAGTTAACTATCTGGAGACCTTCCTCTCATATGTCACTCCACTCAATAATTAAGTAGCAGCCAAAAGCTGTTGTAGTATTCCTGTGTATTATAGAAAGCTCTATTATTTGAAATTAAGCAATCAAAGCCAGTTCTCACTAGTATACTGCGACAAGTATCACTGTTACATTGCAAATTGAAACAACGATACAATAAAATACAAATTATTTGGAGACCATCTACTAAAAGATGGTTTTTCCCTATGGATTGTACCCGTATCACCTTTATAACCACTGTATCTATCTAAAAAATGTCTAGAGAGGCAGTGCGAGAGAACGCCATCTCTCTATTTCTCTTGGGTTCCCTAAACCTTCTCTTTTAAAGTCATTGGATGAGGTAAAACGCGTTGGTTAAGACCTCACATTACACACCCTGCTCAACTATACACCGCGGTGAGGAAACTACAGCTGGCAACATTTTATATCAGGCGTCTGCTCATTACTTTTTCCTGATTTACTTTTACACTTTGCTATTAATGCTCAATTGTTCATTAAAATGTGCCTATACATTACTTTATTTGCTGTATCCTGGTCAGATTTATTTGATCTGAATAAAGTAATCATTTTGTTTTGTTATTACATTAGTCGGT
This sequence comes from Taudactylus pleione, assembly GCA_031769625.1. Classification (NCBI taxonomy): domain Eukaryota; kingdom Metazoa; phylum Chordata; class Amphibia; order Anura; family Myobatrachidae; genus Taudactylus; species Taudactylus pleione. The sequence continues at coordinate 997,164 of JAUIMM010000799.1, read as the reverse complement.
GCACTACTTTATCTGCTACCCGCACCCACATTAGAAGGAGCCAGGGGAAGCAGCACCTACAGAGACCAGCGAAACGCGTTTCCACAACAAGCAGTGAGTTACACTATCTCACCCAATATCAGCACAAAGAGGCCCTGATTCAGACCCGGTCGCTCTGACAGAGCGCTCGCTCTGAATCAGGGCCGGGCTTTTATTTTTTATAACGGCCTCCTGGCCGCTTGCATAGCTGTGGGTGACCATCCACAGCTACAGCGAGCGGCCATGATGGTCGCGATGGTCAAGACCATCACGACCATCGGGCTTGCGACAAGACCCTTGTGGTAGGGTCTCGTGGCCGCAAGCCCCAGAAAGCTTTCGGCTCTAACAGAACCGGAAGCTCTCCACTGACATCACTTGTGATGTCAGTGGGGCCACCCCCAAACGACAGGCGTTCTCATGGGAACGCCTCCATTTGTGCAGCCACCCCCCCGGCCCGCCCACCAAAGGGGGCGAGCTGTCACTCAACATTGACAGCTCGCCCCCTTTGTTGCAAGACCCGGAACGACGGAGTGCCCGTCGCTATCCGGGTCTCGCGCATGCGCACGACGGAGCCGGCTCCGTCGTGCGCATGCGCTCTGGGCCACCATCGACCCGTTTGTGAGCGCTCAGCGCTTGCGACCGGGTCTGAATCAGGCCCAGAGTCTGTCGATAGGGCTTAATACTGTGCCATCTATGTGTTTTTGAGGTACGGAATATGATATAGGAGGCGCAGGGAAGCAGTTAAATAAATTCATGGTTTGAAGACTACCTTGGGCAGCATACAGAATTCTGGTGAATAAAAGACCATATAAATGGTATCATCGCCACATGGTAGAATTTTTTTTCCCATCAAAAACTAACATTCATATTTCAGTTATTAGATGCACAAAAAGAAAATTACACATTGGGAGCAGCTAGCGTGATAGTCTGAGACTTTGAATCTGGACTTTTCTGGGGCCTATGTTGGTTTCAAACTATATTTACATATTTATTACTAGTTATTTTAATAGCACACATATTCCGCAGCTCTTTACAGAGATTTTTGCCATTCACACCAGTCCCTGCCCCAATGGAGCTTACAATCTATATTCCCTACCACATGCTCACACACATACACACTAGGATTAATATTTATTGGGGGCCAATTAACTGACCAGTAAATTTTTGGAGTGTGGGAGGAAAGCAGTGTACAGGTCTAGCCGCCCCCCCGCACGGCGCTGTGGGTCGGAGCTTAGCTCCCGGGGCCCCATCACTCCAAGGTAAAGTGCTCACCTGAGGGGACACGGAGAGTTGGCTCCCTGAAGCCCCAGCGCTGAGATGGCAGTACGAAGTGCTCACAGCCAAAGTCCTGTGGCTGCAGTGCTGCAGGGGTATGAGAACCGCACAGGGTACTGACAGAAAGTGTAAAATATATTCAATGTATTTACAAAAGGTATGGGCAGCACGGAGCTGGGATGGCAGCTCCCAAGCTACATTGCTGCAGTAGGTAGGTAAAGCCTAGGGCACAGGCTAGGTGTAAATATCATAACATGGTGTAATTTAAAATGTGCTTAAATGTATTATAAATGTATTTAAGTTAGTGTATAATTTAAAGGGAAATTGCACTCACCTTTGTTTCCCTGGAAGTCCCAGGGGAACCAGAGTCCTCAGTGGGCTGCTTGATCTTCCAGCCCCTTCCAGAGAAATAAAATGTCTTCCTATGCAGTCTCATGCCTTAGAGTGGTATAAGGAGATGCATAGGAAGCTGGCTATTGCAGTAGCTAATAGTTTTCAATGAGCTCCAAAAAGAGCTTCCCCTCCGTGGCCAGGAAACCCTGCTTGCCCACCTCTGGAGAGACGGCAGGCTTGGTCCCTTAGCCGATTCCTGGAAGTCCGTTTCAGAGAGAAAACTTTGTCCCTTTCAGATGGGACGGAGCCGTCGCTGAACCCTGCAAGTGGGCTCAGGCACAGGGGAGTGACCACTCGCCACTGTCCATAGGGAACAATGTTAAAGGTGAGCATGCCTTGGGCATGCAAGGCACATGCACTTAAGTTGATTGAAAACCACAGGGCGGACTTACCTCCTGTGGTAATGTGTATTGAATTGGCATAAAAGGGCATGTGAGCCCTGTATGTATCTTTTGAACATCTGTATGCTGTGCCACTTTGAAGCTGAGGGGAAGGTTTTTCAATACTATCGAGCAATAAACACCTTACAACTGCATCTGAATCCTGCAACCAACAGAATTGCGCAAAACGGATGTTTCTAGATTGAGCTCAGTTGCCTCCAAGCTCAAGTCCTCTGCCAGCTAACGTGTAGAGCCTGGTGTATTGCGAGGGATCAGGAGGAATCAGCCGACACCAATCAGGAGGTGCAGCCGTAGCTAGTCAACACATACACAACATAAGCGGTTCCAGGTGCCGGGGGTATGAGCCTGGTTGTATGTAAGAAGGGTTCCGAATGCTGATGGTAGTTTGGTGGTGGCAACGTTACATGCCCATGGCACAGTGGGCAGAGTCAGTAACAGGCAGTTATTAACGGTAAGAGGGAATCCCTGATACCCCAAGATCCAGTGGGGATCAAACCCAATCTGTGATCGGGCATCGAGTGAGCTCATTCGGTCACAGCTTATCTGATTGATTGGTCCATAGTAGGATCTCTTGTTGGAGGATCCAATAGTTCTTATGTGAATATACGTAACTTGACCAAACTTATTACTTAATTTGGAAATAAAATATAAAATCAAATATCCTATGTGGCCCTCTTTCTCCGTGGTCACATTCCTTAGGTTTTCAGTTTAAGTAAAGTATATCTGTCTAAACCACTTACAGATACTTCTGCTTTGCGAACAAGTTACTGGATAACCTGAGCATTTCAATATTTAACACAAAAGCGAGAACGCCTAATCAATAACCTTGTAAACCTGTGGTTACAAGGTGATTAGGTAATATAAATATTTGTGTGTGGTTCTTGAGGGAGCCAAGTCTAACAATATATGTCGATACATACCTTGAGGCAGTGCTAGCTGTACATCAAGGAGAGCATATCGGTATTGCTATGTACAGTTGTAATAGCGGAATCTGACCAAGACACCTTGGCTTGTTGCGATTGGTCTTGTTTTTCAGCGGTGGAGCGTTTCATGTGCCCTTTGGGTCTCAAGTTCTTCAGAGGAGCAAGTGCCTGGATTTGTTGAATGGGTTGTGATGACACAAGAAGTAATCTTCCGGCCTCCATACCTTGTACCTCATTGTATTAAAAGCCAAGATATTTTTATAGACCTGCTCCTTTTATAGACTTTACCATTTTGTAGTGTTATGCCTCAGACATGGACTTTGTAACCTAGTCACTATTGTGTCATGTGTTTGCCATAGGCAATGCTATTTTGCCATCATGCAACATCCCTGTTATTACAGTATACCCCGTTTAATGTAACTATACAGACACTTGTATTTGAAAATGTGAAGGTTAAAGAAATGTATTAGACTGTTTTAACCAAAGTAGTTGCTTCTCAGTGATATTTAGATCACCAGTCCAGTCAAACCTCTCTATCGTATAATGAGAAGCTATTGTAGCTCTTGTTTACCTATCAACAGGAGGCTCTGCCAGTCTCTATAGACATTCCAATCAGCGAGGTATAGGTACACACCTATACAATCATTGGGCAGTTCATCCAATATCGAGAGAATAGCCATTGGATTGTATAGGTGTGTACGCTGTCCTGATGCAGAAGCTTTAGCCGATAAATGGCTTTTAACGCTCCTGCAACGGTCGGAATATCGCATCTTATATACTGTTTAATGTTTATCGGTTCGACCTCCCGATCTCATAGAAGCCCGTACACACTGTGCTATGTCTGCACAGTGTGTACGCGGATCACAGGCAGCTGGCAGGGGGTCACACTGGGGACAGACTGCTCGGGACAGTTTTACCCGATCAGCCTGCAATCGAAAAAGTGTGTACCCAGCTTAAGCTGGGACAAGAGAGAAGAGTAGTTGATCCAAAAAACTGAAAGAAATAAGATATATGGTAGAAAATAAGAGATATGGTAAGAAGTTACCTTGGTTATCTCTATTTCAACAAAGTCCATAGAGTCCACAGGAGACGGCTCTGCCGTCGGGCACCACATAGTTAAACATCTGCCTCCCAGGATGCATCATGGTCCCCCTCCTATAACCCGCCCCCAGGCCAAGGCACCTTCAGTTATGTAACAAGCCCATGGCCGGAGGAGAAACAGAGAGAGAGAGAGCGACAGTCTGGAACACATAAGGATCAAATACTCACACACTCACACCGGATGAGACGGAAAACCGGTGACCAAAACACAACCTAGCTTAAGCACAGAGGCATCAGGGTGGGAGTCCTGTGGACCCTATGGACTTTGTTGAAATAGAGATAACCAAGGTAACTTCTTACTATATCTCTTATTTTCAACTGCAGGGTCCATAGGGCTCCACATGAGACCTTGGGGATGTCCCAAAGCAGTCCCTTCAAGGGTGGGGATGCTCCTGTGCAGAAAGGAGAATCCGCCTCCCGAAGGAAGCATCCTGAGAGGCAAAGGTGTCAAATGCATAATGCCGCACAAAGGTATGGACAGAGGACCACGTGGCTGCCTTACAAAGCTGAACAGCTGAGGCACCACAGCGAGCTGCCCACGAAGGACCCACAGACCGAGTAGAATGAGCCGTAAAACAGAGAGCGGTGCTGGAAGGCCCTCATGAGCATAAGCCTATGAAATCGGCAAAGAAATCCACCGAGCCAAAGTTTGCTTGGTGGCTGGCCAACCCTTCTTGTGGAACCCATAAAGAACGAACAAAGAGTCCAACTTCCGAAGGGAGCTGGTACGGTCCACATAAATCCTGAGAGCCCGTACCACATCCAATGAGGCCTCACCTACTGATAAGTCAGGTGAATTAAAGGCCGGTACTATAATTTCATCATTAATATGGAAACTAGAAACCACCTTGGGAAGGAACCCAGGGCGAGTCTGAAGCACCGCCCTGTCCTGGTGGAAGATCAGAAACGGAAGGCGACAGGAGCCCCCAAATCTGACACCCTCCTAGCTGAAGCAATAGCCAGAAGGAATAGTCTTAGCCGAAAGCCATTTAAAACCCACTGTGCCCAGGGGTTCAAATGGAGGTCCTTGGAGAGCTCTCAGGACCACAGCCAGATCCCAAGGAGCCACTGGAGGGGATAAGGGAGGCTGGATACAAAGAACACCTTGCATAAAGTTGCGGGCATCGGGAAGAGGAGCAATCCTGCGCCTGGACCAAACAGAAAGGGCAGAAACATGCACCTTCAGCGTAGCCAGGCAGAGACCAAGATCCAAACCCGCCTGCAAGAAAGCCAACACTCTGGATATCCGGAAAACCTGGGGGTCATAACCCCTAGGCCGATACCAATGAAAATAGGTATGCTATACCCTATGGTAAATCCTAGCCGAAGACGGCTTCCGTGCTCTGAGCATGGTGTTGACCAGAGCTATAGAAAACTTTTGATCTTAGGCGGGATGTCTCAGGAGCCACGCCGTCAAAGACAGACAACCCAGGTCCGGGTAAAGGCAAGGACCTTGAGACAACAGGTCCAGACATTGATTTAACGGAGTGTCGATGGAAAGACACTGAAGGTCCGAGTACCAGTGATGCCTGGGCCAAGCCGGAGCCACTAGTAGGATCGTTCCGTTTTCTTTGAATTTCCGAAGCACTCGAGGAAGCAGGGAGAACGGAAGAAATAGGTAAGCAAACTGGAAGGTCCACCTGACCGACAGAGCGTCTACCATTAGAGCTTCGGTGTCCCTTGTTCTGGACCCGAACATTGGCAGCTTGCGATTGTGATGAGATGCCATGAGGTCTATCTCTGGAAGACCCCACTTGTCCACTAGGAGTTGAAATACTTCCTGGTGAAGAGACCACTCCCCTGAATGCACGCCGTGACGGCTGAGGAAATCCGCTTCCCAGTTTAGTATTCCTGGTATGGACACCGCCGATATGGCTGGAAGATTGCCTTCCACCCATGCTAGAATGCGAGACACTTCTGTTAGTGCTGCTCGACTTCGAGTTCCTTCTTGACGGTTTATGTAAGCCACAGTTGCGGCATTGTCCGACTGTACCTGCACGGGTTTTCCGTGTAGTATGAGTCTGGCTTGTGTAGAGCCTTGAAGACTGCCCGAAGTTCCAATATCTTTATTGGGAAGGCGGACTCCTCCTGTGTCACCTTCCCTGGAGGAAGTGTGGACTTATCACTGCGACCCAACCGCGGAGACAGGCGTCCGTTGTCAGGACTCAGTCCGGAATCCAGAAAGGACGCCATTTAGTTAGGTGATCCGTCTGAAGCCACCAGGACAGACGCACTGCTGGGGAGAGCACCAGTGTTTGCGTCCGAATCCGATGAGAAGATACGTCCCACCTGGAGAGGATTAGAGTCTGCAGAGGCCGGGAATGAAACTGGGCATACTCCACCATGTCGAACGTCGACACCATGGAGCCCAGCAACTGCATTGCTGAGTGAACTCTGACACTCGGCGACTGTGCAAGCATTTACGTACCCGTGTCTGCAAGGTGGAGATCTTGTCCCTGGTCAGAAAGATCCTCTGCTGCTGAGAATCCAACAGCGCTCCGAGATGGAACATCCTCTGTGAGGGAGTCAGGGAGGACTTCTTTCAGTTGATTAACCACCTGTGAAACTGCAGTACAGAGATTGCCAGTTGGAGATGGTGGAGAAGCACCTTTGGAGACCTGGCTAGGAGCAGAATGTCGTTGAGATAAGGTAACAGGCGGACCCCTTGCATCCGCAGATGGGCCGCCATTACCTTGGTAAACATCCTTGTTGCCGTAGACAGGCCAAACAGCAGGGCCTGAAACTGATAGTGTTGTTGTAGCACAGCAAACCTGAGGAACTTTTGGTTAGTCGAAGCAATCGGGATATGCAGGTATGCATCCTGAATATGTGAAACTAAAAAAATAAATAAAAACTGCGCTCCAAACTCTGGAAAATGCTGCTTAAGCCATAAATGTGGTCCCCACCACAATAATACACAAATGAGATAAACAAAAAGTGCCAAGCGCAAAATCTCTAGGGTATAAATATGTGAATAAATGTTCACTATAATCACATCACACGGTCCATATGTCTCCAAATTCTTCAATCCAATGTTAACATATCTTCCACTTTTTCCTCCAAAAAAAGAGAAAATCAACCGATCAGTGGGTCTGGTTCATCAAAGTGGAAATATGATATTCTTTACTCACATCTAGGACTTGAAATATATGTTTCTCCTTGAAATTCCCAATCAACTGAATTTCTCCTAGACCGAGATTCTGCGTGGATAGGCGTTGTCCCTCAAAAAAATTAAGCAAAGGGATATCCCATAGTGTAAAATCTTAACAAACTTTATTTATGACACAAATACACAAAAAAATGCTCATGTACCAGAGGGAGCCTTCAGACCAAGGCAGGTGATAACAGCATATACCCAATGGACTTCCAATCCGGATAGAAGTCCACATCTATATGATACCTCTTAGATCTGATGCAGTCCCCAAACAGGCCACGGTCCTTGGAGTCACACAATCACACTAACGCGTTTCGGCCAATTGCCTTTGTCAAAGTGTGACTGTGTGATGAACTTGCTGGCTTTAAATACCTTTAAACACACCCCTTCCGTAATTGAGAGGTAATTATCCCATCAGCTGTGTGCTAATGGCCATCACTTGTGTATACCGGATGTGACCTTGCGTCACAGTGACCAGCTGATAAACTACCCGAAGTACTCAAATTTACCTCCGGTGGAGCGCTTATCTATAGTCAGACAGTTTTCACCCTGCGTGCTAATCATCCCCCTGATGTGACCGCACATCGCTATCCACTTCCAGCGGGTCATCACGTGGCTAGCGTGACTAGCTGGTCAAATTGAATGGAGCGCACTTCCTACCAGACATCACGTGGTCAAATAGAAAGGGCCAACAACTTCCCTATGAAAATAACATACGGATGACATGTGGCCAACCAAGTCCGTCGACCAGGCGTCCCCCATGGGGAACACAAATGATAACATATAGTTCCTTTGGAACCTTGTTCCTACAACTATTACAGTACTTAAGTGATCAAATGATAAAGTGCTCATATATAAAAACCTATACATGGCAGCGCATATATAAAACATGTAAAACATAGGGACATGGTTATAAACATATATACAAGGTAATGGCAATAAAAATTCTAAAAAAAGACATTAAAAATTATAAGAACCACTTAATTTCAAATTCATTATTAAGTCCTTTAGGTTCTAGCGTTTTAAAATCATAAATAGATTTCATTTCGGCCTCCAGTTACCATTAATTTTTTTTAACCCTACCATCGATTTAATATTAGATACTGAGCAATTATGAATATTTTTAAAATGCTGTGATACTGAGTGTTTATCGAAACCTTTTCTAATATTACACAAATGTTCCGACCACCTATCTCTATGCATCCTGAATATCCAGGGAAACCATAAAGTCCCCAAGTTCCATAGCCAGTATAATAGACCGCAGTGTTTCCATTTTGAACCGAGGAACTCTGAGAAATCTGTTCAGGGACTTGAGGTTGAGTATAGGCCGGTAAGAACCCTTTGGTTTTGGAACCAGAAAGAGATTGGAATAATAGCCCGTTCCCCTCTGAGGATCCGGTACCGGAACTATGACTTCCGCTTGGAGCACAGAACTTTCTGGAGTTCCAAGTCCTTGTTCTGGTGTGCCCGAAGTCCCATAGTGAAAAACTGATGAGGAGGTCTCCTGCGGAAGGAGAGCATACCCGTGAGAGACCATTTCCCTTACCCAAGTGTCTGTGGTGGCCTGGCACCAGCACTGGGCGAACTGAAGAAGTCGTCCCCCCACCTTGGGATCCCCCAACGGCAGGCCCACCCCGTCAGGCTGATGGCTTATCATTAGGCTTGGCCGCCGGTCGTCTAGTGCTCCAAGCCTGTTTCTTAGGCTTTGCAACCTTCTTGGTTCCTGTAGGCCTAGGGAATGACTGGATTTTAGACTTTCCTTGAGGATGATAGGTCCGAAAGGACAAGGTCCCAGATCCCGAAGGAACCGGGGCTGAGGGGAGACACGTAGACTTCGCAGCTGCCAACATGTCCACAATTTTGTCCAAGTCTGGACCAAACAAGACCTTTCCATTGAAAGGTAAACACTTCAGCCCTTTCTTAGACTCTGCATCTGCCCTCCAAGACCGCAGCCAAAGAGAGCGACGTGCCAAAACATCCACAGCTGAAATTCTGGATGTTAGGAGGCTAACATCCAAAGCAGCCTCATTGACATATGTGGCTGAATCCCTGAGATAACCTACCAGTTCAATCTGCTCACTGGTAACATCCAAAGGTAAGGACGCTTCCAGAGGTCGCCCACCGTTCCATGGCCCTGGCCACCCAGCAGATGGCCATAGCTGGCCTGGAAGCCCCTCCTGAAAGGGAATAAGTGGACTTTAAACATACCTCCACCTTTCTATCCGTAACATCCTTTAAGGATGACATGGACGGCATAGGTAGTCGCACTTTTTACCAGGCGTGTAATGTGAGAATCCACCTGAGAAGTTTCCCATTTAGAGAAATTATCCTCAAATGGATAAGCATAAGTCAACCTCTTTTGAGGCTGAAACCTTTTGCCGGAGATTTCCAAGCCTCCTCTAAATGCTCCACCAATTGATCCGACAGAGAAAAAACTGTAGCAGTACTTGAAATAGGCATGTCTAGATTTGGCGGCCGGGGGGTCCTCATCCCCGATTTCCATGGCCACACGCACCACACGTATAAGGCTGTGTACATAAAATCTTGGCTTAAGCTCAGTATCTCTCTGAGGGGACTCAGAGTCCGTTAAGTCATGTATCTCCCCATCGTCTGACGTCACGTCATCATCCTCATAATGCGTTGAATGAGACAATAGATTTTTCTTAGCAGGTCGCAGAGGAGAATCACTCTGCAATATATCCATCAGGCTTTGCACCATAGCGGAGAAAGAGTTAACCCACATAGGCTCTGGCGACACCTGAGAAGGTGACGGGGGTGTAGCCACTACCACCGGCCTGGATACACCCTGCGCAGGCGATGGAGCTACCGCTTGCTGCAGCAATCCCATATGAGGGTACACGGGGGGAACTGCCAAGGGCATTTAAAGTTTGTGCGAAGCAAGCCCAGGGAAGCTCCTGCGCATCACTAGTGCCAGCAGACGGACCTGCCAACGCAGAACAGGTAGTACACAAACCTCCAATGATAATCTGCCCCTCTCCCAATCCTGCCCTGCACCTAGAACAGGACTGCAGGAGGGGAGCATCAACTTGTCCGGATTCACTCCAAGACATAGTCAAAACTACTGTATGTGACCCACAACACAGGTTGTATATTTAACCATGTGAAGTGCACTTCCACCCTGACAGTACTGACACCGTGAGGGCTGTGAGAAGGAAAGTACAGGGATAGTAAAATGGCTGACAGAAAAAAAAGAATTACAGTTAGACAGCGCTAGCATAATTCACGCACAATGCAATACCTGCACTAACAAAGCACCACACTCGACTATACAGACCTAAAGTCTGGTAGAAAACAGTGCTACATATGCTGACCTGCTTGGAGAGGTATGTAGGGGGACGAAGCTCCGCACCGTGAAGAGACCAGCGTTGGGTGCCTTAAAATGGCCGCCGGAGCTCAGAGGAGGCAGGCCTGTAGGAGGAGAGCTGCACCAGACCGCAGGGGAAAGGTGCCTAATGCAGCGGGGGAGAAGCCGGCTGTGCTGTACAGGGAAGGCTTCCTCCCCTGGCATGCAATTAAATCCTGGGACGCCGGCGCTTACTTGAAAATGATGGCCAGCCGTCCCTGGTGGTCCAGTGGTAGCGCAGGCTCAGTGCCTGGCTCCACTGAGCAACCGTCCCCAGCGAGCCCCGACCCCGAGAACAAACACCGGACTGTGAATCAGCAGGCGCCTACCGCAGACGCCCGCTGCTTACCTTATGTTCCCATGCGATCCGGCCACAGTTCAGGGACCCTCCGGGGTCCCTGCTGAGACCTCGGAAGCCCAAGATCCCTGGATCTTTATCGGCGTCTCGGCGCTGGCGGGGTGGCGGAGCGGCAGCACGGACGTCTGCTGGACAGTCCGTGCTGACCGCTCATGTTTGCGCAACCCCCTTGCAGTGACCCGACTCCGGGCCAGGGCACCTACGAAACTGAAGGTGACTTGACCTGGGGGTGGCGTACAGGAGGGGGCCCATGATGCATCCTGGGAGGCAGAAGTTTAACTATGTGGTGCCTGACGGCAGAGCCATCGCCTATACCCCAAGGTCTCCTGTGGAGTCTTATGGACCCTACAGTTGAAATACAAGTAACCAAGCAGGAATTTTGAGTCCATTGGTTTATGAAAGCCCCTGGTACAGGCCTTGGAGTGAGCCAATTACAGTCAGGTCCATAAATATTGGGACATTGACAGAATTTTCAGATTTTGGCCTCTATTCACCACAATGGCTTTGAAATGAAACAAACAAGATGTGCTTTAACTGCAGACTTTCAGATTTAATTTGAGGGTAATTACATCCAAATCAGGTGAACGGTGTAGGAATTACAACAGTTTAAATATGTGCCTCCCACTTTTTAAGGGACCAAAAGTAAAGGGACTATCAACTCAAAAGCTATTTAATGGACAGGTGTGAGCTATTCCCTCGTTATTTCATTATCAATTAAGCAGGTAAAAGGTCTGGAGTTGATTCTAGGTGTGACATTTGCATTTGGAATCAGTTGCTGTCGACTCTCAATATGAGATCCAAAGAGCTGTCACTATCAGTGAAGCAAGCCATCATTAGGCTGAGAAATCAAAACAAACCCATCAGAGAGATAGCAAAAACATTAGGTGTGGCCAAATCAACTGTTTGGAACATTCTTAAAAAGAAAGAACGCACCGGACAGCTCAGCAATACCAAAAGACCCGGAAGACCACGGAAAACAACTGTGGTGGATGACAAAATAATTATTTCCCTGGTAAAGAAAAACCCCTTCACAACAGTTGGCCAAATCAAGAACACTCTCCAGGAGGTAGGTGCATATGTGTCAAAGTCAACAATCAAGAAAAAACTTCACTTCAAGAGTGAATATAGAGGGTTCACCACAAGATACAAACCATTGGTGAGCCACAAAAACAGGAAGACCAGATTAGAGTTTGCCAAACATGTAAAAAAGCCATTACAGTTCTGGAACAACATCCTATGGACAGATGAGACAAAGATCAACTTGTACCAGAGTGATGGGAAGAGAAGGAAAGGAACTGCTCATGATCCTCATCAGTGAAGCATGGTGGTGGTAGTGTCATGGCGTGGGTATGTATGGCTGCCAATGGAACTGGTTCCCTTGTATTTATTGATGATGTGACTGCTGACAAAAGCAGCAGAATGAATTCTGAAGTGTTTCGGGCAATATTATATGCTCATATTCAGTCAAATACTTCAGAACTCATTGGACGGCGCTTCACAGTGCAGATGGACAATGACCCGAAGCATACTGCATAAGCAACCAAGGAGTTTTTTAAGTCTAAAAAGTGGAATGTTATGCAATGGCCAAGTCAATCCCCTGACCTGAATCTGATTGAGCATGCATTTCACTTGATGAAGACAAAACTGAAGGGAAATGCCCCAAGAACTGAAGACATTTGCAGTAGAGGCCTGGCAGAGCATCACCAGGGATGAAACCAAGCATCTGGTGATGTCTATGCGTTCCAGACTTCAGGCTGTAATTGCCTGCAAAGGATTTGCAACAAAGTATTAAATAGTGAAAGTTAGATTTAGGATTGTTTAGTTTGTCCCATTACTTTTGGCCCCTTAAAAAGTGGGAGGCACATATAGAAACCGTTGTAATTCCTACACCGTTCACCTGATTTGGATGTAATTACCCTCAAAGTAAATCTGAAAGTCTGCAGTTAAATCACATCTTGTTTGTTTCATTTCAAAGCCATTGTGGTAGTGAATACAGGCCAAAATCTGAAAATTCTGTCAATGTCCCAATATTTATGGACCTGACTGTATATACCAGGACCGAGATAGACTGTAGCTGCTACTCATATCCAAAAAGGCACAGAGTCTAATACGCTAACTGTTCCATTTACCAAGCCAAGCTGTCTCTGTGGAGGAATTGTTATTAGCAATTGAGACACTACCTTTGGGGACTGAGTAGGTGAAGCCATATTGCCATTACACTGATCTGTTTGCTTGAGTGATTCTGAACCCTGTATCCTCCAACAGTGACTGCAGATAGTAGTACTAGACATAGTCAAGAGCAAAACTATTACATAAACTTTGAGAGGTTTGCAGTATATAATATATCCACCGATGTGTAACTGAAGTTTTTTTTTCCCACAATTAAAGGAGATCAGGAAAAACAGTTGAATCAATTTACATTGAATTATTTTATTCAGCGTATCAGCATTTGGCAAAGAAATTTTCTGACTAGAAGCTATGTCTAACAAGAGTTGGTGCAGGCAGAACATCTCCCTCATCATCAGCAGAAGAATAAAGCTATGTCTAACAAGAGTTGGTGCAGGCAGAACATCTCCCATATCCTCAGCAGAATAAAACATTATGATTTATCGCCTGCATGAGTACAGAAGAAATACCAAATGCAAATACCGTTGATTCATATACAGTTGATTTTTTTGGATTAAGATTAAACATAAAGCAATTTAACATCCTCTCACATCTTGTCAGTCGAAACAATGTATATTTTCTTTACAATGAAAACAAGACCTAATATAGTATTCGGATTAGATCAGATGGGGAGGAGGAAAGGTATACCCTGGGCTTCAAAGTAAATTTTTACATATCCTTTAAAAAAAAAAAAAAAAAATAGGAGACAGCTCCTGTTTTAAGGACTAGGCTTTGCTTTTTGTAGACTTTCATGGAGATAGAGATCTAGAAAGATTCATGGAAAATAGGAACATTTATCTGATCACTATGAGTTGGAGTTACTCTTGGCTATTCAATATATCTCTGTAGAACAAAGGCTAACATTATTACCTATCCATTATCCCAGCTTTGCCTTAATAATAAATGCTGCACACCAGGGTGCAATGTGCTCCGTGCTGCTTTCCATTGTACGCAAAATAAAAATGTTTCAAAAATTTACGCAAATTGCAAAAAGAACGCAATTTATGTATGCTACCTTAAGAGCACAACATACAGATGTGTCCTAATACATCTTTGCTGCAGTCACGCTAAAAAGCTCCTCTCGACGCATCAGGTCCCGTGAGACTCTGCTAGCGTCGGGTGTCTTTCTTTGCCAAAAGTGCATCTATGTCGCAATGCGCTTCGATTATGACGCACTGTGCTGGTTAATTTGATATGCGACACTTGTATATCTGTGTGCATAGGAGTCTCTGAATCTGTATACGAAGTGCGGCAGCTTTTTTCGTTACAAGTTCCGTTGTGCTTCATATACAGACTCAGATATAAAAGTGTTGCATAGCAAATTAATCAGCACAGTCTGCTGGTGCGTCCTAGTCGCATTGCTAATTAGATGCATTTTTTGTGCAAAAGATACATCCAATGCTAGCAGGGCAGCATGGGACCTTGAGGCTCCTTAATGCCAGGCAAGTCGCACAACGTGGCGCATTGAGACTAGATTTATGAGGACACATCTATACAGTGTAGTGTGTAATACAGTGGGGATTCTCCCATGGTCTGACTAACAGGAGCAGAACGACAGCAAAAGGCTTTAACAGAACCAGGAGAGGATGGACGCTCAGTTGTTATAAGAGATAACGGGCAATTTTGCTCACTAGTTGTTAAACATTTCCCACTACTAAAATATCATCTCTCCTGTGTGAATTATCTGATATGTACTAATGGTGCATATCCACTACTCGAGTGTAGAATGACTGTACGATTAAGTCATCGTAATCGTTCATCGTACTGTGCAGTGGATAATGTGCCCACACTGAATGATATGTCGTTCAGTGCAGACACCCTCCCTCATCCCCGAACATGTACACCCTGTCGATATCGGCAGGTTGGCCTGCATGTTCAGAAGATGACAGATGCCAGCAACGACCAGTGGGAGCGAGCATCGCTGGTCGATGCCGGCATTTTCACAGCACAATCAATGAACGATTGAATGATAATGTCTTAATTGTTCATTTTTATCATGTAGTGGATATGCAACTTTAGTTTTGCTTCCCTAACAAGAAATTTTCTGTGTTTAGATCACATCCAAGATTTGACACTTGCCTGCACGGCGTTTATGGTGCAATTTCAGATTTGATTTAGTGGTATAACGTTTCCCGCACTGAGCACAAGGAAATGGCTTCTCTCCCGTGTGAACCATTTGATGTCTCTTAAGCTTTGATTTACTGATAAAACATTTCCTGCATTCAGAGCAAGAATACTGATGCTTCCCTGTATCGCTCCTCTGATGAGCATTAAGTTGTGATTTGTAGTAAAATGATTTTCCACATTTAAAGCAGGAATACGGTCTCTCTCCCCTGTGACTTCTCTGATGGCCTTTCAGACCTACGCTGCTGGAGAAACCTTTCCCACACTCGGAGCAATATAGTTTCTCCCCGGTATGGCTTGACTTATGGCACTTCAGCGCTAAGTGACTGGTATAAGACTTCCCGCATTCCGGGCAGGTATATGGCTTCTCTCCTGTGTGAGTTCTCTGATGCATTTGAAGCTTTGATTTTTCGATAAAACATTTCCCACACTCCGAGCAAGAATAGGGTTTCTCTCCCGTGTGGATTCTCTGATGTATAATAAGCTGCCCTTTCCTTGTAAAAGATTTTCCACATACAGAGCAAGTCCAGGATTTGTCGTTCTCTCCTGTGTGACTTTTCTGATGGTGCAGCAGATTCGATTTATTAGCAAAACATTTCCCACACTCGGAACAGGGATACGGCCTCTCTCCCGTGTGAGTTCTCTGATGTTTCCTCAAACCTGGGTCACTGGCAAAACATCTCCCACACTCGGAGCAGGGAAACGGTTTCTCCCCAGTGTGAGTTCTCTGATGATTCTGCAGACCCATTTTACTGGTTAACCGTAGGCCACATTCTGAGCAACAGAATGGTTTCTCTCCTGTGTGACTTTTATGATGCACTTTCAGGTTTGATTTGCTGCCAAAACATTTCCCACATTCGGAGCAAGAATATGGCTTCACCCCTGTGTGACTCCGCTGATGGACACTAAGCTTTGATATACTGATAAAACGTTTCCCACACTCACAGCATGGATGTCCTTTCTCTCCATTGTGGCTTAACTCATGTTCTTTCAGAGCCGAGTTGTCATAAAAGCATTTCTCACAATAAGAGCAGCAAAACGGCTTCTCTCCCGTGTGAGTTCTCTGATGCACTGTCATATTATAACGAACGGAAAAGCGTTTACCACAATCGGAGCAGGGATATGGCTTCTCTCCGGTGTGGAATTTCTCATGCTTGCTCAGACTACAACTATAAGAAAAACGTTTCCCACACTCAGAGCAAGCATAGGGTTTCTCTCCTGTGTGAGTTATCCGATGTCTTTCCAGGGCTGAATCACGGGCAAAACATTTCCCACAATCGGTGCAAGAATATGGTTTCTCTCCTGTGTGAATTATCCAATGTTTGTCCAAGCCTGAGGTATAGGCAAAACATTTCCCACAATGGGGGCAAGTATATGGTTTCTCTCCTGTGTGACTTCTCTGATGTCTTTTCAGACCTGAGCGACAGGCAAAACATTTCCCACAATCAGAGCAAGAATATGGCTTCTCTCCTGTGTGAGTTTTCCAATGCTTATTAAGCGATGTTTTACTAGAAAAGCATTTTCCACATTCAGGGCAGGACCAGGATTGTCCTTCAATGTGATTTATATTAGCTTTCTTCTGGTATCCAATGTGACTGAACCAATTATCAATACATAGTTCATCATTGAATGAAGATCCAAGTTCCTCCGCAGTATGAGTAGATGTATACTGTGTATGATCTGTGGGTGTATAAATGTCAGTGTCTGTGAGGTTTCCTCCATCACACGAGACTGGTTCCTCCATATTATGAGTAGATGTATACTGTGTATGATCTGTGGGTGTATAAATGTCAGTGTCTGTGAGGTCTCCTCCATCACATGAGACTGATTCCTCTTTAGTATGAGTAGATGTATACATGTCATTGTGTGTGAGGTCTCCTCCATCACATGAGACTGGTTCCTCCTTAATAAGAGTAGATGCATATGTCATACAATCTGTGGGCATATTAGTGTCTGTGAGGTTTCCTCCATCCCCAGAAAGTGATTCCTCCTTTATATGAGTAGATGTATACTGTGTACGATCTGTGGGTGTACAAATGTCAGTGTCTGTGAGGTCTCCTCCATCACACGAGACTGGTTCCTCCATATTATGAGTAGATGTATACTGTGTATGATCTGTGGGTGTATAAATGTCAGTGTCTGTGAGGTCTCCTCCATCACATGAGACTGATTCCTCCTTAGTATGAGTAGATATACACCCACAGATCTCACACAGTGTACAAGTGTCAGTGTGTGTGACGATTCCTCCATCACATGAGATACACAGTGTACAAGTGTCAGTGTGTGTGACGGTTCCCTCATCACATGAGACTGATTCCTCCTTAATATGAGTAGATGTATACTGTGTATAATAGGTGGGTGTATAAAGGTCAGTGTCTGTGAGGTCTCTTCCATCACATGAGACTGATTCCTCTTTAGTACGAGTAGATGTATACTGTGCATGATCTGTGGGTGTATACATGTCATTGTGTGTGAGGTCTCCTCCATCATATGAGACTGGTTCCTCCTTAATATGAGTAGATGCATATGTCATACAATCTGTGGGTGTATCAGTGTCTGTGAGGTTTCCTCCATCCCCAGAAAGTGATTTCTCCTTTATATGAGTAGATGTATACTGTGTACGATCTGTGGGTGTATAAATGTCAGTGTCTGTGAGGTCTCCTCCATCACATGAGACTGGTTCCTTAGTATGAGTAGATGTATACTGTGTACGATCTGTGGGTGTATAAATGTCAGTGTCTGTGAGGTCTCCTCCATCACATGAGACTGGTTCCTCCTTAGTATGAGTAGATGTATACTGTGTATGATCTGTTGGTGTATAAATGTCAGTGTCTGTGAGGTCTCCTCCATCACATGAGACTGATTCCTCCTTAGTATGAGTAGATATATACCCACAGATCTCACACAGTGTACAAGTGTCAGTGTGTGTGACGATTCCTCCATCACATGAGATACACAGTGTACAAGTGTCAGTGTGTGTGACCGTTCCTCCATCACATGAGACTGATTCCTCCTTAGTATGAGTAGATGTATACTGTGTATGATAGGTGGGTGTATACATGTCATTGTGTGTGAGGTTTCCTCCATCACAGTAGATCGATTCCTCCTTTATATGAGTAAATGGACCTTCATGTGTTTCTGTTGGGAAAAATAAATAGTGATTAGATGTACATTGTCATATTATCTCACTATTAATCCTGCCATATAGCAATATCAATCCTGTGGTCTATACATATCTAAGCACTAACTTTGAACTTTCCTGGTATTATGCGCATGGCTCCCCAAAGCACATGATCTGTGTGCGTATGACCAAAAAATTCTTTGTACACATGCCACACACAAAGGTGTGTGTGTGTATGACCCACACATTTTGGGGCATTTTCAATTGTCCGCAAGGTTTTCCCCGCAAAAATTAACGTGGATATAGCGAAAAAATTTTTATGACCATGGGTGTATGCGCTCCCAATATCTATGGCATATAACCTTAAAAAAAATAAAAATTATTGGCTAACAGTTATAATGGTTATTACTGTGCAAAAAAAATAAAATAGATTATATATACATATATATAAATAAATGTAAATGCATTGTATAGCTGATATGTGCATTTTTTTAAGTAAAAAAAAATAAAAAATTTGCAAACCGTTGTATAACAAAATGAAAAATGCAAAAATAAAATGATTTTGAAGTAATTTTAAGCCAATTTAAAATAAAAAACATAATAAAGTAATTTAAATGCTTTAATTAAGTTTTGGGTACATATCAACAAAAAATATATTTTTGTATAATGTGAGGCCATTATTAGTTTTAAAGACAATAATGACATGTAATTATTGGATTAATTAAGCTATTGGAAACTTCCAATTGCTAAATTAATTAGGGGTTCTGCAGCAAATCCCAATTTTTCTTTAAAAAAATAATATTTGTAAAAATAGGACTGAAGCTGCGAGAAAATAGCAGCATTAATTCCTACAGAAATTACCGTGCCTGATTTTCTCGCAGACAATTGATTAGAAAAAACCTTGCGGCTGCGGAAAAAATCCTGAGCCGCGAGGTTTCTTAAACAATTTTCGTCCACAATTGAATATGCCCCATGATCTGTGTTAACATGACACACACATACGATCTGAGAATCTATGACACACAGAATCCAGAGGCACTTCTCCATGATTGGATCAACACATTCACTTCCTGTTTAACCACCTGCACTAATCACAATGCTGTCAAGCTGTGGCTGTGTAATGCTGACATCACCAACTCCCCCATGGGTAGCCAAAATGGTCGCCATGGCATCTGAAAGACGATGACCAGGGTCACGGTTCAAAAGTTCTTGACCCCCGATGCACTGTACACTTTGGGAATATTAATGTATTAAATATTATCTCCGGATTCACTGGCTTGAATGGCGCCTTGAAGTAATTTTTGCTTTAAATTTTCTGTTAAAGAGTACTCAACATATCCTGTTATTTATGTATCATATTCTATTCTTATGTATATTGCTATATGCTTCTCCCCATCGTATGTTATATGTGTTTTCCCATCTGCCTTGATTCAAACATTCTGTGTTTTCGATTTGATTTTGGGTGTAAATTCAAAAAATTTATAAAAAATACTCAATTTAAAAAAAATAAAAAAATATTAATACTTTTTTTTATGTTTAGGGTTCAGTAGCACCAGACTAATCCTGATGGCTGCAAAACTCAGTTTGGCACTGGTAGGGTGTCACAGGTTACACTGCAGGGCTGGAAAATAAATCCCGTGCTGCAGGGCTGTGGCACAGGAAGACTCCAGAACTGACCCTAGAACATGCTGAAAACCAACAGACTAGCAGGATAACAGAAAAAAAACTCCTTTGTGGGGGCACTCATCAATTAACAAGCATAAAGAAATAGATATTTGCATAAAACAAAGCTTTTATTATATATGCACCTAAAAAAAGAAATAATTTTTCACACGTAAAACTCAAAACAAATACTGTGGTACTGTATATATCACCACAGACAAATGAATAATTACACTAATATTATACACATAATATTGTGTTTCATAGATTCACTTAATTGATGTTTAGGGGGAAAAGAAGAGGCGAAATATTCCAAAATGGAATAAATACATTTTTGTCCTCAAAATTCTACACACAATACCCCATAATGACATTACGTGTAAAAAGTTTTTTTGCGATTTTTGCAAATTTAATTTAAAAAAAACTCAGATATCACATGTACATAAGTATTCACAACCTTTGCTCAATACTTTGTTGATGCACCTTTGGCAGCAATTACAGCCTCAAGTCTTTTTGAATATGATACCACAAGCTTGGCACACCTATCTTTGGGCAGTTTCGCCCATTCCTCTTTGCAGCACCTATCAAGCTCCATCACATTGGATGGGAAGCGTCGGTGCACAGCCATTTTCAGATCTCTCCAGGGATGTTCAATTGGATTCAAGTCTGGGCTTTGGCTGGGCAACTCCAGGACATTCACAGAGTTGTCCTGAACACACTCCTTTGATATCTTGGCTGTGTGCTTAGGGTCGTTGTCCTGCTGAAAGATAAACCGTTGCCCCAGTCTGAGGTCAAGAGCGCTCTGGAGCAGGTTATCATCCAGGATGTATCTGTACATTGCTGCATTCATCTTTCCCTCTATCCTGACTAGTCTCCCAGTTCCTGCCGCTGAAAAACATCCCCACAGCATGATGCTGCCACCACCATGCTTCACTGTAGCGATGGTATTGGCCTGGTGATGAGCGGTGCCTGGTTTCCTCCAAACATAACGCCTGGCATTCACGCCAAAGAGTTCAATCTTTGTCTCATCAGACCAGAGAGTCCTTCAGGTGCATTTTGGCAAACTTCAGGTGGGATGCCATGTGCTTTTTACTAAGGAGTGGCTTCCGTCTGGCCACTCTAATATACAGGCCTGATTGGTGGATTACTGCAGAGATGGTTGTCCTTCTGGAAGGTTATCCTCTCTCCAAAGAGGAATGCTGTAGCTCTGACAGAGTGACCATCAGGTTCTTGGTCACCTCCCTGACTAAAACCCATTTCCCCCAATCGCTCAGTTTAGACGGCCGGCCAACTCTAGGAAGAGTCCTGGTGGTTCCGAACTTCTTCCATTTACGGATGATGGAGGCCACTGTGCTCATTGGGACCTTCAAAGCAGCAGATATTTTTCTGTAGCCTTCCCCAGATTTGTGCCTCGAGACAATCCTGACTCGTAGGTCTACAGACAATTCCTTGGACTTCATGCTTGGTTTGTGCTCTGATATGCAGTGTCAAGTGTGGGACCTTATATAGACAGGTGTATGCCTTTCAAAATCATGTCCAATCAACTGAATTTACCACAGGTGGACTCCAATTAAGCTGTAGGAACATCTCAAGGATGATCAGTGGAAACAGGATGCACCTGAGCTCAATTTTGGGCTTCATGGCAAAGGCCGTGAATACTTATGTACATGTGATTTCTTAGTGGTTTTGTTTTTATTATTTGCAAAAAACGTAAAATAACTTTTTACACGCTGTCATTATGGGGTATTGTGTGTAGAATTTTGAGGACAAAAATGAATTCATGCCATTTTGGAATAAGGCTGTAACATAACAAAATATGGAAAAAGTGAAGCGTTGTGAATACTTTCCGGATGCACTGTATATATTAAATGTACGCTCATGGATGCACGTGTGCGCTAGTGTTGCAGCTTGGAGCATTAGGTCCTGGGCTGCCATGTGTGAACTATATTTCTATGTAAAAAGTAATAAATGTATATCTAAATGTGTATAAATGTAAACGCACATTATGCAGCAGCCCCAGCTCCAGGAGTGCCTTCAAGTCCTCCCCTCCTCTTCCACCGAAGCTACATTCAATCAGCTGTCTGGATGTCTTTACCTGTAGGCTCCTGAGTCAGTGAGTTCAGGAGGTACAGGGGGAGCTGGGGGTTACAAAAAGCAGACTGCTATCATGGACCTCCAAAGAGTTCCAGCTCAGTAGGGAAACTGCTACCTGGGGATGTGATCACTGGACGTAATTAACCCCTGTTGTACTGCATACTTGAACTGAATATAAGTAGACTGTGAGCCATCATCTTCTGAACATCTAGAGTGCACTTATGAAAGATGTCTGAACAATAGGTGTATACTTGCTTCCATTGACTGAGAGTACGTTCTTTTTCTGGACATTTATTTGGAGCTAAAATATACATCTAATTGCTTAAAGACACTTGCATTTTATGACCACCAGAATATCGCAAGACGCTATTCTGTCCCCAGCTGTTCTGTAAGCTCCAGCCTCTGTCTGCTACCAAGTGCAGCACTAGTTCATAGTAAGTGAATAATGGGGCTTAGCTGACACCAACCAGGAGGTACAACATAAAAGTTGACACAGTAACAGTAAGGGGGGAATGCTAGATGTTTTGGTGAAGTCCACAAGACTCCATCCTACATAGAGTGAGTACCGTCTCCTTTTTGCATTGTTTTCTGCTTGGGTGGCACACAGATATCGTGTGGGCTGCTAGGACTAGGTATACCACTATTCTTATATCTACCAGGAGGTGCTGCAGAAGCAAGACCACGCATAACCAGAACAAATTGATTAAAATCGAGCTTTAGTAAATATACCTCTTGGAGTGGTGAAGTAAGACCACTCGGGTTGCTCTAGGAAGAGTAACCTTTTAGGCAAAATTGTGACCACTTGACGGAGTGAGGTCATCTGACTACAGATACTGGTGGCATAGCAGTGGAATAACACCGTGTGGCTTTTTACTCACCAGGTCATGAAAGCTGAGTTACTAAAGAGAAGAGTAACTGCAGCATAGGAGAATGCACAGGATGGCAGAGTACAGCAGAATGTCCAATAAAGATCTCAAGGTTGAGTGCCAAGGACTGGGCATTATAATTCCAGCAGTTTTGGAGGCTTTGCTCCAGATGGAGGAGGAAGAAGCAGGAGGCAATAGCGACCACAAGGGCAGGCTAACAGCAGACACTAGATAGGAAGGGAACTGGAGAGAACTCCAGACCAATCACCATCTAGCAGCAGCCATGTACCCTCATACCCTCTGCATGACAGGCATCCTAACGTACCAAGAGTGGTACCCTCATACCCTAGCTGACAGACTGGCAAAGTTAGCGATGGAGCAACGGAGAATGAAAAGATACTCATCGACCAGGTGTGGCACAATGGGTAAGCATCTCCAGATGTGGTACCCAGAGAACCTTTCCTAACAGCTGTGCCCAGACCAAGATCCATCTACTTTAATAAATATGAGGACAGTGTTGGGGACATTGATGGGCATTTGTAAGGTTTTGAAAGGATTATCAACCTCCATGAGTTTCCCAGGCAGGAGTGGGTCAGATACCTAATACCCACTCTGCCTAGATAGGTACTGTAGGTTTTTCAAGAAATGGCCAATCTGGACTGTGGAAACGATGACAAAGTTGTACGGGCTCTCTTAAAGCAGTATTTAGTCACTCCCGTTTTCTAAAGGATAAAGTTCTGGGACCAAGAATCCTCACAGCACCCATGAGCAGTTCACCAAACAGCTGAAGCAGTAGATGCTGAAATTGGGGAAAGGGATCTCGTGCCACCACATAGAAAGCACTAGATACCATGATGGGCCAAGAGCAGTTCTTATGGCAGATGAGCTCCATAAATAAAATAAAATAAAATGTATCACCGCGCTATGGCATATATTAGAGCAGCTCAATAAAAGACAATTACTGTTTATAGCTCCTTTTGGAGAAAGTGTGTTGCATCCTGATGTCATTGCACTTGCCCGTTATGTTAGCTATCCCTATCTTAACCTGTCATGTTCCTCTGGTGTCAGTATTGCTGTACCAATAAATGTTTCTTTCTCCAGGGACAAGTCTGTGCCCGCCTGATGTCATCATCTACGGCCGGCTCCAACCAGGCGCCAGGAGGACACGTGGAGCGCGAGCCAAGGCCAGTCTCTAGATCACCGGCTCCTAAGGAAGCCCAGACTTGTCCCGGGAGAAAGAAATATTGATCGGTACAGCCATACGGACAATGGAGGAACATCACGGGCAAGTGCAATACCATCGGGACCCACCACACTTTCTCCAAAAGGAGCAATAAACATATTGTTTACTAACCAGTCATTGCTTTTACAGGTGCCATTAAATTATTTTTGCGCTCATTTTAATCTTCTTAGATGAGCTCCATAGTTGAAGGCGTGGGTGCTATACTGGGAACTGCCCACCTTGAAGGTAGCAGCCCAGTTAACAAACAAGTATGTGACTTTTTGGCCACAAGGGCAAAAAAATATGACCAGCAGCCAACCCCAAAGTACTGTATAAACATCTCATCTGCTCACCGATTCCAAAACAAGTATTCACTAACCAGGGCAAGGTACCCATGGAAAAGGTCTATCTAGACTGAGGAGCTGGACGGGCTGTGAGATGTTGCCGTCTTAAATAACCTCCCAACCATCGTGTTCCTAGCACATTTACAAAATGATATCACCGGTGTCAAGCTGCCCGACCGCCGTGTTCTTTATCTGCAACTGCCAATCATATGTGGCAAACAGACGAACAACCTGCTCACCACCACGTAACTGGACCCAAGGATGACCCCCACAATTTACTTAATTTAAACATTTTTTGCTGCCTTTCTCAATAAAAAAAAAAATATTTTTTTTTTATGTACTGCTGCTATTGAAATGTTATGCTGAGTGTACACCTTTGTATTAATAAGGTAGGCCAGTGGTTCCCAAACTTTCTTGAATAACAGCGCCCTAGAGTATCAACACTTTTTTCACAGCACTGCTAGCCCAAAAGTTTTTACTGTGTATGTACGTAGCGTTGCCGCTAGGCTGTTTTAGCAGGCGCCGCACCCTGCCTGGTTTTAAAAGGGTAAAATTCGCCCTGCCCGATTTTAATAGGGCAAAATGCACCCTCCCCTTTTAGCGGCACCCCGCTAAAACAGCATGCCCTGACACTGCGGCCCGCGGGTGGGAAAAGTTGCGGTGAATGATCACCGCCGGGGGTAAATAGACGGCGTGCACAAGCGCACGGAATCTATTAACCGTGAAGAGAAAGCTTGGGGGAAGCCCAACACCTTCATAACTGCTTGGCACACCCCCAAAAAAGACAAAATGGAGGCGTGTACACCAGTTCAAAATAAACCTCCAAATTCTATGGCATATGTATTAACAGTGAAAAACTTTTTATTGTATGCAAGAAAAAAAAACAGATTTAAAACAAACAAACCCTAATTACATATATTATTATGTAGCGTTCCAGCTAGGCTGTCTCAGTGGGGCACCGCGCGCTGCCCTATTTCTGAAGGGCAGAAAGCACCCTGCCCTCCAGCGCGGCGCCCCGCTGAAACAGCCTGCGAGTTCTGTATGGGAAAACGACAGAGCAGTGGTCACCGCCGGTGAATGGATGCCGGGCGCATGCGCCCAGCATCCATTGACAGTGATCACGGCGTTTGGGGGCTGCCCGGCATGTCCGTAAGTTCCGGGCACGCCCCCAAGAGTAACGTAAAGGGGAAGCGTCATAGAGACACGCCCCCTTTTCATTGGTCACGCCCCCTTGCAGAAGTGCCCTTGCTCTAGGTCCCTAGAGTGACCACTATTATGTTGTACTGAATACACATCTGGTGTATATACAGGATGTGCATTTGCAATATAAACTCACACTTTAGTATGTAACAATGTAACTATACACCTAGTATTGACTATATACAGACAGTCCTACGACTAAACATCAGCTTACCAAGTGAAATAAGGATACAGTCATTCGCCATCGTCGAGTCTTTCTACAGAGCCTTGCTGTCTTCTGAATTATTGGGTTTTGTCACCCGGCACATCTGTCATTCTCCACTTATGTTCTCGCACCACCTTTCCAAGGAAAAGATAAAATTATTGCAAAATAGATTCTATTAGTACAGCTACGTTGGCTAACATGGGCCCTAAGACAGCTCCTGGGTTATCGCTGCACTGGGTCACCAGGAGATGTCTCCGGGCTACCTGAGCCAGCAAGTGGGCATGTTGGGTTGAAATCTCTGGCCAGCTTTAGGACACTAGTCTTTCTAGAGCTACTCACTGCACGTTACCTGCTGCAGTCTGAGCACTTGAGGGGGAGGCTAAGTGGCCACGATCCTAGTTGCAGGGACCCAATGTTCCTGGAGATACTAATCTAACACCAGCCCCACAGCACCATGGGACTGACTTGGATAGCTCGAATATGAAGGTGGTATGGCTCCTTAACACCAATCAGAATCTAACCTCACATACTAAAGTACAAACCATAACCAGATATTCAACCAGGGACGTGCAGTCGGGGTAGGTACTCACTCTCCTATCATACTCTCTGTCATGCTCCAGAGATTTGATAAAAAAACTGTATTTTTATACAGGTGTGCATCCCCAGACATTGACTTCACCGCACATTACTGGATTCAACTGGAAGCCCGATCAGTGGACATCCCGACAGGCAGGAAAGTACCCTAATTCCTCCCCTCTCCCCCCCTAACCCTCTCTTAGCGGTGCCTAACCCTAACCTCCCTGGGGGTGTCTAACCCTAACCTCCCCCAGGTGGTGCCAAACACCCCCCCCCACCTGCCAGCACCCTAAATCTAAGTCTCTCAGGGTGGTGCCTAACCCTAATCTCCCCACAGTGGTGCCTAACCCTAACCCCCTTCCCCACAGCCTAACCATCCCGGTGGGTGCCGAAACCTAATTTCACCCCTGGGGTCCCTAAACCTAATCACACCAACCCCGGGCTAACGCCTATACTTACCCGTATTCTTCGTTTGGGATGCGGATATCCTTATACCCTTCGGGCTACCGGCAGTGGCATAGTGGCGGCCGGCATACCGTCAGCTGGCATATTAACTACACAACGATTCAACTACATCTGCCGTGAAGCTGACACATTCCAGGCAGCTGCATATCAACTGACACGGAACTACACAGGTTCTCTGCGCAGCCCAATTAGCCAAGACTTTGGTCACTGGAGCACAGAATGGATCCACTCCACCATATCCTATCCTTCACTGGAATGGTAAACAAGCAGCTACCTCACTGGAAAACTGGAAAACAGACATGTGCCACCCGCAGACTCCGATCTGCCCCACTGCATGACAGATACTTCCTTATCGGGACATAGGCACTTTCAGGGCATATTTCAAATAGTCAACGGTGCAAAGCTCAACTACATTCTTCAAAGTATCGCTGAAGACCTTGGTCACGTGAGGAATACAATTACAGAGTGATAAAGATACTGTTTCCAAACAACAGAAGCACTGAGACCTGAAATTGAAAGCAAAACAAGGACTTCTGTAGACTTTTGATTGTATATTAGTTCCACTGCACCTTCCAAGACTGCTCACAATCTCTCCACCACCAGCTAGCAGCCATCATATTTGTAAGACAGAACAACCCTAGACCTTACATAACATGACAGCTGTGTAATTATCTCTTGTATATCACTGTAGAGGGGATCGGTATGAAATACGTCTGGCGGCTTGAATCCTGACGCTGGAAGACCGGCTGTGAAGGTCCCGACACGTAAGTATTTTAACTATTCACTAACCAACCCCCCCCCCCCAATAACCCTCCCTTAGGGGTGCCTAAACCTAACTCTCCCGGGGGGATCCTAACCCCCCTTCCCCTAGCCTAACCCCTCCGGGGGGGAGTTCCTAACCCAAAGTCCCCCCCGGGAGCCCCTAACCCTCCCCCCCGGCTTACCTTCGATCGCTATGCCGGGCGTCGGGCTCCCGGCGTAGGTAAAATGACAGACGTCGGGATTTCGAATGCCTATCATTAGACTCCTGCCAGGATTAGACCATCGGGATGCCGACAGTCGGCATTTAGACCGTCGGCATCCCAACTGCATACCCTCTAGTATCAGTGAGCCAGGAGCTGTTTTATTCCCCCTCATACAGTATATCACTGTATGGTCCCCTCCACCTTATATAATAATACTACCACATATCAGTGTGTGCTGGGAGTTATGTTATTCCCCCTCATATCTCACTGTACAGTCCCCTCTCCCTACATAAGAATACCACATATCAGTGTGTACCAGGAGCTGTGTTATTCCCCCTCATATCTCACTGTACGGTCCCCTCTCCCCTATATAATAATACCACATATCAGTGTCTACTGGGAGCTGTGTTATTCCCCCTCATATATCACTGCACAGTCCCCTCCCCCTATATAATAATAATACCACATGTCAGTGTGTGCTGGGAGCTGTGTTATTCCCCCTCATATATAACTGTACAGTCCCCTCTCCCCCTATATAATAATACTACATATCAGTGTGTGCTGGGAGCTGTGTTATTCCCCCTCATATATCACTGTACAGTCCCCTCTCCCCTATATAATAATAATACCACATATCAGTGTGTGCCGGTAGCTGTGTTATTCCCCCTCATATATCACTGTACGGCCCCATCCCCCCAATATAATAATATCACCACATATCAGTGTGTGCTGGGAGCTCTGTTATTCCTCCTCATATATCATCGTACAGTCCTCTTCCCCCTATTTAATAACAATACCACATATCACTGTGTGCTGGGAGCTGTATTATTCCCCCTCATATATCACTGTACAGTCCTCTCTCCCCTATATAATAATAATACCACATATCAGTGTGTGCTGTTATTCCCCCTCATATATCACTGTACGGTCCCCTCTCCCCTATATAATAATAATACCACATATCAATGTGTGCTGGGAGCTGTTTTATTCCCCCTCATATATCACTGTACAGTCCCCTCTCCAATATAATAATAATACCACATATCAGTATGTGCAGGGAGCTGTATTATTCCCCCTCATATATCGCTGTACGGTCCGCTCTCCCCCCTATATAATAATAATAGCACATATCAGTGTATAATGGGAGCTGTGTTATTCCCCCTCG
Source organism: Taudactylus pleione (assembly GCA_031769625.1). Classification (NCBI taxonomy): domain Eukaryota; kingdom Metazoa; phylum Chordata; class Amphibia; order Anura; family Myobatrachidae; genus Taudactylus; species Taudactylus pleione. The sequence goes on along the minus strand of JAUIMM010000799.1, from coordinate 968,002 downwards.
TATATCACTGTACCGTCCCCTCTCCCCTATATAATAATAAAAACACATATCAGGGTGTGCTGGGAGCTGTGGTTATTTCCCCTCATATATCACTGTACAGTCCCTTCTCACCTATATAATAATACCACATGTGTGTGCTGGGAGCTGTGTTATTCCCCCTCATATATCACTGTACAGTCTCCTCTATATAATAATAATATCCAGGGCGGGCTCCAGGGTTCGGAGCACCCTGTGCCGGCCCTTGAGAAGGCGCCTTAAATTGGGGGCGTGGTGGGGGCGTGACCTAATTACCATAGGCAACGCCCCCTGTGTGACATTATTTTGCCTCCAAATAACGTCAGGCTTGGGATAAAGCCCGGCACTCCGTCACTGGCTGGGCTTCCCCCAGCCCTCTGCAATCAGTGAATGGTTGCCGCGCGCATGCGCGCGGCATCCACTCACACTCCGGGGGTCCGGCACCGTCACACAGCTGCGGCGGTGGGGGTCCCCAACCTCCCGATTTGACCACCCACGGGCCACTTCGGCCCGCGGGTGGAACAGCGGGACAGTACTGTCCCACTGAAATCGGGATGCTGGGGAGGGGTGCCGCCCCTGTACGACCGCACTGGTCGAACAGCCCTAGAGCCGGCCCTGATAATACCCCATATCAGTGTTTGCTGGGAGCTGTGTTATTCCCCCTCATACATCACTGTACAGTCTCCTCTCCCCTATATAATAATAATACTACATATCAGTGTGTGCTGGGAGCCGTGTTATTCCCCCTCATATATCACTGTACAGTCACCTCTCCCCTATATAATAATAATAATACCACATATCAGTGTGTGCTGAGAGCTTTGTTATTCCCCCTCATATATAACTGTACGGTCCCCTCTCCTCTACATAATAATAATACCACATATCAGTGTGTGCTGGGAGCTGTGTTATTCCCCCTCATATCACTGTACAGTCCCCTCCCCCCTATATAATAATAATACCACATATCAGTGTGTGCTGGGAGCTGTGTTATTCCCCCTCATATATCACTATACAGTCCCCTCTCTATATAATACCACATATCAGTGTGGAGAGCTGTGTTATTCCCCCTCATATATCACTGTCCGGTCCCCTCTCCTCTATATAATAATAATACCACATATCAATGTGAGATGGGAGCTGTGTCATTCCCCCTCATATATCACTGTATGGTCCCCTCTCCTCTATATAATAATAATACCACATATCAGTGTGTGCCGGGAGCTGTTATTCCCCCTCATATATCACTGTATGGCCCCATCCCCCAATATAATAATATTACCACATATGTGTGTGTGCTGGGAGCTGTGTTATTCCCCCTCATATATCACTGTACTGTCCCCTCTCCTCTATATAATAATAATAATAATAATACCACATATCAGTGTGTGCTGAGAGCTGTTATTCCCCCTCATATATCACTATACAGTCCCCTACCCCCTATATAATAATACCATATATCAGTGTGTGATGGGAGCTGTGTTATTCCCCCTCATATATCACTGTACAGTCCCCTACCCCCTATATAATAATACCACATATCAGTGTGTGCTGGGAGCTGTGTTATTCCTCCTCATATATCACTGTACAGTCCCCTCTCCTCTATATAATAATAATACCACATATCAGTGTGTGCTGAGAGCTGTGTTATTCCCCCTCATATATCACTGTACAGTCCCCTACCCCCTATATAATATACCATATATCAGTGAGTGATGGGAGCTGTGTTATTCCCTCTCATATATCACTGTACAGTCCCCTACCCCCTATATAATAATACCACATATCAGTGTGTGCTGGGAGCTGTGTTATTCCCCCTCATATCACTGTACAGTCCCCTCCCCCCTATATAATAATAATACCACATATCAGTGTGTGCTGGGAGCTGTGTTATTCCCCCTCATATATCACTATACAGTCCCCTCTCTATATAATACCACATATCAGTGTGGAGAGCTGTGTTATTCCCCCTCATATATCACTGTCCGGTCCCCTCTCCCCTATATAATAATAATACCATATATCAGTGTGTGATGGGAGCTGTGTTATTCCCTCTCATATATCACTGTACAGTCCCCTACCCCCTATATAATAATACCACATATCAGTGTGTGCTGGGAGCTGTGTTATTCCCCCTCATATATCACTATACAGTCCCCTCTCCCCTATATAATAATAATACCACATATCAGTGTGTGCTGAGAGCTGTGTTATTCCCCCTCATATATCACTGTACAGTCCCCTACCCCCTATATAATAATACCATATATCAGTGTGTGATGGGAGCTGTGTTATTCCCTCTCATATATCACTGTACAGTCCCCTACCCCCTATATAATAATACCACATATCAGTGTGTGCTGGGAGCTGTGTTATTCCCCCTCATATCACTGTACAGTCCCCTCCCCCCTATATAATAATAATACCACATATCAGTGTGTGCTGGGAGCTGTGTTATTCCCCCTCATATATCACTATACAGTCCCCTCTCTATATAATACCACATATCAGTGTGGAGAGCTGTGTTATTCCCCCTCATATATCACTGTCCGGTCCCCTCTCCTCTATATAATAATAATACCACATATCAATGTGAGATGGGAGCTGTGTCATTCCCCCTCATATATCACTGTATGGTCCCCTCTCCTCTATATAATAATAATACCACATATCAGTGTGTGCCGGGAGCTGTTATTCCCCCTCATATATCACTGTATGGCCCCATCCCCCAATATAATAATATTACCACATATGTGTGTGTGCTGGGAGCTGTGTTATTCCCCCTCATATATCACTGTACTGTCCCCTCTCCTCTATATAATAATAATAATACCACATATCAGTGTGTGCTGAGAGCTGTTATTCCCCCTCATATATCACTATACAGTCCCCTACCCCCTATATAATAATACCATATATCAGTGTGTGATGGGAGCTGTGTTATTCCCCCTCATATATCACTGTACAGTCCCCTACCCCTATATAATAATACCACATATCAGTGTGTGCTGGGAGCTGTGTTATTCCTCCTCATATATCACTGTACAGTCCCCTCTCCTCTATATAATAATAATACCACATATCAGTGTGTGCTGAGAGCTGTGTTATTCCCCCTCATATATCACTGTACAGTCCCCTACCCCCTATATAATAATACCATATATCAGTGTGTGATGGGAGCTGTGTTATTCCCTCTCATATATCACTGTACAGTCCCCTACCCCCTATATAATAATACCACATATCAGTGTGTGCTGGGAGCTGTGTTATTCCCCCTCATATATCACTATACAGTCCCCTCTCCCCTATATAATAATAATACCACATATCAGTGTGTGCTGGGAGCTGTGTTATTCCTCCTCATATATCACTGTACGGTCCCCTCTCCCCTATATAATAACAATACCATATATCAGTGTGTGATGGGAGCTGTGTTATTCCCTCTCATATATCACTGTACAGTCCCCTACCCCCTATATAATAATACCACATATCAGTGTGTGCTGGGAGCTGTGTTATTCCCCCTCATATATCACTATACAGTCCCCTCTCCCCTATATAATAATAATACCACATATCAGTGTGTGCTGGGAGCTGTGTTATTCCTCCTCATATATCACTGTACAGTCCCCTCTCCTCTATATAATAATACCACATATCAGTGTGTGCTGAGAGCTGTGTTATTCCCCCTCATATATCACTGTACAGTCCCCTACCCCCTATATAATAATACCACATATCAGTGTGTGCTGGGAGCTGTGTTATTCCCCCTCATATATCACTATACAGTCCCCTCTCCCCTATATAATAATAATACCACATATCAGTGTGTGCTGGGAGCTGTGTTATTCCCCCTCATATATCACTATACAGTCCCCTCTCCCCTATATAATAATAATACCACATATCAGTGTGTGCTGGGAGCTGTGTTATTCCTCCTCATATATCACTGTACAGTCACCTCTCCTCTATATAATAATAATACCACATACATATAATGTACAATAGAACAAGTTACCTCTCTACGTGTGTAGTACGTGTGCTTAAATTGGCGGCAGCAAGCTGTGGCCCCGCCCCCTTCGGCGCGTCACACGTTAGAGGATATGATGTTAGAACATATTTTCTTTCAAAGAGACTATAAGAAAATGGCCGCCACTCTTGACTCTTGAGGAGACAAATTCTCGGTTTAAATTTTAGCTCTAGTGATGTCCCCTCATTTGTCTTTACTGCCGTCCATCATAAATTTCTACTGCCTGATTGGCTGGCTGCTCGTCACCTTATTGCTCGGCATGGCAGGAGGCTAGTGGCGTGGGCGGCCATATAGTCGGGTGGTGGGAGGAGCCGCTCTGCAGCCTTAGCATACGATTGGCTGATGTGTCCTGAGTGGGAGGGGCCAGCTCTGTGATGGGTATGTTGCCTGGGTTATTATATGAGAGTTAGGACGGGAGACAGACAGTAACCATAGCTACAGAGAGACAGCCAGGGACGCTGAGGAGACCTCTCCCCATAGATCACTGGCTGATTGACCTGTGTGATGTACCCAATGTATAATGAAGGGTGTAATCTCTCCGTCCCATACGCTGCCAGGAGCCTCGGTCAACAGTAAAAAGGTTGACACCAGGTGGCTGACAGTCGATAGGTACAAAAGGTCGACATAGGAATGGTCGACATTTTTTTTAGGAAGGGATGGTTAGGGTTAGGTACCAATGGGATGGTTAGAAAAAAAAGGTGTCGACCATTTTGTGCCAACCATTCCCACGTCGTCCTTTTGACCCTAGCGACCTTTTGTACCAGTCGACCTACGTCCATGTCAACCTTTTGTAACAGTCAACCAATTAACTGTCGACCATTTGGTGTCAACATATACACTGTCGAACTTTTTATTGTCGATCTCATTACATACTTTCCTAACCTCCCAATTCAGCCGGGAGCCTCCCGAAAATCGGGTGCTGCTCCCGACCCCCCTTTAAGGCAGGCAAGCCGGCCGCCGACCCCCCCGGTGATTCATGCTAAATCGTGTCATTTTGGCCCCACCCCCTGCTTGACAATGCAGGTAGTCGCCCACCCACACTCCGCCCCCAATGCCACGCCCCCTTGATTTGCCGATCTGGCTCCCCCCTCCCAGAAGGGGCAGCGTGCATGTCGGCAACCCTGTCTCATGATCCACACCCCGCTGCCTGTAACCTCATGCAATGCTGCATATAAGATTTGTACTATATAAAGAGAGGAAAAAAACAAAACGTTATACAATACTTCCTTCTGGTTCTGTGCGTGGGATAAGGATCCGCGGCTCGCGCTGACTCCGGCCTCCTCTGATGATATTGCAGACACTGAATCAGAGATAGAGAAACAGTCGTGAGGCTCCACACCATTTTCTGTAAGCTCCGCCCCTTTTCCTTAAGCCGCGCCCCCTTTTCGGCAGCGCGCGCTTTCAGGCGCGCGAGCGGTCACTCATTCTCAACTTTAAATGTTGGGAGGTATGGCACACTGTACCCATTTGTTATGTTTGTAGCTCAATAAACTACTTTAAGCCAGGAGTAAACCACAGTAATTCATTTCCTTAGAGCTTGTTATGTACAATAAGATGTCATCGCCCAAAGCTGAGAGTTTAATTTTGGCAGTTCCCAGTTTCTCAAAGAGAAGATGGCAGCTGCGATTACACACGCAGGTCCATTGCGAAAATATGCTAATGACTACAATCTCAACGCTATTATAGAGACGCCCACTACTGCTTTCACACATCCGTAACACCTTGCAGTCCTGCGTATACATCGGGAACATCGAGTAACATCGGCTCCTCTCGCACAATTAAAGCAGGTCAGACCTTACTCAGAAATTGCTAACCTCGTCGCACGCAGTGAGTACTCAAGCTGCGTATGCCGTGGCTAATTGATGCACACCCCTCAAACGTAGAGACGGCACGCCTGCATTTCGCCGACCACCCCCTAACGCTCACTTCTGCTCAAATCACCCTGCGATGGGTCTGCGTAGTCTTTGCGATCGCAGTCCGATCACAGCGGAGCCTTCGCGTACTGCAATGCACGTGCAGTACGCAACAATCGGCCGTCTGCATGTGTAATCGCAATAGCGATCCGTAATGAATCGGGCACTATGTCATTAGATAAATAATAGAGGCGACATAGGACATCCAAGTCTTGTATCACTCTGCATAATTATCTGGTCTCCTTTAACCCTATTAAAGCAATAAAGATATAGACAGTTGTAAATAAAAGTAACATATTAAGGCCCTGATCGATTTGTTACGCAATGCAGCTGCGAAAATATGCTAATAGTTCTAAATCTAACCCAAGCATAAGGACGCCCACCGCTGCCTGGTCATCTGCATTCGACGTCGCTTGCATGCGTAAATATGCGTAACATCGATTTACGGCGAGCACCTATCCTGCCGCAGACTCGGCAGCTCTCCCGACACGCAGAGGGCTCTCATGCTGAGTAGGGGAACGCATTGGCTAATTAATGCACGCCTCCGTAATGGCGTTTAAGCAGTCAAACACACCTGCCTTTATTACCCACCCCCCATTACCTCCCCCAAACGCTGACAACCTGTCACTCACTTTGCAATGGATTTCTTTGTGCGTCCGTAATCCGTAATCGCAATGTGATCGCTGCCAATGCGCAGTGCAGCTTATACGCATGCGGGATGGCAAATAATCGCTCGATCTCCGTACGCAATCGCCATTGAGTCCATCTCTGAATCAGGCCCTAAGTGGACAAAAGATGGGTGGAATTCATACTGCTCCAAAACCTCAAATAAATGGGGCCATGCAACGGTGTCCAAAGCTTTGTTTGTGCCCAAGCATAATAGCAAGGCCCTAACGTGCAGATAATGGTAAGCAGCAATAACTGCAGCTATTACCCATCTGTTAAACTGTCAATGGGTCTGGAAGGATAATCTGAAGCCAATTTGTCATTATTGAGACATTATTATCTGGGGGATCCCGGCTGTTAGAATCCCGACGTCAGCATCCCGAAAAGGGTTAGCATACCGACAATTGTTGGTCGGTATGCTAACCCTCCTCCTTTCCCTACCCTAGCCCTCCTTCTTTGGTGCCTAACCCTATCCTCCCCTTAGTGACTAACCCTAACCCTCCCCCTTAGTGCCTAACCCTGACCCTCCCCCTAGTGATTAACCCTCCTCCTTAGTGCCTAACCCTCTCCCTAGTGACTAACCCTCCCCCTTAGTGCCTAACCCTCCCCCTAGTGACTAACCCTAACCCTCCCCCTTAGTGTCTAACCCTAACCCTCCCCCTAGTGACTAACCCTCCCCCTAGTGACTAACCCTAACCCTCCCCCTTAGTGTCTAACCCTCCCCCTAGTGACCAACCCTAACCCTCCCCCTAATGACTAACCATAACACTCCCCCTTAATGCCTAACCCCCCCCTAGTGACTATCCCTAACCCTCCCCCTTAGTGCCTAACCCTTCTCCAAGTGACTAACCCCAACTCTCCCCCTTAGTATCTAACCCTAACCCTCCCCCTAGTGCCTAACCCTGCAGCCTAAACCATGATACTTACCGTTGGTATCCCGGCGGTTGCGATGCCAGCGCCGGGCTTCTGATCGGTGTCAGGATTTTGGCACCGGTAATAGGAGCATTGGCATGAAGACACTGAAAGTGTCGTAATCATGGTCACGACACAATACTAAAGGAGTAGGCAGCATGAGACGAAAATCAAATATTTTACATAATAGCACTTTTTCTATATTTTCTCACCAAATAAAGTAGCACAGTGCACCAAGGAGTAATCTGGACAACACAAAAAGAAAATAGAAGAGGGGAGGGCAGATATTGACAAAAGCCACGTAACTGTAGAGTACCAATCATAGTAGGGCAGGGAAATGTCCCCAATAATAGAACAAAGGAGAATTACGGTTTGTGCCGCCAGGTTTAACAATCTACTGGGTAAATGAAAGGCTAAAAATAAGAGACTAATAACACAGGTCTGCGAAATTTAAGGTATTGAAAGCTTTTTTAATAATACTTTTATATTCTTAATTATACTTTTGTGTACATCAAGAAATAGTATATTAAAAAAAATTACCACATCACATTTACCTATAAGGGGGTTACATACATTTTTAAGAAAAAAAACCAAGAAGTTTAATTGTTTTTGACATATTTATTGTGAAATATGAAGAAGTGTAGATGATATCACTGTGTTTTTGTCTTAATTACAAAATAAAATAACAATAAACTCAAACAATAATAGAAACAAAACCATAATTATTGAAAAAATTGTTAATATCTTGGGGTTTTTTTGTCTTCAAACTTCGTTTTATCGCTTTTCGCTTATAAGCTTTTTCTGTGTCGTCTCTGTGTATCACACAGCAGTAGTCAGCCATCATGCTGACGTCCCAACGACCCTGGTATCTTCTTTCTACATCTTTAACGTCTTGGTGGAACCGTTCACCCTGTTCTTCACTGTAGTGTAGTCTAGTGTGTGTGTGTGTGTGTAGTGTGTACTGTGTATGTGGCAGGGGTTCAAATGAGCCGGCACAGGGCAAAACTGTGTTGCACCTGTTGTATTTGGTTCCACCTTCACTAGCTCACCTTGTAGTAGTAGTGTGTGTGCAATGTTCCTTTAGACAGTATGGGGTTTAGGCCCTTTGTAAATTTCAGCTTATGATGAGAACTGAATTGCAACGTTCTATACTACCGACTGAATTCATTTAAGACAATGTTTTATAATAAATGTAGGCAGAATACATTTATTACTTTAAAGAATATGAAAGAAATGACATTCATAAATACACGGCCAATGTTCTGCAATAGGAATCAGTGTACTTAAAGGCTGGTACAGCTCCAATGTGCCCGCTGGTTGTGAATGGCAGGAAGACTCCCTCCAAGGTCTTGAACTTAAGGTCATATCCTGGGGAAAGGGTAAAATGCTCTGCTCAGAGGTCTGATTCAGCCCAATGTACTACCCAGATGGTCAGGGTTGGATATGGGAGACCAGCAGTTGGGATGCCGGCTGTCAAAACACCGACAGTGGCATCCCGATGCTCAGAATCCCAACAGGAGCTCTGTAAGTATTTTAGACACCCTCCTTCACCTCCTAACCCTTCCTTCCTGCATCCTATCCCTCTCCCCCCGCACCCCAACCATCCCCCCTATGTGCCTAAACCTAACCCTCTCCCCCACCGCCCCCGCGGCGTAAAGCTAACCCAGCCCACTATTCTTACATTTGGAATGCCGGCTGTCGAGATTACGGCGTCGGCATGTCAACTGATGTCGGGATTCCGGCGCCGGTATTTTGGCCGTGGGTCAGGATTCCGGGCCCCGGGAATTCGACCGCTGGCATCCCGTGCAGCGGTAAATTAACTACATCCCGTTCAGACAGGTGACTTGGCTCGCTGTAAACAGCAGATGCTGGCATATACAAGAGACTGTAGGGGGTATATCTACTAAAGTGAGAGTTTTTAGAAGTGCAGATGTTGCCCATAGCAACCAATCAAATTCTAGCTATTATCTTCTAGAAGGTGCTAGTTAAATGTTAAGTATAATCTGATTGGTTGCTATGGGCAACATCTCCACTTCTATAAACCCGCACTTTAGTAAATATACCCATCAGAGTCCACTTGTGCGACTCTGGGTAAATACAGCCCCAATTACAGAGATCTGTGCCCAGCCACGGCAATTTCATGCTCAGTAGCTCTGTCGGAGCCAATTTTTGGGACACTGTGGGCTGTAAGTTGACTGCTCCTACGTATATTAAAGACTAATAATTGCACCTATATGTGTTGAAACAAGTGCCACACTATAGACTGATTGCCCAGAGGAACGGGAATATTTAACACCGGACATTCTGGTAAAGACCTCATTATAGGTCTTTTATATGCATTTTGTTCTAGTGCGGTCATACCAATATATCTATCAGGGCCGGCTCCAGGGGTCGGAGCACCCTGTGCCGGCCCTTAATAAGGTGCCCGAAATTGGGGCGTGGCCTAATTACCATAGGCCACACCCCCTACATGCCGTTATTTGGAGGCGTGCCCTCATGGCACGCCTCCAAATAACGTCAGGCTGGGGGTAAAGCCCAGCCCTCTCCCGTCAGTGAATTAATGCCGCGCGCATGCGCGCTGCATCCATTCACACTCTGGGGGTCCAGCACCGCCGCACAGCTGCGGCGTTGGGGGTCCCCAACCTCCCGATTTGACCACCCAAGGGCCACTTCAGTACTGTCCCGCTGAAATCGGGATGCTGGGGAGGGGTGCGCCCTCTACGGGTGGCGCCCCTGGGCGACCGCACTGGTCGAACACCCCTAGAGCCGGCCCTGATATCTATTATCATAGTATATTCAATTCTGCATGAGATTGAAAGTAGATTGTGTTTTAAACATTTTTTTTAATTTTGATTATTACTGGATTATTCATTATAGTAGACAATTTTCTGCCAATGAAAGCAGCTGCTTTTTCAATATTGAATGTTTTTATGGGTCTGTGGGCGCCTCACCTGTGTACATCATAATCTATTCATGCTGTACATAGCGGATCCGTTTTCCTTATATGTCCATATTTGTTTCTCTGTCAGAGTTGATCATTACTGCTGCTAAGTCACCTACAGTATGTTATGGGCCTGCAAATATCTCTTGGCTCTTCTCAAGTGTGTAACAATTTTTTTGTGGGTAGGGAAGAGGTGGTTCTTTATGTAGCTTTGAGGAGGGCAGGTTCCTTCGGATTAAGGCGTCGCGGAGTTGGTGTTAGTATACGGGGTAGGTGGTTAGTTCTGAGGTTGCTTGCTGTTTGTCTTACGTCTTATAGAATTTAAATGTGGAACGTAGCCCTGCAGAGATAAGTACTAATGAATAAGTATTGTTTCAAAAACTCATTACCCTTCTTCAAAATAAACTTTTCACAGTATCATTCCAACTTTCACCATCATCACGAGGGGTTCGGTCAGAGCCGGCCCTAGCCAATTTGGTGCACTAGGCAAAATTTTGACTGGTGCCCCCTGGCAGATAATCCCACCACAAATCAAAGGTCCCCATTTATCTACGAAGCATAACCCCTTTAGCGCTCGCTAAAGGGGTTATGCCATCTTTTCTGGATTTAACAAACAGTGGTAATCAAAGATTACCGCTGTTTGTCAAGCATCGCTCTCGCTATCTTTTAGATGGCGAGAGCAATGCGGTCCCCACTGAAGGCAATGGAGACCCAGCAGAGCCTTCCAGGCACTGCCGGGTCCCCATGTTATGCACATGCGCAGACGGACGGTCTCGCATAACACCAGAGCCCTGTCGCTGGCAGTGTTAGGCAGCCAGCAGCCCAGCGGAGGACCTCACAGACGAGGAGGACCTCACGGGACCTCGCTGGGGAGGGTTAGGTATTGGTAAATACCAGTACATTTTTAGTTTGTATCACAATGATACTAAACGAAAAATTGGGCTGGTGTTTACCATCGTTGATAAATGGGGGCCTAAGTATATATATAGATTCCTGTTTGGATCGGCACTCAGAGACTTCCATGAAATATATATATATAAGCAGCTACAAATGAACGGCGGCACTCAGAGACTTCCATGAAAAAGATATATATTCAAACACCCATAATGGACACCAAAGTTTCGGGACCACAACATCCCCTTGACAAAGGGACGTTGTGACGTTGGTGTCCATTATGGGTGTTTGAATACATATCTTTTTCATGGAAGTCTCTGAGTGCCGCCGTTCATTTGTAGCTGCTTATATATATATGTGTATATATATATATATATATATATATATACAGTCAGGTCCATAAATATTGGGACATTGACAGAATTTTCATATTTTGGCCTCTATTCACCACCACAATGGCTTTGAAATGAAACAAACAAGATGTGCTTTAACTGCAGACTTTCAGATTTAATTTGAGGGTAATTACATCCAAATCAGGTGAACGGTGTAGGAATTACAACGGTTTCTATATGTGCCTCCCACTTTTTAAGGGGCCAAAAGTAATGGGACAAACTAAACAATCCTAAATCTAACTTTCACTTTTTAATACTTTGTTGCAAATCCTTTGCAGGCAATTACAGCCTGAAGTCTGGAACACATAGACATCACCAGACGCTGGGTTTCATCCCTGGTGATGCTCTGCCAGGCCTCTACTGCAAATGTTTTCAGTTCCTGCTTGTTCTTGGGGCATTTTCCCTTCAGTTTTGTCTTCATCAAGTGAAATGCATGCTCAATCAGATTCAGGTCAGGGGATTGACTTGGCCATTGCATAACATTCCACTTTTTAGCCTTAGAAAACTCTTTGGTTGCTTTTGCAGTATGCTTCTGGTCATTGTCCATCTGCACTGTGAAGCGCCGTCCAATGACTTTGACACATATACATCTACCTCCTGGAGAGTGTTTTTGATTTGGCCAACTGTTGTGAAGGGGTTTTTCTTCACCAGGGAAATAATTCTTCTGTCATCCACCACAGTTGTTTTCCGTGGTCTTCCAGTGTTGCTGAGCTCTCCGGTGCATTCTTTCTTTTTAAGAATGTTCCAAACAGTTGATTTGGCCACACCTAATGTTTTTGCTATCTCTCTGATGGGTTTGTTTTGATTTTTCAGCCTAATGATGGCTTGCTTCACTGATAGTGACAGCTCTTTGGATCTCATATTGAGAGTTGACAGCAACTGATTCCAAATGCAAATGTCACACCTAGAATCAACTCCAGACCTTTTACCAGCTTAATTGATAATGAAATAATGAGGGAATAGCCCACACCTGTCCATGAAATAGCTTTTGAGTTGATAGTCCCATTACTTTTGGCCCCTTAAAAAGTGGGAGGCACATATAGAAACTGTTGTAAATCCTACACCGTTCATCCGATTTGGATGTAATTACCCTCAAATTAAATCTGAAAGTCTGCAGCTAAAGCACATCTTGTTTGTTTCATTTCAAAACCATTGTGGTGGTGAATAGAGGCCAAAATCTGAAAATTCTGTCAATGTCCCAATATTTATGGACCTGACTGTATATATATATATATATATATATATATACATATACGAAAAGTGCAATAAAAAGCATCTGAGACATAAGCTTTCATTTATTTGAAATCTGAGGAGTGCCGCCCATGTCTTGTGTGTGTATATATATATATATATATATATATATAATATATGTATACACACACACACACATATATTTATATATATATATATATATATATATACACACACACATTATCTATATATGTATATATACATACACTATAAACATATATATATATATTTAAATATATACAGTATACGGACAGATGGCCTGATTCAGAGCCTGCTCTGAATCAGGGCGTGTTTTTTTTTTCCTTCCGGCCTCTTGGACGCTCGCATAGCTGTGGGTTACCACCCACAGCTTATGCGAGCGTCCATGATGATGGTCGCGATGGTCAAGATCATTGCGACCATCGGGCTTGCGACGAGACCCTGCGGTAGGGTCTCGGTGACCGCAAGCCCTGGAGTGATTTTGGCTCTATCAGAGCCAAAATCACTCCCACTGACATCACTAGTGATGTCAGTGGGGCCGGACCCAGACGGTAGGCGTTCCCATGGGAACGCCTCCGTCTGGCAGCCACGCCCCCGGCACGCCCACCAAAGGGGGCATGCTGTCAGTCACCATCGACAGCACACCCCCTTTGGTGCGAGACCTATAACAACGGCTACCCCGTCGTTATTCGGGTCTCGCGCATGCGCACTAGGGCACCATCGACCCGCTTGCGAGCGCTCGCAGGCGGGTCTGAATCAGGGCCAGAGGCCGGTGCCACAAAATATAAACAGCAAAGGTGCACATCCACAGACCAAAGCTGACCCCTTTACACAAACGCAGAAGTGCAGCAATCCATGGACTTCAAGGAAATGAACACAGCACAATGCATAATTTTACCAACATTAAGCCTTGTGCTGTGGTTATTTCCTTGAAGTCCACGGAGTGCTGCCATTCTTCTGCATTATATATATATATAAATGACAGGCTTAATACACAGCACTCAACCATCTGGGGTGCCCTTGGCATGTGACCACACCATCTACATAAAAAATATCATACAAACTTGGCACTCACATGCGTTTCAAACTGCAACTCCTTTGAACATAGGGAATGTTGGTTCCAAAATATTGCAATCATTTGTTAAGCTGACCACCGCTTCACGGTCATTCCCATCTGGCCAGTCCCTATACTGACTCTCAGACAAATGAACCTGATCTGCCACCTTTGGCTCAAGCTTGCAAACATTTTAAACATAACTATGGGTCCTGCCTTAAAGAGACAGGACCACACCCAGGGCTATCAGTTAATAAGCACCGGTAATAGAAAAGAGTTTGTCTTACATTTGAAAAACAGGTGCCCTAGAAAGTTTGTATGATAATATATATATATATATATATATATATTCTCTATGACAATGTTGTTTTTTTGGGGGATATATATATATATACACACACACATGACACAGCTCAGCCCCCCTCTCTGTCCAAAGTGCCTACTTGCCTGAGCAGGTTACACTTACTTTTCGATGCAGCTTATGCTGCTGCTCTTGGCGCATGGTCCAAGGGCTGGGCGCTGGGCAGTGGCGGGCAGGCTGCTAGTATGGAAGCAGAGCTGTGAAGTAGCTCACGGGTCTTTGCTCCACAAAGGCCCATGGGAGGAGTGGGCGTGGTTTGGCATGCCCAGCATGCCCTCCCGTTGCCGTCTTGTCTCCTACTGTAGCCAATAGCCAGAATGAGCTTCTGTGCAGAAGCTCATTTTGACCTGGCTCACAGTCAGTCAGTGAGTCACCTGACCGGCTGACTGTCCAATCGGAGCTGAGTTCTGATTGCAGCAGCAACGGGAGGGGAAGGGGCAGCATCGCGAAGAGGGGCAGCATCGCCGAGGGGGCAGCGTCAGAGCCCTGGAATGCCCCAAGGCATTCCAGTCGCCCTAGGCATTTGCTTAGAATGCCTATGCCTAGGGCCGGCTCTGGGTTCGTGCCACCTTCCTCACTGAGACATATATTTATATTGAAAAGAAAAAAAGGATGAGGATCAAAAGGTGCACTCCTTATCTGTATCATGCGTCTATATATCAATGTATAACATGTTCAATATCTTTAAAACATAACCTTTTATTATCTGCTTATTTAAAGCATGGAAATCATCCACAAATTTATTTCGGCCAAAATAAAATATAAATTATTAGAAAGAAATGTGAATAAAGTATGAATACTTACTTGCTCCCATTCACGGTTACAGGACTTTCTTCGGGCTGCACCCACTCTATGGAATGCCTTACCACGCACAATAAGACTTACCTCTAGTCTCCAATCCTTCAAGCGTTCCCTGAAAACTCACCTCTTCAGACAAGCTTATCAGATTCCAGAACCGACCACATAACCTTCATAGCTTCCATGTCTTAATACATCCCCTCTCACAGTCCACACATAACCTCACATATTGTCTTTCTTTCACATACTCCTGACATTTGGCCGACATTCCTGTGTGACTGGATCATGCAGCTCACCAAGAAACTGTGCATTCCGGCTGGACCAAAATGCAATATATAGCACCTATCCTTGTGTATGAATGCCTATTTCCCTATAGATTGTAAGCTTGCGAGCAGGGCCTTCCTACCTATATATCTGTCTGTTATTATCCAGTTTTGTTCTATAAATGTTTCCAATTGTAAAGCGCAACGGAATATGCTGCGCTATATAAGAAACGGTTAATAAATAAAATGAAATACTGTGATTCAAATTATACATCTGCTGTGTCTGTGTCCTACTTGTAATATCCCTAAGTATTGGCAGGTAGTTACACTTGTATTAACCAGTGCTTTAGTCACGTATTTTTAGGAACAGTCTGATCATTTGAACCATACAGTCCATATCACATACTCCTCTCACTGAATAGTTTACCCTTTACTCTGTTCAAAGGTGTCCTCTATGACAATTGACTTACTTATATTGTAACACTAGAAACAAAGGGCCTGATTCAGAGGTGCTCGCTATTTGCGAGCGCACGCGACCATTGGGCTTGCGAGGAGACCCTGTGGTAGGGTCTCAGGTCTCGCAAGCCCGAGTGGACTTCCTGCTCTAATAGAGCAGGAAGTACACTACTGATATCACGAGTGATGTCAGTAGGTTCCTTTGAGAACGCCTCAGATTTTTCAGCCACCCTCCCTCCCCGCCTACAAAACGGGGCAAGCTGTCGATCAACATCGATAGCCGCCCCGTTTTGTTGTGAGACCAGGAGCGAGTGATTTCTCACTCGCTACGGGGCTTGCGCACGTACGTTGCGCACGACGGGCGTGCGCACTGGGCCACCATCGGCCCGCTTGTGAGCGCAATGCGCTTGCGAGCGGGTCTGAATCAGGCCCAAAGTATCTAAGGGTTTGTGCTGATACCACGTCTCACGCTGACTGTATGATGTGTAAATCACTAATCCTGCAGGTTCACTGTTTTCTCTCACAAAGAGGCGAACCCATCTTTCCACTCACATCTTCCGATATTTGTAAGTTGTTTATATATTAGTTCTTAAACGTGAGGGGCGATGCTGTTTTTCTATTGCTTATTCAGGCAGAAAGATCTTCACACTACACATTCTCTTCTGGGCAGAGCTGTAACTAGACTTTTTGGTGCCCTGTGCCAGAGAGAGTATTGCACCCCCCCCTCCCAATTTTTAACTATGGATATAAGATAGTGCACCTGAAAAAGGGCCATGGCCTCATGGGGAAGGGCCAGGGAAGAGATAGGGGAGGCCAGGAGATGCTGGGGATAAATAGGGACATAGTGCACCTGAGAGAGGGCCATGGCCTCATGGGGAAGGGCCAGGGAAGAGAAAGGGAGGCCAGGAGATGCTGGGGATAAATAGGAACATAATATAGTGCACCTGAGAGAGGGCCATGGCCTCATGGGGAAGGGCCAGGGAAGAGATAGGGAGGCCAGGAGATGCTGGGGATAAATAGGGACATAGTGCACCTGAGAGAGAGCCATAGCCTCATGGGGAAGGGCCAGGGAAGAGATAGGGAGGCCAGGAGATGCTGGGGATAAATAGGGACATAGTGCACCTGAGAGAGGGCCATGGCCTCATGGGGAAGGGACAGGGAAGAGATAGGGGAGGCCAGGAGATGCTGGGGATAAATAGGGACATAGTACACCTGAGAGAGGGCCATGGCCTCATGGGGAAGGGCCAGGGAAGAGATAGGGGAGGCCAGGAGATGCTGGGGATAAATAGGGACATAGTGCACCTGAGAGAGGGCCATGGCCTCATGGGGAAGGGCCAGGGAAGAGATAGGAGAGGCCAGGAGATGCTGGGGATAAAAGAAGAGGAAGCTACAAGTGGGAATGATAATAAACAGGAAAATTGACAGGTCCAAACAGCGCCCCCTGCCCTGCGGTGCCCTGTGCCATGGCACTGGTCACACTACCCTAGTTACGGCCATGCTGCTGGGAGACACTGTCGTTTCTGGTAACCCCGATTTCAGCACGAATGTAATACAAAACTGCAACTGACATAAATTTAAATGTCTCTTATTTGTTTGGCTGTATTTCACGATCTCTCTGTAGGATGTCACGGTCTCCTCACTTATTCAGGAAACCTGTGCATGTATTACATTGACATTTAACTCTCACAGTATGCTGGGCATGTGGGATGCAGTCCAAAATAGCTGGTATATTCAGCTTGCCTGCACCCATCCTACCATCTATTAGCAAACTGTTATTAGTCCAGAGGTTTTTATTTTCCACAATAGCGATTATATATCCTCATTGTGCTTATATAAACCAGTTAAATAACATTCTGTATGATATTAAATAACATTTATCCTGAAAAAGGTAAATGCAGTCACCCGCATACACACTGTCTTGTATACGGGATCGGTATCATTTACTGCTAGCCACATAGCCAGCGGTTCAAATCGAGACAGCGGCAGACCGACATGGGTGAAAATCCCGAACGGTGATTAAGGTAAGTAACCCTAAACTCTCCCTCCCTAACCCTCCCTTTGGGGTGCCTAAGCCTAACCTCCCCCGCATGCCTAACCCTAATCCCCCCTCTAAGTGCCTAAACCTAACCCCCACTTCCCCACTGCCTAAACCTAACCCCCCGGGAGCCTCTAACCTAACCCTCCCCCCCACGCACGGCTGTCCGCGCCAGCGCCCGACTTACCTTCGAGCGGGATGCCGGCGTCAGGCTCCCGGCGTAGGTAAAATGACAGGCGTCAGGATTTCGACGCCTGTCATTTAACCCTTGCCGGGATTAGACAGTCGGGAAGCTGGCGGTTGGGATTCTGTCCGTCGGCTTCCCCTTGTATACAACGGACAGCATGTGGATTATTAGTTATCAGTCTACAAACTTTCCTTATGTATCAGTCACAATATTACTTTACTCTTAGCGTTGTAGGAGTGTGTACATACGCCAGTTATTAGATCTGCCGTGTGCCAAATATTTTTTGCTGCATACTTGATCGAGGAATGATAATAAGTACAAAGGTTAGCAAGCTCCTGGTGTCAGTCTGGACGCATGATGAGCATTCCTGCTCTCACACTGAGCCGGCCGCTGACAATGTAATTGCCTCTTATAAACAATCTCCCTGTTCGGCTTTAATCATTTAGCACGCATAACCTAACGTGACCTTCATGAGCACATTCATTATTTCACTGACACATAGACACAGTGGATGTGCCGCCAATGCGCATTTCGCCCCTAAGGCTTTATCAAGGCAAAGTCTTACGTCTGTTGACTGTAGTCAAGGTTGTTGTAGACAAGGAACAATGTCGGCATCTCAAATGTCAACGGTGAAATGCTGACATTCTCAGAATATCGACTTTAGGGTTAGGCTGCGGGCAGGGGAAGGTAAGAGCTAGATCCTGGGGGGAGGAATTAGGGATTGGGGAGAGTTCTCACTGGAACGCTGGCGCATCAAATGACTCCACCAGAACCGCTCATCACATGAAGACTGGGATCCAGAAGCCGCCATTGAAGATGCCGTTGCCGTCGGGACCAGGTAAGACACCACTAGACACCAGGGACGGATTCTCAACATTCCATCATGTCAACATTTCAGCAGTGTCCACATGATGTCAACATGGTCAATTATCAACATGCTAAGCTTGAAGGTAGTAATTAGGACTGTTGACCAAGTATACCAAAACCGGTTGTGTATCCGACTCATCCATCCTGTTCTAGGGATTTGTCTATTCTTATACATAGAAAAGTATGTTTTGCTCTAGATAGACTCTAAATTGACCCCTGGGACCGTTGAGTCTTTCTTAGTGGTAGGATCCATTCTACCCTGAAGAGAATAAGGTTAGGCACTAAGGGGGGAGGGTTAGGTTTAGGGTGCAGGGAGGGGGAGGTTAGGTTTAGGCACCGGGGAGGGAGGGTTAGTGGTAGGGAGAGGGGGTGTGCTATGTTACCGGTATCCTAGCCATGTAGGGCTGCCGGCGTTTGGATTTTGACTGCCGGCATCTCGTATCCATCCCATCCACCACTTTCCATTGGCTTTGGGGATAGATACGGATTACAGCAGGGACAACTCTTCTGGAAACGTAATTCATTCTATCTCACATAGATGGGAACCGATTCTGAACTGGTGGCATCTTTGAGGAGCTACTTCCATACACTCTTCTGGGATGGGTTCAAAGCATACTTGAGGGGGACATTAACAATGCTTTTGTTGGCTACTTACATTTATTTTGCCGATAGTAGTGACCCTTAGTCTAGGAGTGTATTAATACAGCCAGTCTGTCACTTATCGGGCTTATAGGGAAGGCTCCAAGTGATGTATATAAAGGACTATAACACAGCATAATAAAGATATTGAAAGACAGACAAATTTCCACTCAGGCCCGTATTCAATTAGTTTTGCACCCGCCATACTTTTTCGCATGCCGCACTTTTCACCAACTTCGCGTGTTTTAGCCGCGGAAACTTATCGGGCGCACCCCCGATATTCGCCGTATTCAATTCCAAAGGAAGCGAAAACGCGTCCCGGTGAAACTGTAACAGGCGAAAAGTGCTGGCAGAATTGGGAAAATCAGCCTGCGCCCCCCAAAAGATGTACTAACATTGACGATCAATCTTGATGTCCCCGATTAGCCCTACTGAAGCTATTTGGGGTACTTAAGTGCTGTCAATTGCTCCAAAATAGCGGCTTTACACAAGTGGTGAAGAATAGCATTAAGCAGTTTTTTGGGGTGAAAATAAGTAGTCCTGTGAAATTTGGGGTACATGAAAATGGGTGCAAGCATAGTTAAAAATCGCTAAAGTGAAGTGTTAAGTTGCGCTAAAAACGCACCTTCAGCAAACACCTCCAATAAAAAAAACTCCTCCCCCATACTTGCAGACCCCCAAAAGTCTATTTCGCTAGTTTTTGCGTTTGTACCCCCACTTTGTACTTTTTCGCCCACATTTTCAAAGTGTTTTTTTTGGGGTGTTTCTCTTTTTTTTTAGTTTTTTTGACAGTTATCCTATGGGGGGGCTGTCCAAAGGGTGCAGAGTGGTTTCCATACCTTTGCACCCCAAAACCGCAATTCTGCACTTTTTTCCGCCGGGTATTTATAGGCGAAACTTTTTCGCCTATTACATTGACTTTCTGCGTACACGAAAAGTCTTTGCAATTGAATACGGCGAATAGTTTCCGCCTGACGAAAGACACAATCGGCAATACTTTTTTTTAACGTATATACGAATTTCCTATATAGGTTTCTTTAAGACCTTTTCTGTTATCCAAGGTCACAGGAAGACCATGTAAACAAACACATAGAAACTCCTCATGGTGCAGATTTTCTACAAAGTAGCTTTATTACCTTGGCTAACAGAAAAGGTCTTAAAGAAACCTACATAGGAGTACGAATATTCTTATCCATGTAAGACTGTGGGAGTACGTCCATTCTACTGGTATGATACATTGCATGGGTATATGTTACTTATCCACATGAATTAAAGATACCTTTATATGAAGATTATTACATCTTTTCATGTAAGCACAAATGTGAGCAGAATAATTGTTTTCTTGCATGAGAACACTGGGAGTGGAAATACGGTGTTTTATTCGTGTGGAAAGGATCTGGTGTTAAATACACGGTTTTTGGGATTGTTATTCCACTAATTATCAAAATATTAATACATGCAATATTTCTGTTTTTCTTTGCCTAATGTTGCTGAGCCCATCTGATTCTACTGGAGACATATGTGTGGAAGAGAATTCAGAAACACGAAATATTAGGACTATCGTTGGACAGAATTGGCGGAAAGAGACATTACCTCTGTGTTTGTATATGATATGTTATTTGAAGATGAGGTGACTTGTGAAGAGGTTTTTCTATGCTGACAATTTGGTAGCGTCTGGTGAAATTCTATCTTTTTTTTTTTTAATATACATTTTATACAGAAACACAAAATGAGCCAGATACTACCAAAAATGTAACAGAACTGTTTCAACAGAGGATCTCACAAAGCTTAAAGGACAGAAATAATATTACCAGCTACACCGAGACGTACACTTCTGAAATACAAAATAGTTTAGTAGTTTACTGGAGTTAACATGAGTGCAATTGCACGCACCCGTACTTAGCGAAAATATGCAAATGAATGCGATCGCAGCACTATACCAAGACGCCCACCAGCTAATACAGCCGCCCACTTCCCATTACATACATCCGCAAGTCAGCGAAAACATTGGTAACATCGAGCAACATCGGACCCATACGCAGAGTTGTGGTTGAGCTTGAGATGCCTCACAGCCTGCGATGCTTCCTGTCGCCATGCAGAGAGCTCTGGCTGCGTATGCTATCGCTGGGGCTTATTTATGCACGCCCCTGTAACGGCGTTCAAACGCACAGGCACGCCGGCATTCCTTTGACCACCTGCCTTCTCCACCCCCAAATGGCACTTCCTGTCAATCATTTCTTTGTACCGTTGCGTGTCCGCTGCGTTCGTACAACCGATGCATATGTAGGCGCAGAACTCAAACATCGACCGGTGTAGTGCGTCCGCAGCCTTGCGATCCAACCTGAATCAGGCCCACAGTCCCAAGATGGGGCTACCTACCTAGATACACTCACCTCTCCCCTTAGGACAGCGATTTACTAACAGGGATAAAAGTGATGTAATTATTTTCCCAGAATCCCTCACTTCTCTGGTTATGTCCACGTTTTATTAATAGAGATAAGAGTGATGTCGCTGTATTAACCTCAGAATCCCTCAATCTTTTACAAAATTAAGGCCAGGAGATGGGAATAATAAGGCTATGATGTGGGCATGCTGAGGCTACATTAGGTGGGCATTAAGGGATTCTACAAAGTGAGCACTATGGGGTGAAACAAGATAAGCAGCCATGAGAGTATCATCTGGGTGACCACCCACAGCTATAGCGAGCGGCCATGATGATGGTCGCGATGGTCAAGACCATCTCGACCATCGGGCTTGCGAAGAGACCCTTGTGGTAGGGTCTTGTTCATCGCAAGCCCCAGAGAGCTTTCGGCTCTAACAGAGCCGGAAGCTCTCCACTGACATCACTTGTGATATCAGTGGGGCCGCCCCCAAATGGTAGGCGTTCTCATGGGAACGCCTCCGTTTGGGCAGCCACCCCCCCGGCCCGCCCACCAAAAGGGGCGAGCTGTCACTCAACATCGACAGCTCGCCACCTTTGGTGCGAGACCCGGAGCGACGGAGTGCCCATCGCTAGCCGGGTCGCGCGCATGCGCTGTGGGCCACCATCGACCCGGTTGCGAGCGCACAGCGCTTGCGACCGGTTCTGAATCAGGCCCAGAGTCGGGAGCGTGTGAGTTAAGAGTGCATGAGCAAAGAGCGCGTAAGCTGAGACTCGGGAAAGTATGAGATGGGAGTAGTAAGCTGGGAACGAGTGAGCTCGGAGTTGGGAGCACGTGTGCTGGGACTTGGGAATGTGTGAGATGGGAGTCAGGAGCGCGAGAGCTAGAAGCATGCGAGCTGAGAGTTGGAAGAGCGTGTGAGCTGGAAGTTGGGAGCATGTGAGTTGGGTGCACATGAGCTGGGAGTCGGGAGCATGCGAGCTGAGAGTTGAGGGAGTATGTGAGCTGTGAGTGAAGAGCATGTGCACTGGGAATGCGTGCGATGATTGCGTGAGAAGTGTGTTTGGCACGCGTGAGCTGGGAGTCAGAAGCGTGTGAGCTGGGACTCGGGAATTCGTGAGACGGGAGTTGGGAGTGTGAGAGATGGCAGAGCGGGAACATTGCAGGGATGACCTTATTGCTTCATAATTCATGTAACTATTTTGTATTTAGATGTCTGTCAACATCCAACATGAAGTATCTCATTATACATGTATATATATCTGTACTTAATCTACTGCCAACCAGACCCAGCCTCGTCTCTCTCATCCAGAACGCCCTCTGTGCGTTCCACCTGACTTCCGCCCTCTGTGCGTTCCACCTGACTTCCGCCCTCTGTGCGTTCCACCTGACTTCCGCCCTCTCTGCGTTCCACCTGACTTCCGCCCTCTGTGCCTTCCATCTGACTTCCGCCCTCTGTGCGTTCCACCTGTTTGCCGCTCTGTGTGTTCCATCTGACTTCCGCCCCCTGCTCACTACACCCCTCACGCTGCGTTCCATTAGAAGTGATTTTTCATATACAGCAAATTCGTTTCAGGTGTCCGTTGTTGCATAGAGAACAGAGAGGCGCCATTATTCTGTCCGGTGGCGGGAGCACAAGTAATGATATTTATCTTTATTTTACAGGGGGAGCAGCCTGTGGTGTCCTATTATTATTATACAGAGGGAACATACTGTGGTGTCACTATAATGCAGGAGGAGCACTCTTTGGCGTACATTACTATTATGCAGGAGGAGCAAACCCTGTGGTTTCACAATACTATAGTGTAGTAGAAGCAGTCTTGGGGGGGGGAGAGAGAGGAGAGGAGGAGGGCAGATCCTGGTGTCACTTTACTATAATGCAGGGGGAGCAGCCAGTGGTGTCACTTTAATATAATACAGGGGGAGCAGACCCTGGTGTCATGTTGCTATAATGCAGGGAAGCAGACTCTGGTGTCCTGTTCATATAATGCAGGGGGAGCAGACCCTGGTGTCGCAATACTATTATGCAGGTAGAGCAGTCACTGGTGTCACAGTACTATAATGCAGGGGGAGCAGCCAGTGGTGTAACTTTGCTATAATACAGGGCAGTGTTCTCCCCAGGCTGTTTTCTGAGGTGTATAGCCCGGCAAAAACAGCCTACCGCCCGGCACTTTCCCCCCGCCAACCCCTGCTGTGGAACGCTGGCCTTTGAAGTGACCGGAGGCTAAAGAAGCCTCCGATCGCTTCAGAGACAAGCGTTCCCAGTGATGCACTGCGCGGGTGACGTCATGACATCACCCACGACATGAGGAGCCTGCCCCGCGCGCCTGCTAGATCTAGTTAGATCCACTCAGAGCGAGGCAACGGGAGTGGGAGCGCGAGTGGCCAGCAAGTAAAGGTAAGTGCTGGGCTGGGACCAGGGCAAGGACCAGTCTGGGGGCACTATTTAAGCCTGGGGCCACTGCATAAGGGACACTATTTAAGCCTGGGGGTACTGCATAAGGGTCAGTCTGGGGGCACTACATAAGGGACCAGTCTGGGGGCACTACATAGGGGCACTAATTCAGCCTGGGGGCACTGCATAAGGGCAAAGCTAAACTACAGGGGACACTGTATAAAGGGGAAAACTACGGGGGCACTGCATAATGGGCACTTTTGACTGAGAGCCAATAGGGGAGCAGCCTGAGACCTGTCGGGCTGGATTGGTCAGGGAGATACCCCTTTTCCCGTCACGCGCATAATTGCGAAGGCCCCCACCCGGCTACTTTTTTATGCCACCCAGCTGAAAAGAATTTCTGGGGAGAACACTGCAGGGGGAGCAGACCCTGGTGTCATGTTACTATAATGCAGGGGAAGCAGACTCTGGTGTCCTGTAGAGAAAAATAGTGAATAGGCGCTGTCTTATATCTAATGGTTTAATATAACAAGAATTATATAATAGAATAAATCACATTAAAATACACATAACACATACAGTCTGCAAATTAAAAATGACATAAAATATACCAATTGGTCAATGAAAATAAAATATCCAATATCAAAAGACAATTTTACGAAATGGAAAAAAGTCAGTGGATATTCCGTTTGATAAGGACTTTTTGTTCCAAAGATGTTGACACTATGGCCCTCATTCAGAGCCGTACGCTCTGAGCAGAGCGCACGCTCTGAATGAGGGCCGGGCTCCATGAAAATGGAGCGTCCTCCTGGACGCTCGTATAGCTGTGGGTCACCACCCACAGGCTATACGAGCGTGCATTTTGATGGTCGTGACCATCGCGACCATCGAAATTGCGAGCCGGAGCCTGCGGTTGAGGTTTTCACTCCCTCACTAGTGATGTCAGTGGGCCGGCTTTTGACGGGAGGCGTTCCCGTGGGAACGCCCCCGTCAGGGAGGCACACCCCCGGAACGCCTACCAAAGGGGGCGTGCTGTCAATCAACATTGACAGCACTCCCCCTTTGATCGGACACAACGAGCGAAGGACTTTCCTTCGCTCGTCGCGTCTGGCGCATGCGCACGACGGAGCTCCCTCCGTCGTGCGCATGCTCAGTCCATAACATCGACCCACTTGCGAGCGGACAGCCGCTCGCGAGTGGGTCTGAATCAGGCCCTATGATACTATTGTATCTATCTGATGGTGATACAGTTATAAATTTGTGTCCATTTAGATGCATAAATGACGTCCACCGCTTAGTTATCATTATGAAAGAACAAGTCTCTATCTAGCTGAAGAATGCACTAATAAGTATCCATATAGAAGTATTGGTGTTTATTTATTTAGTTGTTGATTGTCTTTGGAAAAAATAACCACACGTGTATGGGAAATTGTGAATAGTGTCCCAATGTATATCAGGCTCATGGTAAGGTTGATACGGCAGAAAATAGCCCAAAGATTCATCTGCAATCTGCTAGTAGGTATACAGATTCTATTAATCCCACAGTTATTAATTCACATAATGGGCTCACAGATAACTTAATCAGTCCTGATATCACTTATACACAACGGTATATGTATTGAGCTGCTGCAGGTAAAAAATAAGCAGAAAGAGAAGTTTCTGTAGTGCCCCCCCCCAAAAAAAACACTTACCTTAATCCCCGCTCCTGCATCCGCCGCCGTCCTGTCCACCCGGCTGCTTCTCGGAACTATGGGAGAGATGTCATGACGGCTCTCCCATAGTGCGCATGGAGAGAGCTGGAAGCTGGAGTTCAGAAGAGAACTCCAGCCTCCGGCTAATACGGCGCTGCAGGGAAGGAACCGGGCGCCCGCTGGTAATAACATCTCAGCGGGCGTCCGGCTTAGAGCCTCCCTGCAGCACAGCCGGGCATGAATGATTCATATGCATGCCCGGCTGTCTGTCCATTACCCCCAGGAATTTCATTTTTACCCCATGTGGGGTAATTTACCCCTGTTCCCTGATCACTGATCTAGTTCATTGCAGTGGAGTGTTATTTGGAGAGAAGAGCAACATTGTATAACTGTAAGGTGCAACAAATGTTGCAAGGACAAACAGATAGTGGTTTAGTTGTTACATAACTTCTGGAGATAATCACTGGAGTGATACCAAAAACAGATTTCTATTTGTTATGTGTGCTTCTCATGAAGTCCTGTCACGGAATTTAGAAATATTTTCTCACCCTATTCATGTGAATATGATACAATATTAGCGTTCCCGCTAGGCTGTTTCTCCCTGCCCGCTGTGCCAAAGCGCCCTGCCCTCACAGCCTGCGGGTGCCGTCTTCACCCGCGGGTCGCAGCGTCCCGCGGGTGGTGAAATGTGCCGGTGAATAGACGCTGGGCGCATGCGCCCGGCTTCTATTCTCCCTGTCAGCAGCGCTTGGGGGCTGCCCGGCGTGTCCGTAAGTGCCGGGCACGCCCCCAAGAGTGACGAAAAGGTGACGCTTCTTATAGACACGCCCCCTTTTCGGGTCCGCGGAAGTGTCTTCTATAGATTCGGCGCCCTGACTGCCGCCGGAGCTAGAGTGAACACTACAATATATATAGGGTATGTGGTATGTTAAATTATTGGTGTTGCAATTGTTTTAATTAAATGAATAAAAGTTCTATTTTAATTTATTGATGTGACCAGTGCACCATTACACGATTTCTTCTCCTCATATAAATGACTCGATCTCTGTAGTGAGTATCACCTCTTTATTTGAAAATTAACATTAATTTCAAAGGAATAATTAAGAGCAGGTCACACAGTGGTGCGGTTGTCTCCTTTTCTTTGTCTCTCGCATTGTGTAAGATCTATGCTAACAAGGACAAATGATATGTAAGTAATTACATACAGCATGGCCCAGCAAGCCCTGTCCTGCTCAGATGTCATGGCTGTCTTGGCATGCTAACATGCTGTGGCATCCAGGGTCTACTGGGACCTGTAGTTCATCTGTAAGAGAACAGGCACGTCAGAAACAATTTTTAATTTAGACAAAAGCTCCCCAACACAGCCTCCATTACCCAGTTATAGCTCCCCTATTTCCAGATTGGGAGGGTCTTCGTTGGTGCCAGTAGCAGTCCCGATCCTCACGTGGCAAAAATTGTTGTGCCTGTCGTCCTATTAGTCTGGCTTTCTCTGATTCGTCAGAGCTTGAGAAAAGCCACTTTGTCTGGTTAGTTTTAACCAACCCATGTTGGATTCTAATCAATCAGGGTGGCTTTTCTCACACTCTGACCAATCAGAGCAGAGCCGCTATGTGAACAGATCAATGGCTCCATTAGGTGCTGCACTCATCATCCTGTTTCTTTTGTGCAGAGTGAGGATCTCTTCCTGGATATTTGTTGTGTGAGGGACCAGGGGCTTTAGTAAGTCACGTGTGGATGAGACGTGTCCTGTAGAAACCACTGAGTCACTAAGGATGGACGAGGACAGGAGTCACAAGACTGAGAGAATATTAGATCTCACACTAGAGATCATCTACCTGCTGTCTGGAGAGGTGAGAGGGTCTGGAACTATCACAGTGACATCACTTATAGCTATAGTAATAATACAGGGACATGACTGGGGAGGTGGGGGGACCTGGGAGTGTCACAGTGACATCACTTATATCTATAGTAATAATACAGGGACATGACTGGGGAGGTGGGGGGATCTGGGAGTGTCACAGTGACATCACTTATATCTATAGTAATAATACAGGGACATGACTGGGGAGGTGAGGGGATCTGGGAGTGTCACAGTGACATCACTTATATCTATAGTAATAATACAGGGACATGACTGGGGAGGTGAGGGGATCTGGGAGTGTCACAGTGACATCACTTATATCTATAGTAATAATACAGGGACATGACTGGGGAGATGAGAGGATCTGGGAGTGTCACAGTGACATCACATATCTATAATAATAAGGCAGGGACATGCAAAATGAACACCTGAATAAACAATTAGTAATAATACAGGGACATGACTGGGGAGGTGGGAGGACCTGGAAGTGTCACCGTGACATCACTTATATCTATAGTAATAATACAGGGACATGATTGGGGAGGTGAGGGGATCTGGGAGTGTCACAGTGACATCACTTATATCTATAGTAATAATACAGGGAGGTGAGGGGATCTGGGAGTGTCACCGTGACATCACTTATATCTATAGTAATAATACAGGGAAATGACTGGGGAAGTGAGGGGATCTGGAAGTGTATGCAGTGATAGGTTCTTCCCCAATACACAGGATTACACAATAGTGAAGAAGACATATGATGAGTGTGAAACACCAAGCATCCGTCACCGTGTGTCAGGAGGACTGAGCAGGACCCGGAGCACCATCATGGTGACTCCACCTCACTCACTGATACATGAGAGGCACAATGACCAGAAGATCCTGGAACTCACCAACAAAATCATTCAGCTACTGACTGAAGAGGTGACTGTTGGGAATGGGACATTATAGAGTAAGACCAGGAGATGTGTCTGGGTGATGACTGTATCATTGTGTTTGCAGGTTCCTATAAGGTGTCAGGATGTCACTGTCTATTTCTCCATGGAGGAATGGAAGTATATTGAGGAACACAAGGGTCTGTACAAGGACGTAATGATGGAGAATCACCGGCCCCTCACATCACTTGGTAAGAGGAGACTGTCATTTATTGTACAGGAGAGAGCAGGTATGGGGACCCCCTATATATACACATCATCTGATCACATATATACAATGTTCGAGTCACTGTGTGTCTCCTACAGATGAAGCCAGTAACAGAAATACCCTGAAGAGATGTCCCCGTCCTCTTTATTTACAGGATTGCACAGAGGAGAATTACAGGATCCCACAGGAGCATCAGGTAGATTTAGGGTCTCACCAATATAACAAAGTGACTTTTACTAGATGGTTTGTAGGGAAACTGTGTGTGTCTTATGCTTTGAATTTCTTGTGTTTTATCTCAAAGATAGCTGACATTATTAGTGTTCTCTTTTTGTTTTGTGGATTACTTAGTTTGAAGATTTGACTATTATTAAGCTAGAACTTATAGAGGAAGAGATGTATGTCACTGATAATAATGCAGAAGATACAGAGGGAGAAGAAAAGACATATGTGACTGATATGAAGGCAGAAGATATAGAGGGAGAAGAAGAGACGTATGTGACTGATATGAAGACAGAAGATGAAGAAGAGACGTATGTGACTGATATGAAGACAGAAGATATAGAGGGAGAAGAAGAGACGTATGTGATGTGTGATCAGCAGTGTAAGGAGGAGGAAATCCCTACAGATATCAGCACAGGTGAGTAATAAACATATTAGCCATTACAACAAACTCAAACTTATTGGTGTTTATTTTGAGTTTATGCTGTGTGTTTAAAGGTTGATTGATACTAGTGCATTCAAAAAGTTTTTCAGATCATGGAGAAAGCTGTTAAGGGAAACATCATCTTACTACCTGGAAAAAAACAATGGGGAGATGTAGAAACCAAGTAGAGTTATAAATTACGGGATCATGGTCGGGGGATATGATTTGCTACTCAGAATCCGTAACAGTGAGCGAGCAGGCAAAGCTACCATCTTATTCGAAGCCTGCCCCTTCCAGTAGGCAGTTATGAGAAAGCTCTTAGTAGGTTGGTACTTAGATAAAGGGAGATTGATTAGGCCTAAGAACCTTCAGGTGGTGGGCATGGGTTTGGTAAACTGCTGTGGCTAAATGCCAGTGGTTGCACAAAGGAGACCTTAATCCAGCCTAGTCAGTCTTAGTTACCAGTAAGCCAATATGACTGCATCACCGGTGCTACTGGCATGTATGCTTCATGGCATGCAGAATAGTGTGGGTGGCCTAGGAGAGGTTGACATGGAGAGTCAATACCTGTTATTGGAGATCCTGGACTGAACGAGTACTCCAACTTAGGGATCTTTCTGGAACTGGATCACACTATGAAGCAGTCAAGGCCAGATGCTGTGGCAGAGTAGGGCAGAAGACAAGGATACACACCATCACTGCTTTCCTGCAGCCTGGTTGATGGGGAAAAGCAAGTCCCAGATGAAGTAGTGAGCGGACCACTGTCTTTTGGAGCCATGGGGTAGATGAAACCACAACTTCAGATGACAGTTTGGCTGCAACAGCATGCCAGGATCAGTATTAAGTCACAGAGACAGATGAGGTATTCTTTTTGGGTCAGTGAAATTGAGCAGCATTACTAAAAGATGACCTCCCCTCTTGTTTTCTGAACGGTTTGCGGCCTGCCTCCTGGGGGCTATGTTTTGACTGGGCACTTGGCCATTCACTCCACTTGCTCTGTGGGAAGTGCAGGACGCAAACCGTCACTGACACATACCGTTTTAAAAATGGGCAGGGCGCTGCGCCTTGCTAAAACAGCCTAGCAGGAATGCTAGAATGCTCAACCAGGTTGGTATACTGGGTCAACATTCATAATGTCGAAATGAGAATGTCGACATGCATTTTGACATTGCTGAATGTTGACATGCCCCTGATGTCTAGCGTTGTCTTACCTGGTCCCGACAGCAGTGGCATCTTCAGCGGCAGCTTCCTGATCCCAGCAGTCATGTGATGAGCAATTTTGGCTCAGTTATCCAATGTGCCAGCGTTCCTGTGAGTACTATACCCTATACTTAATTCCTACCCATAGCCTAACCCTAATCCCCCCCTAGACCCTGACCCTAATGTCGATATTCTGGGAATGTTGACATTTCACCGTGGACATTTCAGATGCCGACATTGTAAACAAGTCAATAATCTGATATTGACACTCTCTCCTGTCGACATTTCGACATAACTGCTGACATTATGAATGTCGACCTTATGATTGCATCCCTGCTTAAACTATTAATAGGGAAATGGCCTCCCCCCCCCCAGGTGTGTCTCCGTTAAACAGGTTTTATCAGTCATACTATTTAATTTGCCTAAAGATGACAGATCATCAGGTAAAAGGCACCAACTAAGCTACAAATCTAGATATAGTAAATAGCGTAAAAGCTACCGGGCACAGAACCTGAAGCTCCAGATAATACCAAGACATCATGCAATGTCTAAAGATGTTGAATGAACTGCGCTTAGTCATTGATTGAAAAAGCTGCTCAGTTATAAGAAGTCAAATTATATAAAAGATAGAAACGAGCGCTAATACTAAATGGAGTAAAGAAAGGGATCTAAATTTGTTTGAACAGAAAAAACAGATTTAGAGAAAGAAAAAGGGACAAACAAAAAACAAATAAGACAGAAACACCACTAAAACCATATATAATGTTTAGGCTCTTTTAAAAGACATGTAAAGCAGGTCCGGGTAGTCGTGCAGTGGTGTTATTAATCCAAAGCAAGCGAACCTAACTGTCCCTACCTGAGACTTCGGTTCCCAGCGCTAGCAGTGTGTCCTCACTCTGCCTATACTGCACGGGAAACCACACGACCTGTTAGTGGGGCAGCGGCAGCTTTGCGCAGCGACCAGGAATGACGTCAGAGGGTCTGTAAGGATCGTGACGGCTTGGTCCGCTGGTAGTTCGCTTTTCTTCCTCCACTTTGTTATAACCAACGCGTTTCGTACCTGCCTAGGTGCTTTGTCAAGGATAGTTTGCCTCTCAAAGAATCTTTCCTTATATAAGGAAAACTTTATTGAAAAGAGGGTAAAACACCGGAAGTGATCAAATATAAAATGGCTGAGAAGAGCAGTAAGTTCATGGGCCAATAATAAACAATATGATTTAGTGGTAAAAATAAATAGAAAAATAGAAAAGGAAAATAAATATTGAAAGTTAAAAAGTAGTAAAGATAAAAAGGAAAGAGAAGAATTATAAGTCATGTAAAGATATAATATAACATTTTTATAAAAATACATTGTTATATATCTACATTTAGTCCTAGGGGTTGCAAGGTTTTCAGGGAATAAATCCATTTAACTATATTTAAGTGTCAACTATATTCCCTTCTCTCCAATGCGGCGTAATTTTTTGTATGCCTATAAATTTTAGGCCTGACGGATCTTGGTTGTCGAGGAAGTTTTGAGACACACTGTGTTTTTAATCCTTTCTTTATATTATACGTATATGTGCTCTGCAACTCAAATTTTTATTTTGGTCTGCCCTACATATTGAAGCCCACATGGGCATTCCAGAAGGTAAATCATACCTTCTGTATCGCTTGTTAATTGGTCTTTAATTTGATACTCTTTACTATCTTGATTTGAAGAGAATTTCGTGATTGGTTTTATACGTGAATTTTGATTTTGCATCCCTTACTTTGTAAACAAAAATGAAAACCTCAAATGATGGGGTAGAACTGCGCTCTGCTGTATGGGCAGATGGGATGTGAGATGTATTGTTTGTGTCGGGGTGCTGCACCTTCCTAAAAGCAGGAGTACTGGGTCCTGTGTAACGATAGAATGGGGTAGAGGGTGCGGAGGGTGCGCTCGCCCTATGGGTGTAATGCTGGAGTAATAGTGTGTTGTGGTCTTTTGTGTTCGATGTTGTGTGTGGAGTGATGGGGTGTAGGGAGGGAAGGGGGTCTAATGGACTGGAGGTGGTGGGTGAGGAAATGAAGACAGAGGCAGAAATGGGGTCCAAAGGGTTTACTGGAAAAAACAGTACTAATCCTGTTCGGTCCCAGGCACCCAGGTGGGGTGAGCGATCCACTTAGGGGTGTGTGTGGGTGGAGACTGGGGAGGTGAGTGGACCCTTTTAGGGGGCTCCTTTCCGTGCAGTTCAATAGACCGGCACGTTACCCCTGCTGGACCTTTGGTCAACAGTCTTAGGATGTCTCAGGGGGAGGGGAGTGGTGGGTTGGCAGCGGGTCTGGCGGTTGTGGATGTACACCCTGGCGGCGTCCCGCGCAGGGGTATAGGTCTCGGAGTCACTTACCTACCGGTAGGATTTGTTGGTGAAAAAGGCTTGGGCTGCTGGTAGCTGGTGTTAGAGTTTCCTTTTGCAGATGCGGTGTTGGATGGCTGCTGCGGTGTCAGCAGTTGGAGGAAGCTCTGTGTGTGGTAGTGGCTTGCTGGTGCACTGTGGGGCTTGGTGCACCGCGTTGCTGGCGTTCTGTTCCCGCTGCCTGGTGGGTGCCTGCTGGTGTGGATCACTTAGGGATTGCTGCTGGACGAACAGCTGTGAGTGGAGCTGGTGTTGGTTGCTCCCAGGGGGCGGTGCGTGGTCGCCTGGGTCTAGCAGGTGGAGTGGTGATCAAGAGGGGTGCACAGGGCTTTGCTAGGTGTGATGCCCAGCGCGGCCCTGCGGGTGGTGGGTAGAGAGGGTTCTGGAAGCAGCAAGGCTCGACCGAGTTCTCCGCGGGAATGAAGAGCTCTGGTGTAAGCTGGCTGTGGTGTCAGAATGTAGGGGGTCTCCGACGTGTTTCGGCAGGGGCTCTGCCTTCTTGAAGTGTATTAAAATGTCCATACGTATGTTTTATTTCCAGCAGATGGACATGAAAGCATGAATACCATGGAAGGATGTCTCAATTTGTTTCATGACATTAAAACAGAAGATAACATCACACAGGAGTCATCAGGAGACATCCCCATTACCCCAAATGTACATCCTGTACTTAACAGTGCTGATATATCTTCTGATCCCTCTAATCATGAGGAATGTTTTCCTGACAACTCAGTTAATGATACACATAGTACAGCTCTTACAGGCGATACAGTATTTCCATGTTCGCAGTGTGGTAAATGTTTTAAACAGAAGTTAAATCTTATTAAACATCAGAGAATTCATAATAATAAGTCATATCCATGTTCAGAGTGTGGGAAATGTTTTACGCAAAAGTCAAAACTTTTTACGCATCAGAGAACTCACACAGGTGAGAAACCATTTCCCTGTTCAGAATGTAGGAAATGTTATACTAGTAAATCAAAACTTATTACACATCAGAGAAACCACACAGGAGAAAAACCCTTTCTATGTTCAGAGTGTGGGAAATGTTTTACACGGAAATCAAAACTTGTTAGTCATCAGAGAACTCACACAGGTGAGAAACCATTTCTATGTTCAGAGTGTGGGAAAAATTTTACACGGAAATCAAAACTTGTTAGTCATCAGAGAACTCACACAGGTGAGAAACCATTTCCATGTTCAGAGTGTGGTAAATGTTTTACATGGAAATCAAAACTTGTTATTCATCAGAGAAACCACACAGGTGAGAAGCCATTTCCATGTTCAGAGTGTGGGAAAAGATTTACACGAAAATCAAAACTTGCTAGTCATCAGAGAAGTCACACAGGTGAGAAACCATTTCCATGTTCTGAGTGTAGGAAATGTTTTACAGAGAAATCGGATCTTGTTCAACATCAGAGAAGTCACACAGGTGAGAAGGCATTTCCATGTTCTGAGTGTAGGAAATGTTTTACACGGAAATCAAAACTTATTAGTCATCAGAGAACTCACACAGGTAAACTATTTTCATGTTCTAAGTGTGGAAAATCTTTTATATATAAAGCATTGCTTCTTGAACATCAGATGGCTCACACAGGTGAGAAACCTTTTCCATGTTCAGAGTGTGGGAAATGTTTTAAACGGAAATCATCCCTTTTTATGCATGAGAAAATTCACAAAGTTGAAAAGCCATTTCCATGTTCAGAGTGTGGGAAATGTTTTAAACGGAAATCATCCCTTTTTATGCATGAGAAAATTCACAAAGGTGAAAAGCCATTTCCATGTTCAAAGTGTGGGAAATGTTTTAAACGGAAATCAAAACTTGTTAGTCATCAGAGAAGTCACACAGGTGAGAAACCATTTCCATGTTCTAAGTGTGGGAAATGTTTTACACGGAAAACATCCCTTTTTATGCATGAGAAAATTCACAC
Source organism: Taudactylus pleione (assembly GCA_031769625.1). Taxonomy (NCBI): domain Eukaryota; kingdom Metazoa; phylum Chordata; class Amphibia; order Anura; family Myobatrachidae; genus Taudactylus; species Taudactylus pleione. The sequence continues at coordinate 932,729 of JAUIMM010000799.1, read as the reverse complement.
AGGTGAGAATCCATATCCATGTTCAAAGTGTGGGAAATGTTTTACACGGAAATCAAAACTTGTTAGTCATCAGAGAAGTCACACAGGTTAGAAACCATTTCCATGTTCTGAGTGTAGGAAATGTTTTACAGAGAAATCGGATCTTGTTCAACATCAGAGACGTCACACAGGTGAGAAGCCATTTCCATGTTCTGAGTGTAGGAAATGTTTTACACGGAAATCAAAACTTATTAGTCATCAGAGAACTCACACAGGTAAACTATTTTCATGTTCTAAGTATGGAAAATCTTTTATATATAAAGCATTGCTTCTTGAACATCAGATGGCTCACACAGGTGAGAAACCTTTTTCATGTTCTGAATGTGGAAAATGTTTTATACGGAAATCATCCCTTTTTATGCATGAGAAAATTCACAAAGGTGAAAAGCCATTTCCATGTTCAGAGTGTGGGAAATGTTTTACACGGAAAACATCCCTTTTTATGCATGAGAAAATTCACACAGGTGAGAATCCATATCCATGTTCAAAGTGTGGGAAATGTTTTACACGGAAATCAAAACTTGTTAGTCATCAGAGAAGTCACACAGGTTAGAAACCATTTCCATGTTCTGAGTGTAGGAAATGTTTTACAGAGAAAACTGATCTTGTTCAACATCAGAGACGTCACACAGGTGAGAAGCCATTTCCATGTTCTTAGTGTGGGAAATGCTTTATACAGAAACCAAAACTTATTAGTCATCATATTTTCATGTTCTAAGTGTGGAAAATTATTAATTTATATATCATTGCTTCTTGAACATCAGATGGCTCACACAGGTGAGAAACCATTTCCATGTTCCATCTGTGGGAAATATTTTACACAGAAATCTCTTAAGATGACTCACAAAGGTGAAAAGTCTGTGAGTGAAAAGAGTGGGGATGGTTTACACATACATCAGCTCTTGTAATTCATCAGAACTTGCATAGATAAGATGTTTCTATGAACTGATATATATCCAGACAATATATTAAAATGTTATTCTAGTTACCATCCTCAGACATAGGTGGAATATCTGTCATCATAAGATCTGAACATATTTCTCATATGGAATGTATAGCATCCCTCACCACAGTACAAATGAACCATATTATCCCTAGGGTCCTATCTAAAATGCAGAGATAAAGGTGAAGATGTATTAAACCTATCGTCCAATCAGCTTTTACCCATCATTTTAAAGAATGTACTTGATAAATGCTGGCTAGAAACTGACCACTTCGAGCAACTTCTTCCCTCTTTAAAAGATTTGATACATTTGTCCAAAAATGTACCTGGGATATGATTGTTTTTTCGTACTCCATGACTGATGGTGTGAGTTGGTTACATGGCTCAGTGGGCAATTTTAGCATTACTGAAAACATCCAAAAATCATGTATTTAGTGAGTGTCATAAACGTTGAATTCACCACAGCAATCGGTAAAGGACAGACACATAAACATCTCACATTGGGACATCCTAGATGGCCGCATCTTAACATACTTCACTCTGAGTCTTGTATCTGCCAGCACATGCTGCTTACAGTCAATCAAGTTACCTGTCTGACCTAGTTTCCTACTCCTGACCATCTGGGTAGTATGTTGGGCTACATCAGACCTCTGAGCAGAGCATTCAACACTTTCCCCATATTATGAACTTCAGTTCAAGACCTTGGAGGGAGTCTTCTTGCCATTCACAACCAGCTGGCACATTGGAGCTGTACCAGCCTAAGTACAATGATTCCTACTGCAGAACATTGGCCATTGTTTACCCTAGAGGTATATTGGAGGTCAATCACAGGGCCTGTATCTGGCAGCACACAACATAATTCTCCTTTGTTTTATTATTGGGGACAATTCCCTGCCCTACTGTGATTGGTACTCTACAGTCACGTGGGCTTTGCCAATATCTGCCCTCCCCTCTTCTGTTTTCTTTTTGTGTTTTCCAGGTTACTCCTTGGTGCACTGTGTTAATTTATTCGGTGAGAAAATATAGAAAAAGTGCTATTATGAAACATGTTTGGTTTTCGTTTTATTCTGCCTATTTAGTATTGTGTTGTCTATGTTTACTATACTTTCAGTGTCTTTATTTTATGTACTTTTATACAGTGTTATTGAAGTTATGTTTTTACTATGTTTTTGTTTCAGAATAAATTGATACAAATAAAATCTCACAGTGGTGTACAGTGACTTAACTTTCCCTAAACTTGAACCTCTTTTAATGGATTCCTATTAACCAATTTATCTTCTTGTTGTTGCTGCTTACCATTTTCTGGTCTTAAGGGGCTTGCTATCATACTTGGACACTAAAAAGCTTTGGACACCGTTGCATGGCCCCATTTATTTGAGGTTTTTGAGCGATGTGAATTTCACCCATCTGTCGTCCAGTTAATATGTTACTTTTATTTAAAACTAAATAAATACGCAGAGGGTGATAAAAGACTTGAATATCACGTGTTACTTCTATTATTTATCCATTGACATATTGTACAGAATTTTGTAGTCTTAAGCCTCATACACACAAGACGATAAATTGGACGATATTTTTAATGATATTGTTCAGTGTGTATGTTCAATGTTGGGAATGACATTGAGCCCGGCAGTGCAGGGGAAACACTTAATAATATCTCTCATGGAGCATATCGTTAAGTGTGTATGATCCTTAAGCCTTCTTTTTGGGGTTCCCCTGTAGGAACTGCCAAAATTAAACTCTCAACTTTTGCAGATGGCATTGTATTGTACATTACAAGCTCTAAAGATTCCCTAGTGTTCATTTTAAAGAAATTACAAAATTTTGGTGGTGTCTTGGGGCGTGTTGTAAACATGTCAAAATCTACATCCTAAGTTGGAAAAATATGAGATATGGTAAGAACTTACCCTTGTTATCTCTATTTCTACGAAGTCCATAGGGTTCCACAGGATACCTTGGGGTATAGGTGTGACGTCAGTCATCGGGCACCATAGAGTTAAGCTTTCAGCCTCCCAGGATGCACTAGGGTCCCCCTCCTATACCCCGCCCCCGAGCCAAGGCACCTCAGTTAGTTACCAAGCCATAGGCCGGAGGAGGAGAAGGAAGAGAGAGAAAAAAAGATCTGGACACACACAAGAATCACATTCTCACCAGAGGGAGATGGAAAAACCGGTGACCAGAGCAAAGCCCTTCTGCAGCACAGGTGCGACAGGGCGGGAGTCCTGTGGAACCCTATGGACTTTGTAGAAATAGAGATAACAAGGGTAAGTTCTTACCATATCTCATATTTTCTACTTCAGGGTCCATAGGGTATCCACAGGATACCTTGGGGATGTCCCAAAGCAGTATCCTTTAAGGGTGGGGACGCTCCTGTGCTGAAAGGAGAATCCGCCGCCCGAAGGAAGCATCCTGAGAGGCGAAGGTGTCAAACCTGTAATACCTCACGAAGGTATGGACAGAGGACCACGCAGCAGCCTTGCAGATTTGGACTGCAGAGGCACCATGTCGAGCTGCCCACGAAGGACCCACAGACCTAGTGGAATGAGCCTTCACAGAAGGAGGAACCGGCAGGCCTTCATGAAGATAAGCTTCAGAAATAGCCATACGGATCCAGGCCGCCAAAGTTTGCTTTGAAGCAGGCCAACCCTTTTTACGGAAGCCATAGAGGACAAACAAGGCGTCCGACTTCCTAAACGAAGAAGTGCGGTCAACTTAAGGCCCGCACGACATCCAAAGAGGCCTCACCCACTGAAAGACCAGGTGAGTTAAAGGCCGGAACAACGATTTCCTCGTTAACATGAAACTGGGAAACAACTTTGGGAAGAAACTCGGGCCGAGTGCGGAGCACTGCCCTGTTCCCATGAAAAACCAAGAAAGGGGGTTTGCAAGAAAGAGCCCCTAAATCAGAAACACGTCTGGCCGAAGCAATAGCCAGAAGGAAAACAGTCTTAGCTGTTAGCCATTTAAGATCCACTGAGCCCAGTGGTTCAAACGGCGGTCCCTGGAGAGCCCTCAGGACCACAGCCAAATCCCAAGGCGCCACAGGTGGAACAAAGGGCGGCTGAATGCGGAGAACACCTTGCATAAAGGTGCGCACATCCGGGATTGTAGCAATCCTACGGTGAAACCAGACAGGGCCGAAACCTGTACCTTCAAAGAAGCAAGGCGAAGCCCATGATCTAGTCCCGCTTGTAGGAAGGCGAGTATCCGAGACAGACGAAAGTCCCGCGGTGCATAACCTCTCAGTCGACACCACTGGAAGAACGTATGCCACACGCGATGGTATATCCTCGCGGAAGACGGCTTCCGAGCTCATAACATGGTATGCACCACAGAGCTGGAAAACCCCCTGGACCTCAGCATGGCTGTCTCAACAGCCACGCCGTCAAAGACAGCCGAGTCAGGTCCGGGTGAAGACAAGGACCCTGTGACAGAAGGTCCGGTCGTAGCGGCAACCGCAGAGGACTGTCCATGGACAGACCCTGAAGGTCTGAGAACCAGTGCCGTCTGGGCCACGCGGGAGCTATCAACAGGAGCGTCCCTCCTTCCTGTTTGAATTTCCAGATTACCCATGGAAGAAGGGAGACCGGAGGGAACAGGTATGCGAACCGGAATGTCCACCGGACGGACAGAGCATCCACCAGAGACGCCCCTTCGTCTCTTGTGCGAGACCCGTACACCGGCAACTTGTTGTTGTGCCGGGACGCCATGAAGTCGATCTCTGGAAGACCCCATCTGTCCACCAGCAGTTGAAAAACGTCCGGGTGCAGGGACCATTCCCCCGGATGAACGTCCTGGCGACTTAGAAAGTCCGCCTCCCAATTTAGCACTCCCGGGATGAAGACCGCTGATATGGCCGGAAGCTTGCGCTCCGCCCATATCAGGATCCGAGAGACCTCCACGAGAGCCGCCCGGCTTCGGGTTCCTCCTTGCCTGTTTATGTAGGCCACGGCGGTAGCGTCCGACTGGACCTGTACCGGACGACCCTGGAGAACCCGATGTGCCTGCTGGAGAGCATTGAAGACCGCACGGAGTTCCAAGATATTGATTGGAAGCTCCGCTTCTGTCGGCGTCCACCTGCCCTGGAACAAGTATGGACCCGAAACTGCTCCCCAGCCCCGAAGACTGGCGTCCGTTGTCAACAGGACCCAATTTGGAGCCCAGAACGGACGTCCCTTGCTGAGATGGTCGTCTGTAACCACCAGGCAAGGGACAGACAAACCTCCGGGGTGAGCACAATCGTCTGGGACTTCAGAGACTGAGGCAGCCTGTTCCACTTGGACAGGATCAAGTGCTGCAGAGGTCTGGAGTGAAACTGGGCATATTCCACCATGTCGAACACCGACACCATGGAGCCCAGTAACCTCATCGCCGAGTGTAGAGACACCCGGCGGCTGTGCAGACAACTGCGCACCCTCGACTGTAAAGCAGAGATCTTTTCCCCCGTCACGAAGATCCTTTGCTGTTCCGAGTCCAATAAGGCTCAGAGGTGCAGAATCCGCCGAGACGGGATTAGAGTGGACTTCTGCCAGTTGATTAGCCAGCCGTGCCATTGCAGTAGCGCAATGGTCAGGTCCAAGTGGCGTAGAAGGAGCTCTGGAGATCCTGCCACCAATAAAAGGTTCGTCCAAGTACGGCAACATGCGGACTCCCTGCAGCCGCAGAGAAGCCGCCATGACCGCCATCACCTTGGTGAACACACGTGGTGCTGTCGCCAGGCCAAAAGGTAACGCCCGAAACTGGAAGTGGTTGCTGCGGATTGCAAACCTGAGGAACTGTTGATGGCGCAAAAGAATAGGGACATGCAGGTAAGCGTCCTGTATGTCCAATGACACCATGTAGTCCCCAGGTTCCAGCGCCAGAATGATGGACCGTAGGGTCTCCATCTGAAACTTCGGTACCCACAAAGACTTGTTGAGAGCCTTGAGGTTGAGAATCGGACGATACGACCCATTGGGTTTCTGTACCAAAAAAAGATTTGAATAGAAACCTTGGCCCCTCTGGGAGAATGGAACAGGCACTATAACTCCAGCCTGGAGCATAGTGTGCAATACCTTCCGCAGCTCTGTAGCCTTGTTCCGGTCCGATGGTAGACCCGTGGTGAAGAACCGAGCCGGGGTCTGTGCCGGAAAGAGAGGGCGTACCCGTGGCAGACCACCTCGAGAACCCAAGTGTCTGTCGTAGTGACCGACCAACACTGGGCGAACTGCAGCAGGTGGCCTCCCACTTTGGGATCCCCCAAAGGGAGGCCCGGACCGTCAGGCCGCAGGCTTGTCATCTGGCTTAGGGGCTGGACGTCTGGTACTCCATGCCTGCTTCCGGGGCTTGGCCGATTTCTTAGGGCCAGCCTGTCAAGGAAAAGACTGGTTTGGGCCTGCCCTGGTCCCTATAAGACCGAAAGGACGATGGTCCAGAACCAGAAGGAGCAGCGGCCGACGGGAGACAAGCCGATTTGGCTGCCGCCAGCGTGGCCACAATCTTGTCCAGATCCGGACCGAAGAGAACTTCTCCGGTATATGGCAACGCCTCCAAACCCTTTTTGGAATCTGCGTCCGCCTTCCAGGATCGCAGCCACAAGGTGCGACAAGCAGCCACCGTTGCTGAAGAAATTCTAGACACCAGAGTACTAATGTCTAAGGCCGCCTCGTTGATATAAGTGCCCGAATCACGGAGATTACCAATCAACTCCGCCTGTTCAGCCGGACAGTAGGAATCAAAAGACGCCTCTAATGAATCCGCCCAGCGCTCCATCGCTCTGGCAACCCAGCAAATGGCCATAGCCGGCCGTGCTGCCCCCCCGCAAGGGAATAAGCGGACTTCAGGCAGATCTCCACCTTGCGGTCCGTAGCATCCTTAAGGGAGGACATGGATGGCATCGGCAATGTGGCACTACGGACAAGACGGGTCACGTGAGAATCCACCTGTGGAGGGGATTCCCACTTTGCAAAATAATTATCCGCGAATGAATAAGCCACTGCCAGGCGCCTCTGTGGCTGGTATCTTTTGCCAGGCTGTTTCCACGCCTCCTCTAAATGGTCCACTAACTGACCCGAAAGAGGAAAGACTGTGGCATCGCCCTTCACATCTTTAAAAAAGGCATACTTGGATTTAGCCGCTGGGGGAACTTCGTCCTCAATCACCAAGGCTGTGCGGACTGCCTGAATAAGTCCAGGAATATATACCTTGGACTTAGCGTCAGCATCCTTAGTATGGAGAGGTTCCTGATCATAAGGATCCAGAATCTCCCCATCATCAGACGTCCCCTCGTCATCCTCATAAGGAGCCAACAGACGCCACCAGCCGTTTATGTGGCCGCACAGACTCCCCTTGCAACACATCCGACAAGTGCTGTACAGAACTCGTCAGGGAGTTAACCCACGCCGGCTCCTGAGAAACCGGGAGCAGGGAAATAGGGAGACTGTGGGGTACCACCAATTGTCGTGGGAAACCCTGCATGGGTGACGACACCACTGACCGCTGGGACAAACCCATCGACGGAAACGCGGGCTGCGGAGCTAACTGGCCCACTAAGGTTGTAAGCGCCTGAGCGAAACAAGCCCAGGGCAGCTCCTGTACCGGTGCTGTAACCGTAATAGGCCGCGCCATAGACAAACACTGCCGGCAGAGGCCCTCCGCACTACCCTCCCCCTCCGCTAACGGTACTTTACACGTAGCACACTGTAGTCGGAGAGGAAAATCACTTTCAGACATGATGGCACCAAGTATGTGACCCCTCTCACCAATTATATATTAAATAGGTGAGAGACCACCCTGCAGTACCGCACCGCAAGGGCTTAGCAGAAAGGACAGGGACAGTAATAAAGCTGACAGAAGAAAAGTTACAGGCAGCAGCACTAGCACAGTCACATACAATGCAAAGAAAAATCAATTCCTGCACTAACAGCGCTGATCACTCAACTACGCAGACACAGGGCCTGGTAGGACACAGCGCAGCATACACAGACCTGACCCAAATCGGAGGAGAGGTATGCAGGGGGACCCAGACCACGATGCTTCCGTCCAGCGCTTCCAGCAGCGTTCACCATGCGTTGGAAAGATGGCCGCCGAGGAGCAGAGAGGAGGCTGGCCTGGGGGAGGAGCGCTGCTACATCACCAGTCGGCAAGTGTGCAGAGAGGGCTGTGTGCAGCGGGGGAGGCGCCGGCTGTGAGACAGGGAAGGCGCGCTCCCCTGGCATGCATTTAACCCCCGGGACACCGCAGCGCTACCGCTCTGCTGTGGTCCGCTGTCCCAGGGGGTAGTGGAAGCGCAGGTTCAATACCTGGCTCCACGCTGCAGCCAGTCCCCAGGGAGCCCCTTGCCTGGGGACTCTGGACCATGTGACAGCGGGGACCCACCGCGGGACCCCGCTGCTTACCTGCTGTCCCCCTTGAATCCGGCCATGGTCCGGAACATCTGGGGTCACCGCTAGCTGTGACCCCAGATGCTCACCAGTATCCCCGGATCGGTACCGGCATTCTGGTACCGGCAGGGATGTAGGGAAGACAGCATGGACGTCAGGACTGTCTGTCCATGCTGTTCATCCAGATGTGCAGCCACAACTGCATGAATAAAAAGCTTCAGGGGCTCTTCTAGCCCCCACTCCAACAGGTGCACCCGACTCCGGCCGGGCACCAAACTAAACTGAGGTGCCTTGGCTCGGGTGCCGGGTATAGGAGGGGGACCCTAGTGCATCCTGGGAGGCTGAAAGCTTAACTCTATGGTGCCCGATGACTGATGTCACACCTATACCCCAAGGTATCCTGTGGATACCCTATGGACCCTGAAGTAGAAAGACAAATTTGGAGTGCTCTTCCTCTGACCTGGGTGAAGGACCATATCACCTACTTAGGTAGCCAACTCCCTAACTAGCCTTTGGCAATATACTGATTATACTTCACTAAACTTAATATCAGATATCTGGGTGAGCCAGGGGGGGGGGGTTTGAAGCATCTCCTTTTGACTTGTGTAGAGCTAGTTTAATTATGCTATAGCTGTATAACTTTCCACACGTACTCCACTGTAATCACAAAGCCATACTGAGGTATGTACGTGATTGGCTACATGGACATGATGCATCTACTTCCTGAATGATTGCAGTGATCAGTTTTTTTCACCAACATGACTTAGAATCTGCAGGAGATATGAACCACACATAAAGTGTCATAATCACCATCTTAATGCCCATAAGTCTGTATTTCGGCAATCCCTAGATCCTATATGGTGAGATGGCTTAGCATTTTTCTAAATGGTAACATGACAAAGTAGCGTCGATTGGATGACTTATTGACAAAACATCTAGATGACCTCTGTCTTTTGCACAGGCAGTGGATGAATATCCAACTCTTGGAAATTTCCCTCTTGCGTGTTTCCAAGCTCAGCAGTGTGTAAGCACATCCATTAGATGGCTCTTGGACCGGGATTTGCAGAATTCATTAGACCCATTACTTCTCTCCTGCTCTTCAACGAGCTATACCCATTCATTATATCATTGTGAGAACTGTCATTGACCATACACAGGTTTGTTACAGAATGAGCCAATGGTTACAATGTTTCCCATTTGTTTCCAGTATTCCTCTGCTTCCAGCCTCAATTCTCACGCAAGACACTTTTTGTTGCTCTTTTTCCCTACACAAATATTGGTGGGTATGTCAAATTCCCATGCTAGCGGTGGGTTTGCTTCATTACTTTTGGGGCTGTCCTCCTCTCAGATGTTTTTGGCTGCAGGTTAGAGTGTATGCCTCTGCCAGTAGGGTTAATTATTTCCCATTGACAAGTAAGTGGGTGATATTTGGCATCCTTGTTAGAGGGCAAACAGTTTCTAATGGTTGAAAAAAAAAATACTTTTGGTTATTAGCTTCAGAGTGGAAGTCCATATTACAGACTCGGATGACAGCTGCTCCACCTAACTTAACACTTTCTGATGAAAAATGTATCTATAACTTTTAAAATGGATTGGCTCGAAACCAGGCTGGACAAGGAGCGACTGACCTCCAGGTTCTTTGATACTTGGGAAAGTTATGTTAATACACCTCAAGGATTCAAGTTGAGACTACAAGATTCTATCAAGCATTATACATGGTATGAATATCAACTTTGTAATGCCATCACCAATCGGAGTGTTCTGCAGTAAGTGAAGCCATTAAATTCCTATTTTAATCTGCAGGTGTCATTCCATTCATGGACCATTATAAGAGATTCCTCATCCAAAAACCAATTGGCTCCTTTCGATTCCTTTAGATCATGGAATCCTTAATCCAGTTGCAGCTGGACAGATCCAAGGGGGAGCCCTTTTGTTCATTTATCAACAGCATAGATTAAGATGAGTTATTGGTGTCCATGGACAACAAGGATATGGACTTGTGTTTCCAATCTAGGAGGGACACTGGTGTCTCCTCATGTTTGCCATTCTGCTCCGTCAGTTTCAGGTCCCCTCTTTCAGCCTGACTACAGTCCCAAAAATGGTCACACATAGCCAGGAAGTGTTGGTTGTCCTTCTCAGGTCCAGGTCCTTACCTGAAAGATCTGCTTATCAAGATGAATGATTCAGACCTGCTGCAGGCTCATGTTCTGCAGGTAGCCCAGACCTTGGTTATCAATTACTCACTTCTAACATCTACCCATCTACATATTTAATACTTTTGTTACCCAAGATGCCAGTTTCAGATGTAGGGTGGTGCACACCATGGCTTCTCAGTGACCCTTCCCTCAGGGACAGCTTTGGGAAATCCCAAGTGTCCCCCATACGATGAACAAGAAAATAAAATTTCTATACTTCAGACTGATTTTATAATACATTGTGATATAGTCGGGGTACGGGGTCCCTCTCCTGGGGTAGATGGACACCTCCTTGCACACAGCAGCCAGGAAACAGCACACCAGTCCAGGGTTTTTGTGCAAGCTGGTCGGAACCAGTTTTATTGTGCAATATAAACAACAAAATAAACAAAACAAAAATAAATCCTAGCCCATCTGGGCACTAACTAGACAGGTTATTCCCTCTCTACAAGTGGCAGGGCCTACTGCCTTACCACAAACACAGCACTTTCAACTATCACAGTGTCTCTGAACAAACCTCAGTGTCTGTTCTCCTCAGGTATGTGAGACACTGAACCAAAACCTTAACACAGCTATATGAACCACTTGCAAGTGCAACTACTAATCAGCCTGCTCTCACACTGAGACCCAATACCTGAAATGGCCTGTGGATGGAGCCCTCCCTTCTCTTCTCACATCCACACCCCTACGACCCATTATCCGGCTTTTACCAAAAGCCGACACTTCTGGCCTTGTTTGGCACAACAGACTTTTCCTGGGGTTTTTAAAACACATATGATAGGAATCTGGGACACACATATATGCCATCCCAGACTTCTCCAGTGCTTCTATCACAACATCTATAAGTTAGTCTGTATGTAGTGAGTAAGTACATGAAATAACAATACTGTGTATATATTATCACATGTATGACATTACAATACTGTGTATATATGTGATCATGTATGTAATAACAATACTGTGTATATATTATCACACATATGAAATAACAATATAATTTTGTTCGTAGTTCCGCATCCTGATAGGAAGCTGCATTGGGGAGAAAGATGAGGAGTGGACAGGTCAAACCATCACTGCCGGAGCACACCCTCACTCTTTATTGGCACTCACAGCTCCTGCTCCGCCCACGCCACACCTCCACATGTAGGCACCGATCAAGCTTTCAATGTCATTTATTGGGTAATCGGCCTCATCTTCCCCCTCCCCCACAGCCACGTGGCAGGCAGCCATACAGCTGAAAAACTAAATACATTGTGCTGGCGGTGAGGCGGCCCCCTGGGTAGCAGACAGGATCTCCTGGCCGCGAAACCCCTATAAGTGCACTGCGGCACTCAAGGAGCCAAGGTGCACAGTTTGGGAACCACTGCCTTATAGTGATGATGACATTGAATAAGCTTTTCGCGTGATGCTCTGGGGAGAAGACTTTGCCAAGACGCACAGACTGGTCAGGGATGCACATCGAGCTTCGCTGGACACGTGTTAGAGACCGGGGTTTAATTTGCTGGATAATCTCTGGGGTTTCGGAATGAAAGCTGACACTGATGAGCAACAAACCAGATTTATTTTAGCCTATACGATAATGTAGTATAATGAATACGTCTAATGGGTATATTTACTAAAGTGCAAGTTTTTAGAAGTGGAGATGTTGCCCATAGCAACCAATCAGATTCTAGCTATTATCTTCTAGAAGGTGCTAGATAAATGTTAAGTAGACTCTGGTTGCTATGGGCAACAGCTCCACTTCTAAAAACTCTCACTTTAGTAAATATACTCCTAAAAGTTGAAACTAATTCTTAAATAAAACACAGGTGAAACCGTTCTTCTCAATAAGGACCTATAAATAGACAAGAGAGATGTAGTAGAGACCTTGGTCACTCATGTGAAGTATGTATAATGGTGCATACACACGATCAGATTTTTTCTTCAGATATGGACGATAACGATTTAAAAATCGTTCAGTCGTTCATATCTGAAGGAAAATCGTTCATATCTGACATGCCTGAACGATGGACGATCAACGATGCGCGTTCCCGTTTGTCAGATAACGATATCTGACATCTGATGGGTTTGCAGTCAGACTTGGACGATTCCATTCATTTTAATGCAGTCAAAAATCGTTCAATCGTTCAAATCGTTCAAATCGTTCAAAACTTTGGTAAAATCGTTCAAATCGTTCAGATCGTTTAATCGTTCAATCGTTCATCTGACAAATCTGACAAGTCTGACAAATCTGACCGTGTGTACGCTCCATTAGTTTATAAAACACAAGATACGTCTCTCAGCTTATCTGAGACCTGCCGGCCGAATTCCCGGGTGTATACACAAAAACAGAAAAAGGTGTGTATTTTTGTTTGGCGCACTGTAAGAAAATATCATAAAATGTAACTTTATTATTTATATTAAAAATTATTTGAATGCCTCTCCAGTGAAATATTAAGAGCAATTCATTGAACATGCAATAATTGTAATAGTGTTACTGGCCTTCTGTTTATATGCTATGGTGTCTCATAATTATTCACAGTATCTGGAATGAACAAATTATTCCTACTATTGTAATATGCACAATTACCACATTATATAGAGTTTTAAGAGATATTGGACCTGATTCAGACCCGCTCGCTAGGAAGCGTTTTGTGTGTAGCTGCCGATGTTTGCATTGTGCGCATGTGCGAACTAGTCAGAGCGATCGGGAAGCGTACGCTCGCTGCGCATAGACAGCCCGGCAGAGTGAGTGACAGGAGAGGCCGTGTGTGGGTGGTGACGGGCTGGACTCTAGTAATGGGGGAGTAGAGGTGTGAATGCAGGCTTGTCTGAGCGTCTTAACGCCGTTTCGGAGGCGTGCATAATTAACAGGCAGCGTCATAGTACACGTCACCTGGTTATATTTCACACTGAAGTGCTCGCACTGCTTGTGGCAGGGTACAGTCAACCACAAGTGCTGCGTTCGCTTCTGATGGTACCCGATGTACCGATGGTTGCATACACTTCCTGGAGATGACGTGCGCAAGTGGGCGTCTTAAGACAGGCTGGTGGGCATCTGCATACACAAAGCGGTCGCACGCCAATACATAGTGGGCATGATAATGCCTTGCCGTGCGATCGCCTGCCTTGCTGGGTGTGTGCCGGATTTGCATAAGCTGGGTGCGAGTGTACACATCTAGCGAGCGGTCTGAATCGAGCCCATAGTATTTAGTAATACTCGTAGACCTCACATATATATATATATTCTGGAGGTATTTTTGTCACAATACAAAAATACTTGAAGAAAAACAGGGATATATCCTTTTCTTATTGCAGTACAGCTTGCTAGTTTTCAACCAAGTATTTTTGTATTGTGACAAAAACACCTCCAGAATATATATATATATGAGGTCTACAAGTATTACTAAATACTATATATCTGATTCAGCAAGGATCGCTAATGCTAAAGCGTACGCAGACGGCCAATTGTTGTGTACTGTGCATGCGTATACATCACAGTGCGCGGGCGCACCACAGCGATCATGCAGGTCACGTAGAGCCATCGCAGAGTGATTGACAGGCCGTGAGCGTTTGGGGGTGGTGACGGGAGGGCAGTGAAATGCAGACCTGTCTGTCCGTTTGAACGCCGTTGCATGGGCGTGCATAAATTGGCCAGTGCAATGGCGTACGCTGCTTGAGTATTTACCGCGTGCAACAAGGTCAGCAATTTCTAAGTAAGGTCAGGGCTGCTGTCATTCTGCGTGAGAGACCGATGGTACTCGATGTGACCGATGTTTATGGAGGTTTGGAAGGAATTACGGATGTGAGATAGCGGTAGCGGGAGGCAGCGGGTGTCTCTATGCTGGCAGTGAGACAGCATTGCGATTTAAGAAGTAGTTAGATTAACGGCAGCCGGAATCCCTACAGTGGAAGCCCAACCCGGGACTAAAGTTAGGCGTCCCGATAGCCAACATCTCGAATGAAGGTAAGCGGGACATAGCCACGGGGGGAGAGGGTTATTTTTAGACTCCCCCAGGGGGACTTAGGGTTAGCCACTACCGGGGGATGGTTAGGCACAGGAATCCCCCCGGGGGGGGAGGGTTAGGTTTATGGTGCGGAAAGGGGGGGTTAGGGTTAGGCATCACTAAGGGAGGGTTAGGGGGGAGAGGGTGAGGGTTAGGGTACATACAGCCCCTGTTGGGATCCTGTACGATTGGGCTTCTGGTGTGAGGACTTGAACCGTCGGCACATCATACCGGTGTCTTGCGATTGCATTCATTAGCATATTTTCGCAGCAGATCTGAGTGCGATTACGGAGCTGCAGTGGCAATAGCGATCAGTAATGAATCAGGCCCGTTATATCTTAACACTCTATATAATGTGGTAATTGTGCATATTACAGTAGTAGGGATAATTTGTTCATCCCAGATAATGTGCAGAATTATGAGACACCATAGAATATAAACAGAAGGCCAGACCTATGAAACCCTTTTAAATCGATTTTTTTTATTTCATTTTTCAACAGTAATACAATTACTGCCTGGTTAATGAATTGTTTTTACGAGAGGCATTAAAATAATTTTTTATATACATTTTTTTAATTTTTTATATAAATAATAATAACATTTTTTATGATATTTTCTTATACTGCGCCAAACAAAAAGACAATCCTTTTTCTGTTTTTGTGTATTTGAGTATATTTATTGTATTTGGCAGCACCCCCCCCCATACCAACTCAATGTATCCTATACAGGGACCAATACATTTGGGGCTTAGACATTCATTTCAAATGTGATAAGAACTGGTGCAGAAGCCCCTGGTAACGTTAGTTACTTTTATTTTAGGCAGACTTAAGTGGGTACACACCATACAATGGTTCAACTCAGCGACAGAACGATGCACAGTAATGATACATCACTTGCGCTGTACCCACTGCACGATTAGTGTATGACGGTGCGATGAACAAAAGTCATGACAAATCGGTCACATACATATATGATGTTTGCGATATATTCCAATCTGCATACGATACATCCTAGAGCGTGTACCCAGCTTTAGGTGGTGGTGTGGCATCCTTTTCCAAAATCAAAGTTTATATACTGTGGTCCACACAATAACTCTGCTCCACTGGCCTCATGCAGAGTTCGGACGCAAATATAAAATGTGACCAGAGAATTGGCCACAAACATGAGATGCTCCAACTCTGTATCAGTAGGAAATGTGGCTCCTTCCCCATGCAAGGAACAGAAGCAGATGTGTCCGGAATATGCCAGGAGGTGACGTCACTGAGCAGCAATAGCTGCACAAAGCCACAGTACACAAGTTATGCACCTAACAGTAAGTGAGGGAGACACAGGTGAGCTAAGCTGTCTGCTGGGTCTAACAACTGCTGTATACAATCAGCTCAACGTAAGTGGGGTCTGCACCTACTAACAGTGAGAGAAATAGCCAGAATCAGATAAACAATGGGAAAGCTGGGTCTCATTTACATATTTATTACATCACACTATAGATAATGAGCAATAGTAAAAGGGTATATACTGTAGCTATATCTGCAGTCATAAAGTGTATTGATGCTTGAATGGAGAGGGGGAACCGCTGATATTAGCGTGGCCTCTAGGTACATGGTGCCGAAGGTTAGATGTTGGTTGCCGGTCGGCAGATACTGAGGATAGCTGCTGTAATAGTACAGCCATGGCCAAAAGTTTTGAGAATGACACAAGTATTGGTTTTCACAAAGTTTGCTGCTTCAGTGGTTTTAGACCTTTTTGTCAGATGTTACTATGGTATACTGAAGTATAATTACAAGCATTACATTAGCGTCAAAGGCATTTATTGACAAAGAGTCAATATTTGCAGTGTTGACCCTTCTTTTTCAAGACCTCTGCAATTGGCCCTGGCATGCTGTCAATCATCTTCTGGGCCACATTCTGACTGATGGCCGCCCATTCTTGCCTAATCAACGCTTGGAGTTTGTCAGAATTTGTGGGTTTTTGTTTGTCCACACTTCTCTTGAGGATTTACCACAAGTTCGCAATGGGATTAAGGTCTGGGGAGTTTCCTGGCTATGGACGCATAATTTCAATGTTTTGTTCCCCGAGCCACTTAGTTATCACTTTTGCCTTATGGCAAGGTGCTCCATCATGCTGGAAAAGGCATTGTTCATCACCAAACTGTTCTTGGATGGTTGGCAGAAGTTGCTCTTGGAGGATGTTTTGGTAACATTCTTTATTCATAGCTGTGTTCTTAGGCAAAATTGTGAATGAGCCCACTCCCTTGGCTGAGAGGCATCCCCACATATGAATGGTCTCAGGATACTTTACTGTTGGCATGACACAGGATGAAGACTTTTGGAGGATGGCCTGGTGTCAAGAAGGGCAGCAAAGAAGCCATTTCTCTACAGGAAAAACATCATGGACAGACTGATATTCTGCAAAAGGTACAGGGATTGGACTGCTGAGGACTGAAGTAACGTTATTTTCACTGATAAATCCCCTTTCAGATTGTTTTGGGCATCTGGAAAAATGCTTGTCCAGAGAAGGAAAGGCGAGCGCTACCATCAGTCCTGTGTCATGCCAACAGTAAAGCATCCTGAGACCATTCATATGTGGGGTTGCTTCTCAGCTTTCATGATCTGGTGAGCGAAAAGCCACCCAGTTATTTCACTGCTATGCCACCAGTATCTATAGTCAGATGACCTCACTCCGCCAATCGGTCACAATTTTGCCTAGAAGGTTACTCTTCCTTGAGCAACCTGAGTGGTCTTACTTCGCTACTCCAAGGGGTATATTTACTAAAGCTCAATTTTAATCGATTTAGGATAGAAGAAAATCGATCAATATCAATATTTGTGTTGCTGGGGCTAAATCACAAATGTAATAATACTTAAATAAAAATTTGCCTATTGTAAGTGTGTGATTTAGCCTCAGAAACGCAACATGATCGATTTTCAAAAATTTTCATCAATTTTAAATAAAAATGACCTTTAGTAAATATAGCCCCTGGGGTATAGAGATTTCCTCTATTCATCGGTTACGGCCTGTTACGGACACTTCCCACCGCATTAGTGCCCGATGTCACCACCATGCTTTTACACCAGAAACCCGCAACTGCTTTTGTTCTGGTTATGTGTGGTCTTGCTTCTGCAGCACCTCCTGGTAGATATAAGAATAGTGGTATACCTAGCCCTAGCAGCCCACGCGGTATCTGTGTGCCACCCAAGCAGAAAACAAAGCAAAAAGGATACGGTACTCACTTTATGTGGGATGGAGTCTTGTGGACTTCACCAACACATCTAGCATTCCCCCCTTACTGTTACTGTGTCAACTTTTATGTTGCACCTCCTGGTTGGTGTCAGCTACGCCCCATTATTCACTCACTATGAACCATTGCTGCACTTGGTAGCAGGCAGCGGCTGGAGCTTGGAGTCACTGGACTCGTTTTGCGCTATTCTGGTTGTCAATAGATGCAAGTGTCTTGTAGCAAGAAGATGTCTATTTTAGATCCACATAAATATCCCGAAAAGGACCGTACTCTTAGTCAAAGGTAGCAAGTATACACCTAGCTTTCAGACATCCTTCATAAGTGCATAAGGGGGGATCACCGAGATCCTTATATTCAGTTCAAGTACGCAATAAAGCAGGGGTAATTCCACCTTTAATCAGTCCAGCTATGGCCACTACACCAGTGTCTGAAAGTCTGGAGAGTGGAGTGTCCTCTTTCTATCTCCCTCCAAGGTTGAGCTGGGGGGGAACCTGATCACCTCCACTGGACGAATATGGAGACTACAGAGGCTGAGTGACTACATCCTCAGGTAGCAGGTTCCCTACTGAGCTGGAACTCTTTGGAGCTCCATGATAGCAGTCTGCTTTCTGTGACCCCCAGCTCCCCCTGCACCTCCTGGACTCACTCTGACTCAGGAGCCTACATGTAAAGACATCCCGACAGCTGGTTGAATGCAGCTTCGGGGGAAGAGGAGGGGAGGACTTGAAGGCACGCCTGGAGCTGGGGGCCGCTGCATAATGTGCATTTACATATACATTTATTACTTTTTACATAGAAATACACTTCGCACATGGTAGCCCAGGACCTAAAGCTCCCAGCTGCAACACTAACACTCATGCATACATTTAATATATGCATTTTAAAACATACCAGCCCTATTTAGTACTGGAGGAGGAAGGGGGCTTACCATTTGCTAACTTTCAGGACACCTAGCGGTAACGGGCACATAGAACTCAGCACTGCCTGTACACGGATGATATATATTTTAATATACAGTTATTTAAATAATCCCAGTACTTACAGGTTGGGCCGTAATCATTTCAGTGCTGGCGGTACCAGGAGCTAGTCTGCCGGTCTCCAGCATGTTCTATGGTGCCCAATGCTCAGTGCTGGGCTCCTTTGCCACAACCCTGCAGCACAGGATTTATTTCCTAAACCTGCAGGGTAACCTGTGACACCCTACCAGTGCCAAACTGAGTTCTGCAGCCACCAGGATTAGTCTGGTACTACTACACACTAAACATTTTAAAAAAATAATGTAATACATTAATTCCCAAAGTGTACAGTGCATCGGGGGTCAAGTACTTTTGCACCGTGACCCTGGCCATCGTCTTTCAGATGCCATGGTGACCATTTTTGCTGTCCATGGGGGGAGTTGGTGATGCCAGCATTGATAGCATTGTGATTAGTGCTGGTGGTGAAACAGGAAGTGGATGCATTGATGCAATCATGGAGAAGTGCCTCTGGATTCTGTGTGTCATAGATTCTCAGATCGTATGTGTGTGTCATATTGACACAGGTCATGGGGCATATTCAATTGCGGACAAAATTTTATTAAGAAAAAACCTTGCGGCTCGGGATTTTTCTCGCAGCAAGGTTTTTCCTAATCGATTGCCTGCAGGGCCAGATTAACAATGGGGCGGATGGAGCTCCAGCTCCAGGCCTCCACATAAAAATAGGCCCATCAACATGACAGCATGATTACCAGCTGCCTAACTGGCCATAAATAGTTATTCTAGTTTTCCCCCTAAAAAAAATTATACCAGTTTTCTATTTCTATGTAGTTAGGGAGACATTGTGTCTCATAGTGTAGGGGGTGTACAAACCAAGGTGACTTTGACCACACCAACACAGCACCGATCACAGTTCTTCCCCTTCTCAGTATAGGCCCTTGAACATTTTCAGCTCCAGGCCCATGTAGACCTTAATCCGGCCCTGATTGCCTGAGAGAAAATCAAGCATGGTAATTTCTGTAGAAATTAACGCTGCTTTCTTTTTGCAGCTTCACAAAAAGTTTAATGCAAAAATAATTGTTTTAAAGAAAAATGGTTGGAATTTGCGGCAGAACCCCTAATTGCCTGAGAGAAAATCAAGCACGGTAATTTCTGTAGAAATTAACGCTGCTTTCTTTTTGCAGCTTCAGAAAAAGTTTAATGCAAAAATAATTGTTTTAAAGAAAAATGGTTGGAATTTGCTGCAGAACCCCTAATTAATTAAGCAATTGGAAAATTCCAATAGCTTAATTAATCCAATAATTACATGTCATTATTGTTTTTTAAAACTAATAATAGCCTCACATTAAATCAAAATATTTTTTTGTTGATATGCACCCAAAATTTAATGAAAGCATTTATTTTAATGAAAAATTATTACTTTATTATGGTTTTTTTTTTTTTTTTTTTTTAATTGGCTTAAAACTATGTCAAAAATCATTTTATTTTTGCATTTTCATTTTATTTGTGATAAAACAAAGTTCACTTTTTATAATTTTTTTAACATAAAAAAATGCACATATCACCCATACATTTAAAATATATATATTAGGGGTGTGCACCGGCCACTTTTCGTGTTTTGTGTTTTGGTTTTGGATCTGGATCTTTCTTCGTGTTTTGGATCTGGATTGGTTTTGCCAAAACCACCCTTCCGTGTTTTGGGTTCTGGGTTTTGTGTTTTGGATCTGTATTTTTTTGAAAAAAAGCATAAAAACAGCTAAAATCACAGAATTTGTAGGTTTTTCTGCTCCTATGCTATTATTAACCTCAATAACCTTAATTTCCACTCATTTCCAGTCTATTCTGAATACCTCACACCTCACAATAGTGTTTTTATGTCCAAAAGGTTGCACCGAGGTAGCTGGATGACTATGCTAAGCGACACGAGTGAGCGGCACAAACACGTGACCCATCTAGGCGTGAAACTGCAGTGGCAGACAGGATGGCATTGAAAAACTAGGCCCCAAACTGTACATAATGCAAAGAAAAAAAAGAGGTGCAAGATGGAATTGTCCTTGGGCCCTCCCACCCACCCTTATGTTGTATAAACAGGACATGCACACTTTAACAAACCAATCATTTCAGCGCCAGGGTCTGCCACACAACTGTGGCTGAAATGATTGGTTCGTTTGGGCCCCCACAAAACAAGCTGGCAATTAATCTGTCCCTGCACAAACTGGCTCTACGGAGGCAAGAAGTCGTCCTCATCCTCCTCATCCACAGATTCCTCACCCTCTTCAGTGTTATGTACATCCTCATCCTCACAGAGTATTAATTCGTCCCTGCTGGAACCACAGGTCCCTCTGTACGTTCTGGAGGCTGGTCTCCCTGGAAGAGTTGATCATTCATTTTATGAACATCATCTTCTCCACATTTTGTGGAAGCAACCTCCTACGCCTTTCGCTAACAAGGTTCCCGGCTGCACTAAACACTCTTTCGGAGTACACACTGGAGGGGGGGCAACTCAGGTAAAATAGAGCCAGTTTGTACAGGGACCTCCAAATTGCTTCTTTTTCCTGCCAGTACAGGTACGGACTGTCTGACATGCCTACTTGGATGCTGTCACCGATGTAATCCTTTAACAGACAGACGCACGCTTGTCGCTGCTGCTTTGAGGATTCAAGTGCGGCTACAGCCCACACAATTCACAAAGACAGAAAAAAAAAAAGAATATTTTTATTGTTTGTGGAGCACACTTTGAGGGTTACACCACCCTCTAACAGACAGAGGCACGCTTGTCGCTGCTGCTTTGAGGATGCAAGTGCGGCTACAGCCCACACAATTCACAAAGACAGAAAAAAGAAGAAGAATATTTTTATTCTTTGTGTAGCACACTTTGAGGGTGTCACCACCCTTTAACAGACAGACGCACGCTTGTCGCTGCTGCTTTAAGGATGCAGGTGCGGCTACAGCCCACACAATTCACAAAGACAGAAAAAAGAAGAATATTTTTATTGTTTGTGTAGCACACTTTGAGGGTGTCACCACCCTTTAACAGACAGACGCACGCTTGTCGCTGCTGCTTTGAGGATGCAAGTGCGGCTACATCGCACACAAGTCACAAACACATAAAAAAAATTGATTTTTATTTTTTGGAGCACTTTGAGAGTTACACCACCCTTTAACAGACAGACGCACGCTTGTCGCTGCTGCTTTAAGGATGCAGGTGTGGCTACAGCCCACACATTTCACAAAGACCGAAAAAAAAGAACAATATTTTAATTGTTTGTGTAGAACACTTTGAGGGTGTCACCACCCTTTAACAGACAGACGCACGCTTGTCGCTGCTGCTTTAAGGATGCAGGTGCGGCTACAGCCCACACAATTCACAAAGACAGAAAAAAGAAGAAGAATATTTTTATTGTTTGTGGAGCACACTTTGAGGGTGTCACCACCCTTTAACAGACAGACGCACGCTTGTTGCTGCTGCTTTTAGGATGCAAGTGTGGCTACATCGCACACAAGTCACAAACACATAAAAAAAATAGTTTTTTATTTTTTGGAGCACTTTGAGAGTTACACCACCCTTTAACAGACAGACGCACGCTTGTCGCTGCTGCTTTAAGGATGCAGGTGCGGCTACAGCCCACACATTTCACAAAGACCGAAAAAAAAAGAAGAATATTTTTATTGTTTGTGTAGCACACTTTGAGGGTGTCACCACCCTTTAACAGACAGACGCACGCTTGTCGCTGCTGCTTTGAGGATGCAAGTGTGGCTACATCGCACACAAGTCACAAACACATTAAAAAAATAGTTTTTTATTTTTTGGAGCACTTTGAGAGTTACACCACCCTTTAACAGACAGACGCACGCTTGTCGCTGCTGCTTTAAGGATGCAGGTGCGGCTACAGCCCACACATTTCACAAAGACCGAAAAAAAAAGAAGAATATTTTTATTGTTTGTGTAGCACACTTTGAGGGTGTCACCACCCTTTAACAGACAGACGCACGCTTGTCGCTGCTGCTTTAAGGATGCAGGTGCGGCTACAGCCCACACATTTCACAAAGACAGAAAAAAAAAGAACAATATTTTAATTGTTTGTGTAGCACACTTTGAGGGTGTCACCACCCTTTAACAGACAGACGCACGCTTGTCGCTGCTGCTTTGAGGATGCAGGTGGAATCTAGACGGGATTTGGAACCGAGGACACACTACCTCCATCAATTGTCTAAATCCCACTGCACTAATGTCGGATACCGGACGCACGTCTAACACCAACATAGCAGTCAAGGCCTCAGTTATACGTTTTGCTTCAGGATGACTGCTGTCGTACTTCATCCTCATCGCTAGGGACTGTTGGAGGGTCAATTGTTTAGTAAAAGTAGTGATGTTCCTACTTCCTCTCTGGGATGATGAACAACTCCCAGCAGCAGCAACAGCACTAGTAGGAAGTGGTTCTTGATCTTTCCCTATTTTATTTTTATCAGAGAAAGTTTGGTCCTCCATTTATGTTATATTGATATATATACGTGCGGCTAAAGCGCACACAAACACAGAAAATATTTTTTTATTTTTGCTGGAGAGTAGTGCACTTTGTGGGTTATACCACCCTTTAAGAAATGAGCCAGCCGGCTCTTTACTTATGGGACACAGGCACACGCTTGGCGCTGCTCCTTTGTTGATGCACATGCAGCCACAGTGCACACAAGTCACAAACACAGAAAATATATATTTTTTTGGTTTGGAGTGTACTTTGGGGGTTACAGAACCCTTTAACGGTCAAGCCAGCCGGCCCTTTACTTATGACACAGGCGCACGCTTGGCACTACTTTGTTGATGCACGTGCGGCTACTGCGCACACAATTCACAAACACAGAAAATAATTTTTTTTTTGGTTTGGACTGGAGTGTACTTTCGGGGGTTACAGCACCCTTTAACGGTCAAGCCAGCCGGCCCTTTACTTATGACACAGGCGCACACTTGGCACTACTTTGTTGATGCACGTGCGGCTACTGCGCACACAATTCACAAACACAGAAAATAATTTTTTTTCGGTTTGGACTGGAGTGTACTTTGGGGGTTACAGCACCCTTTAACGGTCAAGCCAGCCGGCCCTTTACTTATGACACAGGCGCACGCTTGGCACTACTTTGTTGATGCACGTGCGGCTACTGCGCACACAATTCACAAACACAGAAAATAATTTTTTTTTTGGTTTGGACTGGAGTGTACTTTCGGGGGTTACAGCACCCTTTAACGGTCAAGCCAGCCGGCCCTTTACTTATGACACAGGCGCACGCTTGGCACTACTTTGTTGATGCACGTGCGGCTACTGCGCACACAATTCACAAACACAGAAAATAATTTTTTTTTTGGTTTGGACTGGAGTGTACTTTGGGGGTTACAGCACCCTTTAACGGTCAAGCCAGCTGGCCCTTTACTTATGACACAGGCGCACGCTTGGCACTACTTTGTTGATGCACATGCGGCTACTGCGCACACAATTCACAAACACAGAAAATAATTTTTTTTTTGGTTTGGACTGGAGTGTACTTTCGGGGGTTACAGCACCCTTAACGGTCAAGCCAGCCGGCCCTTTACTTATGACACAGGCGCACGCTTGGCACTACTTTGTTGATGCACGTGCGGCTACTGCGCACACAATTCACAAACACAGAAAATAATTTTTTTTTGGTTTGGACTGGAGTGTACTTTCAGGGGTTACAGCACCCTTTAACGGTCAAGCCAGCCGGCCCTTTACTTATGACACAGGCGCACGCTTGGCACTACTTTGTTGATGCACGTGCGGCTACTGCGCACACAATTCACAAACACAGAAAATATATTATTTTTTTAGCACTTGGGGGGAGCACCCCTGATGGACAGAGCACCCCCTGGACAACACTACAGCACCTCTTTAGGACTGGGACACTGCACAGGACTTTGGAGTGGACACAGCCCCTATGGAGAACTGACTGCACAACACAGTCCAGCCAGCCCCTATGGACTTTGAAGTAGTGGACAACAGCAGCACTACACTACACTACACTACACTACACAGCCCTAACTCCCACCCTCCCTCTTCACTGTCCACAGCCGAGTGAGAAAATGGCGCCGACGTGGGTACCTTATATAGGATCCAAAACCCGCGAGACTCGGAAGGCGGGATGATGACGTTTTGCCTCGATTTCAGATCCGAGTCAGGCGGGAAAAGTCGAGCCTGATTCGGATCGGACTCGGATCGGACTCGGATCGGGGGGGCTCGGGGGGGTTCGGATTTCAGAAATCCGAACCCGCTCACCCCTAATATATATATATAGTGACAGGGTCAGCATAATTCCACATGAGGTAAATGTGGAATATCCAGATCTCCCAGGTTTGGCAGAGCAAAGGCATTAGGAATGTGTAATGTCCAGTTCTGGTGTTGCCTCAATCAGAATCTGGAAGGCAGTTGAATACAGACAATTGTGTGAGCCTGGTTTAAGAACTGCAGAGACAGTGGGGTAACTGAGCCTGATGGTGAAATAGTTGCCCAGCTTATAGGCCCTGGAGTGACTAGTGTTAGGGCTCCTGGACCTGCGAGTCCCCTGAAGAAACATTGCTGTTTTGAAGACATAGAGCCGTATTCAATTTGGAGCGAAAATTCCGTGCTGGACTTTTCGCTGCACATCGGAGCTTTTCTGGGGATAAAGTATAGGGCGCATGCCCGCATTATCCCCGTATTCAATTAAAAAGTTACGAAAATGGGAGCTGGCGAAACAAGATCGGCGAAAAAAAATGGGATTTATCTGGAATAAATTGTAGGACCCCCCTAAAAATGTCCAGACATGGGGGATCACTATGGGTACTTTTAGCCTGCAAAAGTAAGTTGGGGTTTTAAATAGCCACTGCAGGTGTTTTTTTCCCGACATTGAATAAGTGATGCAGAAGAGCACTTAGGTTATTTTTTTCTTTTTTTTAAGTGGTCCCATCAAATTTGGGGTACATGAAAATGGGTACTAGCATAATTTAAAGTCCCTAAAGTGTTTTTTTTGTTAAATTCTGCAAAAATGCACCTGCCGCTAATAATCTATTCTAGAAAACACTTGCCGCATATTTGCAGAATAGCCTTGAACCTATTTCCCTATTTTGAAACACTTTTTTTCACCCCAAATTTTTAAATAATTTTTTTGGGGTGTCCCTATTTTTTTTTAAAACTTTTTTTGACACAGTTTATTTTAAAATGTCATTCCCAGGGGTGCAGGCTATTTTTTTTAAGCCTGCACCCTTAAACCCCAATTCTGCACTTTTTTTCGCCATGTAAACATGGTGAAAAGTTATCCCCGTTTTTTTTCAAATACTTTTTGCACCTGCGAAAAGTCTTTGAAACTGAATACGGGGATAATTGAAATCAGCTAAAATGACGTCATCGGCGATAATTTATCGCCGATTCTGAACTTTTCGCTCCAAATTGAATACCCCTGATAGTGTAACATCTTGCCTGTGAAACTGCCATGTTCTATGGATTTTACCCAGTCTATGTGATTCTTGACACAATATATATATATATATATATATATATATATATATATATATATATATATATATTGGGGGGTGATCTTGACAATAAACTCTCTAGGAGGGAAATGTTTTGGATTTATTGTTTGAATGCTTTGGTTCCCCGGGGTTTAAACGAGAATTACGAGATTGCCCCTTTTCTTTAATGTGATTTTATCATTGTGTCTTTTTAGTAAAGTGTATTTGTAGGGTTCATCATATATTAAGTAAAAATGTTTTATCTATTGAATTATTTTTATATCTGTATGATTATAGTCCTGTATTGTCATGAATTATTAGTAGCATTAATTTTTTGTTACTATGAGCCACCATAGCCTTTCTTTGACATCTACTATCAATTTATCTATATTAATATATTATATAAAATATGTCCGACAATGTTGGAAGTATAATACTTCTAAAAAAATGGCCTCTTTCCATGTTATATTGATGGACAATGCAAATGGATTCTTGTAATGTTCAACTACCTAAGTTAATTGTAAATATACCAGGTAGAATAGAGCAATAGGTGGAAGTTCTATATGCGATTTAAATTTAATTGCTATATCTCTCAGGGTAAGAATTGAGTTCCGGTCCCTGAATTGATTACCGTTGCTTGGTTACAGGAACTAGGGACGGTAACTATTATTTACCTAGTGACAGACACACACGCACATCGGAGATCATGTGGGTGTAGTGAAGTCACGTGCTCACTGTTGCATAATGCATTCAGTGATGTATATTGGTGCTGGAGAACACGTGGGCGCAGTACGGTCACGTGCATGCTGGTGCACAGTGGGGATTTGCGGACGCCTCTTCCGGGCGCCTGAAAACAGGTGAGTACTCTTACCACATGAGAACAGCGGCCTAACTATTAACCACAGTTCCCTGTGGGTTTTTGGGTTCATGCAGGCGCCTTGTACCTGATTGTCATAATATGATCTTTTTCCTATTATGCTTGGATATGACCTTCTTCCCATGATGCTTTGATACTAGACACATGAGACAGGAACTTCCGCCTCCTCCGGATCCTCCCCTAATCTAAGGTAATTTAGATAATTGATGGTGGTATATAAGAAGGCTATGGGGGACAACAGATATCCTCCCGAAGAAGTCTGGCCAGTGGGCAATTGGACAAAACATGTTGAGGAACTTGATGTTGCTGGTGGTCCTTACTGCATTCTTGATGGTCCAAACCACATAAGCCGTTTATCCTGATTCTTAGATGTATGTTTTTTTAGATTTTTATTAAATGTGATATTTTACTTTACTACTCATTGGTACCCCTTATGTGTTTTTTACCTTACATCTTACCATAAACCTGTGCGAGCATTCTTGTGAATACCGGGACCAAGCCTTAATAGTCCATTGGGTACGAGCGCATTGCACTTTATGATTTTTTTTGGGGGGGGTATTTATATGTGGGTATTATCACATGTTGTGTTTTTGCACATGCACTGTGCACTTTCCATGTTTGCTGTGAATGAGCACAAGCACTTTATATTTTGAGCTGCTGTGATATACATGGTTTGCACATCCAGCTCATAATCACATACACCATATGAGGTGTGGATATTAAGTTAAAATAACAGTTTGTATTTTTTAAGAATATATTATTTCAGTTTTTGTTTTTTTCTATATCTACTTTGGAGTTATAATTTAATTGAACTCACCTTTGGGACACTCTGGTAATATTACACTAGATGGCGATGACGTCTCACCTTTTTTGAACAATTTATACTGTGGACTTTTTGAGCTGTGGTCCTGTTTGGAGACATTTGTAGCTGCCATCCCTCAAGAGGGTGTGTGTAACCTCACACCCAAACATGGATTGGTAGCGGAAAGGAAAGTTCTGACATTTCTTTGGGATTCTATAACAAGAGTACCGCTTTCATACCATCATCGCATATTATATATATAAAATTTATATTCACACTAATACAATAAGAACAGTGTGTCTATCAGTTTGTTCCATGTTGGTAAAAAAAACCCACTACTGCATTGATTTTCATGAAAACTATGTTATTTTGTAGTGGAAACTCCTAGAAAGAATCTGCACTTTGTTTCATCTTGATCCGTCAAGTTAAAGCTGAGTAATAACAAAAATAACATTTATTGACCTCATCTATGCAAGAGATAAGAGTCCGGCGTGCGTGGCCAGTAAGGTGTGGGGGGAGGTGCTTTGGGCCCCCAGTCACTTTATTAAGATAAGCTACATAGCAGTCTGTGCACAGGGCACAGTGACATTGGTGTGAGTGGTGGGTGAATAGGATAGGCTACATAGCAGTCTGTGCACAGGGCACACAGTGACATTGGTGTGAGCGATGGGTGAATAGGTTACATAGCAGTGTGTGCACAGGGCACACAGTGACATTGGTGAGTGGTGGGTGAATAGGAGGTTACATAGCAGTCTGTGCACAGGGCACAGTGACATTGGTGTGAGTGGTGGGTGAATAGGATACGTTACATAGCAGTCTGTGCACAGGGCACACAGTGACATTGGTGTGAGTGGTGGGTGAATAGGAGAGGTTACATAGCAGTCTGTGCACAGAGCATACAGTGACATTGGTGTGAGTGGTGTGTGAATAGGATAGGCTACATAGCAGTCTGTGCACAGGGCACACAGTGACATTGGTGTGAGTGGTGGGTGAATAGGAGGTTACATAGCAGTCTGTGCACAGAGCACATAGTGACATTGGTGTGAGTGGTGGGTGAATATGAGAGGTTACATAGCAGTCTGTGCACAGGGCACACAGTGACATTGGTGTGAGTGGTGGGTGAATAGGATAGGTTACATAGCAATCTGTGCACAGGGCACACAGTGACATTGGTGTGAGTGGTGGGTGAATAGGAGAGGTTACATAGCAGTCTGTGCACAGGGCACACAGTGACATTGGTGTGAGTGGTGGGTGAATAGGAGGTTACATAGCAGTCTGTGCACAGGGCACACAGTGACATTGGTGGGAGTGGTGGGTGAATAGGATAGGCTACATAACAGTCTGTGCACAGGGCACACAGTGATATTGGTGTGAGTGCTGGTTGAATAGGAGGTTACCTAGCAGTCTGTGCACAGGGCACACAGTGACATTGGTGTGAGTGGTGGGTGAATAGTGTAGGCTACATAGCAGTCTGTGCACAGGGCACACAGTGACATTGGTGTGAGTGGTGGGTGAATAGGATAGGCTACATAGCAGTCTGTGCACAGGGCACACAGTGACATTGGAGTGAGAGGTGGGTGAATAGGAGAGGTTACATAGCAGTCTGTGCACAGGGCACACAGTGACATTGGTGTGAGAGATGGGTGAATAGGACAGGTTACATAGCAGTCTGTGCACAGGGCACACAGTGACATTGGTGTGAGTGGTGGATGAATAGGAGAGGTTACATAGCAGTCTGTGCACAGGACACACAGTGACATTGGTGTGAGTGGTGGATGAATAGGAGACGCTACATAGCAGTCTGTGCACAGGGCACACAGTGACATTGGTGTGAGGTGGGTGAATAGTATAGGCTACATAGCAGTCTGTGCACAGGGCACACAGTGACATTGGTGTGAGTGGTGGGTGAATAGGATAGGCTACATAGCAGTCTGTGCACAGGGCACACAGTGACATTGGAGTGAGTGGTGGGTGAATAGGAGAGGTTACATAGCAGTCTGTGCACAGGGCACACAGTGAAATTGGTGTGAGTGATGGGTGAATAGGTTACATAGCAGTCTGTGCACAGGGCACACAGTGACATTGGTGTGAGAGATGGGTGAATAGGACAGGTTACATAGCAGTCTGTGCACAGGGCACACAGTGACATTGGTGTGAGGGGTGGGTGAATAGGATAGGCTACTTAGCAGTCTGTGCACAGGGCACACAGTGACATTGGTGTGAGTGGTGGGTGAATAGGAGCGGTTACATAGCAATCTGCACAGGGCACACAGTGACATTGGAGTGAGTGGTGGGTGAATAGGATAGGCTACATAGCAGTCTGTGCACAGGGCACACAGTGACATTGGTGTGAGTGGTGGGTGAATAGGAGAGGCTACATAGCAGTCTGTGCACAGGGCACACAGTGACATTGGAGTGAGTGGTGGGTGAATAGGAGAGGTTACATAGCAGTCTGTGCACAGGGCACACAGTGACATTGGTGTGAGTGGTGGGTGAATAGTATAGGCTACATAGCAGTCTGTGCACAGGGCACACAGTGACATTTGTGTGAGTGGTGGGTGAATAGTATAGGCTACATAGCAGTCTGTGCACAGGGCACACAGTGACATAGGTGTGAGTGGTGGGTGAATAGGATAGGCTACATAGCAGTCTGTGCACAGGGCACACAGAGACATTGGAGTGAGTGGTGGGTGAATAGGAGAGGTTACATAGCAGTCTGTGCACAGGGCACACAGTGACATTGGAGTGAGTGGTGGGTGAATAGTAGAGGTGACATAGCAGTCTGTGCACAGGGCACACAGTGAAATTGGTGTGAGTGATGGGTGAATAGGTTACATAGCAGTCTGTGCACAGGGCACACAGTGACATTGGTGTGAGTGGTGGGTGAATATGAGAGGTTACATAGCTGTCTGTGCACAAGGCACACAGTGACATTGGTGTGAGTGGTGGGTGAATAGGAGAGGTTACATATCTGTCTGTGCACAAGGCACACAGTGACATTGTTGTGAGTGGTGGGTGAATAGTATAGGCTACATAGCAGTCTGTGCACAGGGCACACAGTGACATTGGTGTGAGTGGTGGGTGAATAGTATAGGCTACATAGCAGTCTGTGCACAGGGCACACAGTGACATAGGTGTGAGTGGTGGGTGAATAGGATAGGCTACATAGCAGTCTGTGCACAGGGCACACAGTGACATTGGAGTGAGTGGTGGGTGAATAGGAGAGGTTACATAGCAGTCTGTGCACAGGGCACACAGTGACATTGGAGTGAGTGGTGGGTGAATAGGATAGGCTACATAGCAGTCTGTTCACAGGGCACACAGTGACATTGGTGTGAGTGGTGGGTGAATATGAGAGGTTACATAGCTGTCTGTGCACAAGGCACACTGTGACATTGGTGTGAGTGGTGGGTGAAAAGGAGAGGTTACATAGCTGGCTGTGCACAAGGCACACAGTGCCATTGTTGTGAGTGGTGGGTGAATAAGATAGGCTACATAGCAGCCTGTGCACAGGGCACACAGTGACATTGGTGTGAGTGGTGGGTGAATAGGAGAGGTTACATAGCTGTCTGTGCACAAGGCACACAGTGACATAGGTGTGAGTGGTGGATGAATAGGATAGGCTACATAGCAGTCTGTGCACAGGACATACAGTGACAGTGGTGTGAGTGGTGGATGAATAGGTTACATAGCAGTCTGTGCACAGGGCACACAGTGACATTGGTGTGAGAGGTGGATGAATAGGATAGGCTACATAGCAGTCTGTGCACAGGGCACACAGTGACATTGGTGTGAGTGGTAGGAGAATAGGACAGGCTACATAGCAGTCTGTGCACAGGGCACACAGTGACATTGGTGTGAGAGGTGGATGAATAGGAGAAGCTACATAGCAGTCTGTGCACAGGGCACACAGTGACATTGGTGTGAGTGGTAGGTGAATACGAAAGGCTACATAGCAGTCTGTGCACAAGGCACACAGTGACAGTGGTGTGAGAGGTGGGTGAATAGGAGAGGCTACATAGCAGTCTATACACAGGGCACACAGTGACATTGGTGTGAGTGGTGGATGAATAGGAGAGGCTACATAGCAGTCTGTGCACAGGGCACACAGTGACATTGGTGTGAGAGGTGGGTGAATAGTATAGGCTAAATAGCAGTCTGTGCACAGGGCACACAGTGACATTGGTGTGAGTGGTGGGTGAATAGGATAGGCTACATAGCAGTCTGTGCACAGGGCACACAGTG
Source organism: Taudactylus pleione (assembly GCA_031769625.1). Classification (NCBI taxonomy): domain Eukaryota; kingdom Metazoa; phylum Chordata; class Amphibia; order Anura; family Myobatrachidae; genus Taudactylus; species Taudactylus pleione. The sequence goes on along the minus strand of JAUIMM010000799.1, from coordinate 900,571 downwards.
ACATTGGTGTGAGTGGTGGGTGAATAGGATAGGCTACATAGCAGTCTGTACACAGGGCACACAGTGACATTGGTGTGAGTGGTGGATGAATAGGAGAGGCTACATAGCAGTCTGTGCACAGGGCACACAGTGAAATTGGTGTGAGTGATGTGTGAATAGGTTACATAGCAGTCTGTGCACAGGGCACACAGCGACATTGGTGTAAGAAATGGGTGAATAGGACAGGTTACATAGCAGTCTGTGCACAGGGCATACAGTGACATTGGTGTGAGTGGTGGGTGAATAGGATAGGTTACATAGCAGTCTGTGCACAGGGCACACAGTGACATTGGTGTGAGTGGTGGATGAATAGGATAGGCTACATAGCAGTCTGTGCACAGGGCACACAGTGACATTGGTGTGAGTGGTGGGTGAATAGGATAGGCTACATAGCAGTCTGTGCACAGGGCACACAGTGACATTGGAGTGAGTGGTGGGTGAATAGGAGAGGTTACATAGCAGTCTGTGCACAGGGCACACAGTGAAATTGGTGTGAGTGATGTGTGAATAGGTTACATAGCAGTCTGTGCACAGGGCACACATTGACATTGGTGTGAGAGATGGGTGAATAGGACAGGTTACATAGCAGTCTGTGTACAGGGCACACAGTGACATTGGTGTGAGTGGTGGGTGAATAGGATAGGTTACATAGCAGTCTGTGCACAGGGCACACAGAAACATTGGTGAGAGAGATGGGTGAATAGGACAGGTTACATAGCAGTCTGTGCACAGGGCACACAGTGACATTGGTGTGAGGGGTGGGTGAATAGGATAGGCTACTTAGCAGTCTGTGCACAGGGCACACAGTGACATTGGTGTGAGTGGTGGGTGAATAGGAGCGGTTCCATAGCAATCTGCACAGGACACACAGTGACATTGGAGTGAGTGGTGGGTGAATAGGATAGGCTACATAGCAGTCTGTGCACAGGGCACACAGTGACATTGGTGTGAGTGGTGGGTGAATAGGATAGGCTACATAGCAGTCTGTGCACAGGGCACACAGTGACATTGGTGTGAGAGGTGGGTGAATAGTATAGGCTACATAGCAGTCTGTGCACAGGGCACACAGTGACATTGGTGTGAGTGGTGGATGAATAGGAGAGGTTACATAGCAGTCTGTGCACAGGACACACAGTGACATTGGTGTGAGTGGTGGATGAATAGGAGACGCTACATAGCAGTCTGTGCACAGGGCACACAGTGACATAGGTGTGAGTGGTGGGTGAATAGGATAGGCTACATAGCAGTCTGTGCACAGGGCACACAGTGACATTGGAGTGAGTGGTGGGTGAATAGGAGAGGTTACATAGCAGTCTGTGCACAGGGCACACAGTGACATTGGAGTGAGTGGTGGGTGAATAGTAGAGGTTACATAGCAGTCTGTGCACAGGGCACACAGTGAAATTGGTGTGAGTGATGGGTGAATAGGTTACATAGCAGTCTGTGCACAGGGCACACAGTGACATTGGTGTGAGAGATGGGTGAATAGGACAGGTTACATAGCAGTCTGTGCACAGGGTACACAGTGACATTGGTGTGAGTGGTGGGTGAATAGGATAGGCTACATAGCAGTCTGTGCACAGGGCACACAGCGACATTGGTGTGAGAGATGGGTGAATAGGACAGGTTATATAGCAGTCTGTGCACAGGGCACACAGTGACATTGGAGTGAGTGGTGGGTGAATAGGATAGGCTACATAGCAGTCTGTTCACAGGGCACACAGTGACATTGGTGTGAGTGGTGGGTGAATATGAGAGGTTACATAGCTGTCTGTGCACAAGGCACACAGTGACATTGGTGTGAGTGGTGGGTGAATAGGAGAGGTTACATAGCTGTCTGTGCACAAGGCACACAGTGACATTGTTGTGAGTGGTGGGTGAATAGTATAGGCTACTTAGCAGTCTGTGCACAGGGCACACAGTGACATTGGTGTGAGTGGTGGGTGAATAGTATAGGCTACATAGCAGTCTGTGCACAGGGCACACAGTGACATAGGTGTGAGTGGTGGGTGAATAGGATAGGCTACATAGCAGTCTGTGCACAGGGCACACAGTGACATTGGAGTGAGTGGTGGGTGAATAGGATAGGCTACATAGCAGTCTGTGCACAGGGCACACAGCGACATTGGTGTGAGAGATGGGTGAATAGGACAGGTTATATAGCAGTCTGTGCACAGGGCACACAGTGACATTGGAGTGAGTGGTGGGTGAATAGGATAGGCTACATAGCAGTCTGTTCACAGGGCACACAGTGACATTGGTGTGAGTGGTGGGTGAATATGATAGGCTACATAGCAGTCTGTTCACAGGGCACACAGTGACATTGGTGTGAGAGATGGGTGAATAGGACAGGTTACATAGCAGTCTGTGCACAGGGCACACAGTGACATTGGTGTGAGGGGTGGGTGAATAGTATAGGCTACATAGCAGTCTGTGCACAGGGCACACAGTGACATAGGTGTGAGTGGTGGGTGAATAGGATAGGCTACATAGCAGTCTGTGCACAGGGCACACAGTGACATTGGAGTGAGTGGTGGGTGAATAGGAGAGGTTACATAGCAGTCTGTGCACAGGGCACACAGTGACATTGGAGTGAGTGGTGGGTGAATAGTATAGGCTACATAGCAGTCTGTGCACAGGGCACACAGTGACATTGTTGTGAGTGGTGGGTGAATAGTATAGGCTACATAGCAGTCTGTGCACAGGGCACACAGTGACATTGGTGTGAGTGGTGGGTGAATAGTATAGGCTACATAGCAGTCTGTGCACAGGGCACACAGTGACATAGGTGTGAGTGGTGGGTGAATAGGATAGGCTACATAGCAGTCTGTGCACAGGGCACACAGTGACATTGGAGTGAGTGGTGGGTGAATAGGAGAGGTTACATAGCAGTCTGTGCACAGGGCACACAGTGACATTGGAGTGAGTGGTGGGTGAATAGGATAGGCTACATAGCAGTCTGTTCACAGGGCACACAGTGACATTGGTGTGAGTGGTGGGTGAATAGGAGAGGTTACATAGCTGTCTGTGCACAAGGCACACAGTGACATTGTTGTGAGTGGTGGGTGAATAGTATTGGCTACATAGCAGTCTGTGCACAGGGCACACAGTGACATTGGTGTGAGTGGTGGGTGAATAGTATAGGCTACATAGCAGTCTGTGCACAGGGCACACAGTGACATAGGTGTGAGTGGTGGGTGAATAGGATAGGCTACATAGCAGTCTGTGCACAGGGCACACAGTGACATTGGAGTGAGTGGTGGGTGAATAGGAGAGGTTACATAGCAGTCTGTGCACAGGGCACACAGTGACATTGGAGTGAGTGGTGGGTGAATAGGATAGGCTACATAGCAGTCTGTTCACAGGGCACACAGTGACATTGGTGTGAGTGGTGGGTGAATATGAGAGGTTACATAGCTGTCTGTGCACAAGGCACACAGTGACATTGGTGTGAGTGGTGGGTGAATAGGAGAGGTTACATAGCTGTCTGTGCACAAGGCACACAGTGCCATTGTTGTGAGTGGTGGGTGAATAAGATAGGCTACATAGCAGCCTGTGCACAGGGCACACAGTGACATTGGTGTGAGTGGTGGGTGAATAGGAGAGGTTACATAGCTGTCTGTGCACAAGGCACACAGTGACATATGTGTGAGTGGTGGGTGAATAGGATGGCTACATAGCAGTCTGTGCACAGGACATACAGTGACAGTGGTGTGAGTGGTGGATGAATAGGTTACATAGCAGTCTGTGCACAGGGCACACAGTGACAGTGTGTGAGAGGTGGATGAATAGGATAGGCTACATAGCAGTCTGTGCACAGGGCACACAGTGACATTGGTGTGAGTGGTAGGAGAATAGGACAGGCTACATAGCAGTCTGTGCACAGGGCACACAGTGACATTGGTGTGAGAGGTGGATGAATAGGAGAAGCTACATAGCAGTCTGTGCACAGGGCACACAGTGACATTGGTGTGAGTGGTAGGTGAATACGAAAGGCTACATAGCAGTCTGTGCACAAGGCACACAGTGACAGTGGTGTGAGAGGTGGGTGAATAGGAGAGGCTACATAGCAGTCTATACACAGGGCACACAGTGACATTGGTGTGAGTGGTGGATGAATAGGAGAGGCTACATAGCAGTTTGTGCACAGGGCACACAGTGACATTGGTGTGAGAGGTGGGTGAATAGTATAGGCTAAATAGCAGTCTGTGCACAGGGCACACAGTGACATTGGTGTGAGTGGTGGGTGAATAGGATAGGCTACATAGCAGTCTGTGCACAGGGCACACAGTGACATTGGTGTGAGTGGTGGGTGAATAGGATAGGCTACATAGCAGTCTGTACACAGGGCACACAGTGACATTGGTGTGAGGGGTGGATGAATAGGAGAGGCTACATAGCAGTCTGTGCACAGGGCACACAGTGAAATTGGTGTGAGTGATGTGTGAATAGGTTACATAGCAGTCTGTGCACAGGGCACACAGCGACATTGGTGTAAGAGATGGGTGAATAGGACAGGTTACATAGCAGTCTGTGCACAGGGCACACAGTGACATTGGTGTGAGAGGTGGGTGAATAGTATAGGCTACATAGCAGTCTGTGCACAGGGCACACAGTGACATTGGTGTGAGTGGTGGATGAATATGAGAGGTTACATAGCAGTCTGTGCACAGGACACACAGTGACATTGGTGTGAGTGGTGGATGAATAGGAGACGCTACATAGCAGTCTGTGCACAGGGCACACAGTGACATTGGTGTGAGAGGTGGGTGAATAGTATAGGCTACATAGCAGTCTGTGCACAGGGCACACAGTGACATTGGTGTGAGTGGTGGGTGAATAGGATAGGCTACATAGCAGTCTGTGCACAGGGCACACAGTGACATTGGAGTGAGTGGTGGGTGAATAGGAGAGGTTACATAGCAGTCTGTGCACAGGGCACACAGTGAAATTGGTGTGAGTGATGGGTGAAAAGGTTACATAGCAGTCTGTGCACAGGGCACACAGTGACATTGGTGTGAGAGATGGGTGAATAGGACAGGTTACATAGCAGTCTGTGCACAGGGCAAATAGTGACATTGGTGTGAGGGGTGGGTGAATAGGATAGGCTACTTAGCAGTCTGTGCACAGGGCACACAGTGACATTGGTGTGAGTGGTGGGTGAATAGGAGCGGTTACATAGCAATCTGCACAGGGCACACAGTGACATTGGAGTGAGTGGTGGGTGAATAGGATAGGTTACATAGCAGTCTGTGCACAGGGCACACAGTGACATTGGTGTGAGTGGTGGGTGAATAGGAGAGGCTACATAGCAGTCTGTGCACAGGGCACACAGTGACATTGGAGTGAGTGGTGGGTGAATAGTAGAGGTTACATAGCAGTCTGTGCACAGGGCACACAGTGAAATTGGTGTGAGTGATGGGTGAATAGGTTACATAGCAGTCTGTGCACAGGGCACACAGTGACATTGGTGTGAGAGATGGGTGAATAGGACAGGTTATATAGCAGTCTGTGCACAGGGCACACAGTGACATTGGAGTGAGTGGTGGGTGAATAGGATAGGCTACATAGCAGTCTGTTCACAGGGCACACAGTGACATTGGTGTGAGTGGTGGGTGAATATGAGAGGTTACATAGCTGTCTGTGCACAAGGCACACAGTGACATTGGTGTGAGTGGTGGGTGAATAGGAGAGGTTACATAGCTGTCTGTGCACAAGGCACACAGTGACATTGTTGTGAGTGGTGGGTGAATAGTATAGGCTACATAGCAGTCTGTGCACAGGGCACACAGTGACATTGGTGTGAGTGGTGGGTGAATAGTATAGGCTACATAGCAGTCTGTGCACAGGGCACACAGTGACATAGGTGTGAGTGGTGGGTGAATAGGATAGGCTACATAGCAGTCTGTGCACAGGGCACACAGTGACATTGGAGTGAGTGGTGGGTGAATAGGAGAGGTTACATAGCAGTCTGTGCACAGGGCACACAGTGACATTGGAGTGAGTGGTGGGTGAATAGGATAGGCTACATAGCAGTCTGTTCACAGGGCACACAGTGACATTGGTGTGAGTGGTGGGTGAATATGAGAGGTTACATAGCTGTCTGTGCACAAGGCACACAGTGACATTGGTGTGAGTGGTGGGTGAATAGGAGAGGTTACATAGCTGTCTGTGCACAAGGCACACAGTGCCATTGTTGTGAGTGGTGGGTGAATAAGATAGGCTACATAGCAGCCTGTGCACAGGGCACACAGTGACATTGGTGTGAGTGGTGGGTGAATAGGAGAGGTTACATAGCTGTCTGTGCACAAGGCACACAGTGACATATGTGTGAGTGGTGGGTGAATAGGATGGCTACATAGCAGTCTGTGCACAGGACATACAGTGACAGTGGTGTGAGTGGTGGATGAATAGGTTACATAGCAGTCAGTGCACAGGGCACACAGTGACAGTGTGTGAGAGGTGGATGAATAGGATAGGCTACATAGCAGTCTGTGCACAGGGCACACAGTGACATTGGTGTGAGTGGTAGGAGAATAGGACAGGCTACATAGCAGTCTGTGCACAGGGCACACAGTGACATTGATGTGAGAGGTGGATGAATAGGAGAAGCTACATAGCAGTCTGTGCACAGGGCACACAGTGACATTGGTGTGAGTGGTAGGTGAATACGAAAGGCTACATAGCAGTCTGTGCACAAGGCACACAGTGACAGTGGTGTGAGAGGTGGGTGAATAGGAGAGGCTACATAGCAGTCTATACACAGGGCACACAGTGACATTGGTGTGAGTGGTGGATGAATAGGAGAGGCTACATAGCAGTTTGTGCACAGGGCACACAGTGACATTGGTGTGAGAGGTGGGTGAATAGTATAGGCTAAATAGCAGTCTGTGCACAGGGCACACAGTGACATTGGTGTGAGTGGTGGGTGAATAGGATAGGCTACATAGCAGTCTGTGCACAGGGCACACAGTGACATTGGTGTGAGTGGTGGGTGAATAGGATAGGCTACATAGCAGTCTGTACACAGGGCACACAGTGACATTGGTGTGAGGGGTGGATGAATAGGAGAGGCTACATAGCAGTCTGTGCACAGGGCACACAGTGAAATTGGTGTGAGTGATGTGTGAATAGGTTACATAGCAGTCTGTGCACAGGGCACACAGCGACATTGGTGTAAGAGATGGGTGAATAGGACAGGTTACATAGCAGTCTGTGCACAGGGCACACAGTGACATTGGTGTGAGTGGTGGGTGAATAGGATAGGTTACATAGCAGTCTGTGCACAGGGCACACAGTGACATTGGTGTGAGTGGTGGATGAATAGGATAGGCTACATAGCAGTCTGTGCACAGGGCACACAGTGACATTGGTGTGAGTGGTGGGTGAATAGGATAGGCTACATAGCAGTCTGTGCACAGGGCACACAGTGACATTGGAGTGAGTGGTGGGTGAATAGGAGAGGTTACATAGCAGTCTGTGCACAGGGCACACAGTGAAATTGGTGTGAGTGATGTGTGAATAGGTTACATAGCAGTCTGTGCACAGGGCACACATTGACATTGGTGTGAGAGATGGGTGAATAGGACAGGTTACATAGCAGTCTGTGTACAGGGCACACAGTGACATTGGTGTGAGTGGTGGGTGAATAGGATAGGTTACATAGCAGTCTGTGCACAGGGCACACAGAAACATTGGTGAGAGAGATGGGTGAATAGGACAGGTTACATAGCAGTCTGTGCACAGGGCACACAGTGACATTGGTGTGAGGGGTGGGTGAATAGGATAGGCTACTTAGCAGTCTGTGCACAGGGCACACAGTGACATTGGTGTGAGTGGTGGGTGAATAGGAGCGGTTCCATAGCAATCTGCACAGGACACACAGTGACATTGGAGTGAGTGGTGGGTGAATAGGATAGGCTACATAGCAGTCTGTGCACAGGGCACACAGTGACATTGGTGTGAGTGGTGGGTGAATAGGATAGGCTACATAGCAGTCTGTGCACAGGGCACACAGTGACATTGGTGTGAGAGGTGGGTGAATAGTATAGGCTACATAGCAGTCTGTGCACAGGGCACACAGTGACATTGGTGTGAGTGGTGGATGAATATGAGAGGTTACATAGCAGTCTGTGCACAGGACACACAGTGACATTGGTGTGAGTGGTGGATGAATAGGAGACGCTACATAGCAGTCTGTGCACAGGGCACACAGTGACATTGGTGTGAGAGGTGGGTGAATAGTATAGGCTACATAGCAGTCTGTGCACAGGGCACACAGTGACATTGGTGTGAGTGGTGGGTGAATAGGATAGGCTACATAGCAGTCTGTGCACAGGGCACACAGTGACATTGGAGTGAGTGGTGGGTGAATAGGAGAGGTTACATAGCAGTCTGTGCACAGGGCACACAGTGAAATTGGTGTGAGTGATGGGTGAAAAGGTTACATAGCAGTCTGTGCACAGGGCACACAGTGACATTGGTGTGAGAGATGGGTGAATAGGACAGGTTACATAGCAGTCTGTGCACAGGGCAAACAGTGACATTGGTGTGAGGGGTGGGTGAATAGGATAGGCTACTTAGCAGTCTGTGCACAGGGCACACAGTGACATTGGTGTGAGTGGTGGGTGAATAGGAGCGGTTACATAGCAATCTGCACAGGGCACACAGTGACATTGGAGTGAGTGGTGGGTGAATAGGATAGGTTACATAGCAGTCTGTGCACAGGGCACACAGTGACATTGGTGTGAGTGGTGGGTGAATAGGAGAGGCTACATAGCAGTCTGTGCACAGGGCACACAGTGACATTGGAGTGAGTGGTGGGTGAATAGTAGAGGTTACATAGCAGTCTGTGCACAGGGCACACAGTGAAATTGGTGTGAGTGATGGGTGAATAGGTTACATAGCAGTCTGTGCACAGGGCACACAGTGACATTGGTGTGAGAGATGGGTGAATAGGACAGGTTATATAGCAGTCTGTGCACAGGGCACACAGTGACATTGGAGTGAGTGGTGGGTGAATAGGATAGGCTACATAGCAGTCTGTTCACAGGGCACACAGTGACATTGTTGTGAGTGGTGGGTGAATATGAGAGGTTACATAGCTGTCTGTGCACAAGGCACACAGTGACATTGGTGTGAGTGGTGGGTGAATAGGAGAGGTTACATAGCTGTCTGTGCACAAGGCACACAGTGACATTGTTGTGAGTGGTGGGTGAATAGTATAGGCTACATAGCAGTCTGTGCACAGGGCACACAGTGACATTGGTGTGAGTGGTGGGTGAATAGTATAGGCTACATAGCAGTCTGTGCACAGGGCACACAGTGACATAGGTGTGAGTGGTGGGTGAATAGGATAGGCTACATAGCAGTCTGTGCACAGGGCACACAGTGACATTGGAGTGAGTGGTGGGTGAATAGGAGAGGTTACATAGCAGTCTGTGCACAGGGCACACAGTGACATTGGAGTGAGTGGTGGGTGAATAGGAGAGGTTACATAGCAGTCTGTGCACAGGACATACAGTGACAGTGGTGTGAGTGGTGGATGAATAGGTTACATAGCAGTCTGTGCACAGGGCACACAGTGACAGTGTGTGAGAGGTGGATGAATAGGATAGGCTACATAGCAGTCTGTGCACAGGGCACACAGTGACATTGGTGTGAGTGGTAGGAGAATAGGACAGGCTACATAGCAGTCTGTGCACAGGGCACACAGTGACATTGGTGTGAGAGGTGGATGAATAGGAGAAGCTACATAGCAGTCTGTGCACAGGGCACACAGTGACATTGGTGTGAGTGGTAGGTGAATACGAAAGGCTACATAGCAGTCTGTGCACAAGGCACACAGTGACAGTGGTGTGAGAGGTGGGTGAATAGGAGAGGCTACATAGCAGTCTATACACAGGGCACACAGTGACATTGGTGTGAGTGGTGGATGAATAGGAGAGGCTACATAGCAGTTTGTGCACAGGGCACACAGTGACATTGGTGTGAGAGGTGGGTGAATAGTATAGGCTAAATAGCAGTTTGTGCACAGTGCACACAGTGACATTGGTGTGAGTGGTGGGTGAATAGGATAGGCTACATAGCAGTCTGTGCACAGGGCACACAGTGACATTTGTGTGAGTGGTGGGTGAATAGGATAGGCTACATAGCAGTCTGTACACAGGGCACACAGTGACATTGGTGTGAGTGGTGGATGAATAGGAGAGGCTACATAGCAGTCTGTGCACAGGGCACACAGTGAAATTGGTGTGAGTGATGTGTGAATAGGTTACATAGCAGTCTGTGCACAGGGCACACAGCGACATTGGTGTAAGAGATGGGTGAATAGGACAGGTTACATAGCAGTCTGTGCACAGGGCACACAGTGACATTGGTGTGAGTGGTGGGTGAATAGGATAGGTTACATAGCAGTCTGTGCACAGGGCACACAGTGACATTGGTGTGAGTGGTGGATGAATAGGATAGGCTACATAGCAGTCTGTGCACAGGGCACACAGTGACATTGGTGTGAGTGGTGGGTGAATAGGATAGACTACATAGCAGTCTGTGCACAGGGCACACAGTGACATTGGAGTGAGTGGTGGGTGAATAGGAGAGGTTACATAGCAGTCTGTGCACAGGGCACACAGTGAAATTGGTGTGAGTGATGTGTGAATAGGTTACATAGCAGTCTGTGCACAGGGCACACATTGACATTGGTGTGAGAGATGGGTGAATAGGACAGGTTACATAGCAGTCTGTGTACAGGGCACACAGTGACATTGGTGTGAGTGGTGGGTGAATAGGATAGGTTACATAGCAGTCTGTGCACAGGGCACACAGAAACATTGGTGAGAGAGATGGGTGAATAGGACAGGTTACATAGCAGTCTGTGCACAGGGCACACAGTGACATTGGTGTGAGGGGTGGGTGAATAGGATAGGCTACTTAGCAGTCTGTGCACAGGGCACACAGTGACATTGGTGTGAGTGGTGGGTGAATAGGAGCGGTTCCATAGCAATCTGCACAGGACACACAGTGACATTGGAGTGAGTGGTGGGTGAATAGGATAGGCTACATAGCAGTCTGTGCACAGGGCACACAGTGACATTGGTGTGAGTGGTGGGTGAATAGGATAGGCTACATAGCAGTCTGTGCACAGGGCACACAGTGACATTGGTGTGAGAGGTGGGTGAATAGTATAGGCTACATAGCAGTCTGTGCACAGGGCACACAGTGACATTGGTGTGAGTGGTGGATGAATAGGAGAGGTTACATAGCAGTCTGTGCACAGGACACACAGTGACATTGGTGTGAGTGGTGGATGAATAGGAGACGCTACATAGCAGTCTGTGCACAGGGCACACAGTGACATTGGTGTGAGAGGTGGATGAATAGTATAGGCTACATAGCAGTCTGTGCACAGGGCACACAGTGACATTGGTGTGAGTGGTGGGTGAATAGGATAGGCTACATAGCAGTCTGTGCACAGGGCACACAGTGACATTGGAGTGAGTGGTGGGTGAATAGGAGAGGTTACATAGCAGTCTGTGCACAGGGCACACAGTGAAATTGGTGTGAGTGATGGGTGAAAAGGTTACATAGCAGTCTGTGCACAGGGCACACAGTGACATTGGTGTGAGAGATGGGTGAATAGGACAGGTTACATAGCAGTCTGTGCACAGGGCAAACAGTGACATTGGTGTGAGGGGTGGGTGAATAGGATAGGCTACTTAGCAGTCTGTGCACAGGGCACACAGTGACATTGGTGTGAGTGGTGGGTGAATAGGAGCGGTTACATAGCAATCTGCACAGGGCACACAGTGACATTGGAGTGAGTGGTGGGTGAATAGGATAGGTTACATAGCAGTCTGTGCACAGGGCACACAGTGACATTGGTGTGAGTGGTGGGTGAATAGGAGAGGCTACATAGCAGTCTGTGCACAGGGCACACAGTGACATTGGAGTGAGTGGTGGGTGAATAGGAGAGTTTACATAGCAGTCTGTGCACAGGGCACACAGTGACATTGGTGTGAGTGGTGGGTGAATAGTATAGGCTACATAGCAGTCTGTGCACAGGGCACACAGTGACATTTGTGTGAGTGGTGGGTGAATAGTATAGGCTACATAGCAGTCTGTGCACAGGGCACACAGTGACATAGGTGTGAGTGGTGGGTGAATAGGATAGGCTACATAGCAGTCTGTGCACAGGGCACACAGTGACATTGGAGTGAGTGGTGGGTGAATAGGAGAGGTTACATAGCAGTCTGTGCACAGGGCACACAGTGACATTGGAGTGAGTGGTGGGTGAATAGTATAGGCTACATAGCAGTCTGTGCACAGGGCACACAGTGACATTGGTGTGAGAGATGGGTGAATAGGACAGGTTATATAGCAGTCTGTGCACAGGGCACACAGTGACATTGGAGTGAGTGGTGGGTGAATAGGATAGGCTACATAGCAGTCTGTTCACAGGGCACACAGTGACATTGGTGTGAGTGGTGGGTGAATATGAGAGGTTACATAGCTGTCTGTGCACAAGGCACACAGTGACATTGGTGTGAGTGGTGGGTGAATAGGAGAGGTTACATAGCTGTCTGTGCACAAGGCACACAGTGACATTGTTGTGAGTGGTGGGTGAATAGTATAGGCTACATAGCAGTCTGTGCACAGGGCACACAGTGACATTGGTGTGAGTGGTGGGTGAATAGTATAGGCTACATAGCAGTCTGTGCACAGGGCACACAGTGACATAGGTGTGAGTGGTGGGTGAATAGGATAGGCTACATAGCAGTCTGTGCACAGGGCACACAGTGACATTGGAGTGAGTGGTGGGTGAATAGGAGAGGTTACATAGCAGTCTGTGCACAGGGCACACAGTGACATTGGAGTGAGTGGTGGGTGAATAGGAGAGGTTACATAGCAGTCTGTGCACAGGGCACACAGTGAAATTGGTGTGAGTGATGGGTGAATAGGTTACATAGCAGTCTGTGCACAGGGCACACAGTGACATTGGTGTGAGAGATGGGTGAATAGGACAGGTTACATAGCAGTCTGTGCACAGGGCACACAGTGACATTGGTGTGAGTGGTGGGTGAATAGGATAGGCTACATAGCAGTCTGTGCACAGGGCACACAGCGACATTGGTGTGAGAGATGGGTGAATAGGACAGGTTATATAGCAGTCTGTGCACAGGGCACACAGTGACATTGGAGTGAGTGGTGGGTGAATAGGATAGGCTACATAGCAGTCTGTTCACAGGGCACACAGTGACATTGGTGTGAGTGGTGGGTGAATATGAGAGGTTACATAGCTGTCTGTGCACAAGGCACACAGTGACATTGGTGTGAGTGGTGGGTGAATAGGAGAGGTTACATAGCTGTCTGTGCACAAGGCACACAGTGCCATTGTTGTGAGTGGTGGGTGAATAAGATAGGCTACATAGCAGCCTGTGCACAGGGCACACAGTGACATTGGTGTGAGTGGTGGGAGAATAGGAGAGGTTGCATAGCTGTCTGTGCACAAGGCACACAGTGACATAGGTGTGAGTGGTGGGTGAATAGGATAGGCTACATAGCAGTCTGTGCACAGGACATACAGTGACAGTGGTGTGAGTGGTGGATGAATAGGTTACATAGCAGTCTGTGCACAGGGCACACAGTGACATTGGTGTGAGAGGTGGATGAATAGGATAGTCTACATAGCAGTCTGTGCACAGGGCACACAGTGACATTGGTGTAAGTGGTAGGAGAATAGGACAGGCTACATAGCAGTCTGTGCACAGGGCACACAGTGACATTGGTGTGAGAGGTGGATGAATAGGAGAAGCTACATAGCAGTCTGTGCACAGGGCACACAGTGACATTGGTGTGAGTGGTAGGTGAATACGAAAGGCTACATAGCAGTCTGTGCACAAGGCACACAGTGACAGTGGTGTGAGAGGTGGGTGAATAGGAGAGGCTACATAGCAGTCTATACACAGGGCACACAGTGACATTGGTGTGAGTGGTGGATGAATAGGAGAGGCTACATAGCAGTCTGTGCACAGGGCACACAGTGACATTGGTGTGAGAGGTGGGTGAATAGTATAGGCTAAATAGCAGTCTGTGCACAGGGCACACAGTGACATTGGTGTGAGTGGTGGGTGAATAGTATAGGCTACTTAGGAGTCTGTGAACAGGGCACACAGTGACATAGGTGTGAGTGGTGGGTGAATAGGATAGGCTACATAGCAGTGTGCACAGGGCACACAGTGACATTGGAGTGAGTGGTGGGTGAATAGGAGAGGTTACATAGCAGTCTGTGCACAGGACACACATTGAAATTGGTGTGAGTGATGTGTGAATAGGTTACATAGCAGTCTGTGCACAGTGCACACAGTGATATTGGTGTGAGAGATGGGTGAATAGGACAGGTTACATAGCAGTCTGTGCACAGGGCACACAGTGACATTGGTGTGAGTGGTGGGTGATTAGGGTAGGTTACATAGCAGTCTGTGCACAGGGCACACAGCGACATTGGTGTGAGAGATGGGTGAGTAGGACAGGTTACATAGCAGTCTTTGCACAGGGCACACACGTGACATTGGTGTGAGTGGTGGGTGAAAAGGAGAGGTTACATAGCTGTCTGTGCACAAGGCACACAGTGACATTGGTGTGAGTGGTGGGTGAATAGGATAGGCTACATAGCAGTCTGTGCACAGGCACACAGTGACATTGGTGTGAGTGGTGGGTGAATAGGAGAGGTTACATAGCTGTCTGTGCACAAGGCACACAGTGACATTGGTGTGAGTGGTGGGTGAATAGGATAGGCTACATAGCAGTCTGTGCACAGGACATATAGTGACATTGGTGTGAGTGGTGGGTGAATAGGAGAGGTTACATAGCAGTCTGTGCACAGGGCACACAGTGACATTGGTGTGAGTGGTAGGTGAATAGGACAGGCTACATAGCAGTCTATGCACAGGGCACATAGTGACATTGGTGTGAGAGGTGGATGAATAGGAGAAGCTACATAGCAGTCTGTGCACAGGGCACACAGTGACATTGGTGTGAGTGGTAGGTGAATAGGATAGGTTACATAGCAGTCTGTGCACAAGGCACACAGTGACAGTGGTGTGAGAGGTGGGTGAATAGGAGAGGCTACATAGCAGTCTGTACTCAGGGCACACAGTGACATTGGTGTGAGTGGTGGATGAATAGGAGAGGCTACATAGCAGTCTGTGCACAGGGCACACAGTGACATTGGTGTGAGAGGTGGGTGAATAGTATAGGCTACATAGCAGTCTGTGCACAGGGCACACAGTGACATTGGTGTGAGTGGTGGGTGAATAGGATAGGCTACATAGCAGTCTGTGCACAGGGCACACAGTGACATTGGTGTGAATGGTGGGTGAATAGGATAGGCTACAAAGCAGTCTGTACACAGGGCACACAGTGACATTGGTGTGAGTGGTGGATGAATAGGAGAGGCTACATAGCAGTCTGTGCACAGGGCACACAGTGACATTGGTGTGAGAGGTGGGTGAATAGTATAGGCTACATAGCAGTTTGTGCACAGGGCACACAGTGACATTGGTGTGAGTGGTGGGTGAATAGGATAGGCTACATAGCAGTCTGTGCACAGGGCAAACAGTGAAATTGGTGTGAGTGATGGGTGAATAGGTTACATAGCAGTTTGTGCACAGGGCACACAGTGACATTGGTGTGAGAGATGGGTGAATAGGACAGGTTACATAGCAGTCTGTGCACAAGGCACACAGTGACATTGGTGTGAGTGGTGGGTGAATAGGATAGGTTAAATAGCAGTCTGTGCACAGGGCACACAGCGACATTGGTGTGAGAGATGGGTGAATAGGACAGGTTACATAGCAGTCTGTGCACAGGGCACACAGTGACAATGGTGTGAGGGGTGGGTGAATAGGATAGGCTACTTAGCAGTCTGTGCACAGGGCACACAGTGACATTGGTGTGACTGGTGGGTGAATAGGAGCGGTTACATAGCAATCTGCACAGGGCACACAGTGACATAGGAGTGAGTGGTGGGTGAATAGGATAGGCTACATAGCAGTCTGTGCACAGGGCACACAGTGACATTGGAGTGAGTGGTGGGTGAATAGGAGAGGTTACATAGCTGTCTGTGCACAAGGCACACAGTGACATTGGTGTGAGTGGTGGGTAAATAGTATAGGGTACATAGCAGTCTGTGCACAGGGCACACAGTGACATTGGTGTAAGTGGTGGGTGAATAGGAGAGGCTACATAGCAGTCTGTGCACAGGGTACACAGTGACATTGGTGTGAGTGGGGGTGAATAGGATAGGTTACATAGCAGTCTGTGCACAGGGCACACAGTGACATAGGTGTGAGTGGTGGGTGAATAGGATAGGCTACATAGCAGTTTGTGCACAGGGCACACAGTGACATTGGAGTGAGTGGTGGATGAATAGGAGAGGTTACATAGCAGTCTGTGCACAGGGCACACAGTGACATTGGTGTGAGCGATGGGTGAATAGGTTACATAGCAGTCTGTGCACAGGGCACACAGTGACATTGGTGAGTGGTGGGTGAATAGGAGGTTACAGAGCAGTCTGTGCACAGGGCACAGTGACATTGGTGTGAGTGGTGGGTGAATAGGAGGTTACATAGCAGTCTGTGCACAGGGCACACAGTGACATTGGTGTGAGCAATGGGTGAATAGGTTACATAGCAGTCTGTGCACAAGGCACACAGTGACATTGGTGAGAGTGGTGGATGAATAGGAGAGGCTACATAGCAGTCTGTGCACAGGGCACACAGTGACATAGGTGTGAGTGGTGGGTGAATAGGAGAGGTTACAAAGCACTCTGTGCATAGGGCACACAGTGACATTGGTGTGAGTGGTGGGTGAATAGAGGTTACATAGTCTGTGCACAGGGCACACAGTGACATTTGTGTGAGTGATCGGTGAATAGGATAGGCTACATAGTCTGTGCACAGGGCACACAGTGACATTGGCGTGAGTGATGGGTGAATAGGAGAGGTTACATAGCAGTCTGTGCACAGGGCACACAGTGACATTGGTGTGAGTGGTGGATGATTAGGACAGGTTACATAGCAGTCTGTGCACAGGACACACAGTGACATTGGTGTGAGTGGTGGGTGAATAGGATAGGTTACATAGCAGTCTGTGCACAGGGCACACAGTGACATTGGTGTGAGAGGTGGGTGAATAGGATAGGCTACATAGCAGTCTGTGCACAGGGCACACAGTGACATTGGTGTGAGTGGTGGGTGAATAGTATAGGTTACATAGCAGTCTGTGCACAGGGCACACAGTGACATTGGTCTGAGTGATGGGTGAATAGGAGCTTACATAGCAGTCTGTGCACAGGGCACACAGTGACATTGGAGTGAGTGGTGGGTGAATAGGACAGGTTACATAGCAGTCTGTGCACAGGGCACACAGTGAAATTGGTGTGAGTGATGGGTGAATAGGAGCTTACATAGCAGTCTGTGCACAGGGCACACAGTGACATTGGTGTGAGAGATGGGTGAATAGGATAGGCTACATAGAAGTCTGTGCACAGGGCACAGTGACATTGGTGTGAGTGGTGGGTGAATAGGAGAGGTTACATAGCAGTCTGTGCACAGGGAACACAGTGACATTGGTGTGAGTGGTGGGTGAATAGCATAGGTTACATAGCAATCTGTGCACAGGGCACACAGTGAGATTGGTGTGAGTGGTGGGTGAATAGGAGAGGTTACATAGCAGTCTGTGCACAGGGCACAGTGACATTGGTGTGAGTGGTGGGTGAGTAGGAGGTTACATAGCAATCTGCACAGGGCACACAGTGACATTGGTGTGAGTGGTGGATGAATAGGATATGATACATAGCAGTCTATGCACAGGGCACAGTGACATTGGTGTGAGTGGTGGGTGAATATGAGAGGTTACATAGCAGTCTGTGCATAGGGCACACAGTGACATTGGTGTGAGTGGTGGGTGAATAGGATAGGATACATAGCAATCTGTGCACAGGGCACACAGTGACATTGGTGTGAGTGGTGGGTGAATAGGAGAGGTTACATAGCAGTCTGTGCACAGGGCTCACAGTGACATTGGTGTGAGTGGTGGGTGAATAGGAGGTTACATAGCAATCTGCACAGGGCACACAGTGACATTGGTGGGAGTGGTGGGTGAATAGGATAGGTGACATAACAGTCTGTGCACAGGGCACACAGTGATATTGGTGTGAGTGCTGGTTGAATATGAGGTTACCTAGCAGTCTGTGCACAGGGCACACAGTGACATTGGTGTGAGTGGTGGGTGAATAGTATAGGCTACATAGCAGTCTGTGCACAGGGCACACAGTGACATTGGTGTGAGTGGTGGGTGAATAGGATAGGCTACATAGCAGTCTGTGCACAGGGCACACAGTGACATTGGAGTGAGAGGTGGGTGAATAGGAGAGGTTACATAGCAGTCTGTGCACAGGGCACACAGTGACATTGGTGTGAGAGATGGGTGAATAGGACAGGTTACAGAGCAGTCTGTGCACAGGGCACACAGTGACATTGGTGTGAGTGGTGGGTGAATAGGATAGGTTACATAGCAGGTTGTGCACAGGGCACACAGCGACATTGGTGTGAGAGATGGGTGAATAGGACAGGTTACATAGCAGTCTGTGCACAGGGCACACAGTGACATTGGTGTGAGGGGTGGGTGAATAGGATAGGCTACTTAGCAGTCTGTGCACAGGGCACACAGTGACATTGGTGTGAGTGGTGGGTGAATAGGAGCGGTTACATAGAAATCTGCACAGGGCACACAGTGACATTGGAGTGAGTGGTGGGTGAATAGGAGAGGTTACATAGCAGTCTGTGCACAGGGCACACAGTGACATTGGTGTGAGTGGTGGGTGAATAGGAGAGGTTACATAGCTGTCTGTGCACAAGGCACACAGTGACATTGGTGTGAGTGGTTGGTGAATTGGATAGGCTACATAGCAGTCTGTGCACAGGGCACACAGTGACATTGGAGGGAGTGGTGGGTGAATAGGAGAGGTTACATAGCAGTCTGTGCACAGGGCACACAGTGACATTGGTGTGAGTGGTGGGTGAATAGGAGAGGTTACATAGCTGTCTGTGCACAAGGCACACAGTGACATTGGTGTGAGAGGTGGATGAATAGGATAGGCTACATAGCAGTCTGTGCACAGGGCACACAGTGACATTGGTGTAAGTGGTAGGAGAATAGGACAGGCTACATAGCAGTCTGTGCACAGGGCACACAGTGACATTGGTGTGAGAGGTGGATGAATAGGAGAAGCTACATAGCAGTCTGTGCACAGGGCACACAGTGACATTGGTGTGAGTGGTAGGTGAATACGAAAGGCTACATAGCAGTCTGTGCACAAGGCACACAGTGACAGTGGTGTGAGAGGTGGGTGAATAGGAGAGGCTACATAGCAGTCTATACACAGGGCACACAGTGACATTGGTGTGAGTGGTGGATGAATAGGAGAGGCTACATAGCAGTCTGTGCACAGGGCACACAGTGACATTGGTGTGAGAGGTGGGTGAATAGTATAGGCTAAATAGCAGTCTGTGCACAGGGCACACAGTGACATTGGTGTGAGTGGTGGGTGAATAGTATAGGCTACTTAGCAGTCTGTGAACAGGGCACACAGTGACATAGGTGTGAGTGGTGGGTGAATAGGATAGGCTACATAGCAGTGTGCACAGGGCACACAGTGACATTGGAGTGAGTGGTGGGTGAATAGGAGAGGTTACATAGCAGTCTGTGCACAGGACACACAGTGAAATTGGTGTGAGTGATGTGTGAATAGGTTACATAGCAGTCTGTGCACAGTGCACACAGTGACATTGGTGTGAGAGATGGGTGAATAGGACAGGTTACATAGCAGTCTGTGCACAGGGCACACAGTGACATTGGTGTGAGTGGTGGGTGATTAGGGTAGGTTACATAGCAGTCTGTGCACAGGGCACACAGCGACATTGGTGTGAGAGATGGGTGAGTAGGACAGGTTACATAGCAGTCTTTGCACAGGGCACACACGTGACATTGGTGTGAGTGGTGGGTGAAAAGGAGAGGTTACATAGCTGTCTGTGCACAAGGCACACAGTGACATTGGTGTGAGTGGTGGGTGAATAGGATAGGCTACATAGCAGTCTGTGCACAGGCACACAGTGACATTGGTGTGAGTGGTGGGTGAATAGGAGAGATTACATAGCTGTCTGTGCACAAGGCACACAGTGACATTGGTGTGAGTGGTGGGTGAATAGGATAGGCTACATAGCAGTCTGTGCACAGGACATATAGTGACATTGGTGTGAGTGGTGGGTGAATAGGAGAGGTTACATAGCAGTCTGTGCACAGGGCACACAGTGACATTGGTGTGAGTGGTAGGTGAATAGGACAGGCTACATAGCAGTCTATGCACAGGGCACACAGTGACATTGGTGTGAGAGGTGGATGAATAGGAGAAGCTACATAGCAGTCTGTGCACAGGGCACACAGTGACATTGGTGTGAGTGGTAGGTGAATAGGATAGGTTACATAGCAGTCTGTGCACAAGGCACACAGTGACAGTGGTGTGAGAGGTGGGTGAATAGGAGAGGCTACATAGCAGTCTGTACTCAGGGCACACAGTGACATTGGTGTGAGTGGTGGATGAATAGGAGAGGCTACATAGCAGTCTGTGCACAGGGCACACAGTGACATTGGTGTGAGAGGTGGGTGAATAGTATAGGCTACATAGCAGTCTGTGCACAGGGCACACAGTGACATTGGTGTGAGTGGTGGGTGAATAGGATAGGCTACATAGCAGTCTGTGCACAGGGCACACAGTGAGATTGGTGTGAATGGTGGGTGAATAGGATAGGCTACATAGCAGTCTGTACACAGGGCACACAGTGACATTGGTGTGAGTGGTGGATGAATAGGAGAGGCTACATAGCAGTCTGTGCACAGGGCACACAGTGACATTGGTGTGAGAGGTGGGTGAATAGTATAGGCTACATAGCAGTTTGTGCACAGGGCACACAGTGACATTGGTGTGAGTGGTGGGTGAATAGGATAGGCTACATAGCAGTCTGTGCACAGGGCAAACAGTGAAATTGGTGTGAGTGATGGGTGAATAGGTTACATAGCAGTTTGTGCACAGGGCACACAGTGACATTGGTGTGAGAGATGGGTGAATAGGACAGGTTACATAGCAGTCTGTGCACAAGGCACACAGTGACATTGGTGTGAGTGGTGGGTGAATAGGATAGGTTAAATAGCAGTCTGTGCACAGGGCACACAGCGACATTGGTGTGAGAGATGGGTGAATAGGACAGGTTACATAGCAGTCTGTGCACAGGGCACACAGTGACATTGGTGTGAGGGGTGGGTGAATAGGATAGGCTACTTAGCAGTCTGTGCACAGGGCACACAGTGACATTGGTGTGATTGGTGGGTGAATAGGTGCGGTTACATAGCAATCTGCACAGGGCACACAGTGACATAGGAGTGAGTGGTGGGTGAATAGTATAGGCTACATAGCAGTCTGTGCACAGGGCACACAGTGACATTGGAGTGAGTGGTGGGTGAATAGGATAGGCTACACAGCAGTCTGTGCACAGGGCACACAGTGACATTGGTGTGACTGGTGGGTGAATAGGAGAGGTTACATAGCTGTCTGTGCACAAGGCACACAGTGACATTGGTGTGAGTGGTGGGTGAAAAGTATAGGGTACATAGCAGTCTGTGCACAGGGCACACAGTGACATTGGTGTAAGTGGTGGGTGAATAGGAGAGGCTACATAGCAGTCTGTGCACAGGGTACACAGTGACATTGGTGTGAGTGGGGGTGAATAGGATAGGTTACATAGCAGTCTGTGCACAGGGCACACAGTGACATAGGTGTGAGTGGTGGGTGAATAGGATAGGCTACATAGCAGTCTGTGCACAGGGCACACAGTGACATTGGAGTGAGTGGTGGGTGAATAGGAGAGGTTACATAGCAGTCTGTGCACAGGGCACACAGTGACATTGGTGTGAGTGGTGGGTGAATAGGATAGGCTACATAGCAGTCTGTGCACAGGGCACACAGTGACATTGGAGTGAGTGGTGGGTGAATAGGAGGTTACAGAGCAGTCTGTGCACAGGGCACAGTGACATTGGTGTGAGTGGTGGGTGAATAGGAGGTTACATAGCAGTCTGTGCACAGGGCACACAGTGACATTGGTGTGAGCAATGGGTGAATAGGTTACATAGCAGTCTGTGCACAGGGCACACAGTGACATTGGTGAGTGGTGGGTGAATAGGAGGTTACATAGCTGTCTGTGCACAAGGCACACAGTGACATTGGTGAGAGTGGTGGATGAATAGGAGAGGCTACATAGCAGTCTGTGCACAGGGCACACAGTGACATAGGTGTGAGTGGTGGGTGAATAGGAGAGGTTACAAAGCACTCTGTGCATAGTGCACACAGTGACATTGGTGTGAGTGGTGGGTGAATAGAGGTTACATAGTCTGTGCACAGGGCACACAGTGACATTTGTGTGAGTGATCGGTGAATAGGATAGGCTACATAGTCTGTGCACAGGGCACACAGTGACATTGGCGTGAGTGATGGGTGAATAGGAGAGGTTACATAGCAGTCTGTGCACAGGGCACACAGTGACATTGGTGTGAGTGGTGGATGATTAGGACAGGTTACATAGCAGTCTGTGCACAGGACACACAGTGACATTGGTGTGAGTGGTGGGTGAATAGGATAGGTTACATAGCAGTCTGTGCACAGGGCACACAGTGACATTGGTGTGAGAGGTGGGTGAATAGGATAGGCTACATAGCAGTCTGTGCACAGGGCACACAGTGACATTGGTGTGAGTGGTGGGTGAATAGGATAGGTTACATAGCAGTCTGTGCACAGGGCACACAGTGACATTGGTCTGAGTGATGGGTGAAAAGGAGCTTACATAGCAGTCTGTGCACAGGGCACACAGTGACATTGGAGTGAGTGGTGGGTGAATAGGACAGGTTACATAGCAGTCTGTGCACAGGGCACACAGTGAAATTGGTGTGAGTGATGGGTGAATAGGAGCTTACATAGCAGTCTGTGCACAGGGCACACAGTGACATTGGTGTGAGAGATGGGTGAATAGGATAGGCTACATAGAAGTCTGTGCACAGGGCACAGTGACATTGGTGTGAGTGGTGGGTGAATAGGAGAGGTTACATAGCAGTCTGTGCACAGGGAACACAGTGACATTGGTGTGAGTGGTGGGTGAATAGGATAGGTTACATAGCAATCTGTGCACAGGGCACACAGTGAGATTGGTGTGAGTGGTGGGTGAATAGGAGAGGTTACATAGCAGTCTGTGCACAGGGCACAGTGACATTGGTGTGAGTGGTGGGTGAATAGGAGGTTACATAGCAATCTGCACAGGGCACACAGTGACATTGGTGTGAGTGGTGGATGAATAGGATATGATACATAGCAGTCTGTGCACAGGGCACAGTGACATTGGTGTGAGTGGTGGGTGAATATGAGAGGTTACATAGCAGTCTGTGCATAGGGCACACAGTGACATTGGTGTGAGTGGTGGGTGAATAGGATAGGATACATAGCAATCTGTGCACAGGGCACACAGTGACATTGGTGTGAGTGGTGGGTGAATAGGAGAGGTTACATAGCAGTCTGTGCACAGGGCTCACAGTGACATTGGTGTGAGTGGTGGGTGAATAGGAGGTTACATAGCAATCTGCACAGGGCACACAGTGACATTGGTGGGAGTGGTGGGTGAATAGGATAGGCGACATAACAGTCTGTGCACAGGGCACACAGTGATATTGGTGTGAGTGCTGGTTGAATAGGAGGTTACCTAGCAGTCTGTGCACAGGGCACACAGTGACATTGGTATGAGTGGTGGGTGAATAGTATAGGCTACATAGCAGTCTGTGCACAGGGCACACAGTGACATTGGTGTGAGTGGTGGGTGAATAGGATAGGCTACATAGCAGTCTGTGCACAGGGCACACAGTGACATTGGAGTGAGAGGTGGGTGAATAGGAGAGGTTACATAGCAGTCTGTGCACAGGGCACACAGTGACATTGGTGTGAGAGATGGGTGAATAGGACAGGTTACAGAGCAGTCTGTGCACAGGGCACACAGTGACATTGGTGTGAGTGGTGGGTGAATAGGATAGGTTACATAGCAGGTTGTGCACAGGGCACACAGCGACATTGGTGTGAGAGATGGGTGAATAGGACAGGTTACATAGCAGTCTGTGCACAGGGCACACAGTGACATTGGTGTGAGGGGTGGGTGAATAGGATAGGCTACTTAGCAGTCTGTGCACAGGGCACACAGTGACATTGGTGTGAGTGGTGGGTGAATAGGAGCGGTTACATCGAAATCTGCACAGGGCACACAGTGACATTGGAGTGAGTGGTGGGTGAATAGGAGAGGTTACATAGCAGTCTGTGCACAGGGCACACAGTGACATTGGTGTGAGTGGTGGGTGAATAGGAGAGGTTACATAGCTGTCTGTGCACAAGGCACACAGTGACATTGGTGTGAGTGGTTGGTGAATTGGATAGGCTACATAGCAGTCTGTGCACAGGGCACACAGTGACATTGGAGGGAGTGGTGGGTGAATA
This sequence comes from Taudactylus pleione, assembly GCA_031769625.1. Taxonomy (NCBI): domain Eukaryota; kingdom Metazoa; phylum Chordata; class Amphibia; order Anura; family Myobatrachidae; genus Taudactylus; species Taudactylus pleione. The sequence continues at coordinate 875,895 of JAUIMM010000799.1, read as the reverse complement.
GGAGAGGTTACATAGCAGTCTGTGCACAGGGCACACAGTGACATTGGTGTGAGTGGTGGGTGAATAGGAGAGGTTACATAGCTGTCTGTGCACAAGGCACACAGTGACATTGGTGTGAGTGGTGGGTGAATAGGAGAGGTTACATAGCTGTCTGTGCACAGGACATACAGTGACAGTGGTGTGAGCGGTGGGTGAATAGGAGAGGTTACATAGCTGTCTGTGCACAAGGCACACAGTGACATTGGTGTGAGTGGTGGGTGAATAGGATAGGCTACATAGCAGTCTGTGCACAGGACATACAGTGACAGTGGTGTGAGTGGTGGATGAATAGGTTACATAGCAGTCTGTGCACAGGGCACACAGTGACATTGGTGTGAGAGGTGGATGAATAGGATAGGCTACATAGCAGTCTGTGCACAGGGCACACAGTGACATTGGTGTCAGTGTTAGGTTTATAGGACAGGCTACATAGCAGTCTGTGCACAGGGCACACAGTGACATTGGTGTGAGCGGTGGATGAAAAGGAGAAGCTACATAGCAGTCTGTGCACAGGGCACACAGTGACATTGGTGTGAGTGGTAGGTGAATAGGATAGGCTACATAGCAGTCTGTGCACAGGGCACACAGTGACAGTGGTGTGAGAGGCGGGTGAATAGGAGAGGCTACATAGCAGTCTGTACACAGGGCACACAGTGACATTGGTGAGAGTGGTGGATGAATAGGAGAGGCTACATAGCAGTCTGTGCACAGGGCACACAGTGACATTGGTGTGAGAGGTGGGTGAATAGTATAGGCTACATAGCAGTCTGTGCACAGGGCACACAGTGACATTGGTGTGAGTGGTGGGTGAATAGGATAGGCTACATAGCAGTCTGTGCACAGGGCACACAGAGACATTGGTGTGAGTGGTGGGTGAATAGTATAGGCTACATAGCAGTCTGTACACAGGGCACACAGTGACATTGGTGTGAGAGGTGGGTGAATAGTATAGGCTACATAGCAGTCTGTGCACAGGGCACACAGTGACATTGGTGTGAGTGGTGGATGAATAGGAGAGGTTACATAGCAGTCTGTGCACAGGACACACAGTGACATTGGTGTGAGTGGTGGATGAATAGGAGAGGCTACATAGCAGTCTGTGCACAGGGCACACAGTGACATTGGTGTGAGAGGTGGGTGAATAGTATAGGCTACATAGCAGTCTGTGCACAGGGCACACAGTGACATTGGTGTGAGTGGTGGGTGAATAGGTTAGGCTACATAGCAGTCTGTGCACAGGGCACACAGTGACATTGGAGTGAGTGGTGGGTGAATAGGAGAGGTTACATAGCAGTCTGTGCACAGGGCACACAGTGAAATTGGTGTGAGTGATGGGTGAATAGGTTACATAGCAGTCTGTGCACAGGGCACACAGTGACATTGGTGTGAGAGATGGGTGAATAGGACAGGTTACATAGCAGTCTGTGCACAGGGCACACAGTGACATTGGTGTGAGGGGTGGGTGAATAGGATAGGCTACTTAGCAGTCTGTGCACAGGGCACACAGTGACATTGGTGTGAGTGGTGGGTGAATAGGAGCGGTTACATAGCAATCTGCACAGGGCACACAGTGACATTGGAGTGAGTGGTGGGTGAATAGGATAGGCTACATAGCAGTCTGTGCACAGGGCACACAGTGACATTGGTGTGAGTGGTGGGTGAATAGGAGAGGCTACATAGCAGTCTGTGCACAGGGCACACAGTGACATTGGAGTGAGTGGTGGGTGAATAGGAGAGGTTACATAGCAGTCTGTGCACAGGGCACACAGTGACATTGGTGTGAGTGGTGGGTGAATAGTATAGGCTACATAGCAGTCTGTGCACAGGGCACACAGTGACATTTGTGTGAGTGGTGGGTGAATAGTATAGGCTACATAGCAGTCTGTGCACAGGGCACACAGTGACATAGGTGTGAGTGGTGGGTGAATAGGATAGGCTACATAGCAGTCTGTGCACAGGGCACACAGTGACATTGGAGTGAGGGGTGGGTGAATAGGAGAGGTTACATAGCAGTCTGTGCACAGGGCACACAGTGACATTGGAGTGAGTGGTGGGTGAATAGGAGAGGTTACATAGCAGTCTGTGCACAGGGCACACAGTGAAATTGGTGTGAGTGATGGGTGAATAGGTTACATAGCAGTCTGTGCACAGGGCACACAGTGACATTGGTGTGAGTGGTGGGTGAATAGGATAGGCTAAATAGCAGTCTGTGCACAGGGCACACAGCGACATTGGTGTGAGAGATGGGTGAATAGGACAGGTTACATAGCAGTCTGTGCACAGGGCACACAGTGACATTGGAGTGAGTGGTAGGTGAATAGGATAGGCTACATAGCAGTCTGTTCACAGGGCACACAGTGACATTGGTGTGAGTGGTGGTTGAATATGAGAGGTTACATAGCTGTCTGTGCACAAGGCACACAGTGACATTGGTGTGAGTGGTGGGTGAATAGGAGAGGTTACATAGCTGTCTGTGCACAAGGCACACAGTGACATTGTTGTGAGTGGTGGGTGAATAAGATAGGCTACATAGCAGCCTGTGCACAGGGCACACAGTGACATTGGTGTGAATGGTGGGTGAATAGGAGAGGTTACATAGCTGTCTGTGCACAAGGCACACAGTGACATTGGTGTGAGTGGTTGGTGAATTGGATAGGCTACATAGCAGTCTGTGCACAGGGCACACAGTGACATTGGAGGGAGTGGTGGGTGAATAGGAGAGGTTACATAGCTGTCTGTGCACAAGGCACACAGTGACATTGGTGTGAGTGGTTGGTGAATTGGATAGGCTACATAGCAGTCTGTGCACAGGGCACACAGTGACATTGGAGGGAGTGGTGGGTGAATAGGAGAGGTTACATAGCAGTCTGTGCACAGGGCACACAGTGACATTGGTGTGAGTGGTGGGTGAATAGGAGAGGTTACATAGCTGTCTGTGCACAAGGCACACAGTGACATTGGTGTGAGTGGTGGGTGAATAGGAGAGGTTACATAGCTGTCTGTGCACAGGACATACAGTGACAGTGGTGTGAGCGGTGGGTGAATAGGAGAGGTTACATAGCTGTCTGTGCACAAGGCACACAGTGACATTGGTGTGAGTGGTGGGTGAATAGGATAGGCTACATAGCAGTCTGTGCACAGGACATACAGTGACAGTGGTTTGAGTGGTGGATGAATAGGTTACATAGCAGTCTGTGCACAGGGCACACAGTGACATTGGTGTGAGAGGTGGATGAATAGGATAGGCTACATAGCAGTCTGTGCACAGGGCACACAGTGACATTGGTGTCAGTGTTAGGTTTATAGGACAGGCTACATAGCAGTCTGTGCACAGGGCACACAGTGACATTGGTGTGAGAGGTGGATGAAAAGGAGAAGCTACATAGCAGTCTGTGCACAGGGCACACAGTGACATTGGTGTGAGTGGTAGGTGAATAGGATAGGCTACATAGCAGTCTGTGCACAGGGCACACAGTGACAGTGGTGTGAGAGGCGGGTGAATAGGAGAGGCTACATAGCAGTCTGTACACAGGGCACACAGTGACATTGGTGAGAGTGGTGGATGAATAGGAGAGGCTACATAGCAGTCTGTGCACAGGGCACACAGTGACATTGGTGTGAGAGGTGGGTGAATAGTATAGGCTACATAGCAGTCTGTGCACAGGGCACACAGTGACATTGGTGTGAGTGGTGGGTGAATAGGATAGGCTACATAGCAGTCTGTGCACAGGGCACACAGAGACATTGGTGTGAGTGGTGGGTGAATAGGATAGGCTACATAGCAGTCTGTACACAGGGCACACAGTGACATTGGTGTGAGAGGTGGGTGAATAGTATAGGCTACATAGCAGTCTGTGCACAGGGCACACAGTGACATTGGTGTGAGTGGTGGATGAATAGGAGAGGTTACATAGCAGTCTGTGCACAGGACACACAGTGACATTGGTGTGAGTGGTGGATGAATAGGAGAGGCTACATAGCAGTCTGTGCACAGGGCACACAGTGACATTGGTGTGAGAGGTGGGTGAATAGTATAGGCTACATAGCAGTCTGTGCACAGGGCACACAGTGACATTGGTGTGAGTGGTGGGTGAATAGGTTAGGCTACATAGCAGTCTGTGCACAGGGCACACAGTGACATTGGAGTGAGTGGTGGGTGAATAGGAGAGGTTACATAGCAGTCTGTGCACAGGGCACACAGTGAAATTGGTGTAAGTGATGGGTGAATAGGTTACATAGCAGTCTGTGCACAGGGCACACAGTGACATTGGTGTGAGAGATGGGTGAATAGGACAGGTTACATAGCAGTCTGTGCACAGGGCACACAGTGACATTGGTGTGAGGGGTGGGTGAATAGGATAGGCTACTTAGCAGTCTGTGCACAGGGCACACAGTGACATTGGTGTGAGTGGTGGGTGAATAGGAGCGGTTACATAGCAATCTGCACAGGGCACACAGTGACATTGGAGTGAGTGGTGGGTGAATAGGATAGGCTACATAGCAGTCTGTGCACAGGGCACACAGTGACATTGGTGTGAGTGGTGGGTGAATAGGAGAGGCTACATAGCAGTCTGTGCACAGGGCACACAGTGACATTGGAGTGAGTGGTGGGTGAATAGGAGAGGTTACATAGCTGTCTGTGCACAGGGCACACAGTGACATTGGTGTGAGTGGTGGGTGAATAGTATAGGCTACATAGCAGTCTGTGCACAGGGCACACAGTGACATTTGTGTGAGTGGTGGGTGAATAGTATAGGCTACATAGCAGTCTGTGCACAGGGCACACAGTGACATAGGTGTGAGTGGTGGGTGAATAGGATAGGCTACATAGCAGTCTGTGCACAGGGCACACAGTGACATTGGAGTGAGTGGTGGGTGAATAGGAGAGGTTACATAGCAGTCTGTGCACAGGGCACACAGTGACATTGGAGTGAGTGGTGGGTGAATAGGAGAGGTTACATAGCAGTCTGTGCACAGGGCACACAGTGAAATTGGTGTGAGTGATGGGTGAATAGGTTACATAGCAGTCTGTGCACAGGGCACACAGTGACATTGGTGTGAGTGGTGGGTGAATAGGATAGGCTAAATAGCAGTCTGTGCACAGGGCACACAGCGACATTGGTGTGAGAGATGGGTGAATAGGACAGGTTACATAGCAGTCTGTGCACAGGGCACACAGTGACATTGGAGTGAGTGGTAGGTGAATAGGATAGGCTACATAGCAGTCTGTTCACAGGGCACACAGTGACATTGGTGTGAGTGGTGGTTGAATATGAGAGGTTACATAGCTGTCTGTGCACAAGGCACACAGTGACATTGGTGTGAGTGGTGGGTGAATAGGAGAGGTTACATAGCTGTCTGTGCACAAGGCACACAGTGACATTGTTGTGAGTGGTGGGTGAATAAGATAGGCTACATAGCAGCCTGTGCACAGGGCACACAGTGACATTGGTGTGAATGGTGGGTGAATAGGAGAGGTTACATAGCTGTCTGTGCACAAGGCACACAGTGACATTGGTGTGAGTGGTTGGTGAATTGGATAGGCTACATAGCAGTCTGTGCACAGGGCACACAGTGACATTGGAGGGAGTGGTGGGTGAATAGGAGAGGTTACATAGCTGTCTGTGCACAAGGCACACAGTGACATTGGTGTGAGTGGTTGGTGAATTGGATAGGCTACATAGCAGTCTGTGCACAGGGCACACAGTGACATTGGAGGGAGTGGTGGGTGAATAGGAGAGGTTACATAGCAGTCTGTGCACAGGGCACACAGTGACATTGGTGTGAGTGGTGGGTGAATAGGAGAGGTTACATAGCTGTCTGTGCACAAGGCACACAGTGACATTGTTGTGAGTGGTGGGTGAATAGGAGAGGTTACATAGCTGTCTGTGCACAGGACATACAGTGACAGTGGTGTGAGCGGTGGGTGAATAGGAGAGGTTACATAGCTGTCTGTGCACAAGGCACACAGTGACATTGGTGTGAGTGGTGGGTGAATAGGATAGGCTACATAGCAGTCTGTGCACAGGACATACAGTGACAGTGGTTTGAGTGGTGGATGAATAGGTTACATAGCAGTCTGTGCACAGGGCACACAGTGACATTGGTGTGAGAGGTGGATGAATAGGATAGGCTACATAGCAGTCTGTGCACAGGGCACACAGTGACATTGGTGTCAGTGTTAGGTTTATAGGACAGGCTACATAGCAGTCTGTGCACAGGGCACACAGTGACATTGGTGTGAGAGGTGGATGAAAGGAGAAGCTACATAGCAGTCTGTGCACAGGGCACACAGTGACATTGGTGTGAGTGGTAGGTGAATAGGATAGGCTACATAGCAGTCTGTGCACAGGGCACACAGTGACAGTGGTGTGAGAGGCGGGTGAATAGGAGAGGCTACATAGCAGTCTGTACACAGGGCACACAGTGACATTGGTGAGAGTGGTGGATGAATAGGAGAGGCTACATAGCAGTCTGTGCACAGGGCACACAGTGACATTGGTGTGAGAGGTGGGTGAATAGTATAGGCTACATAGCAGTCTGTGCACAGGGCACACAGTGACATTGGTGTGAGTGGTGGGTGAATAGGATAGGCTACATAGCAGTCTGTGCACAGGGCACACAGAGACATTGGTGTGAGTGGTGGGTGAATAGGATAGGCTACATAGCAGTCTGTACACAGGGCACACAGTGACATTGGTGTGAGAGGTGGGTGAATAGTATAGGCTACATAGCAGTCTGTGCACAGGGCACACAGTGACATTGGTGTGAGTGGTGGATGAATAGGAGAGGTTACATAGCAGTCTGTGCACAGGACACACAGTGACATTGGTGTGAGTGGTGGATGAATAGGAGAGGCTACATAGCTGTCTGTGCACAGGGCACACAGTGACATTGGTGTGAGAGGTGGGTGAATAGTATAGGCTACATAGCAGTCTGTGCACAGGGCACACAGTGACATTGGTGTGAGTGGTGGGTGAATAGGTTAGGCTACATAGCAGTCTGTGCACAGGGCACACAGTGACATTGGAGTGAGTGGTGGGTGAATAGGAGAGGTTACATAGCAGTCTGTGCACAGGGCACACAGTGAAATTGGTGTAAGTGATGGGTGAATAGGTTACATAGCAGTCTGTGCACAGGGCACACAGTGACATTGGTGTGAGAGATGGGTGAATAGGACAGGTTACATAGCAGTCTGTGCACAGGGCACACAGTGACATTGGTGTGAGGGGTGGGTGAATAGGATAGGCTACTTAGCAGTCTGTGCACAGGGCACACAGTGACATTGGTGTGAGTGGTGGGTGAATAGGAGCGGTTACATAGCAATCTGCACAGGGCACACAGTGACATTGGAGTGAGTGGTGGGTGAATAGGATAGGCTACATAGCAGTCTGTGCACAGGGCACACAGTGACATTGGTGTGAGTGGTGGGTGAATAGGAGAGGCTACATAGCAGTCTGTGCACAGGGCACACAGTGACATTGGAGTGAGTGGTGGGTGAATAGGAGAGGTTACATAGCTGTCTGTGCACAGGGCACACAGTGACATTGGTGTGAGTGGTGGGTGAATAGTATAGGCTACATAGCAGTCTGTGCACAGGGCACACAGTGACATTTGTGTGAGTGGTGGGTGAATAGTATAGGCTACATAGCAGTCTGTGCACAGGGCACACAGTGACATAGGTGTGAGTGGTGGGTGAATAGGATAGGCTACATAGCAGTCTGTGCACAGGGCACACAGTGACATTGGAGTGAGTGGTGGGTGAATAGGAGAGGTTACATAGCAGTCTGTGCACAGGGCACACAGTGACATTGGAGTGAGTGGTGGGTGAATAGGAGAGGTTACATAGCAGTCTGTGCACAGGGCACACAGTGAAATTGGTGTGAGTGATGGGTGAATAGGTTACATAGCAGTCTGTGCACAGGGCACACAGTGACATTGGTGTGAGTGGTGGGTGAATAGGATAGGCTAAATAGCAGTCTGTGCACAGGGCACACAGCGACATTGGTGTGAGAGATGGGTGAATAGGACAGGTTACATAGCAGTCTGTGCACAGGGCACACAGTGACATTGGAGTGAGTGGTAGGTGAATAGGATAGGCTACATAGCAGTCTGTTCACAGGGCACACAGTGACATTGGTGTGAGTGGTGGTTGAATATGAGAGGTTACATAGCTGTCTGTGCACAAGGCACACAGTGACATTGGTGTGAGTGGTGGGTGAATAGGAGAGGTTACATAGCTGTCTGTGCACAAGGCACACAGTGACATTGTTGTGAGTGGTGGGTGAATAAGATAGGCTACATAGCAGCCTGTGCACAGGGCACACAGTGACATTGGTGTGAATGGTGGGTGAATAGGAGAGGTTACATAGCTGTCTGTGCACAAGGCACACAGTGACATTGGTGTGAGTGGTTGGTGAATTGGATAGGCTACATAGCAGTCTGTGCTCAGGGCACACAGTGACATTGGAGGGAGTGGTGGGTGAATAGGAGAGGTTACATAGCAGTCTGTGCACAGGGCACACAGTGACATTGGTGTGAGTGGTGGGTGAATAGGAGAGGTTACATAGCTGTCTGTGCACAAGGCACACAGTGACATTGGTGTGAGTGGTGGGTGAATAGGAGAGGTTACATAGCTGTCTGTGCACAGGACATACAGTGACAGTGGTGTGAGTGGTGGGTGAATAGGATAGGTTACATAGCTGTCTGTGCACAAGGCACACAGTGACATTGGTGTGAGTGGTGGGTGAATAGGATAGGCTACATAGCAGTCTGTGCACAGGACATACAGTGACAGTGGTGTGAGTGGTGGATGAATAGGTTACATAGCAGTCTGTGCACAGGGCACACAGTGACATTGGTGTGAGAGGTGGATGAATAGGATAGGCTACATAGCAGTCTGTGCACAGGGCACACAGTGACATTGGTGTCAGTGTTAGGTTTATAGGACAGGCTACATAGCAGTCTGTGCACAGGGCACACAGTGACATTGGTGTGAGAGGTGGATGAAAAGGAGAAGCTACATAGCAGTCTGTGCACAGGGCACACAGTGACATTGGTGTGAGTGGTAGGTGAATAGGATAGGCTACAGAGCAGTCTGTGCACAGGGCACACAGTGACAGTGGTGTGAGAGGCGGGTGAATAGGAGAGGCTACATAGCAGTCTGTACACAGGGCACACAGTGACATTGGTGAGAGTGGTGGATGAAGAGGAGAGGCTACATAGCAGTCTGTGCACAGGGCACACATTGACATTGGTGTGAGAGGTGGGTGAATAGTATAGGCTACATAGCAGTCTGTGCACAGGGCACACAGTGACATTGGTGTGAGTGGTGGGTGAATAGGATAGGCTACATAGCAGTCTGTGCACAGGGCACACAGAGACATTGGTGTGAGTGGTGGGTGAATAGGATAGGCTACATAGCAGTCTGTACACAGGGCACACAGTGACATTGGTGTGAGAGGTGGGTGAATAGTATAGGCTACATAGCAGTCTGTGCACAGGGCACACAGTGACATTGGTGTGAGTGGTGGATGAATAGGAGAGGTTACATAGCAGTCTGTGCACAGGACACACAGTGACATTGGTGTGAGTGGTGGATGAATAGGAGAGGCTACATAGCAGTCTGTGCACAGGGCACACAGTGACATTGGTGTGAGAGGTGGGTGAATAGTATAGGCTACATAGCAGTCTGTGCACAGGGCACACAGTGACATTGGTGTGAGTGGTGGGTGAATAGGATAGGCTACATAGCAGTCTGTGCACAGGGCACACAGTGAAATTGGTGTGAGTGATGGGTGAATAGGTTACATAGCAGTCTGTGCACAGGGCACACAGTGACATTGGTGTGAGAGATGGGTGAATAGGACAGGTTACATAGCAGTCTGTGCACAGGGCACACAGTGACATTGGTGTGAGGGGTGGGTGAATAGGATAGGCTACATAGCAGTATGTGCACAGGGCACACAGTGACATTGGTGTGAGTGGTGGATGAATAGGAGAGGTTACATAGCAGTCTGTGCACAGGACACACAGTGACATTGGTGTGAGTGGTGGATGAATAGGAGAGGCTACATAGCAGTCTGTGCACAGGGCACACAGTGACATTGGTGTGAGAGGTGGGTGAATAGTATAGGCTACATAGCAGTCTGTGCACAGGGCACACAGTGACATTGGTGTGAGTGGTGGGTGAATAGGTTAGGCTACATAGCAGTCTGTGCACAGGGCACACAGTGACATTGGAGTGAGTGGTGGGTGAATAGGAGAGGTTACATAGCAGTCTGTGCACAGGGCACACAGTGAAATTGGTGTGAGTGATGGGTGAATAGGTTACATAGCAGTCTGTGCACAGGGCACACAGTGACATTGGTGTGAGAGGTGGATGAATAGGATAGGCTACATAGCAGTCTGTGCACAGGGCACACAGTGACATTGGTGTGAGAGATGGGTGAATAGGACAGGTTACATAGCAGTCTGTGCACAGGGCACACAGTGACATTGGTGTGAGGGGTGGGTGAATAGGATAGGCTACTTAGCAGTCTGTGCACAGGGCACACAGTGACATTGGTGTGAGTGGTGGGTGAATAGGAGCGGTTACATAGCAATCTGCACAGGGCACACAGTGACATTGGAGTGAGTGGTGGGTGAATAGGATAGGCTACATAGCAGTCTGTGCACAGGGCACACAGTGACATTGGTGTGAGTGGTGGGTGAATAGGAGAGGCTACATAGCAGTCTGTGCACAGGGCACACAGTGACATTGGAGTGAGTGGTGGGTGAATAGGAGAGGTTACATAGCTGTCTGTGCACAGGGCACACAGTGACATTGGTGTGAGTGGTGGGTGAATAGTATAGGCTACATAGCAGTCTGTGCACAGGGCACACAGTGACATTTGTGTGAGTGGTGGGTGAATAGTATAGGCTACATAGCAGTCTGTGCACAGGGCACACAGTGACATAGGTGTGAGTGGTGGGTGAATAGGATAGGCTACATAGCAGTCTGTGCACAGGGCACACAGTGACATTGGAGTGAGTGGTGGGTGAATAGGAGAGGTTACATAGCAGTCTGTGCACAGGGCACACAGTGACATTGGAGTGAGTGGTGGGTGAATAGGAGAGGTTACATAGCAGTCTGTGCACAGGGCACACAGTGAAATTGGTGTGAGTGATGGGTGAATAGGTTACATAGCAGTCTGTGCACAGGGCACACAGTGACATTGGTGTGAGTGGTGGGTGAATAGGATAGGCTAAATAGCAGTCTGTGCACAGGGCACACAGCGACATTGGTGTGAGAGATGGGTGAATAGGACAGGTTACATAGCAGTCTGTGCACAGGGCACACAGTGACATTGGAGTGAGTGGTAGGTGAATAGGATAGGCTACATAGCAGTCTGTTCACAGGGCACATAGTGACATTGGTGTGAGTGGTGGTTGAATATGAGAGGTTACATAGCTGTCTGTGCACAAGGCACACAGTGACATTGGTGTGAGTGGTTGGTGAATTGGATAGGCTACATAGCAGTCTGTGCACAGGGCACACAGTGACATTGGAGGGAGTGGTGGGTGAATAGGAGAGGTTACATAGCAGTCTGTGCACAGGGCACACAGTGACATTGGTGTGAGTGGTGGGTGAATAGGAGAGGTTACATAGCTGTCTGTGCACAAGGCACACAGTGACATTGGTGTGAGTGGTGGGTGAATAGGAGAGGTTACATAGCTGTCTGTGCACAGGACATACAGTGACAGTGGTGTGAGTGGTGGGTGAATAGGATAGGTTACATAGCTGTCTGTGCACAAGGCACACAGTGACATTGGTGTGAGTGGTGGGTGAATAGGATAGGCTACATAGCAGTCTGTGCACAGGACATACAGTGACAGTGGTGTGAGTGGTGGATGAATAGGTTACATAGCAGTCTGTGCACAGGGCACACAGTGACATTGGTGTGAGAGGTGGATGAATAGGATAGGCTACATAGCAGTCTGTGCACAGGGCACACAGTGACATTGGTGTCAGTGTTAGGTTTATAGGACAGGCTACATAGCAGTCTGTGCACAGGGCACACAGTGACATTGGTGTGAGAGGTGGATGAAAAGGAGAAGCTACATAGCAGTCTGTGCACAGGGCACACAGTGACATTGGTGTGAGTGGTAGGTGAATAGGATAGGCTACATAGCAGTCTGTGCACAGGGCACACAGTGACAGTGGTGTGAGAGGCGGGTGAATAGGAGAGGCTACATAGCAGTCTGTACACAGGGCACACAGTGACATTGGTGAGAGTGGTGGATGAATAGGAGAGGCTACATAGCAGTCTGTGCACAGGGCACACAGTGACATTGGTGTGAGAGGTGGGTGAATAGTATAGGCTACATAGCAGTCTGAGCACAGGGCACACAGTGACATTGGTGTGAGTGGTGGGTGAATAGGATAGGCTACATAGCAGTCTGTGCACAGGGCACACAGAGACATTGGTGTGAGTGGTGGGTGAATAGGATAGGCTACATAGCAGTTTGTACACAGGGCACACAGTGACATTGGTGTGAGAGGTGGGTGAATAGTATAGGCTACATAGCAGTCTGTGCACAGGGCACACAGTGACATTGGTGTGAGTGGTGGATGAATAGGAGAGGTTACATAGCAGTCTGTGCACAGGACACACAGTGAAATTGGTGTGAGTGGTGGATGAATAGGAGAGGCTACATAGCAGTCTGTGCACAGGGCACACAGTGACATTGGTGTGAGAGGTGGGTGAATAGTATAGGCTACATAGCAGTCTGTGCACAGGGCACACAGTGACATTGGTGTGAGTGGTGGGTGAATAGGATAGGCTACATAGCAGTCTGTGCACAGGGCACACAGTGAAATTGGTGTGAGTGATGGGTGAATAGGTTACATAGCAGTCTGTGCACAGGGCACACAGTGACATTGGTGTGAGAGATGGGTGAATAGGACAGGTTACATAGCAGTCTGTGCACAGGGCACACAGTGACATTGGTGTGAGGGGTGGGTGAATAGGATAGGCTACTTAGCAGTCTGTGCACAGGGCACACAGTGACATTGGTGTGAGTGGTGGGTGAATAGGAGCGGTTACATAGCAATCTGCACAGGGCACACAGTGACATTGGAGTGAGTGGTGGGTGAATAGGATAGGCTACATAGCAGTCTGTGCACAGGGCACACAGTGACATTGGTGTGAGTGGTGGGTGAATAGGAGAGGCTACATAGCAGTCTGTGCACAGGGCACACAGTGACATTGGAGTGAGTGGTGGGTGAATAGGAGAGGTTACATAGCTGTCTGTGCACAGGGCACACAGTGACATTGGTGTGAGTGGTGGGTGAATAGTATAGGCTACATAGCAGTCTGTGCATAGGGCACACAGTGACATTTGTGTGAGTGGTGGGTGAATAGTATAGGCTACATAGCAGTCTGTGCACAGGGCACACAGTGACATAGGTGTGAGTGGTGGGTGAATAGGATAGGCTACATAGCTGTCTGTGCACAGGGCACACAGTGACATTGGAGTGAGTGGTGGGTGAATAGGAGAGGTTACATAGCAGTCTGTGCACAGGGCACACAGTGACATTGGAGTGAGTGGTGGGTGAATAGGAGAGGTTACATAGCAGTCTGTGCACAGGGCACACAGTGAAATTGGTGTGAGTGATGGGTGAATAGGTTACATAGCAGTCTGTGCACAGGGCACACAGTGACATTGGTGTGAGTGGTGGGTGAATAGGATAGGCTAAATAGCAGTCTGTGCACAGGGCACACAGCGACATTGGTGTGAGAGATGGGTGAATAGGACAGGTTACATAGCAGTCTGTGCACAGGGCACACAGTGACATTGGAGTGAGTGGTAGGTGAATAGGATAGGCTACATAGCAGTCTGTTCACAGGGCACACAGTGACATTGGTGTGAGTGGTGGTTGAATATGAGAGGTTACATAGCTGTCTGTGCACAAGGCACACAGTGACATTGGTGTGAGTGGTAGGTGAATACGATAGGCTACATAGCAGTCTGTGCACAGGACATACAGTGACAGTGGTGTGAGTGGTGGATGAATAGGTTACATAGCAGTCTGTGCACAGGGCACACAGTGACATTGGTGTGAGAGGTGGATGAATAGCATAGGCTACATAGCAGTCTGTGCACAGGGCACACAGTGACATTGGTGTGAGTGGTAGGAGAATAGGACAGGCTACATAGCAGTCTGTGCACAGGGCACACAGTGACATTGGTGTGAGAGGTGGATGAATAGGAGAAGCTACATAGCAGTCTGTGCACAGGGCACACAGTGACATTGGTGTGAGTGGTAGGTGAATACGATAGGCTACATAGCAGTCTGTGCACAAGGCACACAGTGACAGTGGTGTGAGAGGTGGGTGAATAGGAGAGACTACATAGCAGTCTGTACACAGGGCACACAGTGACATTGGTGTGAGTGGTGGATGAATAGGAGAGGCTACATAGCAGTCTGTGCACAGGGCACACAGTGACATTGGTGTGAGAGGTGGGTGAATAGTATAGGCTACATAGCAGTCTGTGCACAGGGCACACAGTGACATTGGTGTGAGTGGTGGGTGAATAGGATAGGCTACATAGCAGTCTGTGCACAGGGCACACAGTGACATTGGTGTGAGTGGTGGGTGAATAGGATAGGCTACATAGCAGTCTGTACACAGGGCACACAGTGACATTGGTGTGAGTGGTGGATGAATAGGAGAGGCTACATAGCAGTCTGTGCACAGGGCACACAGTGAAATTGGTGTGAGTGATGTGTGAATAGGTAACATAGCAGTCTGTGCACAGGGCACACAGCGACATTGGTGTGAGAGATGGGTGAATAGGACAGGTTACATAGCAGTCTGTGTACAGGGCACACAGTGACATTGGTGTGAGTGGTGGGTGAATAGGATAGGTTACATAGCAGTCTGTGCACAGGGCACACAGTGACATTGGTGTGAGTGGTGGATGAATAGGATAGGCTACATAGCAGTCTGTGCACAGGGCACACAGTGACATTGGTGTGAGTGGTGGGTGAATAGGATAGGCTACATAGCAGTCTGTGCACAGGGCACACAGTGACATTGGAGTGAGTGGTGGGTGAATAGGAGAGGTTACATAGCAGTCTGTGCACAGGGCACACAGTGAAATTGGTGTGAGTGATGTGTGAATAGGTTACATAGCAGTCTGTGCACAGGGCACACATTGACATTGGTGTGAGAGATGGGTGAATAGGACAGGTTACATAGCAGTCTGTGTACAGGGCACACAGTGACATTGGTGTGAGTGGTGGGTGAATAGGATAGGTTACATAGCAGTCTGTGCACAGGGCACACAGAAACATTGGTGTGAGAGATGGGTGAATAGGACAGGTTACATAGCAGTCTGTGCACAGGGCACACAGTGACATTGGTGTGAGGGGTGGGTGAATAGGATAGGCTACTTAGCAGTCTGTGCACAGGGCACACAGTGACATTGGTGTGAGTGGTGGGTGAATAGGAGCGGTTCCATAGCAATCTGCACAGGACACACAGTGACATTGGAGTGAGTGGTGGGTGAATAGGATAGGCTACATAGCAGTCTGTGCACAGGGCACACAGTGACATTGGTGTGAGTGGTGGGTGAATAGGAGAGGTTATATAGCTGTCTGTGCACAAGGCACACAGTGACATTGGTGTGAGTGGTGGGTGAATAGTATAGGCTACATAGCAGTCTGTGCACAGGGCACACAGTGACATTGGTGTGAGTGGTGGGTGAATAGGAGAGGCTACATAGCAGTCTGTGCACAGGGCACACAGTGACATTGGTGTGAGTGGTGGGTGAATAGGAGAGGCTACATAGCAGTCTGTGCACAGGGCACACAGTGACATTGGAGTGAGTGTTGGGTGAATAGGAGAGGTTACATAGCAGTCTGTGCACAGGGCACACAGTGACATTGGGGTGAGTGGTGGGTGAATAGTATAGGCTACATAGCAGTCTGTGCACAGGGCACACAGTGACATTGGTGTGAGTGGTGGGTGAATAGTATAGGCTACTTAGCAGTCTGTGAACAGGGCACACAGTGACATAGGTGTGAGTGGTGGGTGAATAGGATAGGCTACATAGCAGTGTGCACAGGGCACACAGTGACATTGGAGTGAGTGGTGGGTGAATAGGAGAGGTTACATAGCAGTCTGTGCACAGGGCACACAGTGAAATTGGTGTGAGTGATGTGTGAATAGGTTACATAGCAGTCTGTGCACAGGGCACACAGTGACATTGGTGTGAGAGATGGGTGAATAGGACAGGTTACATAGCAGTCTGTGCACAGGGCACACAGTGACATTGGTGTGAGTGGTGGGTGATTAGGGTAGGTTACATAGCAGTCTGTGCACAGGGCACACAGCGACATTGGTGTGAGAGATGGGTGAGTAGGACAGGTTACATAGCAGTCTTTGCACAGGGCACACAGTGACATTGGAGTGAGTGGTGGGTGAATAGGATAGGCTACATAGCAGTCTGTGCACAGGGCACACAGTGACATTGGTGTGAGTGGTGGGTGAATATGAGAGGTTACATAGCAGTCTGTGCACAAGGCACACAGTGACATTGGTGTGAGTGGTGGGTGAAAAGGAGAGGTTACATAGCTGTCTGTGCACAAGGCACACAGTGACATTGGTGTGAGTGGTGGGTGAATAGGATAGGCTACATAGCAGTCTGTGCACAGGCACACAGTGACATTGGTGTGAGTGGTGGGTGAATAGGAGAGGTTACATAGCTGTCTGTGCACAAGGCACACAGTGACATTGGGGTGAGTGGTGGGTGAATAGGATAGGCTACATAGCAGTCTGTGCACAGGACATATAGTGACATTGGTGTGAGTGGTGGGTGAATAGGAGAGGTTACATAGCAGTCTGTGCACAGGGCACACAGTGAAATTGGTGTGAGTGGTAGGTGAATAGGATAGGTTACATAGCAGTCTGTGCACAAGGCACACAGTGACAGTGGTGTGAGAGGTGGGTGAATAGGAGAGGCTACATAGCAGTCTGTACTCAGGGCACACAGTGACATTGGTGTGAGTGGTGGATGAATAGGAGAGGCTACATAGCAGTCTGTGCACAGGGCACACAGTGACATTGGTGTGAGAGGTGGGTGAATAGTATAGGCTACATAGCAGTCTGTGCACAGGACACACAGTGACATTGGTGTGAGTGGTGGGTGAATAGGATAGGCTACATAGCAGTCTGTGCACAGGGCACACAGTGACATTGGTGTGAGTGGTGGGTGAATAGGATTGGCTACATAGCAGTCTGTGCACAGGGCACACAGTGACATTGGTGTGAGTGGTGGATGAATAGGAGAGGCTACATAGCAGTCTGTGCACAGGGCACACAGTGACATTGGTGTGAGAGGTGGGTGAATAGTTTAGGCTACATAGCAGTCTGTGCACAGGGCACACAGTGACATTGGTGTGAGTGGTGGGTGAATAGGATAGGCTACATAGCAGTCTGTGCACAGGGCACACAGTGACATTGGAGTGAGTGGTGGGTGAATAGGAGAGGTTACTTAGCAGTCTGTGCACAGGGCAAACAGTGAAATTGGTGTGAGTGATGGGTGAATAGGTTACATAGCAGTTTGTGCACAGGGCACACAGTGACATTGGTGTGAGAGATGGGTGAATAGGACAGGTTACATAGCAGTCTGTGCACAAGGCACACAGTGACATTGGTGTGAGTGGTGGGTGAATAGGATAGGTTAAATAGCAGTCTGTGCACAGGGCACACAGCGACATTGGTGTGAGAGATGGGTGAATAGGACAGGTTACATAGCAGTCTGTGCACAGGGCACACAGTGACATTGGTGTGATTGGTGGGTGAATAGGAGCGGTTACATAGCAATCTGCACAGGGCACACAGTGACATAGGAGTGAGTGGTGGGTAAATAGGATAGGCTACATAGCAGTCTGTGCACAGGGCACACAGTGACATTGGAGTGAGTGGTGGGTGAATAGGATAGGCTACACAGCAGTCTGTGCACAGGGCACACAGTGACATTGGTGTGAGTGGTGGGTGAATAGGAGAGGCTACATAGCAGTCTGTGCACAGGGCACACAGTGACATTGGAGTGAGTGGTGGGTGAATAGGATAGGCTACATAGCAGTCTGTGCACAGGGCACACAGTGACATTGGTGTGAGTGGTGGGTGAATAGGAGAGGTTACATAGCTGTCTGTGCACAAGGCACACAGTGACATTGGTGTGAGTGGTGGGTGAATAGGAGAGGTTACATAGCTGTCTGTGCACAAGGCACACAGTGACATTGGTGTGAGTGGTGGGTGAATAGGATAGGCTACATAGCAGTCTGTGCACAGGGCACACACTGACATTGGTGTGAGTGGTGGGTGAATAGGAGAGGTTACATAGCTGTCTGTGCACAAGGTACACAGTGACATTGGTGTGAGTGGTGGGTGAATAGGATAGGCTACATAGCAGTCTGTGCACAGGACATACAGTGACAGTGGTGTGAGTGGTGGATGAATAGGTTACATAGCAGTCTGTGCACAGGGCACACAGTGACATTGGTGTGAGAGGTGGATGAATAGGATAGGCTACATAGCAGTCTGTGCACAGGGCACACAGTGACATTGGTGTGATTGGTGGGTGAATAGGAGCGGTTACATAGCAATCTGCACAGGGCACACAGTGACATAGGAGTGAGTGGTGGGTAAATAGGATAGGCTACATAGCAGTCTGTGCACAGGGCACACAGTGACATTGGAGTGAGTGGTGGGTGAATAGGATAGGCTACACAGCAGTCTGTGCACAGGGCACACAGTGACATTGGTGTGAGTGGTGGGTGAATAGGAGAGGCTACATAGCAGTCTGTGCACAGGGCACACAGTGACATTGGAGTGAGTGGTGGGTGAATAGGATAGGCTACATAGCAGTCTGTGCACAGGGCACACAGTGACATTGGTGTGAGTGGTGGGTGAATAGGAGAGGTTACATAGCTGTCTGTGCACAAGGCACACAGTGACATTGGTGTGAGTGGTGGGTGAATAGGAGAGGTTACATAGCTGTCTGTGCACAAGGCACACAGTGACATTGGTGTGAGTGGTGGGTGAATAGGATAGGCTACATAGCAGTCTGTGCACAGGGCACACACTGACATTGGTGTGAGTGGTGGGTGAATAGGAGAGGTTACATAGCTGTCTGTGCACAAGGTACACAGTGACATTGGTGTGAGTGGTGGGTGAATAGGATAGGCTACATAGCAGTCTGTGCACAGGACATACAGTGGCAGTGGTGTGAGTGGTGGATGAATAGGTTACATAGCAGTCTGTGCACAGGGCACACAGTGACATTGGTGTGAGAGGTGGATGAATAGGATAGGCTACATAGCAGTCTGTGCACAGGGCACACAGTGACATTGGTGTGAGTGGTAGGTGAATAGGACAGGCTACATAGCAGTCTGTGCACACGGCACACAGTGACATTGGTGTGAGAGGTGGATGAATAGGAGAAGCTACATAGCAGTCTGTGCACAGGGCACACAGAGACATTGGTGAGAGTGGTAGGTGAATACGATAGGCTACTTAGCAGTCTGTGCACAAGGCACACAGTGACAGTGGTGTGAGAGGTGGGTGAATAGGAGAGGCTACATAGCAGTCTGTACACAGGGCACACAGTGACATTGGTGTGAGTGGTGGATGAATAGGAGAGGCTACATAGCAGTCTGTGCACAGGGCACACAGTGACATTGGTGTGAGAGGTGGGTGAATAGTATAGGCTACATAGCAGTCTGTGCACAGGGCACACAGTGACATTGGTGTGAGTGGTCGGTGAATAGGATAGGTTACATAGCAGTCTGTGCACAGGGCACACAGCGACATTGGTGTGAGAGATGGATGAATAGGACAGGTTACATAGCAGTCTGTGCACAGGGCACACAGTGACATTGGAGTGAGTGGTGGGTGAATAGGATAGGCTACATAGCAGTCTGTGCACAGGGCACACAGTGACATTGGTGTGAGTGGTGGGTGAATAGTAGAGGTTATATAGCTGTCTGTGCACAAGGCACACAGTGACATTGGTTTGAGTGGTGGGTGAATAGGATAGGCTACATAGCAGTCTGTGCACAGGGCACACATTGACATTGGTGTGAGTGGTGGGTGAATAGGATAGGGTACATAGCAGTCTGTACACAGGGCACACAGTGACATTGGTGTGAGTGGTGGATGAATAGGAGAGGCTACATAGCAGTCTGTGCACAGGGCACACAGTGACATTGGTGTGAGAGGTGGGTGAATAGTATAGGCTACATAGCAGTCTGTGCACAGGGCACACAGTGACATTGGTGTGAGTGGTGGGTGAATAGGATTGGCTACATAGCAGTCTGTGCACAGGGCACACAGTGACATTGGAGTGAGTGGAGGGTGATTAGGAGAGGTTACATAGCAGTCTGTGTACAGGGCACACAGTGACATTGGTGTGAGTGGTGGGTGAATAGGATAGGTTACATAGCAGTCTGTGCACAGGGCACACAGTGACATTGGTGTGAGAGATGGGTGAATAGGACAGGTTACATAGCAGTCTGTGTACAGGGCACACAGTGACATTGGTGTGAGTGGTGGGTGAATAGGATAGGTTACATAGCAGTCTGTGCACAGGGCACACAGCGACATTGGTGTGAGAGATGGGTGAATAGGACAGGTTACATAGCAGTCTGTGCACAGGGCACACAGTGACATTGCTGTGAGGGGTGGGTGAATAGGATAGGCTACTTAGCAGTCTGTGCACAGGGCACACAGTGACATTGGTGTGAGTGGTGGGTGAATAGGATAGGTTACATAGCAGTCTGTGCACAGGGCACACAGAAACATTGGTGTGAGAGATGGGTGAATAGGACAGGTTACATAGCAGTCTGTGCACAGGGCACACAGTGACATTGGTGTGAGGGGTGGGTGAATAGGATAGGCTACTTAGCAGTCTGTGCACAGGGCACACAGTGACATTGGTGTGAGTGGTGGGTGAATAGGAGCGGTTCCATAGCAATCTGCACAGGACACACAGTGACATTGGAGTGAGTGGTGGGTGAATAGGATAGGCTACATAGCAGTCTGTGCACAGGGCACACAGTGACATTGGTGTGAGTGGTGGGTGAATAGGAGAGGTTATATAGCTGTCTGTGCACAAGGCACACAGTGACATTGGTGTGAGTGGTGGGTGAATAGTATAGGCTACATAGCAGTCTGTGCACAGGGCACACAGTGACATTGGTGTGAGTGGTGGGTGAATAGGAGAGGCTACATAGCAGTCTGTGCACAGGGCACACAGTGACATTGGTGTGAGTGGTGGGTGAATAGGAGAGGCTACATAGCAGTCTGTGCACAGGGCACACAGTGACATTGGAGTGAGTGTTGGGTGAATAGGAGAGGTTACATAGCAGTCTGTGCACAGGGCACACAGTGACATTGGGGTGAGTGGTGGGTGAATAGTATAGGCTACATAGCAGTCTGTGCACAGGGCACACAGTGACATTGGTGTGAGTGGTGGGTGAATAGTATAGGCTACTTAGCAGTCTGTGAACAGGGCACACAGTGACATAGGTGTGAGTGGTGGGTGAATAGGATAGGCTACATAGCAGTGTGCACAGGGCACACAGTGACATTGGAGTGAGTGGTGGGTGAATAGGAGAGGTTACATAGCAGTCTGTGCACAGGGCACACAGTGAAATTGGTGTGAGTGATGTGTGAATAGGTTACATAGCAGTCTGTGCACAGGGCACACAGTGACATTGGTGTGAGAGATGGGTGAATAGGACAGGTTACATAGCAGTCTGTGCACAGGGCACACAGTGACATTGGTGTGAGTGGTGGGTGATTAGGGTAGGTTACATAGCAGTCTGTGCACAGGGCACACAGCGACATTGGTGTGAGAGATGGGTGAGTAGGACAGGTTACATAGCAGTCTTTGCACAGGGCACACAGTGACATTGGAGTGAGTGGTGGGTGAATAGGATAGGCTACATAGCAGTCTGTGCACAGGGCACACAGTGACATTGGTGTGAGTGGTGGGTGAATATGAGAGGTTACATAGCAGTCTGTGCACAAGGCACACAGTGACATTGGTGTGAGTGGTGGGTGAAAAGGAGAGGTTACATAGCTGTCTGTGCACAAGGCACACAGTGACATTGGTGTGAGTGGTGGGTGAATAGGATAGGCTACATAGCAGTCTGTGCACAGGCACACAGTGACATTGGTGTGAGTGGTGGGTGAATAGGAGAGGTTACATAGCTGTCTGTGCACAAGGCACACAGTGACATTGGGGTGAGTGGTGGGTGAATAGGATAAGCTACATAGCAGTCTGTGCACAGGACATATAGTGACATTGGTGTGAGTGGTGGGTGAATAGGAGAGGTTACATAGCAGTCTGTGCACAGGGCACACAGTGAAATTGGTGTGAGTGGTAGGTGAATAGGATAGGTTACATAGCAGTCTGTGCACAAGGCACACAGTGACAGTGGTGTGAGAGGTGGGTGAATAGGAGAGGCTACATAGCAGTCTGTACTCAGGGCACACAGTGACATTGGTGTGAGTGGTGGATGAATAGGAGAGGCTACATAGCAGTCTGTGCACAGGGCACACAGTGACATTGGTGTGAGAGGTGGGTGAATAGTATAGGCTACATAGCAGTCTGTGCACAGGACACACAGTGACATTGGTGTGAGTGGTGGGTGAATAGGATAGGCTACATAGCAGTCTGTGCACAGGGCACACAGTGACATTGGTGTGAGTGGTGGGTGAATAGGATTGGCTACATAGCAGTCTGTGCACAGGGCACACAGTGACATTGGTGTGAGTGGTGGATGAATAGGAGAGGCTACATAGCAGTCTGTGCACAGGGCACACAGTGACATTGGTGTGAGAGGTGGGTGAATAGTTTAGGCTACATAGCAGTCTGTGCACAGGGCACACAGTGACATTGGTGTGAGTGGTGGGTGAATAGGATAGGCTACATAGCAGTCTGTGCACAGGGCACACAGTGACATTGGAGTGAGTGGTGGGTGAATAGGAGAGGTTACTTAGCAGTCTGTGCACAGGGCAAACAGTGAAATTGGTGTGAGTGATGGGTGAATAGGTTACATAGCAGTTTGTGCACAGGGCACACAGTGACATTGGTGTGAGAGATGGGTGAATAGGACAGGTTACATAGCAGTCTGTGCACAAGGCACACAGTGACATTGGTGTGAGTGGTGGGTGAATAGGATAGGTTAAATAGCAGTCTGTGCACAGGGCACACAGCGACATTGGTGTGAGAGATGGGTGAATAGGACAGGTTACATAGCAGTCTGTGCACAGGGCACACAGTGACATTGGTGTGAGGGGTGGGTGAATAGGATAGGCTACTTAGCAGTCTGTGCACAGGGCACACAGTGACATTGGTGTGATTGGTGGGTGAATAGGAGCGGTTACATAGCAATCTGCACAGGGCACACAGTGACATAGGAGTGAGTGGTGGGTAAATAGGATAGGCTACATAGCAGTCTGTGCACAGGGCACACAGTGACATTGGAGTGAGTGGTGGGTGAATAGGATAGGCTACACAGCAGTCTGTGCACAGGGCACACAGTGACATTGGTGTGAGTGGTGGGTGAATAGGAGAGGCTACATAGCAGTCTGTGCACAGGGCACACAGTGACATTGGAGTGAGTGGTGGGTGAATAGGATAGGCTACATAGCAGTCTGTGCACAGGGCACACAGTGACATTGGTGTGAGTGGTGGGTGAATAGGAGAGGTTACATAGCTGTCTGTGCACAAGGCACACAGTGACATTGGTGTGAGTGGTGGGTGAATAGGAGAGGTTACATAGCTGTCTGTGCACAAGGCACACAGTGACATTGGTGTGAGTGGTGGGTGAATAGGATAGGCTACATAGCAGTCTGTGCACAGGGCACACACTGACATTGGTGTGAGTGGTGGGTGAATAGGAGAGGTTACATAGCTGTCTGTGCACAAGTTACACAGTGACATTGGTGTGAGTGGTGGGTGAATAGGATAGGCTACATAGCAGTCTGTGCACAGGACATACAGTGACAGTGGTGTGAGTGGTGGATGAATAGGTTACATAGCAGTCTGTGCACAGGGCACACAGTGACATTGGTGTGAGAGGTGGATGAATAGGATAGGCTACATAGCAGTCTGTGCACAGGGCACACAGTGACATTGGTGTGATTGGTGGGTGAATAGGAGCGGTTACATAGCAATCTGCACAGGGCACACAGTGACATAGGAGTGAGTGGTGGGTAAATAGGATAGGCTACATAGCAGTCTGTGCACAGGGCACACAGTGACATTGGAGTGAGTGGTGGGTGAATAGGATAGGCTACACAGCAGTCTTTGCACAGGGCACACAGTGACATTGGTGTGAGTGGTGGGTGAATAGGAGAGGCTACATAGCAGTCTGTGCACAGGGCACACAGTGACATTGGAGTGAGTGGTGGGTGAATAGGATAGGCTACATAGCAGTCTGTGCACAGGGCACACAGTGACATTGGTGTGAGTGGTGGGTGAATAGGAGAGGTTACATAGCTGTCTGTGCACAAGGCACACAGTGACATTGGTGTGAGTGGTGGGTGAATAGGAGAGGTTACATAGCTGTCTGTGCACAAGGCACACAGTGACATTGGTGTGAGTGGTGGGTGAATAGGATAGGCTACATAGCAGTCTGTGCACAGGGCACACACTGACATTGGTGTGAGTGGTGGGTGAATAGGAGAGGTTACATAGCTGTCTGTGCACAAGGTACACAGTGAAATTGGTGTGAGTGGTGGGTGAATAGGATAGGCTACATAGCAGTCTGTGCACAGGACATACAGTGGCAGTGGTGTGAGTGGTGGATGAATAGGTTACATAGCAGTCTGTGCACAGGGCACACAGTGACATTGGTGTGAGAGGTGGATGAATAGGAAAGGCTACATAGCAGTCTGTGCACAGGGCACACAGTGACATTGGTGTGAGTGGTAGGTGAATAGGACAGGCTACATAGCAGTCTGTGCACACGGCACACAGTGACATTGGTGTGAGAGGTGGATGAATAGGAGAAGCTACATAGCAGTCTGTGCACAGGGCACACAGAGACATTGGTGAGAGTGGTAGGTGAATACGATAGGCTACTTAGCAGTCTGTGCACAAGGCACACAGTGACAGTGGTGTGAGAGGTGGGTGAATAGGAGAGGCTACATAGCAGTCTGTACACAGGGCACACAGTGACATTGGTGTGAGTGGTGGATGAATAGGAGAGGCTACATAGCAGTCTGTGCACAGGGCACACAGTGACATTGGTGTGAGAGGTGGGTGAATAGTATAGGCTACATAGCAGTCTGTGCACAGGGCACACAGTGACATTGGTGTGAGTGGTCGGTGAATAGGATAGGTTACATAGCAGTCTGTGCACAGGGCACACAGCGACATTGGTGTGAGAGATGGATGAATAGGACAGGTTACATAGCAGTCTGTGCACAGGGCACACAGTGACATTGGAGTGAGTGGTGGGTGAATAGGATAGGCTACATAGCAGTCTGTGCACAGGGCACACAGTGACATTGGTGTGAGTGGTGGGTGAATAGTAGAGGTTATATAGCTGTCTGTGCACAAGGCACACAGTGACATTGGTTTGAGTGGTGGGTGAATAGGATAGGCTACATAGCAGTCTGTGCACAGGGCACACATTGACATTGGTGTGAGTGGTGGGTGAATAGGATAGGGTACATAGCAGTCTGTACACAGGGCACACAGTGACATTGGTGTGAGTGGTGGATGAATAGGAGAGGCTACATAGCAGTCTGTGCACAGGGCACACAGTGACATTGGTGTGAGAGGTGGGTGAATAGTATAGGCTACATAGCAGTCTGTGCACAGGGCACACAGTGACATTGGTGTGAGTGGTGGGTGAATAGGATTGGCTACATAGCAGTCTGTGCACAGGGCACACAGTGACATTGGAGTGAGTGGAGGGTGATTAGGAGAGGTTACATAGCAGTCTGTGTACAGGGCACACAGTGACATTGGTGTGAGTGGTGGGTGAATAGGATAGGTTACATAGCAGTCTGTGCACAGGGCACACAGTGACATTGGTGTGAGAGATGGGTGAATAGGACAGGTTACATAGCAGTCTGTGTACAGGGCACACAGTGACATTGGTGTGAGTGGTGGGTGAATAGGATAGGTTACATAGCAGTCTGTGCACAGGGCACACAGCGACATTGGTGTGAGAGATGGGTGAATAGGACAGGTTACATAGCAGTCTGTGCACAGGGCACACAGTGACATTGCTGTGAGGGGTGGGTGAATAGGATAGGCTACTTAGCAGTCTGTGCACAGGGCACACAGTGACATTGGTGTGAGTGGTGGGTGAATACGAGCGGTTACATAGCAATCTGCACAGGGCACAGAGTGACATTGGTGTGAGTGGTGGGTGAATAGGAGAGGTTATATAGCTGTCTGTGCACAAGGCATACAGTGACATTGGTGTGAGTGGTGGGTGAATAGTATAGGCTACATAGCAGTCTGTGCACAGGGCACACAGTGACATTGGTGTGAGTGGTGGGTGAATAGGAGAGGCTACATAGCAGTCTGTGCACAGGGCACACAGTGACATTGGTGTGAGTGGTGGGTGATTAGGATAGGTTACATAGCAGTCTGTGCACAGGGCACACAGCGATATTGGTGTGAGAGATGGGTGAGTAGGACAGGTTACATAGCAGTCTTTGCACAGGGCACACAGTGACATTGGAGTGAGTGGTGGGTGAATAGGATAGGCTACATAGCAGTCTGTGCACAGGGCACACAGTGACATTGGTGTCAGTGGTGGGTGAATAGGAGAGGTTACATAGCTGTCTGTGCACAAGGCACACAGTGACATTGGTGTGAGTGGTGGGTGAATAGGAGAGGTTACATAGCTGTCTGTGCACAAGGCACACAGTGACATTGGTGTGAGTGGTGGGTGAATAGGATAGGCTACATAGCTGTCTGTGCACAGGCACACAGTGACATTGGTGTGAGTGGTGGGTGAATAGGAGAGGTTACATTGCTGTCTGTGCACAAGGCACACAGTGACATTGGTGAGAGTGGTGGGTGAATAGGATAGGCTACATAGCAGTCTGTGCACAGGACATATAGTGACATTGGTGTGAGTGGTGGGTGAATAGGAGAGGTTACATAGCAGTCTGTGCACAGGGCACACAGTGACATTGGTGTGAGTGGTAGGTGAATAGGACAGGCTACATAGCAGTCTGTGCACAGGGCACACAGTGACATTGGTGTGAGAGGTGGATGAATAGGAGAAGCTACATAGCAGTCTGTGCACAGGGCACACAGTGACATTGGTGTGAGTGGTAGGTGAATAGGATAGGTTACATAGCAGTCTGTGCACAAGGCACACAGTGACAGTGGTGTGAGAGGTGGGTGAATAGGAGAGGCTACATAGCAGTCTGTACTCAGGGCACACAGTGACATTGGTGTGAGTGGTGGATGAATAGGAGAGGCTACATAGCAGTCTGTGCACAGGGCACACAGTGACATTGGTGTGAGAGGTGGGTGAATAGTATAGGCTACATAGAAGTCTGTGCACAGGGCACACAGTGACATTGGTGTGAGTGGTGGGTGAATAGGATAGGCTACATAGCAGTCTGTGCACAGGGCACACAGTGACATTGGTGTGAGTGGTGGGTGAATAAGATAGGCTACATAGCAGTCTATACACAGGGCACACAGTGACATTAGTGTGAGTGGTGGATGAATAGGAGAGGCTACATAGCAGTCTGTGCACAGGGCACACAGTGATATTGGTGTGAGAGGTGGGTGAATAGTATAGGCTACATAGCAGTCTGTGCACAGGGCACACAGTGACATTGGAGTGAGTGGTGGGTGAATAGGAGAGGTTACATAGCAGTCTGTGCACAGGGCACACAGTGAAATTGGTGTGAGTGATTGGTGAATAGGTTACATAGCAGTCTGTGCACAGGGCACACAGTGACATTGGTGTGATAGATGGGTGAATAGGACAGGTTACATAGCAGTCTGTGCACAAGGCACACAGTGACATTGGTGTGAGTGGTGGGTGAATAGGATAGGTTACATAACAGTCTGTGCACAGGGCACACAGCGACATTGGTGTGAGAGATGGGTGAATAGGACAGGTTACATAGCAGTCTGTGCACAGGGCACACAGTGACATTGGTGTGAGGGGTGGGTGAATAGGATAGGCTACTTAGCAGTCTGTGCACAGGGCACACAGTGACATTGGTGTGAGTGGTGGGTGAATAGGAGCGTTTACATAGCAATCTGCACAGGGCACACAGTGACATTGGAGTGAGTGGTGGGTGAATAGGATAGGCTACATAGCAGTCTGTGCACAGGGCACACAGTGACATTGGAGTGAGTGGAGGGTGAATAGGATAGGCTACATAGCAGTCTGTGCACAGGGCACACAGTGAAATTGGTGTGAGTGGTGGGTGAATAGGAGAGGTTACATAGCTGTCTGTGCACAAGGCACACAGTGACATTGGTGTGAGTGGTGGGTGAATAGTATAGGGTACATAGCAGTCTGTGCACAGGGCACACAGTGACATTGGTGTGAGTGGTGGGTGAATAGGAGAGGCTACATAGCAGTCTGTGCACAGGGCACACAGTGACATTGGTGTGAGTGGGGGTGAATAGGATAGGTTACCTAGCAGTCTGTGCACAGGGCACACAGTGACATAGGTGTGAGTGGTGGGTGAATAGGATAGGCTACATAGCAGTCTGTGCACAGGGCACACAGTGACATTGGAGTGAGTGGTGGGTGAATAGGAGAGGTTACATAGCAGTCTGTGCACAGGGCACACAGTGAAATTGGTGTGAGTGATGGGTGAATAGGTTACATAGCAGTCTGTGCACAAGGCACACAGTGACATTGGTGTGAGAGATGGGTGAATAGGACAGGTTACATAGCAGTCTGTGCACAGGGCACACAGTGACATTGGTGTGAGTGGTGGGTGAATAGGATAGGTTACATAGCAGTCTGTGCACAGGGCACACAGTGACATTGTTGTGAGGGGTGGGTGAATAGGATAGGCTACTTAGCAGTCTGTGCACAGGGCACACAGTGACATTGGTGTGAGTGGTGGGTGAATAGGAGCGGTTACATAGCAATCTGCACAGGGCACACAGTGACATTGGTGTGAGTGGTGGGTGAATAGGAGAGGTTATATAGCTGTCTGTGCACAAGGCATACAGTGACATTGGTGTGAGTGGTGGGTGAATAGTATAGGCTACATAGCAGTCTGTGCACAGGGCACACAGTGACATTGGTGTGAGTGGTGGGTGAATAGGAGAGGCTACATAGCAGTCTGTGCACAGGGCACACAGTGACATTGGTGTGAGTGGTGGGTGATTAGGATAGGTTACATAGCAGTCTGTGCACAGGGCACACAGCGATATTGGTGTGAGAGATGGGTGAGTAGGACAGGTTACATAGCAGTCTTTGCACAGGGCACACAGTGACATTGGAGTGAGTGGTGGGTGAATAGGATAGGCTACATAGCAGTCTGTGCACAGGGCACACAGTGACATTGGTGTCAGTGGTGGGTGAATATGAGAGGTTACATAGCTGTCTGTGCACAAGGCACACAGTGACATTGGTGTGAGTGGTAGGTGAATAGGACAGGCTACATAGCAGTCTGTGCACAGGGCACACAGTGACATTGGTGTGAGAGGTGGATGAATAGGAGAAGCTACATAGCAGTCTGTGCACAGGGCACACAGTGACATTGGTGTGAGTGGTAGGTGAATAGGATAGGTTACATAGCAGTCTGTGCACAAGGCACACAGTGACAGTGGTGTGAGAGGTGGGTGAATAGGAGAGGCTACATAGCAGTCTGTACTCAGGGCACACAGTGACATTGGTGTGAGTGGTGGATGAATAGGAGAGGCTACATAGCAGTCTGTGCACAGGGCACATAGTGACATTGGTGTGAGAGGTGGGTGAATAGTATAGGCTACATAGAAGTCTGTGCACAGGGCACACAGTGACATTGGTGTGAGTGGTGGGTGAATAGGATATGCTACATAGCAGTCTGTGCACAGGGCACACAGTGACATTGGTGTGAGTGGTGGGTGAATAGGATAGGCTACATAGCAGTCTGTACACAGGGCACACAGTGACATTAGTGTGAGTGGTGGATGAATAGTAGAGGCTACATAGCAGTCTGTGCACAGGGCACACAGTGACATTGGTGTGAGAGGTGGGTGAATAGTATAGGCTACATAGCAGTCTGTGCACAGGGCACACAGTGACATTGGTGTGAGTGGTGGGTGAATAGGATAGGCTACATAGCAGTCTGTGCACAGGGCACACAGTGACATTGGAGTGAGTGGTGGGTGAATAGGAGAGGTTACATAGCAGTCTGTGCACAGGGCACACAGTGAAATTGGTGTGAGTGATTGGTGAATAGGTTACATAGCAGTCTGTGCACAGGGCACACAGTGACATTGGTGTGAGAGGTGGATGAATAGGATAGGCTACATAGCAGTCTGTGCACAGGGCACACAGTGACATTGGTGTGAGTGGTAGGTGAATAGGACAGGCTACATAGCAGTCTGTGCACAGGGCACACAGTGACATTGGTGTGAGAGGTGGAAGAATAGGAGAAGCTACATAGCAGTCTGTGCACAGGGCACACAGTGACATTGGTGTGAGTGGTAGGTGAATACGATAGGCTACATAGCAGTCTGTGCACAAGGCACACAGTGACAGTGGTGTGAGAGGTGGGTGAATAGGAGAGGCTACATAGCAGTCTGTACACAGGGCACACAGTGACATTGGTGTGAGTGGTGGATGAATAGGAGAGGCTACATAGCAGTCTGTGCACAGGGCACACAGTGACATTGGTGTGAGAGGTTGGTGAATAGTATAGGCTACATAGCAGTCTGTGCACAGGGCACACAGTGACATTGGTGTGAGTGGTGGGTGAATAGGATAGGTTACATAGCAGTCTGTGCACAGGGCACACAGCGACATTGGTGTGAGAGATGGAAGAATAGGACAGGTTACATAGCAGTCTGTTCACAGGGCACACAATGACATTGGTGTGAGTGGTGTGTGAATAGGAGAGGTTACATAGCTGTCTGTGCACAAGGCACACAGTGACATTGGTGTGAGTGGTGGGTGATTAGGATAGGCTACATAGCAGTCTGTGCACAGGGCACACACTGACATTGGTGTGAGTGGTGGGTGAATAGGAGAGGTTACATAGCTGTCTGTGCACAAGGCACACAGTGACATTGGTGTGAGTGGTGGGTGAATAGGAGAGGTTACATAGCTGTCTGGGCACAAGGCACACAGTGACATTGGTGTGAGTGGTGGGTGAATAGGATAGGCTACATAGCAGTCTGTGCACAGGGCACACAGTGACATTGGTGTGAGTGGTGGGTGAATAGGATAGGCTACATAGCAGTCTGTGCACAGGACATACAGTGACAGTGGAGTGAGTGGTGGATGAATAGGTTACAAAGCAGTCTGTGCACAGGGCACACAGTGACATTGGTGTGAGAGGTGGATGAATAGGATAGGCTAAATAGCAGTCTGTGCACAGGGCACACAGTGACATTGGTGTGAGTGGTAGGTGAATAGGACAGGCTACATAGCAGTCTGTGCACAGGGCACACAGTGACATTGGTGTGAGAGGTGGATGAATAAGAGAAGCTACTTAGCAGTCTGTGCACAGGGCACACAGTGACATTGGTGTGAGTGATAGGTGAATACGATAGGCTACATAGCAGTCTGTGCACAAGGCACACAGTGACAGTGGTGTGAGAGGTGGGTGAATAGGAGAGGCTACATAGCAGTCTGTACACAGGGCACACAGTGACATTGGTGTGAGTGGTGGATGAATAGGAGAGGCTACATAGCAGTCTGTGCACAGGGCACACAGTGACATTGGTGTGAGAGGTGGGTGAATAGGATAGGCTACATAGCAGTCTGTACACAGGGCACACAGTGACATTGGTGTGAGTGGTGGATGAATAGGAGAGGCTACATAGCAGTCTGTGCACAGGGCACACAGTGACATTGGTGTGAGAGGTGGGTGAATAGTATAGGCTACATAGCAGTCTGTGCACAGGGCACACAGTGACATTGGTGTGAGTGGTGGGTGAATAGGATAGGCTACATAGCAGTCTGTGCACAGGGCACACAGTGACTGGAGTGAGTGGTGGGTGAATAGGAGAGGTTACATAGCAGTCTGTGCACAGGGCACACAGTGAAATTGGTGTGAGTGATGTGTGAATAGGTTACATAGCAGTCTGTGCACAGGGCACACAGTGACATTGGTGTGAGAGATGGGTGAATAGGACAGGTTACATAGCAGTCTGTGTACAGTGCACACAGTGACATTGGTGTGAGTGGTGGGTGAATAGGACAGGTTACATAGCAGTCTGTGCACAGGGCACAGAGCGACATTGGTGTGAGAGATGGGTGAATAGGACAGGTTACATAGCAGTCTGTGCACAGGGCACACAGTGACATTGGTGTGAGGGGTGGGTGAATAGGATAGGCTACTTAGCAGTCTGTGCACAGGGCACACAGTGACATTGGTGTGAGTGGTGGGTGAATAGGAGCGGTTACATAGCAATCTGCACAGGGCACACAGTGACATTGGAGTGAGTGGTGGGTGAATAGGACAGGTTACATAGCAGTCTGTGCACAGGGCACACAGTGACATTGGTGTGAGTGGTGGGTGAATAGGATAAGTTACATAGCAGTCTGTGCACAGGGCACACAGCGACATTGGTGTGAGAGATGGGTGAATAGGACAGGTTACATAGCAGTCTGTGCACAGTGCACACAGTGACATTGGAGTGAGTGGTGGGTGAATAGGATAGGCTACATAGCAGTCTGTGCACAGGGCACACAGTGACATTGGTGTGAGTGGTGGGTGAATATGAGAGGTTACATAGCTGTCTGTGCACAAGGCACACAGTGACATTGGTGTGAGTGGTGGGTGAATAGGATAGGCTACTTAGCAGTCTGTGCACAGGGCACACAGTGACATTGGTGTGAGTGGTGGGTGAATAGGAGAGGTTACTTAGCTGTCTGTGCACAAGGCACACAGTGACATTGGTGTGAGTGGTGGGTGAATAGGATAGGCTACATAGCAGTCTGTGCACAGGACATACAGTGACAGTGGTGTGAGTGGTGGGTGAATAGGAGAGGTTACATAGCAGTCTGTGCACAGGGCACACAGTGACATTGGTGTGAGTGGTAGGTGAATAGGACAGGCTACATAGCAGTCTGTGCACAGGGCACACAGTGACATTGGTGTGAGAGGTGGATGAATAGGAGAAGCTACATAGCAGTCTGTGCACAGGGCACACAGTGACATTGGTGTGAGTGGTAGGTGAATAGGATAGGCTACATAGCAGTATGTGCACAAGACACACAGTGACAGTGGTGTGAGAGGTGGGTGAATAGGAGAGGCTACATAGCAGTCTGTACTCAGGGCACACAGTGACATTGGTGTGAGTGGTGGATGAATAGGAGAGGCTACATAGCAGTCTGTACACAGGGTACACAGTGACATTGGTGTGAGAGGTGGGTGAATAGTATAGGCTACATAGCAGTCTGGGCACAGGGCACACAGTGACATTGGTGTGAGTGGTGGGTGAATAGGATAGGCTACATAGCAGTCTGTGCACAGGGCACACAGTGACATTGGTGTGAGTGGTGGGTGAATAGGATAGGCTACATAGCAGTCTGTACACAGGGCACACAGTGACATTCGTGTGAGTGGTGGATGAATAGGAGAGGCTACATAGCAGTCTGTGTACAGGGCACACAGTGACATTGGTGTGAGAGGTGGGTGAATAGTATAGGCTATATAGCAGTCTGTGCACAGGGCACACAGTGACATTGGAGTGAGTGGTGGGTGAATAGGAGAGGTTACATAGCAGTCTGTGCACAGGGCACACAGTGAAATTGGTGTGAGTGATGGGTGAATAGGTTACATAGCAGTCTGTGCACAGGGCACACAGTGACATTGGGGTGAGTGGTGGGTGAATAGTATAGGCTACATAGCAGTCTGTGCACAGGGCACACAGTGACATTGGTGTGAGTGGTGGGTGAACAGTATAGGCTACTTAGCAGTCTGTGAACAGGGCACACAGTGACATAGGTGTGAGTGGTGGGTGAATAGGATAGGCTACATAGCAGTGTGCACAGGGCACACAGTGACATTGGAGTGAGTGGTGGGTGAATAGGAGAGGTTACATAGCAGTCTGTGCACAGGGCACACAGTGAAATTGGTGTGAGTGATGTGTGAATAGGTTACATAGCAGTCTGTGCACAGGGCACACAGTGACATTGGTGTGAGAGATGGGTGAATAGGACAGGTTACATAGCAGTCTGTGCACAGGGCACACAGTGACATTGGTGTGAGTGGTGGGTGATTAGGGTAGGTTACATAGCAGTCTGTGCACAGGGCACACAGCGACATTGGTGTGAGAGATGGGTGAGTAGGACAGGTTACATAGCAGTCTTTGCACAGGGCACACAGTGACATTGGAGTGAGTGGTGGGTGAATAGGATAGGCTACATAGCAGTCTGTGCACAGGGCACACAGTGACATTGGTGTGAGTGGTGGGTGAATATGAGAGGTTACATAGCAGTCTGTGCACAAGGCACACAGTGACATTGG
The DNA here is from genome assembly GCA_031769625.1 of Taudactylus pleione. NCBI lineage: Eukaryota > Metazoa > Chordata > Amphibia > Anura > Myobatrachidae > Taudactylus > Taudactylus pleione. The sequence goes on along the minus strand of JAUIMM010000799.1, from coordinate 841,147 downwards.
TGTGAGTGGTGGGTGAAAAGGAGAGGTTACATAGCTGTCTGTGCACAAGGCACACAGTGACATTGGTGTGAGTGGTGGGTGAATAGGATAGGCTACATAGCAGTCTGTGCACAGGCACACAGTGACATTGGTGTGAGTGGTGGGTGAATAGGAGAGGTTACATAGCTGTCTGTGCACAAGTCACACAGTGACATTGGGGTGAGTGGTGGGTGAATAGGATAGGCTACATAGCAGTCTGTGCACAGGACATATAGTGACATTGGTGTGAGTGGTGGGTGAATAGGAGAGGTTACATAACAGTCTGTGCACAGGGCACACAGTGAAATTGGTGTGAGTGGTAGGTGAATAGGATAGGTTACATAGCAGTCTGTGCACAAGGCACACAGTGACAGTGGTGTGAGAGGTGGGTGAATAGGAGAGGCTACATAGCAGTCTGTACTCAGGGCACACAGTGACATTGGTGTGAGTGGTGGATGAATAGGAGAGGCTACATAGCAGTCTGTGCACAGGGCACACAGTGACATTGGTGTGAGAGGTGGGTGAATAGTATAGGCTACATAGCAGTCTGTGCACAGGGCACACAGTGACATTGGTGTGAGTGGTGGGTGAATAGGATAGGCTACATAGCAGTCTGTGCACAGGGCACACAGTGACATTGGTGTGAGTGGTGGGTGAATAGGATTGGCTACATAGCAGTCTGTGCACAGGGCACACAGTGACATTGGTGTGAGTGGTGGATGAATAGGAGAGGCTACATAGCAGTCTGTGCACAGGGCACACAGTGACATTGGTGTGAGAGGTGGGTGAATAGTTTAGGCTACATAGCAGTCTGTGCACAGGGCACACAGTGACATTGGTGTGAGTGGTGGGTGAATAGGATAGGCTACATAGCAGTCTGTGCACAGGGCACACAGTGACATTGGAGTGAGTGGTGGGTGAATAGGAGAGGTTACTTAGCAGTCTGTGCACAGGGCAAACAGTGAAATTGGTGTGAGTGATGGGTGAATAGGTTACATAGCAGTTTGTGCACAGGGCACACAGTGACATTGGTGTGAGAGATGGGTGAATAGGACAGGTTACATAGCAGTCTGTGCACAAGGCACACAGTGACATTGGTGTGAGTGGTGGGTGAATAGGATAGGTTAAATAGCAGTCTGTGCACAGGGCACACAGCGACATTGGTGTGAGAGATGGGTGAATAGGACAGGTTACATAGCAGTCTGTGCACAGGGCACACAGTGACATTGGTGTGAGGGGTGGGTGAATAGGATAGGCTACTTAGCAGTCTGTGCACAGGGCACACAGTGACATTGGTGTGATTGGTGGGTGAATAGGAGCGGTTACATAGCAATCTGCACAGGGCACACAGTGACATAGGAGTGAGTGGTGGGTAAATAGGATAGGCTACATAGCAGTCTGTGCACAGGGCACACAGTGACATTGGAGTGAGTGGTGGGTGAATAGGATAGGCTACACAGCAGTCTGTGCACAGGGCACACAGTGACATTGGTGTGAGTGGTGGGTGAATAGGAGAGGCTACATAGCAGTCTGTGCACAGGGCACACAGTGACATTGGAGTGAGTGGTGGGTGAATAGGATAGGCTACATAGCAGTCTGTGCACAGGGCACACAGTGACATTGGTGTGAGTGGTGGGTGAATAGGAGAGGTTACATAGCTGTCTGTGCACAAGGCACACAGTGACATTGGTGTGAGTGGTGGGTGAATAGGAGAGGTTACATAGCTGTCTGTGCACAAGGCACACAGTGACATTGGTGTGAGTGGTGGGTGAATAGGATAGGCTACATAGCAGTCTGTGCACAGGGCACACACTGACATTGGTGTGAGTGGTGGGTGAATAGGAGAGGTTACATAGCTGTCTGTGCACAAGGTACACAGTGACATTGGTGTGAGTGGTGGGTGAATAGGATAGGCTACATAGCAGTCTGTGCACAGGACATACAGTGACAGTGGTGTGAGTGGTGGATGAATAGGTTACATAGCAGTCTGTGCACAGGGCACACAGTGACATTGGTGTGAGAGGTGGATGAATAGGATAGGCTACATAGCAGTCTGTGCACAGGGCACACAGTGACATTGGTGTGATTGGTGGGTGAATAGGAGCGGTTACATAGCAATCTGCACAGGGCACACAGTGACATAGGAGTGAGTGGTGGGTAAATAGGATAGGCTACATAGCAGTCTGTGCACAGGGCACACAGTGACATTGGAGTGAGTGGTGGGTGAATAGGATAGGCTACACAGCAGTCTGTGCACAGGGCACACAGTGACATTGGTGTGAGTGGTGGGTGAATAGGAGAGGCTACATAGCAGTCTGTGCACAGGGCACACAGTGACATTGGAGTGAGTGGTGGGTGAATAGGATAGGCTACATAGCAGTCTGTGCACAGGGCACACAGTGACATTGGTGTGAGTGGTGGGTGAATAGGAGAGGTTACATAGCTGTCTGTGCACAAGGCACACAGTGACATTGGTGTGAGTGGTGGGTGAATAGGATAGGTTACATAGCTGTCTGTGCACAAGGCACACAGTGACATTGGTGTGAGTGGTGGGTGAATAGGATAGGCTACATAGCAGTCTGTGCACAGGGCACACACTGACATTGGTGTGAGTGGTGGGTGAATAGGAGAGGTTACATAGCTGTCTGTGCACAAGGTACACAGTGACATTGGTGTGAGTGGTGGGTGAATAGGATAGGCTACATAGCAGTCTGTGCACAGGACATACAGTGACAGTGGTGTGAGTGGTGGATGAATAGGTTACATAGCAGTCTGTGCACAGGGCACACAGTGACATTGGTGTGAGAGGTGGATGAATAGGATAGGCTACATAGCAGTCTGTGCACAGGCCACACAGTGACATTGGTGTGAGTGGTAGGTGAATAGGACAGGCTACATAGCAGTCTGTGCACACGGCACACAGTGACATTGGTGTGAGAGGTGGATGAATAGGAGAAGCTACATAGCAGTCTGTGCACAGGGCACACAGAGACATTGGTGAGAGTGGTAGGTGAATACGATAGGCTACTTAGCAGTCTGTGCACAAGGCACACAGTGACAGTGGTGTGAGAGGTGGGTGAATAGGAGAGGCTACATAGCAGTCTGTACACAGGGCACACAGTGACATTGGTGTGAGTGGTGGATGAATAGGAGAGGCTACATAGCAGTCTGTGCACAGGGCACACAGTGACATTGGTGTGAGAGGTGGGTGAATAGTATAGGCTACATAGCAGTCTGTGCACAGGGCACACAGTGACATTGGTGTGAGTGGTCGGTGAATAGGATAGGTTACATAGCAGTCTGTGCACAGGGCACACAGCGACATTGGTGTGAGAGATGGATGAATAGGACAGGTTACATAGCAGTCTGTGCACAGGGCACACAGTGACATTGGAGTGAGTGGTGGGTGAATAGGATAGGCGACATAGCAGTCTGTGCACAGGGCACACAGTGACATTGGTGTGAGTGGTGGGTGAATAGGAGAGGTTACATAGCTGTCTGTGCACAAGGCACACAATGACATTGGTGTGAGTGGTGGGTGAATAGGAGAGGTTACATAGCTGTCTGTGCACAAGGCACACAGTGACATTGGTTTGAGTGGTGGGTGAATAGGATAGGCTACATAGCAGTCTGTGCACAGGGCACACATTGACATTGGTGTGAGTGGTGGGTGAATAGGATAGGGTACATAGCAGTCTGTACACAGGGCACACAGTGACATTGGTGTGAGTGGTGGATGAATAGGAGAGGCTACATAGCAGTCTGTGCACAGGGCACACAGTGACATTGGTGTGAGAGGTGGGTGAATAGTATAGGCTACATAGCAGTCTGTGCACAGGGCACACAGTGACATTGGTGTGAGTGGTGGGTGAATAGGATTGGCTACATAGCAGTCTGTGCACAGGGCACACAGTGACATTGGAGTGAGTGGAGGGTGATTAGGAGAGGTTACATAGCAGTCTGTGTACAGGGCACACAGTGACATTGGTGTGAGTGGTGGGTGAATAGGATAGGTTACATAGCAGTCTGTGCACAGGGCACACAGTGACATTGGTGTGAGAGATGGGTGAATAGGACAGGTTACATAGCAGTCTGTGCACAGGGCACACAGTGACATTGGTGTGAGTGGTGGGTGAATAGGATAGGCTACATAGCAGTCTGTGCACAGGGCACACAGTGACATTGGAGTGAGTGGTGGGTGAATAGGAGAGGTTACTTAGCAGTCTGTGCACAGGGCAAACAGTGAAATTGGTGTGAGTGATGGGTGAATAGGTTACATAGCAGTTTGTGCACAGGGCACACAGTGACATTGGTGTGAGAGATGGGTGAATAGGACAGGTTACATAGCAGTCTGTGCACAAGGCACACAGTGACATTGGTGTGAGTGGTGGGTGAATAGGATAGGTTAAATAGCAGTCTGTGCACAGGGCACACAGCGACATTGGTGTGAGAGATGGGTGAATAGGACAGGTTACATAGCAGTCTGTGCACAGGGCACACAGTGACATTGGTGTGAGGGGTGGGTGAATAGGATAGGCTACATAGCAGTCTGTGCACAGGGCACACAGTGACATTGGAGTGAGTGGTGGGTGAATAGGATAGGCTACACAGCAGTCTGTGCACAGGGCACACAGTGACATTGGTGTGAGTGGTGGGTGAATAGGAGAGGCTACATAGCAGTCTGTGCACAGGGCACACAGTGACATTGGAGTGAGTGGTGGGTGAATAGGATAGGCTACATAGCAGTCTGTGCACAGGGCACACAGTGACATTGGTGTGAGTGGTGGGTGAATAGGAGAGGTTACATAGCTGTCTGTGCACAAGGCACACAGTGACATTGGTGTGAGTGGTGGGTGAATAGGAGAGGTTACATAGCTGTCTGTGCACAAGGCACACAGTGACATTGGTGTGAGTGGTGGGTGAATAGGATAGGCTACATAGCAGTCTGTGCACAGGGCACACACTGACATTGGTGTGAGTGGTGGGTGAATAGGAGAGGTTACATAGCTGTCTGTGCACAAGGTACACAGTGACATTGGTGTGAGTGGTGGGTGAATAGGATAGGCTACATAGCAGTCTGTGCACAGGACATACAGTGACAGTGGTGTGAGTGGTGGATGAATAGGTTACATAGCAGTCTGTGCACAGGGCACACAGTGACATTGGTGTGAGAGGTGGATGAATAGGATAGGCTACATAGCAGTCTGTGCACAGGGCACACAGTGACATTGGTGTGATTGGTGGGTGAATAGGAGCGGTTACATAGCAATCTGCACAGGGCACACAGTGACATAGGAGTGAGTGGTGGGTAAATAGGATAGGCTACATAGCAGTCTGTGCACAGGGCACACAGTGACATTGGAGTGAGTGGTGGGTGAATAGGATAGGCTACACAGCAGTCTGTGCACAGGGCACACAGTGACATTGGTGTGAGTGGTGGGTGAATAGGAGAGGCTACATAGCAGTCTGTGCACAGGGCACACAGTGACATTGGAGTGAGTGGTGGGTGAATAGGATAGGCTACATAGCAGTCTGTGCACAGTGCACACAGTGACATTGGTGTGAGTGGTGGGTGAATAGGAGAGGTTACATAGCTGTCTGTGCACAAGGCACACAGTGACATTGGTGTGAGTGGAGGGTGAATAGGATAGGTTACATAGCTGTCTGTGCACAAGGCACACAGTGACATTGGTGTGAGTGGTGGGTGAATAGGATAGGCTACATAGCAGTCTGTGCACAGGGCACACACTGACATTGGTGTGAGTGGTGGGTGAATAGGAGAGGTTACATAGCTGTCTGTGCACAAGGTACACAGTGACATTGGTGTGAGTGGTGGGTGAATAGGATAGGCTACATAGCAGTCTGTGCACAGGACATACAGTGACAGTGGTGTGAGTGGTGGATGAATAGGTTACATAGCAGTCTGTGCACAGGGCACACAGTGACATTGGTGTGAGAGGTGGATGAATAGGATAGGCTACATAGCAGTCTGTGCACAGGGCACACAGTGACATTGGTGTGAGTGGTAGGTGAATAGGACAGGCTACATAGCAGTCTGTGCACACGGCACACAGTGACATTGGTGTGAGAGGTGGATGAATAGGAGAAGCTACATAGCAGTCTGTGCACAGGGCACACAGAGACATTGGTGAGAGTGGTAGGTGAATACGATAGGCTACTTAGCAGTCTGTGCACAAGGCACACAGTGACAGTGGTGTGAGAGGTGGGTGAATAGGAGAGGCAACATAGCAGTCTGTACACAGGGCACACAGTGACATTGGTGTGAGTGGTGGATGAATAGGAGAGGCTACATAGCAGTCTGTGCACAGGGCACACAGTGACATTGGTGTGAGAGGTGGGTGAATAGTATAGGCTACATAGCAGTCTGTGCACAGGGCACACAGTGACATTGGTGTGAGTGGTCGGTGAATAGGATAGGTTACATAGCAGTCTGTGCACAGGGCACACAGCGACATTGGTGTGAGAGATGGATGAATAGGACAGGTTACATAGCAGTCTGTGCACAGGGCACACAGTGACATTGGAGTGAGTGGTGGGTGAATAGGATAGGCTACATAGCAGTCTGTGCACAGGGCACACAGTGACATTGGTGTGAGTGGTGGGTGAATAGGAGAGGTTACATAGCTGTCTGTGCACAAGGCACACAATGACATTGGTGTGAGTGGTGGGTGAATAGGAGAGGTTACATAGCTGTCTGTGCACAAGGCACACAGTGACATTGGTTTGAGTGGTGGGTGAATAGGATAGGCTACATAGCAGTCTGTGCACAGGGCACACATTGACATTGGTGTGAGTGGTGGGTGAATAGGATAGGGTACATAGCAGTCTGTACACAGGGCACACAGTGACATTGGTGTGAGTGGTGGATGAATAGGAGAGGCTACATAGCAGTCTGTGCACAGGGCACACAGTGACATTGGTGTGAGAGGTGGGTGAATAGTATAGGCTACATAGCAGTCTGTGCACAGGGCACACAGTGACATTGGTGTGAGTGGTGGGTGAATAGGATTGGCTACATAGCAGTCTGTGCACAGGGCACACAGTGACATTGGAGTGAGTGGAGGGTGATTAGGAGAGGTTACATAGCAGTCTGTGTACAGGGCACACAGTGACATTGGTGTGAGTGGTGGGTGAATAGGATAGGTTACATAGCAGTCTGTGCACAGGGCACACAGTGACATTGGTGTGAGAGATGGGTGAATAGGACAGGTTACATAGCAGTCTGTGTACAGGGCACACAGTGACATTGGTGTGAGTGGTGGGTGAATAGGATAGGATACATAGCAGTCTGTGCACAGGGCACACAGCGACATTGGTGTGAGAGATGGGTGAATAGGACAGGTTACATAGCAGTCTGTGCACAGGGCACACAGTGACATTGCTGTGAGGGGTGGGTGAATAGGATAGGCTACTTAGCAGTCTGTGCACAGGGCACACAGTGACATTGGTGTGAGTGGTGGGTGAATAGGAGCGGTTACATAGCAATCTGCACAGGGCACAGAGTGACATTGGTGTGAGTGGTGGGTGAATAGGAGAGGTTATATAGCTGTCTGTGCACAAGGCATACAGTGACATTGGTGTGAGTGGTGGGTGAATAGTATAGGCTACATAGCAGTCTGTGCACAGGGCACACAGAGACATTGGTGTGAGTGGTGGGTGAATAGGAGAGGCTACATAGCAGTCTGTGCACAGGGCACACAGTGACATTGGTGTGAGTGGTGGGTGATTAGGATAGGTTACATAGCAGTCTGTGCACAGGGCACACAGCGATATTGGTGTGAGAGATGGGTGAGTAGGACAGGTTAAATAGCAGTCTTTGCACAGGGCACACAGTGACATTGGAGTGAGTGGTGGGTGAATAGGATAGGCTACATAGCAGTCTGTGCACAGGGCACACAGTGACATTGGTGTCAGTGGTGGGTGAATATGAGAGGTTACATAGCTGTCTGTGCACAAGGCACACAGTGACATTGGTGTGAGTGGTGGGTGAATAGGAGAGGTTACATAGCTGTCTGTGCACAAGGCACACAGTGACATTGGTGTGAGTGGTGGGTGAATAGGATAGGCTACATAGCTGTCTGTGCACAGGCACACAGTGACATTGGTGTGAGTGGTGGAAGAATAGGAGAGGTTACATTGCTGTCTGTGCACAAGGCACACAGTGACATTGGTGAGAGTGGTGGGTGAATAGGATAGGCTACATAGCAGTCTGTGCACAGGACATATAGTGACATTGGTGTGAGTGGTGGGTGAATAGGAGAGGTTACATAGCAGTCTGTGCACAGGGCACACAGTGACATTGGTGTGAGTGGTAGGTGAATAGGACAGGCTTCATAGCAGTCTGTGCACAGGGCACACAGTGACATTGGTGTGAGAGGTGGATGAATAGGAGAAGCTACATAGCAGTCTGTGCACAGGGCACACAGTGACATTGGTGTGAGTGGTAGGTGAATAGGATAGGTTACATAGCAGTCTGTGCACAAGGCACACAGTGACAGTGGTGTGAGAGGTGGGTGAATAGGAGAGGCTACATAGCAGTCTGTACTCAGGGCACACAGTGACATTGGTGTGAGTGGTGGATGAATAGGAGAGGCTACATAGCAGTCTGTGCACAGGGCACACAGTGACATTGGTGTGAGAGGTGGGTGAATAGTATAGGCTACATAGAAGTCTGTGCACAGGGCACACAGTGACATTGGTGTGAGTGGTGGGTGAATAGGATAGGCTACATAGCAGTCTGTGCACAGGGCACACAGTGACATTGGTGTGAGTGGTGGGTGAATAGGATAGGCTACATAGCAGTCTATACACAGGGCACACAGTGACATTAGTGTGAGTGGTGGATGAATAGGAGAGGCTATATAGCAGTCTGTGCACAGGGCACACAGTGATATTGGTGTGAGAGGTGGGTGAATAGTATAGGCTACATAGCAGTCTGTGCACAGGGCACACAGTGACATTGGAGTGAGTGGTGGGTGAATAGGAGAGGTTACATAGCAGTCTGTGCACAGGGCACACAGTGAAATTGGTGTGAGTGATTGGTGAATAGGTTACATAGCAGTCTGTGCACAGGGCACACAGTGACATTGGTGTGAGAGATGGGTGAATAGGACAGGTTACATAGCAGTCTGTGCACAAGGCACACAGTGACATTGGTGTGAGTGGTGGGTGAATAGGATAGGTTACATAACAGTCTGTGCACAGGGCACACAGCGACATTGGTGTGAGAGATGGGTGAATAGGACAGGTTACATAGCAGTCTGTGCACAGGGCACACAGTGACATTGGTGTGAGGGGTGGGTGAATAGGATAGGCTACTTAGCAGTCTGTGCACAGGGCACACAGTGACATTGGTGTGAGTGGTGGGTGAATAGGAGCGGTTACATAGCAATCTGCACAGGGCACACAGTGACATTGGAGTGAGTGGTGGGTGAATAGGATAGGCTACATAGCAGTCTGTGCACAGGGCACACAGTGACATTGGAGTGAGTGGAGGGTGAATAGGATAGGCTACATAGCAGTCTGTGCACAGGGCACACAGTGAAATTGGTGTGAGTGGTGGGTGAATAGGAGAGGTTACATAGCTGTCTGTGCACAAGGCACACAGTGACATTGGTGTGAGTGGTGGGTGAATAGTATAGGGTACATAGCAGTCTGTGCACAGGGCACACAGTGACATTGGTGTGAGTGGTGGGTGAATAGGAGAGGCTACATAGCAGTCTGTGCACAGGGCACACAGTGACATTGGTGTGAGTGGGGGTGAATAGGATAGGTTACATAGCAGTCTGTGCACAGGGCACACAGTGCCATAGGTGTGAGTGGTGGGTGAATAGGATAGGCTACATAGCAGTCTGTGCACAGGGCACACAGTGACATTGGAGTGAGTGGTGGGTGAATAGGAGAGGTTACATAGCAGTCTGTGCACAGGGCACACAGTGAAATTGGTGTGAGTGATGGGTGAATAGGTTACATAGCAGTCTGTGCACAAGGCACACAGTGACATTGGTGTGAGAGATGGGTGAATAGGACAGGTTACATAGCAGTCTGTGCACAGGGCACACAGTGACATTGGTGTGAGTGGTGGGTGAATAGGATAGGTTACATAGCAGTCTGTGCACAGGGCACACAGTGACATTGTTGTGAGGGGTGGGTGAATAGGATAGGCTACTTAGCAGTCTGTGCACAGGGCACACAGTGACATTGGTGTGAGTGGTGGGTGAATAGGAGCGGTTACATAGCAATCTGCACAGGGCACACAGTGACATTGGTGTGAGTGGTGGGTGAATAGGAGAGGTTATATAGCTGTCTGTGCACAAGGCATACAGTGACATTGGTGTGAGTGGTGGGTGAATAGTATAGGCTACATAGCAGTCTGTGCACAGGGCACACAGTGACATTGGTGTGAGTGGTGGGTGAATAGGAGAGGCTCCATAGCAGTCTGTGCACAGGGCACACAGTGACATTGGTGTGAGTGGTGGGTGATTAGGATAGGTTACATAGCAGTCTGTGCACAGGGCACACAGCGATATTGGTGTGAGAGATGGGTGAGTAGGACAGGTTACATAGCAGTCTTTGCACAGGGCACACAGTGACATTGGAGTGAGTGGTGGGTGAATAGGATAGGCTACATAGCAGTCTGTGCACAGGGCACACAGTGACATTGGTGTCAGTGGTGGGTGAATATGAGAGGTTACATAGCTGTCTGTGCACAAGGCACACAGTGACATTGGTGTGAGTGGTAGGTGAATAGGACAGGCTACATAGCAGTCTGTGCACAGGGCACACAGTGACATTGGTGTGAGAGGTGGATGAATAGGAGAAGCTACATAGCAGTCTGTGCACAGGGCACACAGTGACATTGGTGTGAGTGGTAGGTGAATAGGATAGGTTACATAGCAGTCTGTGCACAAGGCACACAGTGACAGTGGTGTGAGAGGTGGGTGAATAGGAGAGGCTACATAGCAGTCTGTACTCAGGGCACACAGTGACATTGGTGTGAGTGGTGGATGAATAGGAGAGGCTACATAGCAGTCTGTGCACAGGGCACATAGTGACATTGGTGTGAGAGGTGGGTGAATAGTATAGGCTACATAGAAGTCTGTGCACAGGGCACACAGTGACATTGGTGTGAGTGGTGGGTGAATAGGATATGCTACATAGCAGTCTGTGCACAGGGCACACAGTGACATTGGTGTGAGTGGTGGGTGAATAGGATAGGCTACATAGCAGTCTGTACACAGGGCACACAGTGACATTAGTGTGAGTGGTGGATGAATAGGAGAGGCTACATAGCAGTCTGTGCACAGGGCACACAGTGACATTGGTGTGAGAGGTGGGTGAATAGTATAGGCTACATAGCAGTCTGTGCACAGGGCACACAGTGACATTGGTGTGAGTGGTGGGTGAATAGGATAGGCTACATAGCAGTCTGTGCACAGGGCACACAGTGACATTGGAGTGAGTGGTGGGTGAATAGGAGAGGTTACATAGCAGTCTGTGCACAGGGCACACAGTGAAATTGGTGTGAGTGATTGGTGAATAGGTTACATAGCAGTCTGTGCACAGGGCACACAGTGACATTGGTGTGAGAGGTGGATGAATAGGATAGGCTACATAGCAGTCTGTGCACAGGGCACACAGTGACATTGGTGTGAGTGGTAGGTGAATAGGACAGGCTACATAGCAGTCTGTGCACAGGGCACACAGTGACATTGGTGTGAGAGGTGGAAGAATAGGAGAAGCTACATAGCAGTCTGTGCACAGGGCACACAGTGACATTGGTGTGAGTGGTAGGTGAATACGATAGGCTACATAGCAGTCTGTGCACAAGGCACACAGTGACAGTGGTGTGAGAGGTGGGTGAATAGGAGAGGCTACATAGCAGTCTGTACACAGGGCACACAGTGACATTGGTGTGAGTGGTGGATGAATAGGAGAGGCTACATAGCAGTCTGTGCACAGGGCACACAGTGACATTGGTGTGAGAGGTGGGTGAATAGTATAGGCTACATAGCAGTCTGTGCACAGGGCACACAGTGACATTGGTGTGAGTGGTGGGTGAATAGGATAGGTTACATAGCAGTCTGTGCACAGGGCACACAGCGACATTGGTGTGAGAGATGGAAGAATAGGACAGGTTACATAGCAGTCTGTTCACAGGGCACACAATGACATTGGTGTGAGTGGTGTGTGAATAGGAGAGGTTACATAGCTGTCTGTGCACAAGGCACACAGTGACATTGGTGTGAGTGGTGGGTGATTAGGATAGGCTACATAGCAGTCTGTGCACAGGGCACACACTGACATTGGTGTGAGTGGTGGGTGAATAGGAGAGGTTACATAGCTGTCTGTGCACAAGGCACACAGTGACATTGGTGTGAGTGGTGGGTGAATAGGAGAGGTTACATAGCTGTCTGGGCACAAGGCACACAGTGACATTGGTGTGAGTGGTGGGTGAATAGGATAGGCTACATAGCAGTCTGTGCACAGGGCACACAGTGACATTGGTGTGAGTGGTGGGTGAATAGGATAGGCTACATAGCAGTCTGTGCACAGGACATACAGTGACAGTGGAGTGAGTGGTGGATGAATAGGTTACAAAGCAGTCTGTGCACAGGGCACACAGTGACATTGGTGTGAGAGGTGGATGAATAGGATAGGCTACATAGCAGTCTGTGCACAGGGCACACAGTGACATTGGTGTGAGTGGTAGGTGAATAGGACAGGCTACATAGCAGTCTGTGCACAGGGCACACAGTGACATTGGTGTGAGAGGTGGATGAATAAGAGAAGCTACTTAGCAGTCTGTGCACAGGGCACACAGTGACATTGGTGTGAGTGATAGGTGAATACGATAGGCTACATAGCAGTCTGTGCACAAGGCACACAGTGACAGTGGTGTGAGAGGTGGGTGAATAGGAGAGGCTACATAGCAGTCTGTACACAGGGCACACAGTGACATTGGTGTGAGTGGTGGATGAATAGGAGAGGCTACATAGCAGTCTGTGCACAGGGCACACAGTGACATTGGTGTGAGAGGTGGGTGAATAGGATAGGCTACATAGCAGTCTGTACACAGGGCACACAGTGACGTTGGTGTGAGTGGTGGATGAATAGGAGAGGCTACATAGCAGTCTGTGCACAGGGCACACAGTGACATTGGTGTGAGAGGTGGGTGAATAGTATAGGCTACATAGCAGTCTGTGCACAGGGCACACAGTGACATTGGTGTGAGTGGTGGGTGAATAGGATAGGCTACATAGCAGTCTGTGCACAGGGCACACAGTGACTGGAGTGAGTGGTGGGTGAATAGGAGAGGTTACATAGCAGTCTGTGCACAGGGCACACAGTGAAATTGGTGTGAGTGATGTGTGAATAGGTTACATAGCAGTCTGTGCACAGGGCACACAGTGACATTGGTGTGAGAGATGGGTGAATAGGACAGGTTACATAGCAGTCTGTGTACAGTGCACACAGTGACATTGGTGTGAGTGGTGGGTGAATAGGACAGGTTACATAGCAGTCTGTGCACAGGGCACAGAGCGACATTGGTGTGAGAGATGGGTGAATAGGACAGGTTACATAGCAGTCTGTGCACAGGGCACACAGTGACATTGGTGTGAGGGGTGGGTGAATAGGATAGGCTACTTAGCAGTCTGTGCACAGGGCACACAGTGACATTGGTGTGAGTGGTGGGTGAATAGGAGCGGTTACATAGCAATCTGCACAGGGCACACAGTGACATTGGAGTGAGTGGTGGGTGAATAGGACAGGTTACATAGCAGTCTGTGCACAGGGCACACAGTGACATTGGTGTGAGTGGTGGGTGAATAGGATAAGTTACATAGCAGTCTGTGCACAGGGCACACAGCGACATTGGTGTGAGAGATGGGTGAATAGGACAGGTTACATAGCAGTCTGTGCACAGTGCACACAGTGACATTGGAGTGAGTGGTGGGTGAATAGGATAGGCTACATAGCAGTCTGTGCACAGGGCACACAGTGACATTGGTGTGAGTGGTGGGTGAATATGAGAGGTTACATAGCTGTCTGTGCACAAGGCACACAGTGACATTGGTGTGAGTGGTGGGTGAATAGGATAGGCTACTTAGCAGTCTGTGCACAGGGCACACAGTGACATTGGTGTGAGTGGTGGGTGAATAGGAGAGGTTACTTAGCTGTCTGTGCACAAGGCACACAGTGACATTGGTGTGAGTGGTGGGTGAATAGGATAGGCTACATAGCAGTCTGTGCACAGGACATACAGTGACAGTGGTGTGAGTGGTGGGTGAATAGGAGAGGTTACATAGCAGTCTGTGCACAGGGCACACAGTGACATTGGTGTGAGTGGTAGGTGAATAGGACAGGCTACATAGCAGTCTGTGCACAGGGCACACAGTGACATTGGTGTGAGAGGTGGATGAATAGGAGAAGCTACATAGCAGTCTGTGCACAGGGCACACAGTGACATTGGTGTGAGTGGTAGGTGAATAGGATAGGCTACATAGCAGTCTGTGCACAAGGCACACAGTGACAGTGGTGTGAGAGGTGGGTGAATAGGAGAGGCTACATAGCAGTCTGTACTCAGGGCACACAGTGACATTGGTGTGAGTGGTGGATGAATAGGAGAGGCTACATAGCAGTCTGTACACAGGGCACACAGTGACATTGGTGTGAGAGGTGGGTGAATAGTATAGGCTACATAGCAGTCTGGGCACAGGGCACACAGTGACATTGGTGTGAGTGGTGGGTGAATAGGATAGGCTACATAGCAGTCTGTGCACAGGGCACACAGTGACATTGGTGTGAGTGGTGGGTGAATAGGATAGGCTACATAGCAGTCTGTACACAGGGCACACAGTGACATTCGTGTGAGTGGTGGATGAATAGGAGAGGCTACATAGCAGTCTGTGTACAGGGCACACAGTGACATTGGTGTGAGAGGTGGGTGAATAGTATAGGCTATATAGCAGTCTGTGCACAGGGCACACAGTGACATTGGTGTGAGTTGTGGGTGAATTGGATAGGCTACATAGCAGTCTGTGCACAGGGCACACAGTGACATTGGAGTGAGTGGTGGGTGAATAGGAGAGGTTACATAGCAGTCTGTGCACAGGGCACACAGTGAAATTCGTGTGAGTGATGGGTGAATAGGTTACATAGCAGTCTGTGCACAGGGCACACAGTGACATTGGTGTGAGAGATGGGTGAATAGGACAGGTTACATAGCAGTCTGTGCACAGGGCACACAGTGACATTGGTGTGAGTGGTGGGTGAATAGGATAGGTTACATAGCAGTCTGTGCACAGGGCACACAGCGACATTGGTGTGAGAGATGGGTGAATAGGACAGGTTACATAGCAGTCTGTGCACAGGGCACACAGTGACATTGGTGTGAGGGGTGGGTGAATAGGATAGGCTACTTAGCAGTCTGTGCACAGGGCACACAGTGACATTGGTGTGAGTGGTGGGTGAATAGGAGCGGTTACATAGCAATCTGCACAGGGCACACAGTGACATTGGAGTGAGTGGTGGGTGAATAGGATAGGCTACATAGCAGTCTGTGCACAGGGCACACAGTGACATTGGTGTGAGTGGTGGGTGAATAGGAGAGGTTACATAGATGTCTGTGCACAAGGCACACAGTGACATTGGTGTGAGTGGTGGGTGAATAGTATAGGCTACATAGCAGTCTGTGCACAGGGCACACAGTGACATTGGTGTGAGTGGTGGGTGAATAGGAGAGGCTACATAGCAGTCTGAGCACGGGGCACACAGTGACATTGGTGTGAGTGGGGGTGAATAGGATAGGTTACATAGCAGTCTGTGCACAGGGCACACAGTGACATAGGTGTGAGTGGTGGGTGAATAGGATAGGCTACATAGCAGTCTGTGCACAGGGCACACAGTGACATTGGAGTGAGTGGTGGGTGAATAGGAAAGGTTACATAGCAGTCTGTGCACAGGGCACACAGTGAAATTGGTGTGAGTGATGGGTGAATAGGTTACATAGCAGTCTGTGCACAGGGCACAGTAACATTGGTGTGAGTGGTGGGTGAATAGGAGAGGTTACATAGCTGTCTGTGCACAAGGCACACAGTGACATTGGTGTGAGTGGTGGGTGAATAGGATAGGCTACATAGCAGTCTGTGCACAGGGCACAGACTGACATTGGTGTGAGTGGTGGGTGAATAGGAGAGGTTACATAGCAATCTGTGCACAGGGCACACAGTGACATTGGTGTGAGTGATCCTTGAATAGGAGAGGCTACATAGCAGTCTGTGCACAGGGCACACAGTGACATTGGTCTGAGTGGTGGGTGAAGGCGCTGCTGGTCACATGGGGCAGTCCGCGAAAGGGCCCCTATGCAAAGTAATACATCTAGAACACCTCATATAAAAATGTTGGCAAAATTGATTTTATCATGGATGAAGCCACAGGCAATAGCTAGTATATGTATATATTATAAGGGCACAGTCGTGCCCTTATATTAAGGCTGCATCTAAAAAACTGCAATTCACGGGCGGGTAAAATTGTCGCTCGGTGCTGCATGCCAAATTTCAGGGCAAAATCATAAAGAATGAGGACATGGGAGTAATCTAAAGTTCCAACTGTCACATTTTTCTGACATTTTCAATTAGAACCACTTTTCTGCTGTAGTCTATGGGTTTTGTTTGGGAAGGCATAACTCTGGATAGGGGGCAAATTTAGATTTGGGGTTTGCTTTATTAGGTAGCTATTGTTCCAGGGTAGGGCTTTTTGGGGTTCAGGTAAATTAGAAAGTTACAGTTTTTAAACTATTACCTCAAGGATGCGCCATTGAATAGATAGGAAATTTCAACTTGTTGCACAGACGCAGTAGGAGCCTCCAGCAGGTGTATTCAATGTGGCTTCACTTGGGTGCACAAAGATGGCCGTCGTTTGCGGGGTTTAGCGGTGGTGGGCTTGGGGGAAAGAAGCAGCCATTAGCATCAGCGGGACTCGGCGGAAAGGCGCGAGCAGGTAGCGGGCGTTAGCTACGTCCAGAACCCGGGGACAGTAGCGGGCTTTAGAGGCGGCGGTGCGGGTGGCAGATATTAGGACCCGGGGGAGGTAGCAGCACACAGAATGCAGGTTCGGGTCTGGAAGATCCATGATACCTGCTTGTGTTTAATAAAAAAAAATGGCGTGGCCCCGCCCCCCAGAAAACAACCAGCACTGGGCTTTGGAGCCCCAGTCCTGGTTGTGCTACAGGAGACAAATGACGTAGGGGTCCCCCGTATTAAGCACAACCAGCACCAGGCTCTGAGCCAGCCCTGGTTCTGGCAATACAGGGGGAAAAAATGTGCAGGGTCCCCCTGTATTTACCAGAACCAGCACTGGACTCCTTCCAGCAGGGGGGGGGGTGATGCCACAGCCAGGGGAGCCCTTTCACTGGGTCCCCCAGCCAAAGCATTAATCCTGACCGATAATCATCTTAGGCTGACTGTGTAAAGTGTGGTGCAAGTACTTAAAATTTTGGCTTTTGCTGTGGAACTACAGTTCCCAGCAATCCTCCCCCGCATGCTGGTACTTTGAGAACCACAAGTATCAGCATGCGGGGCATTACGGGCCTACTAGTACCTGTAATTCCACAGCAAAAGCAATATTAAAAACACACACACACATGTACTAACACATGCATACACACTATCTCACATACTCACCTATGTATCCCTGAAGCCAATCTGTCCTCATCTCCAAGTAGATAATCCATTGGATTACCTGTAATAAAACTTCCATACTCACCTCCTCCTATGCATGGATCTGTCCTCTTCAGGCAATCCAGGGTCTTGGCAAAAAAAAAAACGAAGATACCCGGACCCACGGACATTAGTAGTGTTCTCTAAGAACACTACTACCCGAATAACTGCTCCGCCCGGGATTTCAGTCAAGAAATCCCGATGCGGAACACTCATTGGCTAAGAGAGTGGCGAGCCTTCTGCCTCTCAGCCAATGAGCTGTTCTCACCATTGACTTCAATGGAGAGAACTGAGCGTGCACTTTTCAAAAATGGCGACTCAGCACTTTTGAAATTCAAAGATGGCCGCCGCGAGCCAATCACGGCTCACGATGTCATCGCCCCACCCCCTCGGCTGGCTTATATACAGCCAGCGCGAGGCCCCGTCCACTCACTGTCCGTCGGCCGGGAGGCAGCAGAGAAGAGCTGTTGAAGACAGATGCCCGGGAAACCCTGAAATTTGCAGCGGTCACGCAAGAGCTTAAAGCCCGCCGCCCTCCAGGTGAAGACGCCGTAGGAGTCCTGGGGGAGCGGCAGCCATGTAAAAGAGCTTAAAGGCTGCCGCCCCCAGGTGACGGTGCTGAGAAATAAAATAATTTAAAAACGGTGTCTGTTTTATTTTAATATTTATTTTGCAGGGGTACTATAGGTGCCAGCAGGCCCTTAATGCCCCGCCTGCTGGTACTTGTGGTTCTCCAAGTGCCAGTATGCGGGGATGCCAGCTGGGACCTGTAGTACTACTGCAAAAGACAATATTTATATTTTCATATGCACCACACAACACAATTAACCCAGCACCCAGGGGTGCTGGGGATAGCCCTGGGCTATCAGCCTGGGGTGCCCTGGAGGGGGGGACCCCTTTATCGAGGGGTCCTCAGCCTGGGCTGACCAGCGGTCAAGGGTGATGCTTCAGCTGGGGGTCTCCCCTGGCTGTGGCATCACCCCCCGCTAGAAAGAGTCCGGTGCTGGTAGAGGGGGACTCTACACATATTTTCCCCCTGTATTTCCAGAACCAGCTCAGAGCCCAGTGCCGGTTGCGCTGAATACGGGTGACCCCTAAGTCATTTGTTTCCTGTATTTTGGCAACCATGAATGGTTCTGAAAAGCCTGGTGATGGTTGTGCTTCATACGGGGGACCCCTACGTCATTTGTCTCCTGTATTTAGCACAACCAGTACTAGGTATCCAAAACCCGGTGCTGGTTGTTTTCTGGGGGGCGGGGCCATGCCAATTTTTTTTTTTACACAATTTTTAACATAGATGCGTAGATGGATCTGTGACTTATTGATTTTCTCAGGTGCATACGCACTACCAGTGAGCCCTCTGTCACCCTCTGATGCCCCCTTTGCACTGCACCGCTGCTCTGCACCACTAATGCTAACGCTACCCCACATGCCTACAGCCGACTCGCACTCTGCACCTCCCGTGTGCTGTCCCCTCTTCCACCTGCGTTAGTGTAGCATTTTGTTGCCCTTCTCCCCTGCAGGTGGCCCGGTTTGCTCATCCAAACCCTGATAGTTAATACATTTTTAAAAAAGCTATGAAATTCCATAGACAAAAAAACTTACTGTTTCACATGTCCCATTAAGGCTGCTTAGACATGATCTGAAAATTCACAAAACCTATTGAATTTCTGACACTCAAACTCCAAAAAGCAATGAAATGATGATTATTAAGGCTGACGCCATGTGGTTAACTGCAGATTCAGCACTCTCACAGAATGAGATTGCTGTCACTCACAAAATGGTGGAGCTGCTAATTCACAGAATTGTTTGCTCATTGGAATACACACATGAAGTCTATGCAACTGAGGTCTGAGCAGAAAATAGAGCTGCGCAGATGAGAGAAGAGTATGGTTGATGGGGGGAGAAGACATCGTCCCATGGCTTCACGTCAAGTAGGATGGAAGACTGCGATAAGTGCTGGTTTTTTAGATTTCTTTGATGCATATTGTGCCAGACGTTCTTCTCTAATTCTCTTTGACTCTTCACTTTCCTCCTCCTCATCGGAACCAAACAAGTCAATGTCATCATCTTCCTCCTCTTTAGCGGCCTTGGCAGCACTGTTTGTTGTGTCTTCAATATTCACAGGACCGTATTTCCCCAGGGACTTCTTCACACCGGGCAGACTGGCTTTCTGGTTCTCATAGGACTTGTTGTGATTGTACCAGTGGATGGGGCAGACAGAAAGGTGTGCAGAGGGGAAGATTAAGCAGTACAGATGGGGGCAAGCCAAAGTGATGCAGATGGGTTGAAAACAGTGGTGCACATGGGGGGGGGAAGAGAGAGTGGCACGGTTTGGGGGAACAGAGTAACATGAATGGGGAATAGAGTAGCAAGGATGCGGGAAAATAAAGCAGCGCAGATGGGTAGAGATTGGTGTGGATGAGGAATACAGACTAGCACAATGGGAGAACACACAATAGGGATTGGGGAAGACAGATTGGTGTGGGTGGGAGGGGAAAGACAGAGTGGCACGGTTGGGAGGGATAGAGTGGTAAAGATGGATGAAGAAAGAGTGGCAGAGATGAGGGAAGACAGAGTGGCGTGACTTGGGGCAAGGCAGTGATGCAGATGGAAGGAGACGCAGTGGCACGGATGCAGGAAGACAGGGCAGTGCACATGGGGAAAGACATATTGGTGTGGATGAGGGCATGCAGACTAGCACAATTGGGAGAACACACAGCTGTAGGGATTGGGGAAGTTATAGCAGCATGGAGGCGAAATTTTTGTTGTGACTGCATAAGATTGTAGGCACTGAGTGGGATGTGTGTGCCACATAACTGCTCAGACATCAGTTGCATAGACTGCATGTGTTTTCCAATGAGCACACAATTCTGTGAGAGTGCTGAATCTGCAGTTAACCACATGGTGTCATGGCATACCAAATTTGTATTACACAAGGAACACGTTCATTAAGGCGTCAGCCTTAATGATCGTAATTTCATTGCTATTTGGAGTTTGAGTGGCAGAAATTCAATAGGTTTTGTGAATTTTCAGATCATGTCTAAGCAGCCTTAAAGGGACATGTGAAACCGTAAGGTTTTTTGTCTATGGAATATATATATATATATACACATAAACTAAATGTAATCTATACTTAATTTGTTGGTTTTCTGATTTTGTGAAGCTCTGTGTAATAAATATGGCTTATTGCTCACCAGTGTCATCTTTCATTCCAAAACCAGAGATTATCCAGCAAGATACAACTTGGCCTCTTTCACGTGTCCAGTGAAACGAAATCTGCCTCCCTAACCAATCTGTCCGTCTCAGTATAGTCCTCTCCCCAGACGATCATGGTAAGTGCTAAGTGAATGTCATCATCTCTATATGAAAACAACCATTTTAGGTTAGATTCTTGAATAGTAAGAGTAAATGAGACCACATGCATAGAAGACTAAAGCTGGGTACACACTAGACGATATGTCATCCAATCCCACGAATCAAAGCGACATGTCAGGTATATCATCTACAATGTGCCCATGATATGCACGTTCCACATGGGATCTCCTCCAAGACCAGTGGTTGAATTCCAGCAGATGCGAGAATGGGGGTTATTAGTAGAAATGTAAAATCAGCAACACTCATCTGACATGAAGTAACCAGTCAAGTTTGCTTCCTTGAGAAGTTGATCAGGGGCTCTCCCACTGCTACCTTTGTCTAGGACTGCCATAGGTAGAACCTTGTTTTCCCCTGAGCGTTTCTACTAGTATCCTTTGTTTTTGTCCTCTGTGGATCTTGACAAGCCAGCTGTAAAGCTTTGGTATTTGGCGTTGGCAGGTTGTCAAAAAGGATTGGGAGCTGGATGCTTACCTGCCCCATGCCTGTTTTTCTCAATGCAGCCCGAAAGGAGATGACTGACACCTACCTATTGTGACAAATGGAGTAAATCCTGGGACCCTTCAGTCTATGGACATCAACAGGAAGAAAGGAACAATTTCTCCTTGTGGCTTGGGAAATAATCTTATCCGGTTTGGGACTGATCAGGACCTCCCCAGAGTATGGAAGGGTCTCCTGAGTCCTCTTGGTCTCTGCATTCTCCCTCTCAAGTCAGAGAACACAGCATGGCAAAACTGTTGAGACTAAAATTTTAGTTCCCAGGATCTCCACATAAATGGCAGCTTCTCAGATACTCAAAAGGCCTTGAGGACATGCTCCACCGTATAGCAAATACGACTTGCTCCAACCACTGCTTTACTGACCCAAGATGAAGCAAAACTGGATCCATTTGATGATCCTGCATCAGGGTAAATGGTCTTGAAAGTGTCATCAATTTTCCTATCCATGGTATTCCTTAAGGTAGCAGTGATTAGAATGGAAATGGTGGTGCTCTTAGACAGGTGAGCTATAAAAGCATAGAATTTAGGTGGAGGTTCACATTTGAATGTATACTCAGTATGTGTAATCTGTGTAATGCCAAAACTCTACTCTCCATTAATCAGGGGATAGAATCCATCTAATTTTATTCTTACACAGTGAACTGTTTGGAAACTCAGGTTCCTTAGGTCTTTAATATGTATTGTCAGCTGGAAGGCATGTACTAAGTCACCCAGCTTCCTGTTATTCTCACTGGTTCACAATGAATCCTAAAGATTAGAGCCTTTCACCACTTCACCTTCCTCCTGGAAGTACTCAGCCAGATCCTTCCAGATCATATAAAACTTCAAAGAGCAAACTCTTCAGAGGTCTGGAAGTGGTGTCAGATGTCAGCATCCAGTGCAAGAAAGATACGTGGACCATGCTTTATATTGACCCTGCCAGGATTTGTGTACAGGCTGGCTCATGAGATGCGGAACCCAAAAGGTCATAGTAGAATGGCTCATTGGGAGACAATATGCTATCTGTAGCAGCCATGGGAGGAGTGGAGGGAGAGTCTCTGATCAGCTTCATAGAGCGTGTAACAAACTGTGTGAGCTCCACAACAGCCTGAAATAAAGACCTATATCTGGCCATCTATGCCATTCAAATGGCAGTCTGTAGGGAGCAGGTTATGATTGTAGAAGCTCCACTTCTATTCCAGGCATCTATAGAGGTGGCTCTAAAATGCTTATATGGTAGAAAGCAAAGTAAATACAACAGTCAATGGAGATATAAAGGTGGAGGAGCTTTGAGCTGTTGCTGGTAACATTACAGTGCCCAAGCACCTGTGTCTGCATTTATACCCCAAAGTGTATATAGTGTCCCCTATAGGATGAATAAGAAAATATTGTATACGTTTAAAGTGTTCCATATATCCCAACATCACACTACTGATAGCACAACAGTCACTGACACACAGCGCCGGCAGCCAATTGGGGCCAGTCTATAGAATACATCTGAGGAATACATGAGGCACCTCAGTGATGTCACAGGCTCCTAGTGAATAGAAAGGATGTATTCTCATGGGTGTTGTGTCATCCACCAGATGGCAGCACCCACTGTGTGTTATGCTGTAATTCTTACACAACCATCATATATTTACTATTCTCTTTTATTTATCAGTCACCAACATATTACTCAGCCCTGTACACTGACAGGATCATGATACACACATATAACATACACTGATATGAAACAAAAGGTAAGGATGACCCTGCATAACTGTGCTTACAATCTAAGAGGCAGGACATATACGTGGTATGGTCAGTAGTGGGATAACACTTGTGGCTGTTGGTGGGGAAAAGTCTTCCTGGATAAAAATCACTCTGCCAGTTCCCATCTCTCCAAGCAGCTGGTACAGATACTGGAATAGCATCAGCTCTTGGTCATTGGATATTACAGGCACAATCATGGCTACTGGCTGCAGACTGCTGGGAACCACATACACACAGATAGTTGTGGTGACATTTCTTTTGAATATTTTTAAGTTACAATTGTCCACTTGGCCGTCCATGATGTCGTTTTTGACTGTTTAAACCATACGTGCCAAATAGTTTTAGTCTAACTTGGATCAGGGCAAAGGTCCAAACCCTCTTGTAATCAAACATGCCCCCCCCCCCCCCATAGGAAGCTCTGACTGGTGGAACTAATTATATAAACCATCTCACACCTTCAATCACAGAATATGACAAAACATGATCATGTCCCACATTTTATCTTCCATCCACTGCTGGGACTCTGTTACTTAGTTCATTATTGTAGGATAATACGGTTTGTTATTACTGTGGGGAGGGATGCTATTATCTAATACAATAAGGGAACTGCTATAAGTTCCACATGAGAGATCAGTTCCAGTCTTGTCCTAACATATTATCATACTGTGTGACTAGAGCTTTTATTTTTTATAGTTTATCAAAATGGCCTCTCACCTGTGTGACATCTCTGATGCGTAATAAACATTGATTTGTGAATAAAACATATCCCACACTCAGAACATGGAAATGGCTTCTAACCTATGTGACTTCTCTTATGTATAACAAGATATGATTTCTTTGTAAAACATTTCCCACACTTAGAACATGGAAATGGCCTCTCATCTGTGTGCATTCTCTGATGTCTAACAAGAGCTGATTTCTGTCTAAAACATTGCCCACATTCTTTACATGGAAATGGTTTCTCCCCTGTGTGACTTCTCTCATGTGCAGCAAGATTTGATTTCTGTACAAAACATTTCCCACACTCAGAACATGGAAATGGCTTCTCCCCTGTGTGACATCTCTGGTGTGCAATAAGCATTGGTTTCCATGTAAAACATTTCCCACACTCAGAGCATGGAAATGGCTTCTCCCCTGTGTGATGTCTCTGATGTACAACAAGATGTGATTTTGTTGTAAAACATTTCCCACACTCAGAACATGGAAATGGTTTCTCCCCTGTGTGATGTCTCTGATGTACAACAAGATGTGATTTCGTTGTAAAACATTTCTCGCACTCAGAACATGAAAATGGTTTCTCACCTGTGTGACTTCTCTTATGTATAACAAGAGATGATTTCTGTGTAAACCATTTCCCACACTCAGAACATGGAAATGGTTTCTCACCTGTGACTTCTCTCATGTGTAACAAGATATGATTTCTGTGTAAAACATTTCCCACACTCAGAACATGGAAATGGTTTCTCACCAGTGTGACTTCTCTCATGTGTAACAAGACTTGCCTTCTGTTTAAAACATTTACCACACTTAGAACATGGAAATATTCTAATACGTGCGTGAGCTGTCCTATGTGTAGCAATAACGGAGTTGTCAGGACAACACTCCTTATGATTAGAGGGATCAGATGATATATCAGCACTGTGAGGTACTAGGTGTATATTTAGGGCAATGGGGATTTCTCCTGGAGAATCTTGTGTGATGTTCTCTTCTTTTTTTAAATCTGGAGGTAAAATGAGATCTCCCTCCGAGGTCTTCCTGTGTTTCTGTCCATCTATTGGAAATGTTCATACAATTAGAGAGGTCAAGATGTTCAGTTGTTTATTTCATTTTGCCAAATACAAACTTTATGTAAAAAAACAAACAAAACCCAAATAGAAAACATTGTGTTAAAAACAGAATAAAAAAGGAGATGTTAGAAACGTCCCAATGAAGTGCAATGACAACTCAATCTTGTAAAATACAAGTTATATTAGTCAAAATAATTTATCTGAAATTGCAAAATAAAATAGCAGAAAATGTAAAAATTAGAAATATTTTTACTAGAAGCAAATTATGAATAAGATCGTATATTACAACTGAGTGGGTATCTGTCTACTTTTCATTGTCCCTGTTATGCTGTGTTATAGTCCTTTATGTACATCACTTGGAGCCTTCCATATAACACTGGTAAGTGACAGACTGGCAGTATTAGTTCACTCCTAGACTAAGGATCACTACTATAATATAGGTGTGCCCCTTGTGCTATGTAGGGAGCCATCTATTCAAAATATGAGGCTGCTAGAGAATCTTTTTACTTCAGAATGTGCCAGCTTATATCCCAGTGAACTGCGTGTGAGTTATTACACTGCTTCCATTGTTAGAGTAATGGTCACATAGATACTGTTACATACAGGAGAATCCTTACACAGGTTATCAATATGTGTGTCAAGTAACTGTTCCATTGTTTTAGTTTATTGGTACAGTCCGTAATTGATTATATCTCTGTGCTGTCAGCTAAACAATATATCCCACACCAAACAATAATGGTAAGATAAAGCCAGGTGACTTCCCCTAACCAGGACTATTAGCTCCTCTGATACACAATAAATAGCCAGTGCTAGAGTAATGTCCGCCTACAGATTTCATCCATTTTGGGTAATATTATTAGCATATTAATATTCTGCGGTGAGCCGGCATTCCCATTGTACTATTAGACACTCTTCCGTGGGACAATTCTTTTGTTAGTGTCTTTAGCTCAGGTCGCCGATCAGGGTGTGGTATTATATGTTGACTTTCAAAATGTCAGCAAAGCATTTTCAATATTTTCGCATAACCCTAATCATAACAATACCTCTAAATATAGCATCAAAAAGTTATGTCGGCATTTTGACTTTCGACAAGCACAATGATAACATAAGGTACATATCAACATTATGATCAGATCAACATTTCTGTTTGTCCACATGGCACACGTCGACATACAGTGCCTTGCAAAAGTATTCACCCCTCTTTGCATTTTTCATGTTTTGTTGCCTCACAACCTGGAATTAAAATGGATTGTTTAAAGGTGTGCATCAATGCATTCACAGAACATGCCTACAAGTGTGAAGTTGTGTGGTTTTTTTATATTGTGAATCAAACAACATTTAGGACAACATTAGAGAAAACTTCAGCGTGCATAATTATTCACCCCCCCTAAAGTCAGTACTTTGTCAAGCCACCTTTTGCGGCAATTATAACTGCAAGTCGCTTTGGATAAGTCTCTATGAGCTGCCACCTCTTGCCCCTGGGATTTTTGCCCATTCTTCAAGGCAAAACTGCTCCAGCTCCTTCATGTTGGATGGTTTACGCTTGTGAACAGCAATCTTCAAGTCTGACCACAGATTCTCAATTGGATTGAGATCTGGGCTTTGACTTGGCCATTCCAATACATTTAAATGTTTCCCCTTAAACCACTCGAGTGTTGCTTTAGCAGTATGCTTCGGGTCATTGTCCTGCTGGTAGGTGAACCTCATTCCCAGTCTCAAATCACAAGCAGACTGAAACAGGTTTTGCTCAAGAGTATCCCTGTATTTAGCACCATCCATCTTCCCCTTGACTCGAATCAGTTTCCCAGTCCCTGCTGCTGAAAAACATCCCCTCAGCATGATGCTGCCACCACCATGTTTCACTGTGGGGACGGTGCTCTTGGGGTCACGGGATGTGTTGGGTTTGCGTCAGACATAGTGTTTTCCTTGGTGGCCGAAAAGTTACATTTTAGTCTCATTTGACCAGAGCACCTACCTCCATACATTTGGAGAGTCGCCCACATTCCTTTTGGCAAACTCAAATCGTGTCTTCTTATTTTTATCACTAAGTAATGGCTTTTTTCTGGCCACTCTTCCATAAAGCCCAGCTCTATGGAGTTACCTTTGGTCTCTGTGCTGCCTCTCTGATTAATGCCCTCCTTGCCCGCTCTGTGAGTTTTGGTGGGCGGCCCTCTCTTGGCAGGTTTGTTGTGGTACCATGTTCTTTCCATTTGATGATGATGGATTTGATGGTGCTCCGGGGGATCAACAAAGATTTGGATATTTTTTTACAACCCTACCCAGAATTCTACTTCTCAACAACTTTGTCCCTGACTTGTTTGGAGAGCTCCTTGGTATTCATGGTGTGATGTCTCTTGCTTAGTGGTGTTGCAGCCTTTGGGGCCTTTCAGAAAAGGTGTGTTTATACTGACAGATCATGTGACACTTAGATTTCACACAAGTGGACTTCAATTCACTAATTATGTGACTTCTGAAGGTAATTGGTTGCACCAGAACTTTTGAGGGGCTTCATAGCAAAGGGGATGATTACATATGCACATGCCAATTTTCAGAATTTTATTTATAAAGATTATTTTTTATATAGATTTTATTCTCATTTCACTTCACTAAATTAGACTATTTTGTGCAGATCCATCACATAAAATTCAGATAAAAAAAATAAAAATAAATTACAGGTTGTAATGTAACAAAAAAGGTAAAAAGCCAAGGGGGGTGAATACTTTTGCAAGGCACTGTAATGCCATGCCAAAATTATGACTGTCGACATTCAGAACATGTCGGTATTTTGGTGTCTACATTCTGACTGGATACTGATGATCATAGTACACAATATGGATAATACAAGCTTATGAGTAGTAAACACTGAAATGCTGTCGGTAAGGATAGTATGAAAAACTGTACCAGAGGGTTGGACTGTGACCACCTGGCAAGAATTTGGTTATGGAAGGTCTCAGAGATGAAGAGTGCTAACTGCCCTGCTTCAAAACATTATACAGTTTATCCCATTAACTGCATGCAATGGAGGACTGACCTCCATCTGCAGTATAACAGAACCTTCAGTAGTGTCTGAATAACCGGGATAGTCTGCATTAGAAAAAAAAACACACTAATATCTGGTGTCGACAAACAGAGCCAGAAAAAGCATACACTGCGTTTGGTTTCTGACTTGTATCAAACAGTCATAGAGCTACGGATGACCATTACCTCTGTTGACCTTAAAAATTTCCATGACCACCAAAACATTAAAACTGTATCCACACCAATGAGCAGAGCAGAGAACTCAACATAAACCTGAGGCTGTGATGTCATTCTGAGATGGGTGGGATAGGCATTCTTCCGGCTTCATGGTATTTATGACTGAACATTAGTTCAAGGTTCAGTTTTTGTAGAAAAGTTTGGATTAACCCAAGCATTCATGCTCCATTGGGACTGGGACACTCAGAGCAGTGTCAATAACCACTTCCCCCAAATACTCATCCATTACATGTTTTTGGCAAGAATTCTGCAGTAAAGGGTCAAGAGTTCCAGGTAATTCAGAATGTAAACTCTCGCCAATCAGTTCAGTGCACCGTTCAAGTGCTTTATTGACATAAGTGGCTACTACCACGGGGAAGAGAGCTATGCAGCAACAAAAAACCTTCACATTTCCTATAAGTGCATTTTTCAAGAACACTGAATTCCGAAAATAAATAGTTGTGGAGTTAGCAAGACTGCGACTTTAGGTGGGGTCTTCCTTATGCTCAAGATGTCTTCCAAGAAGGTGTTGTTGTAATAAAGTATCTGAACGTGCCAGGTCTCATTCAAAGGTTTGTCAACTTTTGTAAACTGGGGAGAGGAAATTAGAGTACTTAAATCTTTTTCATACTGATCAACAAACCATCCGGAACCTCAAGACAAACAGAGGGTCCGCCAAATTGCTAAGACAAACTCCACAACAGCCTGGATGATAAGGTATCCAAGAGCCTGCCCAGCAAGGAATTCTGGTGTAACTTCTTTCAGGAAAAAATACCCAGTGAAGCTCCTGGATTACCTACCACCAGAGGTCCAGGGCCTGTTGAAGCAAAGGTTCCTAAGATGAGGGACTGACTAGCTGATAGCCACAAATACATGGGCAATTAATTTTGCACATGGATTATATATCTTTTTTTCCTCAATAAATGAAATAATCATATAAAAACTGTATTTTGTGTTTATGCAAGTTGACTGTGTCTTATATTCAATTTTGTTGGAAAATCAGACACAAGTATAACAAATGTACAAAATTGAAGGAATCTGGAATTTGAGGGCAAAAACATTTTCACAGCCACTTTATGAACAATCCCCTGGATAAAGGGCCAGTTTTCATTGAAAAAGAATATAAAGGATTGATATCTGGCCCTTGATGAATGATATTCCAAATCCCTGATCCAAACCAACCTGAAAAATGGAAATTCGGCAGAGTCGGAAGAGTGAGAATCCATTGTGTTCACCCCAAATTATGTATGCCTTCAACACTTGGTGATAGACCCTAGCCACAGTAGCGTTCCCTGTTGTCCCCTCCCGCAGGTGGGGAAAACAAATGTGCAGCGGTCACCGCCGGTGGATGGCGGGCGCATGCACCCGGCATCCATTCACAGTGCTTGGGGCTGCCCAGCATGTCCGTAAGTCCCGGGCACGCCCCCAAGAGTGACGAAAAGAAGACACGTCAAAGCCACGCCCCTTTTTCGGACACGCACGCACAAAAGTACCCTCTCTCTAGGTCCGGTGCCCTGCCTGCCACTGGACCTAGAGTGAACACTAAGTGCCATGCCACGAAAGTCAAGCAACTGTATTCGGAATGAAGAAATTGGCCTAGATGGTCTTTTTTTTAGAGGAAGAGGACAAGGAACGTCTACTGGTAAGGCCTGAAGAACTGCTTACTACACACTCCCGGGCCCAACTGATGAGATCTGAATGACATCAACCCTCTCGAGAGCCACCCAAGGCATGTGTGGTCTCCCGTAACTGCTGAAGGGAAGAGGTCTTCTCCTAAGACCAGCAACCATGGTGCTGGAGACCCAGCGTTGCAGTTTCACAACCAAAGAAACTAGCTTTCCAATAGAGGATTTGCCCTGTAACAAGGCAAGATCGGAGTGGAACCGTGTAAGCTGCTTTTTCTTGAAAGGATGCCACAGTCTCCCTAGCAACTATTTATGGTTTACCTGTGACTGTAGGGACAGAATTTTGGACCCTGAAAGACAACCCATCTAGCACTTGTCAAACAGAAGGTCCAGAAAACTTTTGTTTTGAGGCAAGGTGGATTTTGTGCTCATTAAAGCCATCATAGGATCTATGACAGCCTTCTCCCTGAATATGTGGTTGTTGAGCAACCTCCAGCTCAGGATATGTCAATAAGGAATGATTCAGCCGTCACACCAGAAACTGGTTTGAGCAATAAACCAAATCTCTCTGTGAATCAAGAACCTGGATGAAGACCCCACAACATAATAAATCACCTCTAGGATTCTTTTGGATTCGAAATCACTTTCCCAGGACCTGAGCCATAAAGCTCTCCTGGCGACAACAGCCAAGGTTGAGATCTTAGACAAAGAGTAAGTTTAAAACCAGGAGAACAACCTGCATGTATACAAAAGCTCCCTCAATCTGATCCACCAAAGGCAGAATATCAGCCATAAAATTTTTTATTAAATGCCATTTGGTCAGCCCAAATCTCTGTGGCCTTGCTGACTCAAGACTTGCTGAAACTGGTCTAAGACAGGACCCAGTCATTTGAATACCGTTATGACAACTGCATCACACTTCCTGTCCATGCCCTTTTTTATGGCAGAATTAGAAGTGGGAATAACTGTTGATTTGGTAAGTCTTCCAATATGGACAGCGGCCCTAGGAGGGACGTCCCAAGGTGCATTTGTCTTTTTCAGCAAAAGTGAAAGTAGATCTAAATCTATGGATGTAGCCAGGGCTCATCCTCTTCCAAAGCCTCAGAAAAAGAAAAAAAGGAGAAACAGCAGTCTACTTTTTCTTGTGCTTAAATAAGGAAGAAGAGACCACCATGAGGGGAACTGAACTTTCTAGAGATCGAGAACCTGGCAGAACGCATAAGCGAGCTCTTCACCATTCTGGCTGGTAGGAACATCTTCTTCCCAACCAGACTGGTCTTCGAATCCGAGACGCCCTAAAAACATACCCAGGAAAGTGATTGGTCGTTTTGTGGCAAGGGGCTGATGTGGAATCAAACAACCTATCTACGGTAACATAGACCTTAGAAAGATCCTTCTCAATCTTCTAGACACTGGAATGAGCCCGCTAACTCCACCTAATAAAAAGCAGGAATGGTGGGCAGAGATACGGCCTGTGCAGGGGCAGAGCAATTGCACCTACCTAAGACTGGTGAGCCACTGTCTAAGGAAGTTCTGCAACTGCCTTAGCCATGGACCGAGCCCAGTCCCTCCCTCTGTGAGTGGGGCCCACATTTTGAAAAGTTAAAATATTTACACGAGGAATTCCTTTTTTCTTTTCAATTTGACACTGTCTCCATATCAGACACAACAGTATATGGCACGGTCTCCATATTAGACACAACAGTATATGGCACGGTCTCCATATCAGACAACAGTATATGGCACGGTCTTCATATCAGACACAACAGTAAATGGCACGGTCTCCATATCAGACACAACAGTATTTGGCACGGTCTCCATATCAGACAACAGTATTTGGCACGGTCTCCATATCAGACGCAATTGTATATGGCACGGTCTCCATATCAGACGCAACAGTATATGGCACGGTCTCCATATCAGACACAACAGTATATGGCACGGTCTCCATATCAGACGCAACAGTATATGGCACGGTCTCCATATCAGACACAACAGTATATGGCACGGTCTCCATATCAGACACAACAGTATCTGGCACGGTCTCCATATCAGACACAACAGTATATGGCACGGTCTCCATATCAGACACAACAGTATATGGCACGGTCTCCATATCAGACACAACAGTATATGGCACGGTCTCCATATCAGACACAGCAGTATATGGCACGGTCTCCATATCAGACACAACAGTATATGGCACGGTCTCCATATCAGACACAACAGTATATGGCACGGTCTCCATATCAGACACAACAGTATATGGCACGGTCTCCATATCAGACACAACAGTATTTGGCACGGTCTCTATATCAGTGCCTGAAAACAAACTTCTGTAACCGCAATGACCACAAGCTGCTCAGCACTACCTGCAGGTAAGCAGTGACTGACCTTAGCTTCTACAGCGAACTCCCAGGATGCAGCTAGCAGCTCCTATATATTTAAGTTCATAGTCCCGGGACAATTTATTATGATCCTTGGTGACCCCTCCGGGAGTCCTTGCTAAGGAAGCGGGCTGCGGCTAACCGGACACAGGAGACTAAAGCTGTTCATACTACTGTAACCTTTGTGGTACCTCCTACAAATGGTCTACAGCTCTTCAGATCCATGAAAATTAAAATCAGCAATGTTTAAAAAAGGCACGTAATCTAAAGCTGAGCTCCAACGGGATTTAGGAGGGGTATAAAAGGAAGGAGCATCAGTTCACGAAGGTAAGTAGTTAAGTGCCATCTCCAGTGCCCAGAATATACACCCAGAGTAATCAGTGTCCCCCAGATAGGAAGAGAAACTATATTGTTGTAGGACTGAGAATGGAGAATATGTGACACTTTTCTGTAATAAGTGTTTATTACTCACCTGTGCTGTTATCTGTAGAGATTTCATCCTCCTTACACTGCTGGTCACCCCTCACATACGAGTTTTCCTCTCCCTCTGTATCCTTTGCCTTCTCTTCTTCAACCTCTATATCTTCTGCCTTATTATCAGTCACATATGTCTCTTCTTCTCCCTCATTATCAGTCACATACGTTTCTTCTTCTCCCTCATTATCAGTCACATAAGTCTCTTCTTCTACTGCCATATCTTCTGCCTTCTTATCAGTCACATACGTCTCTTCTTCTCCTTCTAGATCTTCTGCCTTATTATCAGTCACATACGTCTCTTCTTCTCCCTCTATATCTTCTGCCTTCATATCAGTCACATACGTTTCTTCTACTCCCTCTATATCTTCTGCCTTATTATCAGTCACATACGTTTCTTCTTCTCCCTCTATATCTTCTGCCTTATTATCAGTCACATACGTCTCTTCATCTCCCTCTATATCTTCTGCCTTCATATCAGTCACATACGTCTCTTCTTCTCCCTCTATATCTTCTGTATTATTATCAGTAGGGATGTGCAGGCTCGGATAGGTTCGAGTTTGCACGTGGAGTTCGGATTTTTCCCTCCAAAAAAACGGAACTCAGAACGAGGCAAAACGTCATCTTACATGGACGAACATCATCATTCCTGGACAAAAGACAAGGAATGATGATGTTCGTCCATGCAAGATGACGTTTTGCCTCGTTCTGAGTTCCGTTTTTTTGGAGGGAAAAATCCGAACTCCACGTGCAAACTCGAACCTATCCGAGCCTGCACATCCCTAATTATCAGTCACATACGTCTCTTCTTCTCCCTCTATATCTTCTGTATTATTATCAGTCACATACGTCTCTTCTTCTCCCTCTATATCTTCTGCCTTATTATCAGTCACATACGTTTCTTCTTCTCCCTCTAGATCTTCTGCCTTATTATCAGTCACATATGTACCTTCTTCTCCCTCTATATCTTCTGCCTTCATATCAGTCACATACGTCTCATCTTCTCCCTCTATATCTTCTGCCTTCATATCAGTCACATACATCTCTTCTTCTCCCTCTATATCTTCTGCCTTCATATCAGTCACATACGTCTCTTCTTCTCCCTCTCTAAGTTCTATTTTAATATTAGTCAGATCTTCAACCTAAATATTCCACAAAGCAATATAAAAAAAAACACAATATAATGTCCGATATCATTAAGATTAAACAGAAGAATATCAGAGCTTCTCTACATATCATCTAGTGAAAGTCACTGGCATTTGGCGAGACCCTAAATCCCATTTACCTGATGCTCCTGTGGGATTCTGCGATTCTCCTCTGTACAATCCTGGAAATAAAGAGGACGGGGACATCTTTTTGGGCTATTTCTGTTACTGGTTCCATCTGTAGGACACACAGTGACTGAGTACATTGTATATATGTGATTATCAGGTGATGTGTGTATATAGGGGGCCCCCATACCTGCTCTCCCCTGTACAATAAATGTCAGTATCCTCTTACCCACTGCTGTGAAGGGCCTGTGATTCTCCATCATCACATCCTTGTACAGACCCCTGTGTTCTTCTATATACTCCCCCTCCTGCATAGAGACATAGACAGTGACATCCTGACACCTTATAGGAACCTGACACACATACAATGATACAGTCATCACCCAGACACATCCCCTGGTGTTACTGTATAATGTCCCATTCCCAGCAGTCACCTCTCCAGTCAGCAGCTGAATGATCTTGTTGGTGAGTTCCAGGATCTTCTGGTCATTGTCTCTCTCATGTATTAGTGAGTGAGGTGGAGGCACCGTGATGGGGCTCGGGGTCCTACTCAGTCCTCCTGACACACATGGACGGTTGCTGGGAGTCTCATGCTCACCAGATATCTTCTTCACTACTGTGTAATCCTGTGTATTGAAAAATACACTATCACGGCATACACTCCCAGATCCCATCACCTCCCCAATCATGTCCGTATTATTACCATAGCTATGTGATGTCACAGTAACTCTCCCAGATCCTTTCACCTCCCCAGTCATATCCCTGTATTATTACTATAGCTATAAGTGATGTCACAGTGACTCTCCCAGATCCCCTCACCTCCACAGTCATGTCCCTGTATTTTACTATAGATATAAATTGTCACTGTGACACTCCCAGATCCCCTCACCTCCCCAGTCATGTCCCTGTATTATTACTATAGATATAAGTGATGTTACTGTGACACTCCCAGTCCCTCTCACCTCCCTAGTCATGTCCCTGTATTATTACTATAGATATAAGTGATGTCACTGTAACACTCCCAGATCCCCTCACCTCCCCAGTCATGTCCCTATATTATTACGATATGAAAGTGATGTCACTGTGACACTACCAGACCCTCTCACCTCCCCAGTCAGCAGGCAGATAATCTTCAGGGCGAGGTTTAATATCCTATCAGTCATGTGACTCCTATTCGTGTCCATTCTCAGAGAATCAGTGTCACATTTCATCCTCACGCCTGACATATAGTAAAGACTTTGGTTCCTCAAAGCTCAGTTGTCTAGGAGAAAGTATAATAAATATATGGTAAGGTAGAAGCTTCATGTTGGTCTTGTTTCGAAGCTAAGGAACCATAGTTTTCATAAAAAAAATGTTTTATATTTAAATACTGACTTCTACATTTCAAGGTCACAGGATGTGA
This sequence comes from Taudactylus pleione, assembly GCA_031769625.1. Lineage (NCBI taxonomy): Eukaryota > Metazoa > Chordata > Amphibia > Anura > Myobatrachidae > Taudactylus > Taudactylus pleione. The sequence goes on along the minus strand of JAUIMM010000799.1, from coordinate 805,599 downwards.
CCTTTGATCTTGAATATCTAAAAAAGTGTGTTTAATTGTTTTGTACATAATCTCTCTTTGGTATAAGTTTCATTTTGGGAAGCCTTTGGGAACAGGAGTAAAAAAATTACTAAGTATGGCAGTTGAACCCTTCTTGCACTAACCATGCAACTGGAGAGTTCAGACTTGTCTCGAAGTGTCTCTTGCTGTCTGGTGCAGCTTCTGCTAGTGATTGGGGATGGCCAAAGGTGGGGTGTCCATCGATGGTTACTATTGATGGGTCCATCAGTGATTACCATTGATTTTGAACCATGGATGGTTTGCACCCCTCGATGGCCACCGCTGCTGGGGGAAGAGCAGGATGCGGGACATTAAAAAGCTGGGGTGGAGCTTAGCGAGCGCCAGGGAGTGGGGTTAAGCTCCATCCAGGAAAAAAAAAACAGCAACCATCTCTCCCACGTGTCCATCGATGGCTAAGGCTCTGAATCCTTGATAGTCTATGGCCATCCCTACTAGTGATACAGGTTATCTAATATAATTTATCAGTGAATAGTAGTAGTTTGATCAAGAGTGTGACAAATGGATAAGTACATTAGTGCTGCAACCCATTTGATATTAAAGGACACAGCAGCGGTAGAAAACAAATAAGGAAGGTGCTACCATGGATGACAAATACTGCCATGTCAATAGTGATCAAATGATTTGCGATAACCTTCGAAAATTTTGTAAAAGGGATTCTTTAACTGTTGAGGAAGGATCAAGCACATGATATTGATGACACAGAAGTGGAAGCAACCAGGATGAATCATGAAAGGGTGTAAACTATGGATGGTTCACCATAGTTTGTGTGCCATTGATGGTTACCACCGATAATAACCATCGATGGACACCCCACCAATGCCCATCCCTAATCACTAGTTCTCAACCCGACTGAGAAGGACACAAGACAAGTCTGAACTTGCCAGTTGCATGGTTAGTGCAAAAAGTGTTCACTGCCGTACCTAATATTGTTTTTTTTTACTCCTGTTCCCAAAGGCATCCCAAAATGAAACTTATACCAAAGAGACATTGGCCCTTATTCAGAGCCGCTCGCTAGCGGCAGTACGCTCGTTCCGAGCGATGTTCGCACATCTGCGCATGCGTACGGTTTTTAGTACGCATGCGCGAACCAGTCAGTGCGGCCGAAAATCGGTTGTACGCTATATAGCGAGTGCCTGCTATTTTGAGTGACAGAATGAGGCGTCTGTGGGTGGTAACAGAGGAAGGTGCTTGAAAACGGGGGAGTGGAATTCGAACGCAGGCGTGCTTAAAGGTCAAAACGGGCGTTTTAAGGGAGTGCATAATTAATACAGCAGCGTCATTGACCACGTCACTTGGTTTTTTTTAACTCAGAACTGCTCGCAAAATAGCGGTTGAAAAAAACCAACCACAAGAATAGCGAGCAGTTCATACGCTGTACGTAAATAGCGGACATGACGTATGGTGCGAACGGCCAAGGGGCGTTTTTATCAAATAAACGAGCGTATGTTTTGCTCGCTCGTTCAGACTTAGAGGTGTGAACAGACTGCAATGTGCGAACGGATCATTTGAATAGCCACCCCTTGTTTTTGAACGAACGACCGCAAATAGCGAACGGCTCTGAATGAGGGCCATTGTATTTAGCTGTATAACACACCTGATGTACAAAAAAATTAAACATACCCTTTTTTGTTTTAGATATTCAAGTTCAAAGGTTACATTATGTGACCTTGAAATGTAGAAGTCAATATTTAAATATAAAACATTTTGGAATGACCCTATTGCTAAAGGTGACACCAGCACAACTCACTGCCAGGAGTCTAGGACCTCTGATATACATTTGCTCCAATTAAGATCAGTCATAAATTGGGGAGATGGGTGATACTTTAGTCTCTATATTGATATATTCTAAAACTGTTGAAGTATTTTCAATCCTGACAATTACATAAAATAATAATAATACACCAAAGGCTGCTTTTCCTGTATAGTAATAAAAACAAGGCACCACAGGCTAATTTAAACTTGAGATTAACATTTTATATATTAATTCTTATCTTCTTCTTAGAGGCCCAGTGGTCTCAATTGCTGTGTCACGGACACAAATAATTTTTTATAAGTCCCCAGATACAGCTTAATTGCTTTGTGGATGCTAATGATGTTTTTAACAGCTCCCAGATACTGGCCTCAATTACGGGCTACACAGAATGCTCCCATTACAAAACACATGAGAGAGTGGAGTCTGCCAGAGGACCGCTCTCTTCAAATTGCACAGACAACTGTTCACGCCAGACAGCATGCCCTTGCTTTTATTCAGGGTGAAAGCTCTCTGCCATCCAGCCTGACGCTGCCCTGCACTGTGACGCTGCAGAAATTCAGCTGCTTTAACATCACAGGGCCTTCTTTCATCCCCCACATCCGGCGTCAGTACACACAGTGGGCAGTAGCTGAACATCTTTCTGGCAACTAGGAGGTGTTGGAGGGGAAAGTGCCGTCTCGAGTGAGTTCCAGGCAGCAGGGTATTTTTGTCGAGTGGACCACCCAAAAAGAAACAGCCTGGGAAGAACACTGCCCTGTATAATAGGACACCACAGGCCGCTCCCCCTGTATTATAATAATAGGACACCACAGGCTGCTCCCCCTGTATTATAATAATAGGACACCACAGGCTGCTATCCCTGTATAATAATAATAATATTAACAACAGGACAACACAGGCTGCCTCCCCTGTATAATAATAATAACAACAGGACAACACAGACTGCTCCCCCTGTATAATAATAACAACAGGACACCACAGGCCGCTCCCCCTGTATAATAATAACAGGACACCATAGGCTGCTCCCTCTGTATAATAATAACAACAACAACAACAACAGGACACCACAGGCTGCTCCCCCTATATAATAATAATAATAATAATAATAATAATAATAAAACACCACAGGCTGCTCCCTCTGTATTATAATAATAATAATAATAACAATAACAGGACACCACAGGCTGCTCCCCCTGTATAATAATAATAATAACCACAGGACACCATAGGTTGCTCCCCCTGTATAATATTAATAATAACCACAGGCTGCTCCCTCTGTATAATAATAATAACCACAAGACACCATAGGCTGCTCCCCCTGTATAATATTAATAACAACAACAACAGGACACCACAGGCTGCTCCCCCTGTATAATAATAATAATAACCACAGGACACCACAGGCTGCTCCCCCTGTATAATAATAATAATAACCACAGGCTGCTCCCTCTGTATAATAATAATAACCACAAGACACCATAGGCTGCTCCCCCTGTATAATATTAATAATAACCACAGGACACCACAGGCTGCTCCCCCTGTATAATAATATTAACCACAGGACACCATAGGCTGCTCCCCCTGTATAAAAATAATCATACAGATTATTACCAGCTCACAGACACAGCGATGTCTCCTCACTGCTCAGTGCTTACCCTGATGTTGATAGAGAATAAATCCCTTTCTGGTTCTTGGAACGGACTGGAAGTCAGGTGGAGCGCACATAGCGGAAGTCCTGTGTGTATCCTAATCCGTGTGAGAGGAAGCAGTGAGGGCTGAGTTCCTCCATAGACACATGATGTCCTGTATGTCACTGAGGCATTATTATACAGTGTTACTATTAGTGCTGCCTATTACCACACAGGGGGAGAGTGGTGACTACAGGCTGGTGTTTCTATGGGGGTATTACTGCCACATAGTATAGCACCTCCACATAGATTAGCCCTATAAAATTCCTCCCTACATAATATAGACCTGCATAGTATAGCTCCCCCTTTGTATAGCCCCCTACATAGTATAGCTCTCTTCATAGTATAGCTCCCTATATAGTACTATAGATCCCCACATAGTATAGCTTCCCACATTGTATAGTCCCCCACAAAGTATAGCCCTCTACATAGTATAGCTTCCCACATTGTACAACCCCCTACATAGTATAGATCCCCCATAATATAGCATCCCACATAGTATATACCCCTACATAGTATAGCTGCCCACATATTATTGCACCCCACATAGTATAGCTCCCTACATAGTATAGCCCCACATAGTATAGCTCCCCACATTGTATAGCCCCCTACATAGTATAGCTTCCTACATAGTATAGATCCCCCATAATATAGCACCATACATAATGACATCCCATGTAATATAGCACTCCACATTACATATAGAACACCTCATATTATAGTTCCCTACAAAATATAGCACCCCATAAAATAAAGCACTCCGCATAATATAGCTCCCCACATAATATAGCACTCTATATAAAATAGCACCCACATAATATAGGTCCCAATAGAAATATATATATATACACATTATATATTATATATACACACACACACACACACAAGCCCAGAGATAAGATAGTTGTTGATGCCCCCCTCCCCTTCAGCTCACATATACTATCAACACTTATGGGTATATTTACTTAAGTGAGAGTTTTTAGAAGTGGAGATGTTGCCCAAAGCAACCAATCAGATTCTACTTAACATTTAACTAGCACCTTCTAGAAGATAATAGCTAGAGGCTGATTGGTTGCTATGGGCAACAGCTCCACTTCTAAAAACTCACACTTAAGTAAATTTACAGCTTAAATCCCAGCAGCACTCACATACACTCCCCTAAACCACTATCAACACCGCAGCAGGACCCAGTCATACACTCTTCTCCCACTGCGTTCACTTCCAATAGCCCAGCAGCACCCAGACACCCCCTCTTTCCTCCACATTCACTTCCAACACTCCAGCAGCACTCAGACACACGCTCTCCTCCCCCTACATTCACTGCCAGCAAACTAGCAGCACCAGACTCTTACTCTCCCCCAGGGCTATTTTTTCTCGAAATATAGGTTCAGGAACTGGGGGTGGATATATATATATATATATATATATATTATATATACACACACACACACACACACACATACATACATACAGTGCATCCCAAAAGCATTTACAATGCTTCACTTTTTCCGCATTTTTTTATGTTACTGCCTTATTCCAAAATGGAATAAATTCATATTTGTCCTCAAAATTCTACACACAATACCACATAATGACAACGTGGAAAATTTTTTTTTTTTTGATTTTTGCAAATGTAATAAAAAAAATAAAAACACTAAGAAATCACATGTACATAAGTATTCACGGCCTTTGCCATGAAGCTCAAAATTGAGCTCAGGTGCATCCTGTTTCCCCTGATCATCCTTGAGATGTTCCTACAGCTTAATTGGAGTCCACCTGTGGTAAATTCAGTTGATTGGACATGATTTTGAAAGGCATACACCTGTCTATATAAGGTCCCACACTTGACAGTGCATGTCAGAGCACAAACCAAGCATGTAGCCAAAGGAATTGCCTGTAGACCTCCGAGACAGGATTGTCTCAAGGCACAAATCTGGGGAAGGGTACAGAAATATATCTGCTTTGAAGGTCCCAATGAGCACAGTGGACTCCATCATCCGTAAATGGAAGAAGTTCGGAACCACCAGGACTCTTCCTAGAGTTGGCCGGCTGTCTAAACTGAGCGATCGGGGAAGAAGGGCCCTAGTCATGGAGGTGACAAAGAACCCGATGATCACTCTGTCAGAGCTACAGCATTCCTCTGTGGAGAGAGGAGAACCTTCCTGAAGGATAACCATCTCTGCAGCAATCCACCAATCAGGCCTGTATGGCAGAGTTACCAGACGGAAGACACTCCTTAGTAAAAAGCACATGGCAGCCCGCTTGGAGTTTGCCAAAATGCAAGCACTCTCTGGTCTGATGAGACAAAGATTGAACTCCTAGGCGTGAATGCCAGGCTTTATGTTTGGAGCAAACCAGGCACCGCTCATCACCAGGCCAATACCATCCCTACAGTGAAGCATGGTGGTGGCAGCATCATGCTGTGGGATGTTTTTCAGCGGCAGGAACCGGGAGACTAGTCAGGGTAGAGGGAAAGATGAATGCAGCAATGTACAGAGACATCCTGGATGAAAACCTGCTCCAGAGCGCTCCTGACCTCAGACTGGGGCGACGGTTCATCTTTCAGCAGGACAACGACCCTAAGCACACAGCAAAGATATCAAAGGAGTGGCTTCAGGACAACTCTGTGAATGTCTTTGAGTGGCCCAGCCAGAGCCCAGACTTGAATCTGATTGAACATCTCTGGAGAGATGTGAAAAAGGCTGTGCACCGACGCTTCCCATCCAACCTGATGGAGCTTGAGAGGTGCTGCAAAGAGGAATGGGCGAAACTGCCCAAAGATAGGTGTGCCAAGTTGTGGCATCATATTCAAAAAGATTTGAGGCTGTAATTGCTGCCAAAGGTGCATCAACAAAGTATTGAGCAAAGGCTGTGTTTATGAACATGTGATTTCTTAGAAAAAAAATAAATTTATTCCATTTTGGAATAAGGCTGTAACATAACAAAATGTGGAAAAAGTGAAGCGTGAATACTTTCCGGATGCACTATATATATATATATATATATATATATATATTAGCATGTAGACGGGCACTCGATATATGGGTAAGTCGCTGGGGTGCCTGCCTAAAGATTGATATATGGCATGTCTCCTGCTCCGTGGAACAAAAATAGGCAGCACTCATCCGGACTTGGCAGTGAGTGGTTTTAATCCAACATGAACCGACGGATAGAAACACCCTTTTGGTTTCTAACAGCTTTCATCCGCCAGCACTCAAAAATGGTCTTGCCAAGTCCCAGATGATGAGAGTGGCTAGGACCACCAACACCTCCACCCAGATGGAGATTGAAATAGACAAAATTATTCAGAAGTTTCAAGCCATGGGATATAACAAGGGTACACTTTTAAAACACAAGCAGGAGGTACTAATGATGACTAGAGATCAATTGCTATATCCAACAGCAAAATCCACCAAGAGGGACAGCATCCCATTTGTTACTGAGTTTACCCTCAGCAGTCCTGTGGTTTCCAAAGCTGCGAAAGCTCTATGGCCGATAGTGCGCACGGACAAAGATCTCGTCTCATTATCTACAACTTCTCCTCTCATCAGTTATAAGAGAGGTAGAAACCTTAAGGACATTTTGGTGAAAGCAGACATAACCTCACACTCCCTGACGTCCACTCAAAGTGGTACTATATACAAAAAACCTGGTTGTTAATAGTTGCGCCTCTTGTGTCACGTGTAGCTATATGGTACCCTCTACTTGTTTTTGTCACCCTCACACTGGGAAGAAGTATTATATACAGCACGTCTTAACCTGCACGTCTAGATATGTAATATATCTACTCACATGCCCTTGTGGCTTGAACTACGTAGGTCAAAATACTCGTATGTTCCAAGAGAGAATGGCCATTCATCGCTCATCAATCAAATTGGCCATACAGGGTAGAGACTCTGACCAACCGGTGGCTCGCCATTTTAAATTAGCCGGCCACCCACTTACAAGTTTACGATATAAGATCATAGATCACGTTGCTCCTTTATTACTAGGAGGTGATCGAGCTAAACTACTGTTGCGGCTGGAAACCAAATGGATTACTTTACTGGACACAGTACACCCGCGTGGACTTAAGGAGAAGATATCCTGGGCATCATGTGTATAAAAACATCGTACATCTTATACTGTTGCCTTCTTCTGTTGACAATAATCAATAATTTATAGCATAATTTAATGCTCTGATACCATTATTGGGACTGCTTATGAGTTAATTCGGTCCTGTGTTTGCCAGTTAATGACTTATATGTTTTATATAGAACAGTAGCCCTGAAGGGGGATTCTTTACATATATTTAGCATCACTGTATAACATCTGTTCCATCTATCTATTTTTACACCATATGCTATTATCTACTCACGTACTTAACATTATTTTTAGTATGTTTATGCATCCATTCACTTTTAATTATTTCACTTTGTCCCCCGGCGCTACCCTCCGTGCGTAGTGTGAGCCGCCCACATTGCGGGACTGTATTTGACAGTTTCCATGGAGACAGCTTTGGCACTGCCTCCCTCTCCTGTCTACACGACGCCGCTTGATGACGTCACACAATGAGCGACACCCGCCGCACGGAGGCGCGCTGCTGGACCAGAGACCTCATTTGTTGATCACTAGATTTAAGGTAAGCACTTACTTATCTCTTGTTATTCACACCTTGATAAAAAGGCCGTTGGGGCCTTGAAACGTCGGTTCATGTTGGATTAAAACCACTCACTTGTTTTACCAAGTCCGGATGAGTGCCGCCTATTTTTGTTCCACGGAGCAGGAGACATGCCATATATATATATATATATATAATATATATATATATATTATATACACACATATGCTCAGCGCTCGCAACCGGGTCAATGGTGGCCCACAGCGCATGCGCACGACGGAGCCGGCTCCGTCGTGCGCATGCGCGAGACCCGGCTAGCGGCGGGCAATCCGTCGCTCCGGGTCTCGCACCAAAGGGGGCGAGCTGTCGATGTTGAGTGACAGCTCGCCCCCTTTTGGTGGGCGGGCCGGGGGAGGGGGGGTGGCTGTCCAAACAGAGGCGTTCCCGAGGGAACGCTTGCCGTTTGGGGGCGGCCTCACTGATCAGTGGAGAGCTTCCGGCTCTGTTAGAGCCGAAAGCTCTCTGGGGCTTGCGATGAACGAGACCCTACCACAAGGGTCTCATCGCAAGCCCGATGGTCGCGATGGTCTTGACTATTGCGACCATCATCATGGCCGCTTGCTATAGCTGTGGGTGGTCACCCACAGCTAAGCGAGCGGCCAGGAGGCCGCTCCAAAAATTAAAAAAAAAAACGCCCTGATTCAGAGCGAGCGCTCTTTTAGAGCGTCCGGCTCTGAATCAGGCCCATAGTTAATAAGAGGATCAGGAATTGAGTTCCTGCTGAAAAATAGCCCTTCTCTCTCTACTGCACTCACTGACAACACTACAGCAACACCCAGACACACACTCTTCTCCCCCCCTGCATTTACTACTAACAACCTAGCAGCACCCAGACACACCCTCCCCCACCTGCATTCACTGCAAACGTCCCAGCAGCACCCAGACCCCACCTGCATTCATTACTAACAACCGCAAAACACCCAGACACTCTGCCCCCACTGCCAACACCCCAGCAGCATCCATACACACTCTCCACCTTTGCATTTAGGGCCTGAGTCAGGCCCGCTCGCACAAGCTGGCGATTGTCTCCTGTCTGCGCATGCGCGAGCCAGTCTGCGCGATCGCTCGGAATAAACAGACGGCCCGCTACTTTGAGTGAAAGTGACGTTTGAGGGTAGTGACACAGGAAGGTGCTTGTAAACGGGGGAGTGGTGTTGCGAACGCAGGCGTGTCTGAGCATCAAAACGGCGTTTAATGGCCGTCCATAATTACTAAGACATAGAGGGCGTCCTTAAGCCAGGCCGTGCGATCGCGGGATTTGCATACTCGGACCCTTTCGCTGTGTGCGAACGCAGCCTATCAAACGGGTCTGAATCAGGCCCTTAGTGTGAACACCCCAGCAGCACCCAGACACCTCCCCCACTACATTCACTGCCCACACCCCAGCAGAACTCAGACACACCCTCTACCCATGTATTCATTACTATCACCCCAGCACATGCTCTCTCTCCTTGAATTTACTACAAATACCAAATCAGCACCAAAACCCCCCTTATTCACTGCCAGCAACCAGACATGCAACCTCCTCCCTGCATTCACTGTCAACACCCCAGCAGCACCCCAGACACACTCTCTCCCCCTGCATGTGCTACCAACACCGAAGCAGCACCCAGACAGACACCATTCCCCCTGCATTCATTGCCAACACTCCAACAGCACCCAGGCACACACTCTATTCCCCCTGCATTTACTTCCAAAACTACAGCAGCACCCAGACACATATTATCCCCCTACATTTACTGCCAACACCCCATCAGCACCCAGACACACACTCTTCACCCTGTAATCACTACTAACACATTAGCAGCAGCCAGACACACTCTCTCTCTCTCCCTTTGCATTTACTGACAACACCACAGCAGCACCTATATAAACACTTTCTCTCCCCCTACATTCACTGCCAACACCCCAGCAGCAGGACCCAGACACACACACTCCTACCCAAATCAACTACCAACACCCCAGCACACAAACACTACATGTGTGTTGATCAGGGTCTTCTATTCTTTCTATTCACTGCGCCCACAGCAAAAGTAGAGGCAGCAGGTCCAGCGTGAGGGGGTAGATCCAACAAAGGAAGGAAGGGCCATGCACTCTAGCCTCAGCCCTGCCCCTTTTATGTACATTGGTGCAGTGTCCTTGCTGGAGATCTGTCCCTAGAGATCGGGCCATGGGAGAGGAAAATCAGTGGCACATTCTCCCTGGGCTCCCTGTTTTTCCAGCCTTGGCATAAAGCAGAACCTGGAGCAATGGAAGAGGTCAGTGTGCCCCCTCCAGCGCTGGCTACCGCATTCCGTTGACTCCTGTATTTACGCCCCAGGCACTTCACATATTGCCCATCACATAGTATAGCACCACAAATAATATGGCACTCACACAAAATAGCATCTACACCTGGGTGGAAAAACCACAGGAGCAGCTGATGCTTGGCACCGAAAACCAAAAACACACACTGACAGGCGCTAATAAAGTTAAATATTTTTTATAAAAATGGAGAATGATCGAATATATATATATATATATATATATATATATACACACACACACACACACGATTAAAAACACATGATAACTATGATAAATGAAAAAATAATAAAAATAAAAAATTATGTTGATATAGGATAAACATAAAATAAGCATAAAATTAAAGCATAAGGAAACAACTAAGAATTAATTGTAACAATATACACAATTTTGCCCTTCTCAAAATTATCTCTAAATCATATAGTAGATATATTAAATATAAGCACCAATACTTCAGCACTGAGCAATATTCCAGTAGCTAATTTACCATATACTGTTATAGCGTTCCCGCTAGGCTGTTTTAGCGGGGCGCCCTGCCCTCCTTCTGGAGGGCAAAAAGCACCCTGCCCTCCAGAAGGAGGGCAAAAAGCGCCCTGCCCTCACAGCCTGCGGGTGCCGTCTTCACCCGCGGGTCGCAGTGTCCCGCGGGTGAAGAAATGTGCGGTGGCCCGTTCACCGCCGGAGAATAGACGCCGGGCGCATGTGCCTGGCATCTATTCTCCCTATCTGCAGCGCTTGGGGGCTGCCCGGCGTGTCCGTAAGTGCAGGGCACGCCCCACAGTATGACGAAAAGGGGACGCGTCTTATAGACACATAGTTGCCCTCTCTAGCTCCGGCGCCCTGCCTGCCGCCGGAGCTAGAGTGAACACTACTGTTAGCCACACTTCATTTGAGTAATCCGTGTTTAGGATGGTAACAAGTATCAATTTTCGTTTAGTTCCAAGGAAATAATGTTACTGAAACACAGATATTGATTGCCTCAACATGTGATTTTAACGACACAGTTCTAGCTGTATAAAGAATCTTCTTGTATCCAATTTCATTCACAGAAAGACAAATTAGTCCCCCTTATATATCAGGGTTTGATTTTCAGTATTCCCAAATCATATGGCTATTCTTTAGGTAAGCCACTCCTAATTACGTATAGACTGCAAAGAACCACTCTTCCTACTGTGATTTTTCTCTTAGCTCTGTAGACATGCAGTGTCCATACACCAGTGCGGAAAAATATCCAATACAGTCACCCGTCGGTGATCAGTATACGGTGTGGTTAGCCAGTCCTCAGTTGTAGGCAGCCAGTGGTCCCCTCGCTTGGCTTGCAATCTCACACTTCTCCCTCTACGCGTTTCTCCGCCTTAGAAATATCAGCGGCTTCCTCAGGAGACGGATTGTGTGGTGTTAGTGTTGTTCAGTTTATATCCTTACATCTCTAATTGGCTCAGCTGTTCTTAATTACGAAAGCTGCCACGATATCAGGTATTCGAACGCCTACTGCGTTTCAAGCCTCATTTTTGTGCCACGTTACTACTTTGTTTAGATTTAGATTCAAAACAAAGAACGTCCAACCATTTGGATTTTTTTAGATTTACAAAGGTCCCACATTGGCGCAGTGTATCTTTGCACAACATAATAGAGACCTATATAAGACATGTAACATCAGGTTGTATTAATTATGAAGGTACTGGATGTTAGAGCGATAGTCGGCATGATGCTTATTCAATTTTATAGAACATATTTTCCAAGCTTGAATTTATACTAGATTATTATGGGACATTTAGGTTCATTTTAAGAGTCCCACATATTATAGCACATACCGATATCATCCATTTTGTTTTATTTTTATCTAGCATAATCAGGCTTACACTAAAGACAGTGTCCCACATAATATAGCACTCATCAGCACGATGTACATGTTTTTCCCGTATATTCACCTATCAACTTTCCATAAAAATACTCTCATCACTTATGAGACGTGATATATCTGTTATTAAGCTATCCACATAAGACTCCATCTTGTTACGAGATGGTGTGTTGCTTTAAGTATTCATAGCTTTAAATGTGTAATATTGCACAAAGACTAATTTCTGCTGAGCTATGAGCTGAAGAACCTTGAATGAACATGCAAATAGTGTTATGAACAAGGGGGGTTCTTACCCCCCTAACACTCCCACATGTACAAATAACAATGACTGCTATAGTGAGATATAGGGGGTCATTCAGACCCGGTCGTTAGCACCGATGCGCTCGGACCGGGTCGATGGCCCCCCACAGAGCATGCGCACGACGGCGCCGTCGTGCGCATGCGTGAGACCCGCTACGACCGACAGCGCCGGTCGTAGCGGGTCTCGATCCAAAGGGGGCGAGCTGTCGATGTTGATTGACAGCTCGCCCCGTTTGGAAGGCAGGCCGGGGGGGGGGGGTGGCAGCCCAAACGGAGGCGTTCCCATGGGAACGCCTACCGTTTGGGGGAGGCCCCACTGACATCACTAGTGATGTCAGTGGAGAGCTTCCGGCTCAGAGACGAAAGCTCTCTGGGGCTTACGACAAGGGAGACCTTGACCATCGCGACCATCACCTTAGGCGGTCGTAAGGCTGTGGGTGTTAACCCACAGCCTTACCACTGCAAAGGAGGACATCTTGAAAATTCAAGAGGTCCTCCCCTCATTCAGACCGACCGCACGCTCTGTGCGACCGGCTCTGAATGAGGTCCATAATGTGTGAAAATTCTGATATGTTGCTAATGTGAGAACACTGCTTTATATTATTGTACATCGCGCAAATATAGACAGAGAGAATCTTGAAGCCAAATCTGGTGGTGGTGATTCTGTCTCCAGAGATCTCAGTATTGCAAGGGTCTGACATACACTAATGAACTTGGGCTGGTGATTAATTACAGAAGATTGGTTCCGATCTATCAGACGCTTGCCCTCACAGTGCTCATTTAATTAACATATAATTTCTTTTAATCGTTTTTCTCACCTAATACGAGGAAATATACATAATTGTAATATCTTAAAACTTCTAATATTTAATACCTCCTTAATAATCTACATAAACAAACATCCATAATATCTAAACCTCCTTAGAATTTTAACTATTATTTATAATAATCTACGTAAACAAACATCCATAGTTGTTTCCATCTCTATAGTCAACATATAGCCTGGTAATTAGATTCCTTAAATTAATAACTATATATATATAAAAAAAAAAACATTACTATATAAGAAAACATCTTTTACTTCAACGATAACATATACATAAATAATTAAATGCTATATTTACTCTATTAATACACTTATTTGATGAAGTCAAATATAATTTATCATTATTGAGCTTATTTTTTATCCTATATTCCTTGACCATAATTAAACACTTTGATACAATGTCAACTCTAAAACAATCATTAGATCATTCTTTGGAATATTAGTCTAATATGCTTAGGGCATCTATATCTCCTAGACCTAGTCATAATAACCAGCTACTTATTTACTCTGTAACCTATATTACATGTAAAAACTTTATATAAATATTTAAACACGCCTGTCTATTGACCATTTTAATCATAGACAGGTAGCTTCTAATACACCCTATCCCATACACTACCAATCAAACAATAAGTATGCCCACTTCAATCTACTAGGAGTATCTGCTAAGGAAGATAATCCCTTCTAGTCAACCTTTGATTTCAAATACATAAATAATGGATGTTATTTAGTTCCACGGTATCATTTAGCCCCTGCGGATTCAGAGTTTTTAACCGAAAGATTCAATAGGCTTTACGTTTACACAGAATACCAAACCTATCTCCTCCTCTTCTAGTAGGTTTAATAAAATCTATAGCTTTCACTGTGATCCCTTCTATTCCCCCCTCCCTCGGTAGTTTCCCACATGTCTAGATAAAGTGTGCGTTTTAAATTTATTAATTATGTTCCTTTTATGTTCCATAAGACGAACTTGTAACGTTCTTGTGGTGCGACCCACGTTCTGTAGGCCACATCTACACTCAATCACATATATCAAAAAAGTCAACCTACAGTTCAAAAAAATCTCTAATTTGAAAATTTTCCCCCGAATTAGTGGACTTAAAATCCACTATTTTCTTTTCTGTAAATTTACATGTTACACATGCATCCCTGCCGTATCTATGGAAACCCACTGGTTTGGGGGGGGAGCCAGGTGTTACAAATATCTGGCACCGAAGCCCCTGGGGATATACATTATTGGTTAACATTAATGAACAGCGTATCTGCAGTTAACTCATTGGGCTGGTCTAATACCTGGAATATAAACATCCCTCTGTGCAAACGGGTTGGGTATGAAAACGGGATATTGGTACTTACTGATAAATCCCTTTCTCCGATTCCATAGGGGATACTGGAGGCTAAAGACAGTTGGGTATAGACGGTGCTAAGTGGAGCTGGCACTTTAAATTTTAAGAAGTGTGACTAGCTCCTCCTCCTCTATAACAACATCCAAGCCCCAGTCTAAGGAAACTGTGCCCAAGGGGAGCTGAGAAAAAACAAATGGAAGAGGAGGAGGCGAAGCAAGTACACAGAACATAAGAAAAGGTTGAAATAACAGCAAAACAACCAGAGACATAAAACTGGTCTCTAAGAGTCATAACACAAAATGACCCCAACCCTGGCAGAAAGGAAAAGCGCAGAGTGGGCGTCCAGTGTCCCCTATGGAATCAGAGAAACTGATTTATCGGTAAGTACCAAAATCCTGTTTTCTCCTTCAGTGTGTGCTGGGAGCTGTGTTATTCCCCCTCATTTATCACTGTACAGTCCCCTCCCCCCTATATAATAATACCACATATCAGTGTGTGCTGGGAGGTGTGTTATTCCCCCTCATTTATCACTGTACGGTCCCCTCTCCCCTATATAATAATAATACCACATATCAGTGTGTGCTGGGAGCTGTGTTATTCCCCCTCATATATCACTGTACGGTTCCCTCTCCCCTAAATAATAATAATACCACATATCAGTGTGTTCTGGGAGCTGTGTTATTCCCCCTCATATATCACTGTACAGTCCCCTTCCCCTATATAATAATAATAAGACCACATATCAGTGTGTGCTGGGAGCTGTGTTATTCCCTCTCATATACCACTGTACAGTCCCTTCTCCCCTATATAATAATACCACATATCAGTGTGTGCTGATATGTGGTATTATTACCACATATCAGCATGTTATTCCCCCACATATCATATGTTATTCCCCCACATACATCACTGTACAGTCCCCTCTCCCCTATATAATAATAATACCACATAGTGTGTGCTGGGAGCTGGGGATTAGGTGAAAGCCAGACCGGACTAGATTCCGGAACGCCGGACTGGGACAGTTCCCTGCAGCGACCTCTGCTGCTGAGGAGCTGTCAGCTATATAATGCGCGTCACCGACACCCCGTCCGGGGGGTGTGTCAGTGACAGGCAGGGATCGATCATTACAGTGGCTCCCTGCCGGACCAGATGCCGGGACGCCGAAACGGAACAGCTCTGCTGTAACGCGCTGTCTGTCCAAGGGAGCCGGCTGTAATCTCTCCCTCCCTCCCGGTGACAGGCTGTCACTACACAACCCCCGGACACAGCTACTTAGCAGCAGAGCTGGTCCGTTCCGGCGTTCCAGCATCTGGTCCTGCAGGGAGCCGCTGACAGCTCCCCAGCAGCAGAGGTCGCTGCAGGGAGCTGTCCAAGTCCGGCATTCCGGAATCTTGACCGGTCCGGCTTTCACCGATACCCTGGGAGCTGTGTTATTCCCCCTCATATATCACTGTATAGTCCCCTCTCCCCTATATAATAATAATAATACCACATATCAGTGTGTGCTGGGAGCTGTGTTATTCCCCCATCATGTATCACTGTACGGTCCCCTCTCCCCTATATGATAATAATACCACATATCAGTGTGTGCTGAGAGCTGTGTTATCTCCCTCATATATAACTGTATGGTCCCCTCTCCCCTATATAATAATAATACCACATATCAGTGTGTGCTGGGAGCTGTGTTATTCCCCCTCATAAATCACTGTACGGTCCCCTCTACCCTATATAATAATAATACCACATATGAGTGTGTGCCGGGAGCTGTGATATTCCCCTCATATATCACTGTACAGTCCCCTCTCCCCTATATAATAATAATACCACATATCTGTGTGTGCTGGGAGCTGTGTTATTCCCCCTCATATATCACTGTACAGTCCCCACTCCCCCCTAAATAATAATACCACAGTGTGTGCTGGGAGCTGTGTTATTCCCTCTCATATATCACTGTACAGTCCCCTCTCCCCCAAAATATAATAATAATACCACATATCTGTGTGTGCTGGGAGCTGTGTTATTCCCCCTCATATATCACTGTACAGTCCCCACTCCCCTATATAATAATAATACCACATATCAGTGTGTGCTGGGAGCTGTGTTATTCCCCCTCATATATCACTGTACAGTCCTCTCTCCCCTATATAATAATAATACCACATATCAGTGTGTGCTGGGAGCTGTGTTATTCCCCCTCATATATCACTGTACAGTCCTCTCTCCCCTATATAATAATAATACCACATATCAGTGTGTGCTGGGAGCTGTGTTATTCCCCCTCATATATCACTGTACAGTCCTCTCTCCCCTATATAATAATAATACCACATATCAGTGTGTGCTGGGAGCTGTGTTATTCCCCCTCATATATCACTGTACAGTCCCCGCTCATCTATATAATAATACCACATATGAGTGTGTGCTGGGAGCTGTGTTATTCCTCCTCATATATCACTGTACAGTCCTCTCTCCCCTATATAATAATAATACCACATATCAGTGTGTGCTGGGAGCTGTGTTATTCCCCCTCATATATCACTGTACAGTCCCCGCTCATCTATATAATAATACCACATATGAGTGTGTGCTGGGAGCTGTGTTATTCCTCCTCATATATCACTATACAGTCCCCTCTCCCCTATATAATAATAATACCACATATCAGTGTGTGCTGGGAGCTGTGTTATTCCCCTCATATATCACTGTACAGTCCCCGCTCATCTATATAATAATAATACCACATACATATAATGTACAATAGAACAAGTTACCTCTCTACATGGCTAAATTGGCGGCTACAAGCTGTGGCCCCGCCCCCTTCGTCGCTTCACACGTTAGAGGTAGAGGATATGACGTAAGAACATATCTTTAAAAGAGACTAGAAGAAAATGGCCGCCACTCCTGACTCATGAGGAGACAAATTCTCGGTTCATATTTTAGCTCCAGTGATGTCCGCTCATTTGTCTTTACTGCCGTCCATCATAAGTTTCTACTGCCTGATTGGCTGGCTGCTTGTCCCTTATTGCTCGGCATGACAGGGGGTTAGGAGCGTGGGCGGCCATATAGTCGGGTGGTGGGAGGAGCCGCTATGCAGCCTTAGCATACGATTGGCTGATGTGTCCTGAGTGGGAGGGGCCAGCTTTGTGATGGGTATGATGCTTGGGTTATTATTGTATGAGAGTCAGGACAGGAGACAGACAGTAACCATAGCTACAGAGAGACAGCCAGGGACGCTGAGGAGACCTCTCCCCATAGATCACTGGCTGATGTACACACTGTATATTGACACCCTACCATGACTGAACTCAGCCCTTGTCTGTCTCTGCGTCCTCTCACCCGGAACAGGGTACACAAAGGACTTCCGGTCAGTGCATTTCAACCGACTCGATCCGTACAACTCTTCTACGTCCTCAGCCCGGAAGAAGATTTATTCTCTGTCAACATCCGGGTCAACGCTGATAAAGGAGACATCGCTGTGTTTGGGAGCCGGTAATGATCTGTATGATTATTATTATACAGGGGGAGCAGCCTGTGGTGTCCTGTTATTATTATACAGGGGGAGCAGCCTGTGGTGTCCTGTTATTATTATACAGGGGGAGCAGCCTGTGGTGTACTGTTATTATTATACAGGGGGAGCAGCCTGTGGTGTCCTGTTATTATTATTATTATTATTATACAGGGGGAGCAGCCTGTGGTGTCCTCTTATTATTATACAGGGGGAGCAGCCTGTGGTGTCCTGTTATTGTTATTATTATACAGGGGGAGCAGCCTGTGGTGTCCTGTTATTATTATTATTATTATTATACAGGGGGAGCAGCCTGTGGTATCCTGTTATTATTATACAGGGGGAGCAGCCTGTGGTGTCCTGTTATTATTATTATTATTATACAGGGGGAGCAGCCTGTGGTGTCCTGTTATTATTATTATTATTATACAGGGGGAGCAGCCTGTGGTGTCCTGTTATTATTATTATACAGGGGGAGCAGCCTGTGGTGTCCTGTTATTATTATACAGGGGGAGCAGCCTGTGGTGTCCTATTATTATTATTATTATTATACAGGGGGAGCAGCCTGTGGTGTCCTGTTTTTATTATACAGGGGGAGCAGCCTGTGCTGTCCTGTTATTATTATTATACAGGGGGAGCAGCCTGTGGTGTCCTGTTATTATACAGGGGGAGCAGCCTGTGGTGTCCTGTTATTATACAGGGGGAGCAGCCTGTGGTGTCCTTTTATTATTATTATACAGGGGGAGCAGCCTGTGGTGTCCTGTTGTTATTATTATTATTATTATTATACAGGAGGAGCAGCCTGTGGTGTCCTGTTATTATTATTATCCAGGGGGATTAGCCTGTGGTGTCCTGTTACTATTATTATACAGGGGGAGCAGCCTGTGGTGTCCTGTTATTATACAGGGGGAGCAGCCTGTGGTGTCCTGTTATTATTATACATGGAAAGCATCATGTGTATTTTTATTAGTCTTATTTTATTTAATTGTGAGCGTTGAAAATACATTTTAGAAGATTTTAAAAATAGAAACTATAATGTCCCTAATCCTCCCATTTTGTGGCATATCTTATTTGGCGTAAATATGCTTAATAAAACGTAACTTTTATTTGTGATCTCTAAATAACCCTAGACTATCATAGATGCATACTCGTATACATTACATACATACATTTGGCACCAGTTGTTTTCGTATAATTGTTTTTTTTATCAGAGATCACACTGGAAGTATGAGTACAGTTACCACATTCTTCACGGAAAATATATTTTTCCTCGAAAAACAATAATCGCCTGCTGTAGGAGACCAATATAATCTCTTTATCGCCTCAGTTTGTAGTGATATTGTAGCCGTATTATTATGACCCTGTTTCCATTAGGAACCCCCTTTATCATACAAATATCTTTACATAGACATATTGTAGCCATGTGGAGAATTCTTTGTTTCCACCAGGAAAGTCATTGGCCAAGAAATATCTGAAAAGAAAATATATAAAAAGATCGGAAAAACATACGTTTATGCCAAAGAAAATAATATCGGTTCAAGCGCTCTTTCTAGGTACAGTATAGAGGATGGTTAGTCCCCAAATCATCAAAATCAAAGTTACTTATAAAAAAACAGTGAAAATAAAGTTCAAAATATAGTCACTGTTTTGCAGACTTTATATTTCTCATTTGAAATCCTGGTCCTATAAATTTCCGTTGAAATGTCTGATATCTTCTGTTGAAATTTCTAATATCTGGTTCCTCCAATAATACGGGTTTTCATACACCGCTACAGCCCCTCAGTGTCAGCGTAATAGCTGAATAGACATATGCAAGACAAAGTATGGGGACACAAAATAGTGTAAAACCATCACATTCATTAATGGAATAAAAAGCACAATAAAAAAAGTCCGCCTAGCATTAAGGTCCTTTTCTGAAAGGTACAATTCTAAACACATTGGAGTATTGACGCTCGCCCTATTGAGCAGTACCTTCCTAGGAATGGATTCAGGTTAACAACACTTCAGGATCATACATTTATGTCTGGGATAGGAATCTGCTTTCAGTCATGTACCTGTCGGTAGTGAATTGCTGATGAGAGCCTCTAATTCTCAGTACTTACGGTAAAGAGGTTATCCTACATCTGCTGTCAGCTCAGAAGTGAGCTGATGAGGGTACAGGATAGAAAGGTTTCGAGTTTTTCGCCTTGCTAATGCGGATCATTATACGTTTCAAATGAGTTTAATAGCTTAATTTTGTCTGTATAGTACTTACTTAAGGGAATAGGTTATAATGAAGCAAAATCTAGTATTGTTATAAAAAAAGAAAAAGACTCCCCTTCATACCCCTATCCAACCTTACGCAGAGCATGTGCTATAAAAGCAGTGAATGGCCTGTCGGAGACAGAAGTATAAAGTTTGAGGGAGTAGAAGTCTGTATCTCTCTATGAATGGGTATGGGGAATGGATTCCCTTGGTGAGGAAATCCTCACTACCCATTCTGAGAGTATACTGAAAAAACATATAAGGTAACAACTTTGGCCCTCATTCAGAGCCGTTCGCTATTTGCGGTCGTTCGTTCAAAAACAAGGGGTGGCTATTCAAATGATCCGTTCGCACATTGCAGTCTGTTCACACCTCTAAGTCTGAACGAGCGATAAAAACGCCCCTTGGCCGCTCGCACCATACGTCATGTCCGCTATTTATTAGATTAATCGAGTACACCGTACAGCGTATGAACTGCTCGCTATTCTTGTGGTTGGTTTTTTCAACCGCTATTTTGCGAGCAGTTCTGAGTTAAAAAAAACCAAGTGATGTGGTCAATGACGCTGCTGTATTAATTATGCACTCCCTTAAAACGCCCGTTTTGACCTTTAAGCACGCCTGCGTTTGAATTCCACTCCCCCGTTTTCAAGCACCTTCCCCTTTTACCACCCACATACGCCTCATTCTGTCACTCAAAATAGCAGGCACTCGCTATATAGCGTACAAACGATTTTCGGTCGCACTGACTGGTTTGCGCATGCGTACTAAAAACGTACGCATGCACAGATGTGCGAACATCGCTCGGAACGAGCGTACTGCCGCTAGCGAGCGGCTCTGAATGAGGGCCTTTATCCCAAGTATTATGTCTGCTGCTGCCACCCCTCAGGCTTGATCACGGACTGTGTCCTCAGTCTGTCTGGGGGGTGAAACGTGCAAACGTGTAGGTCATAGGGGAGCACTAGTAGTGCGCACATCGGGATCCCCATCCCAAATAGCAGCAGACTTACTACTACATGACTGGGGAGGTGAGAGGATCTGGGAGTGTCATAGTGACATCACTTATCTATAGTAATAATACAGGGACATGATTGGGGAGGTGAGAGGATCTGGGAGTGTCATAGTGACATCACTTATCTATAGTGATAATACAGGGACATGACTGGGGAGGTGAGGGGATCTGGGAGTGTCATAGTGACATCACATATCTTTAGTAATAATATAGGGACATGAGCAGGTAGATGATGGGATATGGGAGTGTCACAGTGACATCACTTATATCTATAGTAATAATACAGGGACATGACTGGGGAGGTGACGGGAATCTGGGAGTGTCACAGTGATGGTATATTTTCCAATACACAGGATTACACAGTAGTGAAGAAGACATCCAGGGAGTGTGAGACAACCAACAGCTGTGCCATTGTGTCAGGAGTACTGAGCAGGACCCAGAACCCCATCACAGTATCTCTACCTTACCCATTGATACATGAGAGAGACTATGACCAGAAGATCCTGGAACCCACCAAAATCATTCAGCTACTGACTGGAGAGGTAACTACTGGGAAGGGGACATTATACAGTAACACCAGGGGATGTGTCTGGGTGATGACTGGAGAGGTAACTACTGGGAATGGGACATTATACAGTAACACCAGGGGATGTGACTGGGTGCTGACTGTATCATTGTGTGTATAAGGTTCCTATAAGGTGTCAGGATGTCACTGTCTATGTCTCCATGCAGGAGGAGTATATAGAGGAACACAGGGGTCTGTACAAGGACGTGATGATGGAGAATCACTGGCCCCTCACATCACTGGGTAAGAGGAGACTGTCATTATTTGTACTTGGGAGAGCAGGCATGGGGGTCCCTTATATACACATCATTTGATAATCACATATATACAATGTACTTATTTACTGTGTGTCTCCTACAGATGGACCCATTAACAGAAATACCTCAGAGAGATGTCCCCATCCTCTGTATTCACAGGACTGTACAGAGGAGAATCTCAGGATCCTACAGGAGCATCAGGTAGATGGGATTTAGGGTCTCACCAATATACCAAAGTGACATTTTACTAAATGACTTGCAGATAAATTGTTTGTGTCTTATACAGTACTCTGATATTCTTCTGTTTAATCTCAATGATATCAGACATTATTAAAGTGTTATTTTACTGTTTTGTGGAATATTTAGGTTGAAGATCTGAATATTCTTAAGCTAGAAATTATAGAGGGAGTAGAAGAGACATTTGTGACTGATATGAAGGCAGAAGATACAGAGGGAGAAGAAGAGACATATGTGACTGATAAGGTAGAAGATGTAAAGGGAGAAGAAGATACGTTTGTGACTGATATGAAGGCAAAAGATCTAGAGGGAGAAGAAGAGACATATGTGACTGATATGAAGGCAGAAGATATAGAGGGAGAAGAAGAGACGTATGTGACTGATATGAAGGCAAAAGATCTAAAGGGAGAAGATATAGAGGGGGAAGAAGAGACGTATGTGAATGATATGGAGGCAGAAGATATAGAGGGAGAAGAAGAGACGTATGTGACTGATATGAAGGCAAAAGATCTAAAGGGAGAAGATATAGAGGGAGAAGAAGAGACGTATGTGAATGATATGGAGGCAGAAGGTATAAAGGGAGAAGAGACGTATATGAGGGGTGATCAGAAGTGTAAGAAGGAGGAAATCCCTACAGATATCAGCATAGGTGAGTAATGAACACTTATTACAGAAAAGAGTCACTACAACAATATATTTCTCTTCCAATCTGGGGGACACTGCTTACTCTGGGTATGGATACTGTGCACTGGAGAAAGCACATAACTAGTTATCTTCCTGAACTGTGGCTCACCAGTCTTAAGTAGGTGCAAGAGCTCTGCTCCTGCACAGGCCATAGCTCTGGCCGCCATTCCTCCTTTTTATCAGGTGGAGTTAGCAGGCTCAATCCAGTGTCTAGAAGATTGAAAAAGGTTCTTTTTAAGGTTTCTTTTACCTTAGGTTGTTTGATTCCACATCAGCCTCTTGCCACAAAAAGCGCCCATCACTTTTCTGGGTATGTTTTTTGGGAGTCTCGGATTCGAAGACCAGTCTGGTTGGGAAGATGTTCCTACCAGACAGAATGGTGAAGAGCTGGCTCACGCGTTTTGCCAGGTTCTCAATCTCTAGAAAGTTCAGTTCCCCTCATGGTGGTCTTTTCTTCCTTATTTAAGCACAAGAAATACACTGCAGTTTTTCCCATTTTTCTGAGGCTTTGGAGGATCCCTGTCTACATCCAAAGATTTTAATGTGCCTCGTAGATTTATTTCTACTAACACTTTTGCTGAAAAAGACACAGCACCATGGGAGGACCCTCCTAGGGCTGCTGTCCATATTGCAAATCTGCCATAAAAAAATGGTATGGACGGGAAGTGTGTGGCCATTCTCTTAGCTGTTTTTGGGATGACTGGGGCCTCTCTTAGACGAGTTTTGGTAAAGGCTTGAGTCAACAAGGCCACAGTCTTGGGCTGCAATTGGCAAATTGCATTCAATGAATGGTTTCTCATCTGATATTCTGCCTTTGGTGGACCAGATTGAGGGAACATTTGTAGAAATGGGGGTTGCTTTCCTGGATTCAAGCTTTCTCTTTGCTTAAGATCTCGCACTTGGCTGTTACTGACCAGGAGGAAAAGTTATCCAGAACAGGTATTTGGAAAGTTATCCATTAGTCCCCTAGAGGTGTTTTTTTTGTTGGGGGGGGGGGCTCTTTTTCTTTTCTTTTTTTAGGACTGTATTATTGTACAGGTTAGGGGAGGTGAAAGTCCATGTCTCCTTGCTTTCCCTCCAAAACCAAAATTTCAGCCAAGGTTTTCTCCCTTTTGCTTTGCTAGTGTCAAGAGCTCCTCCCTCTAGAGGGCAGTTCAGAAATCAGAGGACACTACTGTGGGTGACAAACTTTGACAGATAGATGTCCACTTCCCAGGATAGGGAAAAAATGGTATGACTCTCTTGAGCCCCATCCAAATCCTCCTCTGGTTGGGTCCGCCTTTTCCTTTTTTGGGATGCGTAGCTTTAATTTGTCAGGAATCTGTGTTTCTGAGTAATTCTGCACCTGGTAGATTGTCCCATCATAGGTGTTTTCGAGACTGTCCTTCCAAAAGACCCTATCAGAAGGTAGGCATATATTCAGGGAATCTGGTCTCTCCTGCTGTCAAGGGTCATCATTCAGGTTCTAGATTCACAGTGAGGTTTGGTGCCTTGTTTAAACAAGTTTCCGGTTTGCCAGCTGAATATTTTCTTATAAATAATAGAAATGAAAGCGCTTGTAGAACAGGGGCCCTCATTCAGAGCCGTACGCTCTGAGCAGAGCGCACGCTCTGAATGAGGGCCGGGCTCCATGAAAATGGAGCGTCCTCCTGGACGCTCGTATAGCTGTGGGTCACCACCCACAGGCTATACGAGCGTGCATTGTGATGGCCGCGATGGTCGTGACCATCGCGACCATCGAAATTGCGAGCCGGAGCCTGCGGTTGAGGTTTTCAACCGCAAGCTCCGGAGTGATTTTGGCTCTATCAGAGCCAAAATCACTCCCACTGACATCACTAGTGATGTCAGTGGGCCGGCTTTTGACGGGAGGCGTTCCCGTGGGAACGCCCCCGTCAGGGAGGCACGCCTACCAAAGGGGGCGTGCTGTCAATCAACATTGACAGCACGCCCCCTTTGATCGGACACAACGAGCGAAGGACTTTCCTTCGCTCGTCGCGTCTGGCGCATGCGCACGACGGAGCTCCCTCCGTCGTGCGCATGCTCAGTCCATAACATCGACCCACTTGCGAGCGGACAGCTGCTCGCGAGTGGGTCTGAATCAGGCCCAGTGTGTTTCTGGGTGGCAGATCTGTTCAAGTATAATGAAAATATGTGCAAGTTCAACAACAATTATCACAAATAAAAACCATAAAGAAAATAAAGAAAATAGCCAGACACAGCGTGTTTGGTGACACAGGGCATTCAATACATAAAGAGCAATAAACATGTTGCTATGGTTTATGTGAAAAGTTGTGTTGGCTGAGCTGTCCACCAAGGTCTTACTCCCTGGAGGAAGGCCTTAATATCACCGCTAATAGGGAAAGGTAGGGTGAGAAACAAATTTATTCCTTTTTGAACCTGCCTCCCAAAAAAGGGGCGTGCCTGATCAAAGTTCTGACTAAAGTTCTTGTGAAATTCAGGATATAGAATCGTATATATGTAGCACTGCACATTGAAGCAGTTAGCTTGTTCAATTCCATCACAAATTTGTTATGGAGCTCAACAGAGGCCACTGGAGAGCCATGATCTTCTATGACTACAAGAGTGGTCTACGACAACAGGATTGTTTTGACCGACTGCGAGATGCTTTTGGGGACAAAGCATGGTCTTCTATGACTACAAGAGTGGTCTACGACAACAGGAGAGTTTTGACCGACTGCGAGATGCTTTTGGGGACAAAGCATGGTCCCAAATCACTGTGTCCTTTTGGACCAACTGTGTCACTGTGTGCTTTTGGGGACAAAACATGGTCCCAAATCACTGTCCTTGAGACACGCCTCTAATTTGTCATGCTTGCTGGCGTGCCCTGCACTTACAGAGGTGCTGGACTTCCCCCAAGCTCTCCCCTCTTGGTGAATAGATGCTGTGCGCATCGGGCAGGGAATGATCACCACAACTCTTCACACCCGTGGGACACTGCGCCCTGCAGGCGGGTAAGTATCAGGGCAGCCTGATTTAGCGAGGCGCCGCTAAAACAGCTTAGCGGAAACACTACCGCCATTGCATGCAGTTAATGAGATAAACTGTATCCTGTTTTGAAGCAGAGTAGTTCGCAGACTTCATCTCTGAGACCTTCCATAACCAAATTCTAGCCAGCTGGTCATGGTCCACCCCTCTGTTACAGTTCTTCATACTATCCTTACCGACAGCTTTCCATGCTGTTATTTTGTTTACTACTCGTAAACTTGAATTATCCATATTGTGTACTACTACTACAGACATGGGCATTATGTTAACGTGTGCCATGTGGACAAACAGAAATGTTGACTTGATCATAATGTTGATATGTACCTTATGTCATCATTGTCAACAGTCAAAATGTCAACAAATCATTTTGATGCCATACGAGGGATGTGCAATACGATTCTAGATGCACAAAAAGTATTATATTTACTAATAAAGTAAACACTAAATGTTTTCAAAGTATTCACCAGAGAAGTCTATGCAAAGTTTCATGCACCCAATCCACTTGGTGAAGCAAGTGGACCAGTCCGAAGCAGGCATGTCTTCTACATGCTGGATGAAGGTCTCCACTACAGCTTCCGGTCACTCAAAACGAAATCTATGCATTTTGCGCTTCATTTGTGGGAACATGAAGAAGTCACAGCGGGCCAGGTCTGGACTGTACAGCAGATGACCAAGCTCCAAGATGCATCATGGACCAGAAATCCACCACTGTCCTGGACTTGTGGGCAGGTGCGTTGTCGTGATGGGGAAGGGCACCACGAATAGGAGTTCTTGGACAGCGCCTGGAAATGGCTTCCAGCTCTTGTGGCAGACATTGATTGCATACTAGTCCCCTGTGATGGTGTGTTGCAGCACAAGTGGTACAGTAGCTACATGATCGGTCTTGGCCAAAAAAACAGCCACCATCTGTTTGGCCATGCTGTGCTCATGTCAGAACTTCTGTAGTGGCGTACCTCCAACTGGTGTCCACTGGGCCAACTGTTGTTTGGTCTCGGGGTCAAAACTGTAGATCCAGGATTCATCAGTACTAATGACCTCTCAGACAGAGATTGAGCGACAGCCATCAAACCTCGCCAGCATGTTGCAGCAACAAGTCACCCGAGCCTCCTTCTGCTCACGAGTCAGCTGATGCGGCACCCAGCATGCAAAAACCTTGCTCAGGCCAAACTTTTTATGGAGTATCGAGTAGATGGATCCCGATGAGATGCCAATCTCCCTCTCTGGCGTCCACCTCAACTATGGCCCGCACAGCAGCAACGTTATCCTCAGTGAGTGCAGACACAGGTCAGCCATAGCGTTCTTTTTTTCTATTAGAGCCGAAAGCTCACTGGGGCTTGCGGCAGGCGAGACCCTACCATAAGGGTCTCGTCGCAAGCCCGATGGTTGCGACCATCACCTGGCCGCTCGCTAAAGCTGTGGGTGGTCACCCACAGCTTAGCGAGCGGCCAGGAGGCCGGGTTTTTTAGCAGCTGCCCTGATTCGGAGCGAGCACTCGCTTTTTGCGAGTGGCTCTGAATGAGGCCCATAATGTAGAATGATATATAGTCAGCCATAGCGTTCTTTTTTTCCAGGGACTGTGGAGCTCATTCAGAGTCGGTCATGAGCGCTGAGCGCTCACAACCGACTCGATGTTGCCCCACAGCACATGCGCGAGACCCGGCTAATGACGGGTGCTCCGTCGTTAAGGGTCTCGTAGCAGACGGGGCAAGCTGTCGATGTTGAGTGACAGCTCGCCCCGTTTGCTGGGCGGGACGGAGGCGTGCCCGGCCAAACGGAGTCATTCCAGTCGGAACACTTGCCGTTTGGGGACTGCCCCACTGACATCATTGCTGATGTCAGTGGGGAACTTCCTGCTCAAACAGAGCAGGAAGCTCCCTGGGGCTTACGAGTGCCCAGACCCTACCCTAGGGTCAGGTCGTAAGCCCCGATGGTCGCGATGGTCTTGACCATTGCAACCATCACCCTTGTCGGTCGTTAGAGCTGTGGGTGTTAACCCACAGCTTAATGATCGACAAGGAGGCGGCCGTTCAGGATGCAAGCGGCCGCACTGATTCAGAGCGACCGCTTGCATCTAACGACCGCCTCTGAATGAGGCCCTGTCTCCCTTGCCGAAATTCTGCAAACTACTCAAACACAGTGATTTGGGACCATGCTTTGTCCCCAAAAGCATCTCGCAGTCGGTCAAACTCTCCTGTTGTCGTAGACCACTCTTGTGGTCATAGAAGATCATGGCTTTCCAGTGGCCTCTGTTGAGCTCCATAACAAATTTGTGATGGAATTGAACAAGCTAATTGCTTCAATGTGCAGTGCTACATATATACGGTTCTATATCCTGAATTTCACAAGAACTTTAGTCAGAAATTACAGTCCGCAATCAGACAGTCCGATTGTGTCTACCTATGCACTGCACATCTGGAAACGTATTGCACACCCATCGTATTTAGGGTTATGGTTATGATTAGGGTCAGATGTAAAGTTAGGCTAAAATCGTGAAAATGCTATGTCGATAAATAACCACATCCCGATTGGCAACTGAGTTAAAGACGCTAACAAAAGAATTGTTGCACAAAAGAGTCAAGGAAAGAAAATGCTATCCTGTATAGAAACTTGCTGCTGACAACTGAGGGGTTCTGTCAAACCCTCACAAAAAAATACATAAATAGAAAAAAGTGTCTGCGCTAGTGCCTAGTGTCTAGACACAAATTCCCAAGGCTGATAATTCTAAAATGTATTAACTATATAAATGCATACAAATGCAGTTCAACCATTTAAAACATATACAAAAGTACTCAATTAGCAATATATAACACTGTTATGTTGCCTCTGACCATAGATCACATAGTATCTAGTATAATACAATACCAAAAAAGTCCCAATTGATATAAAGGACAGATATGCGTGATATAGTGACCTTATTGTTTCAAATAGTTCCCATTTATATCACTGATACTCAGTAATGTTCACATAAGCACAGATAGACCTGCAGCACACATAGGGCCTGATTCAGACCGGCTCGCAAGCGGGTCGATGGTGGGGCATTGCGCACGCTCCGGGGCTCGCTACAAACGGGGCGGCTGTCGATGTTGATCGACAGCTCGCCCCGTTTTGTAGACGGGGTGGCTGGACAAACTGAGGCGTTCCTGAAGGAACGCCTGCCGTTTGTGGGCGGCCCTACTGACATCACGAGTGATGTCAGTAGTGAGTTTCCGGCTCTATTAGAGCCGAAAGCTCACTGGGGCTTGCGGCAGGCGAGACCCTACCATAAGGGTCTCGTCGCAAGCCCGATGGTTGCGACCATCACCTGGCCGCTCGCTAAAGCTGTGGGTGGTCACCCACAGCTTAGCGAGCGGCCAGGAGGCCGGGTTTTTTAGCAGCCGCCCTGATTCGGAGCGAGCACTCGCTTTTTGCGAGTGGCTCTGAATGAGGCCCATAATGTAGAATTATATATAGTCACCAAATGAAGTGTGATGAGGGTCCAGCAAACGACTCTGCGATGTAGTGTAAGTCCTTTACAGCTGAATATATCAGCAGCACCTGTACTCTATAGCTTCTCCACGTTCCAGCGTCTCCCCCTACGGTCGCGCCGCACCAGCAGCTCCAGACCAGGTGAGGTGAGTAATTTGGCCGTAGTTCACAGCCCGCAGTGTTTACCGTCTGCAGATGTTCCACGTGTTGGTATTATGCGGTCTCAAAAATAAAAATGGCCACTAATGTCCACAAGTGTTGTAACCCAATAGCAGGAGGCAAATATAGGGATTAATGCAGTCCACAGTGTATAAACTCTTGACGCGTTTCTCCCCTTTTCAAAAGGCAATAGGACAAAAAAAAAGAGTGTCCACAAAAGAGTGTCTAATAGTACAATGGGAATCATGGGTCAGCGCAGAATATTAATATGCTAATAATATGACCCAAAATGGGTGAAATCTGTGGGTGGACATTACTCTAGCACTGGCTATTTATTGTATTTCAGAGGTGCTAATAGTTCTGGTTAGGGAAAGACACCAGGCTTTATCTTACTATTATCGTTTAGTGTGGGATATATTGTTCAGCTGACAGCAGAGATATAACCAATTACTTAACAATGAACTAAAACGACGGAACTGTTACTTATAACACAAATTCTGATAACCTGTGTAAGGATTCTCCTGTAAGTACAGTATGTAAGTGACCATTACTCTAACAATGGAAGCAGTGTAATGACTGTCACAGGCAGATCACTGGGATATAAGCTCACACATTGTGAATAAAGATTGTTCTCTAACAGCCTCATATTTTGAATCAAAGGTGTAACTAGGGTCTTTGTTGCCCAAACCAGGATGAACAATCCCCCCCCCAAGTGTGTGTGCATGCACCAAAACTGGGCATGGCCACTGAAAAATGGGGGCATGTCAACATGACATGTCACCATTTCTCATCACTCTGGGAGCATTCCTTTCCATTCCATATGCACCTTACCTATATGGTGGTTTCTCACAAAAGGGGAACCTCGGAAGAAATGTATCCTCCCTGGGTAGACTGCGTCTTCAGTCAGTATTCATTATTCATGTAGGATATCATGGTCCGTAAGATACCTGTTTGTGTAGGAATATTACCAAGGTCATCATCATACAACAATGGATCAACCAGACTTGTGCCCCTTTCGTCTCTCAGCCACACATCTCTCCCTGCATCTCTCAGCCACACCATCATCTCCACCTACATTTCTCAGCCATACCATCATCTTCCCCTGCATGTGTCAGCCACACCATCATCTCCCTGCATTGTATCTCAGCCACACCATCATCTCCTCCCTGCATCGTATCTCAGCCATACCATCATCTCCCCCCTGCGTCTCAGCCACACCTTTATCTCCTTGTATCGTCTCTCAGCCACACCATCATCTCCACCCTGCGTCGTCGATCAGCCACACCATCATCTCATCCTTGCATCGTCTCTTAGCCACACCATCATCTCCCAGAGTCTCTCAGCCAAACCATCATCTCCTCCCTGCATCTTTCAGTCACACCATAATCTCACCACGGCATCATCTCTAAGCCACACATCTCTAAGTCACACCATCATCTCCCCACTTAATCATCTCAGCCACACCATCATGTCCTCCTTGCATTGTCTCTTAGCACACCATCTCCTCCCTGCGTCTCAGCCACACCATCATCTCCTCCCTGCGTCTCAGCCACACCATCATCTCCTCCCTACATTGTATCTCAGCCACACCATCATCTCCCCCCTGTGTCTCAGCCACACCATTATCTCCTTGTATCGTCTCAGCCACACCATCATCTCCACCCTGCATCTCAGCCACACCATTATCTCCTCGCATTGTCTCTCAGCCACACCATCATCTCCCTGTGTCTCAGCCAAACCATCATCTCCTCCCTGCATCTTTCAGCCACACCATCATCTCCCTGCATCATCTCTAAGCCACACCATCATCTCCCCACTGCATCATCTAAGCCACACCATCATCTCCCCACTGCATCATCTCAGCCACACCATCATCTCCCCACTGCATCATCTCCCCACTGCATCATCTCTCAGCCACACCATCATCTCCCCCCTGCATTTCTCAGCCACACCATATTCTCCCTGCATCTCTCAGCCACACCATCATCTCCTCCTTGCATCATCTCTCAGCCACACCATCTCCCTGTGTCTCTCAGCCAAACCACCATCTCCTCCCTGCATCTTTCAGCCACACCATCATCTCCCTGCATCATCTCTAAGCCACACCATCATCTCCCCACTGCATCATCTCTCAGCCACACCATCACCTCCCTGCATCATCTCTAAGCCACACCATCATCTCCCCACTGCATCATCTCAACCATTATCTGTCAGCCACACTATCATCTCCCCACTGCGTCTCTCTGCCACATCATCACGTTCCGTCTGTTCTCTCACCATCCCCCTTTACTCTGTCTCTCAGCTTCCCCCTTCACTCTGTATCTCTGTCTCCCACTCCCTTCACGCTGTGTCAAACAGCCTCCCCCTTCATTCTGTGTCCCTCTATGCCCCCCTTCATTCTGTGTCTTTGTGTGCCCCTACCCCTAATTCTGTGTCCCCCCTCAGTTCTTTCTCTCTTTTTGTTTCCCCCCTTCCCTGGTAACTACCAGCCGCCCTCACCCTCTGCCTTCTGTCTGGCTCTTCCCGGCAGGACAGGGAGTATGACCGCACTTCCCAGCAAGGTTAGAGGTGCAGTCATGCTACCGAGCACCATGGGCCTTGCCCAGCAGCACAAAGGCGAGTCTGTGGTGGGCAGTACTGGGAGCTGTGTTAATCCGCCTCATATATCACTGTATGGTCCCTTCCCTCAATGTAATAATAGCACATATCAGTGTGTGCTGGGAGATGTGTTATTCCCCCTCATATCACTGTACATTCCTCTCCCCCTACATAATATAATCTATACAGAACACATTACCTGGCTCCGGCTGTGTCAGGAATATCTACGATAAAATGGCAGCTAAAGTCCCTGTGGCCCGCACCCTTTGCTCTGTCACTGGAAGATTATAAGAACTACTTCACAGGAGACTGTGAAGTAGCTTCATATAGTTAGAATTCACAGGCTTTCACTGTAATCACATTGGTAAGGTGCTATACTGTGAGGTGCTAATTCGAACCCTAGCTGTGACTGTATTTTAAATTAAGGAGAATGTGAAGTATCTGAGAATTCACAGGCTTCCCTTGTAATAGTAGATGGCTTCATTGGTAGGGTGACTGACTGTAAAGTGTAAGGTGATAAGTTTGAATCCTAGCTATGACTGTACTTTAAATTAAGGAGAATGAGTAGCTTGATATAGTTAGAATTCATAGGCTTCCCTTGTGATAGCAGATGGCTCCATTGGTAAGCTCTCTGATTGCAAAGCATGAAGTGACAGGTTTGAATCCCAACTTTGGGTCGTATTCAATTAGAAGCGAAAAGCCGTTTTTGCCCATTTTTTGGTGAAAATTTCACCTGAAAATTTATCTCTGTATTCAATTCCAGTCCGTTTTCGCCTATGCGAAAAGTCAATGCATTGAAATAAGCAAAAAATAAGTGCAAAATCTATATTTTGGGGTACAGATGTTGGGAAACCACCCAGAACCCTTGGTACAACCACCCCTCCCCAAAGGATAATTCACTAAATAAACGGAGAAAAAAATCCCGGTACACCCCAAAAAAGTCTGAAATTTGGGATGAAAATGGGAAAAGTGGGGGGACAACTTCAAAAACTAGCGAAATAAGCTTCTGGGGGTGCTCCAAGAAGGGGCCAAGTGTTTCTGGGATTGCAGGTGCTTGTATGACTGAGGAATTTCACTTTTTCTAAAACTCCACTTTAGAGATATAAAAATATGCTAGCACCCATTTTCATGCACCCCAAATTTGGTGGGACTACTTATTTTCTCCAAAAAACACTGCTTTATGCCATTCTTCACCACATTTACCTAGATGCTAATAGCAAGCAATTACCACCACTTAAGTACCCTAACTAGTTCAATTAGGGCTAATACTAAACTACCATAATGATTTCCAAAGTCAGCCCATCTTTTTCTGGGGTACCCAGTGATTCCCCCAATTCATCCTGCAGTTTTCGCCTGGTTCACATTCGCCGGGTCCCGTTTTCGCCTGTTTCGTAATTGAATACGGAGTAAATCGGGAGCACGTATAGAAAGTTTTTGCCTCCAAAACACGCGAAGGCGGCGAAAAGTCGGGTAGGCGGAACTGTTTAGCCGAGGCAAAACTACATTTATACGGGCCCATGACTGTATTTTGAAATGTGAATATGACTGAAGGGGAGGAGATGTAATCAGATTCAGATAGGAGATGCCGGGACTCACAGAGCAGGAAGCTACATTGCCGGTGGAGCAGGTATGCCGGTGACACCCCCACGTTTTGCTGCGCCTGCCACGGCACCCAGGGCATGTGCCCTGCTCGCCTCACCCTAGTTATTCTAATGTTCTGAATATATAGCTCCCTACAAGGGGCACACCTATATTATTGTTGTAGTGTCCCTTAGACTAGGAGTTTACTAATACTGCCGTTCTGTCACTTACCAGTGTTATACGGATTGCTCCAAGTGATGCAGATAAAGGACTATAACACAGCATAACAGGGACAATGAAAAGGAGACAGATACCCACCAAGTTCTAATACACAATCTTATTCATAATTTGCTTCTTGCTCAATATTTCTAATTTTTACATTTGCTGTTATTTTATTTTGAAGTTATAGAGAAATGGTTTTATAGTAATATACAGTGCATCCGGAAAGTATTCACAACGCTTCACTTTTTCCACATTTTATGTTACAGCCTTGTTCCAAAATGGAATAAATTCATTTTTGTCCTCAAAATTCTTCATACAGTACCCCATAATGAACACGTGTAAAAAGTTTTTTTGAGATTTTTGCAAATTTAATAAAGAAAAACACTAAGAACTCACATGTACATAAGTATTCACGGTCTTTGCCATGAAGCTCAAAATTGAGGCTCATCCTGTTTCCACTGATCATCCTTGAGATGTTCCTACAGCTTAATTGGAGTCCACCTGTGGTAAATTCAGTTGATTGGACATGATTTTGAAAGGCATACACCTGTCTATATAAGGTCCCATACTTGACAGTGCATGTCAGAGCACAAACCAAGCATGAAGTCCAAGGAATTGTCTGTAGACCTCCTGAGTCAGGATTGTCTCGAGGCACAAATCTGGGGAAAGGTACAGAAAAATATCTGCTGCTTTGAAGGTCCCAATGAGCACAGTGGCCTCATCATCCGTAAATGGAAGAAGTTCGGAACCACCAGGACTCTTCCTAGAGTTGTCCGGCCGGCCAAAATGGGTGAATGTGGGAGAAGGACCCTAGTAATGGAGGTGACCAAGAACCCGATGATCACTCTGTCAGAGCTACAGCATTCCTCTGTGGAGAGAGGAGAACCTTCCAGAAGGACAACCATCTCTGCAGCAATCCACCAATCAGGCCTGTATGGTAGAGTGGCCAAACGGAAGTCACTTCTTAGTAAAAAGCACATGGCAGCCCGTCTGGAGTTTGCCAAATTGCACCTGAAGGACTCTCAGACCATGAGAGACAAAGATTGAACTCTTTGGCGTGAATGCCAGGCATTATGTTTGGAGGATTTCAGGCACCGCTCATAACCTGGCCAATACCATCCCTACAGTGAAGCATGGTGGTGGCAGCATCATGCTGTGGGGGTGTTTTTCATCGGCAGGAACTGGGAGACTAGTCAGTATAGAAGGAAAAATGAATGTAGCAATGTACAGAGACATCCTGGATGAAAACCTGCTCCAGAGCGCTCTTGACCTCAGACTGGGGCGACGGTTCATCTTTCAGCAGGACAACGACCCTAAGCACATAGCCAAGGTATCAAAGGAGTGGCTTCAGGACAACTCTGTGAATGTCTTTGAGTGGCCCAGCCAGAGCCCAGACTTGAATCCTATTGAACATCTCTGGAGAGATCTTAAAATGGCTGTGCACTGATGCTTCACATCCAACCTGATGGAGCTTGAGAGGTGCTGCAAAGAGGAATGGGCAAAACTGGCCAAAGATAGGTGTGCCAAGCTTGTGGCATGATATTCAAAAATACTTGAGGCTGTAATTGCTGCCAAAGGTGCATCAACGAAGTATTGAGCAAAGGTTGTGAATACTTATGTACATGTGATTTCTTAGTTGTTTTTTTTTATGAAATTTGCAAAAATTGGGGAAAAAAATTTTACACGTCATTATCGGGTATTGTGTGTAGAAATTTGAGGACAAAAATGAATTTATTCCATTTTGGAATAAGGCTGTAACATAACAAAATGTGGAAAAAGTGAAGCATTGGGAATACTTTCCTAATGCACTATAAATTGTATTTTACAAGATTGAGTTGTTAGTGCACTCCATTTCTAACATCTGCTTTATGATATATAGCTAATAGTTTAATTTCATTTTGTGAACTACAATTAACTGAACATCTTGACCTCACTAATAGTATGAACATTTCCAACAGATGGACACAAACGCAGGAAGACCTCAGAGGGAGATCTCAGTTTGGCTCCAGATTTTAAAAACGAAAATATCACACAAGATTCTCCAGGAGAATTCCCCATTACCCTAAATATACACCCAGTACCATACAGTGCTGATATATCTGATCCCTCTAATCATGAGGAGTGTTCTCCTGACAACTCAGTTATTGCTACACACAGTACAGCTGATACACATATAATATTTCCATGTTCTGAGTGTGATAAATGTTTTAAACAGAAATCATATCTTGTTATCCATCAGAGAAGTCACACAGGTGAGAAACCATTTCCATGCTCTGAGTGTGGGAAATGTTTTACACAGAAGTCATATCTTGTTACACATCAGAGACATCACACAGGTGAGAAGCCATTTCCATGTTCTGAGTGTGGAAAATGTTTTGTACAGAAATCAAATCTTCTTACACACCAGAGACGTCACACAGGTGAGAAGCCATTCCTATGTTCTGAGTGCGGGCAAAGTTTTATAGAGAAATCAAAGCTTGTTAAGCATCAGAGACGCCACGCAGGTGTGAAGCCATTTCCATGTTCTGAGTGCGGTAAATGTTTTCTAGAGAAAGCAAAGCTTGTTATCCATCAGAGAAGTCACACAGGTGAGAAACCATTTCCATGCTCTGAGTGTGGGAAATGTTTTACACAGAAATCAGATCTTGTTTTGCACCAGAGACGTCACACAGGTGAGAAGCCGTTTCTATGTTCTGAGTGCGGGAAATGTTTTACAGAGAAATCAAATCTTGTTGCACATCAGAGAAGTCACACAGGTGTGAGGCCATTTCCATGTTCTGAGTGTGGGAAATGTTTTTCACAGAAATCAGCTCTTGTTTCGCATCAGAGACATCACACAGGTGAGAAACCATTTCCATGCTCTGAGTGTGGGAAATGTTTTACCAAAAAATCAATGCTTATTAGGCATCAGAGATATCACACAGGTGAGAAATTATATTGATAAGCTGATAGAAGATTAAAACTAGTCACGCAGTATAATATATTATAATCTAGTTAGCACCAACAGATACACTTTAAATAAATGTTACTAACATAAGAATAGAACTTATAACAGTTTCCTTATTCTGTTAGATAATAGCATCCCTCCCCACAATAATAACAAACCATATTATCCTTATATGATGACCTAAGTAACAGTCCCAGAAGTGGCTGGGAGATAAAATGTGGGACATAATAATATTTTGTCATATTCTGTGATCAAAGGTGTGAGATGGTTAATCTAGCTAGTGTCATCAGTGACAGTTTCCTGCGGGGGGGATTCCTTATTTGCTATATATGGGATGGGTGATTAAAGAGGGTTTGAACCATTGCCCCTGTTCCAAATTAGTCTGAGACTCTTTGGCAAATATGGGTTAAAAATGCAAAAATTACATAATTTATGACCAAGTGGACTATTATAACTTAAATATGTGATTTTATTTAAAAAAAAATTAAATACCATATAAATGTCACTACAACTATCTGTGTGTATGTGGTTCCCAGCTGCCTACAGCCAGTAGCCAGCATTGTACCTGTAATTTCCAATGACCGGGGGCTGGTGCTATGGCAGTATCTGTACCAACTGCTTGAAGTGATGGGAACTGGCAGATTGATTTTTATCCAGGAAGATTTTTCCCCACTAACAGCCACAAGTGTTATCCCACTACTGACCATGCCACATATCTGTCCCACCTCTTAGACTGTAAGCTCAGTTATGCAGGGTCATCCTTACCTTTTGTTTCATATCAGTGTATGTCATATGTGTGTATCATGATCCTGTCAGTGTACAGGGCTAAGTAATATGTTGGTGACTGATAAATAAAAGAGAATAATAAATGGAGGATGGTTGTGTAAGAATTATAGCGTAGCACACAGTGGGTGCTGCCATCTGGTGGCTGACACAACATCCATGAGAATACATCCTCTCTATTCACTAGGAGCCTGTGACATCACTGAGGTGCTTAATGTATCCCTCAGCTGTATTCTATAGACTGTCCCCAAATGGCTGCCGGCGCTGTGTGTCAGTAACTTGTGCTATCAGTAGTGTGATGTTGGGATACAGTATATAGAACACTTAAACATTTAGAATATTTTCTTATTCATCCTATGGGGGACACTGGATACACTTATGGTTATAAAATGCAGACACAGGAGCTTGGGCAGTGTAATGTTACCAGCAACAGCTCAAAGCTCCTCCACCTTTATACCTCCATTGACTGTCATGTTTTCTTTACTATTATTACTACCATAGAATCATTCTACAGCTGCTTCTAAGGATGCCTGGCATGGTACGCAGAGCTTCTATGATCGGAACTTCCTGCCTTTAGGCTGTCATATGATTGGCTGAGATGGCGTAGCTCGTCAGGGCACGGTGTTTGTCTCAGGCTGTTGTGGAGCTCACGCAGCTTGTCACACACCCTAGGAAGCTGATCAGTGACTCTTCCCCCTCTACTCTCATGGCTGCCACGGATAGCATCCTGTCTTCTTCTTGAGACCCCTAACTATCTGGCAGAGCCGTAACTACACTTTTGGTGCCCTGTGCCAGAAAGAGCATTGGCGCCTCCGCATTTCTCAAATAGGGACATAAAGTACCCAAAAAAGGGTCATGGCCTCATGGGGAAGGACCAGGGAAGAGATAGGGGAGGCCAGGAGATGCTGGAGCTGAAATAAGAGGAAGCTACAAGTGAGAATGATAAACAGAAAATTGACAGGCCTGAACAGCGCCCCTTGTCCTGCGGTGCCCTGTGCCATGGCACATGCCGCACTACCCTAGTTATGGCCCTGCTATCTGGCAGAAGCCAATATTTATGTGGGCCTACTGGAAACTATAATTTTAGCCTCCGCAATTTTGGCATTACTTTAGACTTAAATGAAACATGCAGAGTGCAAGAGGACTGTGGAGTCCCTTGCATACTCTGGGGTGGACTTCTGCAGTCCCAAACTGGATAAGTTAATTTTTCTGGCCATAAAGAGAAACTGTTCTTTTCTCCCTGTTAATGCTCCTAGATGAAAGCGCTCCAGGTTTTGATCCTTTATCCATTTGGGAAGATGAAGATGCAACCTCCAAAGAGTCAGCAGTATGAACCTTGAGGAGGACTGTAGAGAGGAAAACAGGCTTGGGCAGCTTGGCATTTAGCTCTTAAGCCTAACAACCAACAGCATAATAGGCAGTTGGCCCTCCGGGTACCTCCTTTGATCATAGCCAATATTGCTTCTCTTCCTAGACCAATAATTCAATCCCATCACAGGTGCCAAGATGAGAGATGTCGGATACATCCATAGATCTAATGAATTTGCTGTCCAGACAAATTTTCACTACGAGTCTTCATGCTAGCCAACCAAGAGTGTTCTGCTGTAAGTGAAACCATTCATTCCCTATTTTCATTTCATCTTTAGTTATTATTCCATTCATGCACCATTAGAAGGGATTACTGGTCCGAAAACCAAATGGCTCCTTTCGACCCATTCAGATCATGAAATCCCTAATCCAGTTGCAGGTGGACAAATTCAAGATGGAGTCCTATCATTCAGTTATCAACATCATAGAATAAGACGAGATATTGGTGTCCATTGACAACAGGGATATGTACTTGTGTTTTTCAATCTGGGAGGGACAACGGTGTCTCTTACTTTTCAGCCTGACTAAAGTCCCAAAGATGGTCACACATAGCAAGGAAGTGTTGGCTTCTCAGGTCCAGGGAAAGGGGGACTGTCATCCCTTACCCGAGAGATCTGCTTATCAAGATGGACGCCTCAGACCTGCTGCAGGCTCATGTTCTGGAGACAGCCTGGACATTGGCATTTCACAGCTTGGTTATCAGATACACACATCTCACATCTTCCCAGGGAATCCCACAGATGTAATACTTTTGTTACCCATTATGCCAGTGTTGGATGTAAGGTGGACCTGGCTACTGAGTGACCCTTCCCTTAGGGCAGATTTGGGGGTATGCAATCGGGAAGCCGACTGCCTAAATACCGACAACCGGCTTCCCGACTGTCATATCCTGGCAAGGGTGAAATGCCGGGCGTCTAGATGTAGACGCCCGCATTTCCCCGACGCCGGGAGACCGGTGCCCGGCATCCCGATCGTAGTGATGCCGGGCGCCGTGAGCGGACAGCTGCGGGGGGGAGGGTTAGGTTTAAGGCTCCCGGGGGGGACTTAGGGTCAGGCACCCCCCCGGGAGGGTTAGGGTTAGGCTAGGGGGAGGGTTAGGGTTAGGCACCCCTGGGGGGGACTTAGGTTTAGGCAGCGGGGAAGGGGGTGGTTAGGGTTAGGCACTTAGAGGGGGGATTAGGGTCAGGCACTTGGGGGGGGGGAAGTTAGGGTTAGGTTAGTAGATACTCACCTATCCACGATCGGGATTTCCAGTGCTGTCAGGCTTCCGCTGCTCGGAACTCTGCTCATGTCGGGCTGCTGCTGTCGGGAATCATACCAATTCCGATTTGGGAAATCCCCAGAGTATCCAGTGTCCGAATGAGAAAATAGAATTTCTGTACTTAAGTTTGATTTTATTCTATAACTACATTTTATTCTTTATGTAGTGAATAAGTATATGAAATAATTTGTAT
Organism: Taudactylus pleione; assembly: GCA_031769625.1. Taxonomy (NCBI): domain Eukaryota; kingdom Metazoa; phylum Chordata; class Amphibia; order Anura; family Myobatrachidae; genus Taudactylus; species Taudactylus pleione. Next base: position 764,717 of record JAUIMM010000799.1, on the reverse strand, counting down.
ACAATTTCACACTTGTAATAAATTACTGTTTATAATCACATATGTAATTACAATACTATGAACATGATGTACAATTGTATGGTCTGTAAATAAAAAAGTGATAAAATCTATAATTATCAACCTAGTGGACGTCCTGTTATTAAGAGAATTTCTTAAGAATATAAAAAGAAAATGAATGGGGACAGCTGGTAGTAATATGGAGGAGCTAGTACGTGTGGGGGAATCTCGTGCACAATGAAAGGTGGTAATATATTTTATTATTTGCTGTCAGTGGTGCTCTAACAGGTTCCCATATAGTGGTGTATGCTGGGATTCCATCCAGCTCTTCCACATTGTCATGTATCCCGGCTATATAAGGTGTGATGTAATTTCTTAGGCTTCTATGTACATGTTCTCAGCACCGTTACTATTCCAGTCTCTAACCTGAGCTGCGTGTTCTTCCTATATAGAGATGATGACATTCAGTAAGCTTTTACCATGATGCCCTGGGGACAGGACACGTTAGAGAATAGGGGGTAACTTGCTGGATAATCTCTGTGGTTTTGGAATGAAAGCTGACACTGATGAGCAACAAGCCATATTTATTACATCCAACACAGACCTTGGTATGGATCTAGCATTTTTTTTAGAATTGAGTGCTTTTATATATATATATATATATATATATCACACTCGTCTTGTGGGATCTATTTTAAAGCATTCCTTGATAAAGATTGAAACATGTCGGTATAGGAGAGCATAGAGCCGCTGAGGCCACCTTGCGGAGCCCACCCTGTATGATTGGAGATATGCTTTAAAACATGTTCAGGTGATTGTCCAGACACACCACAATGAAATGTGGCTCTATACCAGTATAAGTTATTCCCCTTTTGTCTGGTGGTCCGTGATGCTGTTATATTGTCAGCCCACAAGGTATGTAGATGTGCTGGCTAGAGGTGTCTTCTATTCCCGAATAACCTGGGGAGAATTAGTTCCATCCGCCCAGATACATCCCAGGGGACACTGCAGGTGACAACCTTGATGGTAAGAGGAGAGCACTGGATGACTGAGGGAGAGCCGCTGATATTAGCGCTGCCTCTAGGTACATGGTGCCGGCCGGCTAGATGTCAGCAGATACTGAGGATGGCTCCTGTAACAGTAGTGAGGGTGGAAGGTAAGGAAACCTCCAATGACTGCAGGCGGCAGATCCCTCACACATTTCTCTGTTACCAACACACGGATTCTTCATAAGGAAACTGAGTATTATGTTTGCACAGCGGGATGTTTATATATCAGATTAACCCAACGAGTTACTTGCAGACGAGCTGAGCATTCATGTTATGTTCACCTGTTGTGTGGGGAGCTACACTATGTGGGGATATATATTATGTAGGGAACTATACTATGTGGGGAGATATATTATGTAGGGAACTATACTATGTGGGGAGATATATTATGTAGGGAACTATACAATGCGGGGAGATATATTATGTAGGGAACTATACAATGTGGGGAGATATATTATGTAGGGAACTATACTATGTGGGGAGATATATTATGTAGGGAACTATACAATGCGGGGAGATATATTATGTAGGGAACTATACTATGTGGGGAGATATATTATGTGGGGGGCTATACTTTGTGGGGAGCTATACTATGAGGGGAGCTATATCCAAGGTAGAGATATATAGGGACCTATACTATGTGGAGGAGCTACACTATGTGGAGAAAGATACTATGTGAGAGATATGTGGGGGGCTATACTATGTAGGGAGGTATATTATGGAGGCAGCTATACTATGTAGGGAGGTATATTATTGAGGCAGCTATACTATGTAGGGAGGTATATTATGGAGGCAGCTATACTATGTAGGGAGGTATATTATGGAGGCAGCTATACTATGTGAGAGATATGTGGGGGGCTATACTATGTAGGGAGGTATATTATGGAGGCAGCTATACTATGTAGGGAGGTATATTATTGAGGCAGCTATACTATGTAGGGAGGTATATTATGGAGGCAGCTATACTATGTAGGGAGGTATATTATGGAGGCAGCTATACTATGTAGGGAGGTATATTATGGAGGCAGCTATACTATGTAGGGAGGTATATTATGGAGGCAGCTATACTATGTAGGGAGGTATATTATGGAGGCAGCTATACTATGTAGGGAGGTATATTATGGAGGCAGCTATACTATGTAGGGAGGTATATTATGGAGGCAGCTATACTATGTAGGGAGGTATATTATGGAGGCAGCTATACTATGTAGGGAGGTATATTATGGAGGCAGCTATACTATGTAGGGAGGTATATTATGGAGGCAGCTATACTATGTAGGGAGGTATATTATGGAGGCAGCTATACTATGTAGGGAGGTATATTATGGAGGCAGCTATACTATGTAGGGAGGTATATTATGGAGGCAGCTATACTATGTAGGGAGGTATATTATGGAGGCAGCTATACTATGTAGGGAGGTATATTATGGAGGCAGCTATACTATGTAGGGAGGTATATTATGGAGGCAGCTATACTATGTAGGGAGGTATATTATGGAGGCAGCTATACTATGTAGGGAGGTATATTATGGAGGCAGCTATACTATGTAGGGAGGTATATTATGGAGGCAGCTATACTATGTAGGGAGGTATATTATGGAGGCAGCTATACTATGTAGGGAGGTATATTATGGAGGCAGCTATACTATGTAGGGAGGTATATTATGGAGGCAGCTATACTATGTAGGGAGGTATATTATGGAGGCAGCTATACTATGTAGGGAGGTATATTATGGAGGCAGCTATACTATGTAGGGAGGTATATTATGGAGGCAGCTATACTATGTAGGGAGGTATATTATGAAAAAGAGGGGGGCCCTAACTGCACAGGTTGTGCAGATGTTAGTATAAAGATATTAGTGTATAGATAGAGAGAATTTATTAATGATTACTGTTTTTTTTTATAGACTGGTAGTGATTCTAAACAATACTGTATAAACTAAGAAAATCCCTCTGTGGGATCCTCAGATAATGGGTAGAATCCTAGTTTACCAGTGGTGCGCTCCAGAGTCTTAAATTCAATGATCTAGAAATATCCAAGAGAAAAAGGATTCTGTTTGGGGGGACACTTACAAAAAGGAGCTAAACTATGTGGGGGGCTTTACTATGTGGGGAGTTATACTATGTGGCAGTAATACCCCCATAGGGACACCAGCCTGTAGTCACCACTCTCCCCCCTGTGTGGTAATAGGCAGCACTAATAGTAACACTGTATAATAATGCCTCAGTGACATACAGGACATCAGGTGTCTATGGCGGAACTGCCAGTCCCTACTTGTTCTCACCTGGATCAGGTTACACACAAGACTTCTGGTCTGTGTGGTCCACCTGACTTTCTCTCTGTGTTCCATTCGATATTCGGTTGTGCGTTCCATCTGACTTACGGTCCGGAAAGGGATTTATTCTCTATCAACATCCGGGTCAGTGCTGAGAAGAGAGGAGACATCGCTGTGTCTGGGAGCCGGTAATGAATGCTATTATGCAGGAGGAGCAGCCTGTGGTGTCCTATTATTATACAGGGGTGCAGCTTGTGGTGTCCTGTTATTATACAGGGTGAGCAGCCTGTGGTGTCCTGATATTATACAGGGGGAGCAGCGTGTGGTGTCCTGTTATTATTATACAGGGGAGCAGCATGTGGTGTCCTGTTATTATACAGGGTGAGCAGCCTGTGGTGTCCTGATATTATACAGGGGGAGCAGCGTGTGGTGTCCTGTTATTATTATACAGGGGAGCAGCATGTGGTGTCTTGTTATTATACTGGGGTAGCAGCCTTCGGTGGCTTTATTATTATAATTGGTACTTGTGTACTTTACAGATTCATTGCAGAGAGAACCCAAGTGTCCTACACTCATTATTATTATCAATCATGGTAATGTCTAAATCCCCTTCACGGAGAGGACCCTGATGTCATCAGCCAGTGTCCAGCGTCATTCCCTACCTTCCAAGTGGGCATAGAGGGGGAATATAACCTTGTAGAAAGCGTAGCGAGCCACCAAGCCTTTAGCATGGCGAGCGGACAACTTTCTTCTTTAGGTGGGGACAACTATCAGTACTTGTGTACGTAAAGTATAAAAGTACCATTTAAAACATTAATTTGGTTATCTCTGCAATGAGTCCATAAAGTACACAAGTACATTATAATTATACAGGGGAGCAGCCTGTGGTGTCCTGTTATATTTATTTTTATACAGGGGGAGCATCCTGTGGTGTTCTGTTATTATTACAATACAGGGGAGCAGCCTGTGGTGTCCTGTTATATTTATTTTTATACAGGGGGAGCATCCTGTGGTGTTCTGTTATTATTACAATACAGGGGGAGCAGCCAGTGGTGTCCTGTTATTGAAATTATACATGGGGAGCAGCCTGTGGTGTCCTGTTATTATTACAATACAGGGGAGCAGCCTGTGGTGTCCTGTTATATTTATTTTTATACAGGGGGAGCATCCTGTGGTGTTCTGTTATTATTACAATACAGGGGGAGCAGCCAGTGGTGTCCTGTTATTGAAATTATACATGGGGAGCAGCCTGTGGTGTCCTGTTATTAATATTATATAGGGGGAGCAGCCTGTGGTGTCCTGTTATTATTTACTGGAGAAGCCTGTCGTGTCCTTCTATTTCTATGCAGCAGAAGCAGCCTTTGGTGCCCTGGTATTATGCAGGAGGAGCAGCCTGTGGTGCCCTGGTATTATGCAGGAGGAGTAGCCTGTGGTTTCCTTTTTTATTAATGTCCTGTTACTAGTATACAGGGGTAGAAGCCTGTGTTGTGTTTTTGCTGTTATTTATTATTAATATAATAATACAGGGGGAGCAGCCTTTGGTGGCCTGTTATTATTACTATTATACAGGAAGAGCAGTGTATTATTATTATCATCAATTATATAATATGTAATTGTGAGGAATGAATATATTTTTCAATTTCTAGTATATATATATTGTGATAACTTGGGGTAATTAGCTCTATAGATTGGAGTCCACACATGGCATTCCAGTAAAATAAATGGGATGGTGCTTTACTTCCAGAAGGGAAATCAGGTACAACACAAAGGAACAGAAAATAATAAACAACCTAGCCCCTGTTTAGGGCGTCTAACTCACTTCTTGAGCCCTATCGTGGTGCAGCTAGTCTGCCAACAAAGTCTCTGCCTGCTTCTCTGCAGGTCTATAGCCAGCTCCAGCCTGGCTTGGCTGCCACAGCTACACAAACACAGTCCTGGTGGCCTTCCCTGTATCCTACAGATATAGGCCCTGGCTTCCTCAGCCTGCAGCTTCACTGCTTTATTGTCACTCAGTCTGAGAGTTTATGGTCCCCCCTAGCCTCCTGCAAGGTCCAGACACAGGCCTCCTGGCCCCCAATGCCTTGCTCAGGTTCACTGGGCTCTCTGGCTGCCACAGTCCCACATGGACTATCTCCAACAGCAGCCTGACTGGTCTGCCTTCTCATCAGCCCACACCTGAGCTCTCTCCACAAGGCAGCCACAGGTGTATCACAACTCAGTATTAATACCCTGTGTGGGAGGATCTCTTCAACCCCACACCGAATGGCGTTGGTGAGCAGCAGAATCAGTGTGGGGTTGGAGAGATCCTCCCACACAGAATCTGCTGCTCACCAACGCCATCTCTGGTGACACTGCCAATATATATATATATATATATATATATATATAAGTGAGAAGGTGTGTGTGTCTCTTTGTCTTTTATGCACGGCTATGTTTGTAGTTCATCAAGACCATGGAGGAGTTCATCAAGACCATGGAGGTCAACATAGTGCCCACTAAGTAGGCTGTGGAGTCTCTGATTTGAAATTTTGGTATTTAACAAGTTCACTCAGGATGTTTTCCAGTGCCTAAAACTGCAATGATGTGAAGGCACAGGCTGATATGTACCAGGGTGGGTCAGGCAGCAGAGCTCCAAAGAGCAGTGAGTCGGAGGATCAACTGTCACACTGCACCTGCACTGACAGTTACTCATTTCCTCATACATTCTCATATGCCATGCTCTCCAATGTTGGTCTGCAATGAAGAAAATGAAGGCTGTAGATGTACTTCAGGGTCCATTCTTCAACCCGGGCAACGCTGTGTATCCCAGCTAGTATATATATATATATATAATATATATAAGTAGAGCCCAAAGTATCCCCAATCTCCTCAATTTGTAACTAATTTTAATTGGAGCAAATTTGTATCAGAGGCCCTATACTCCAGGCCATGAGTTACAGTGGTGTAACCTTTAGCAATACAGCATTGTGTGAGTCACTTAGAGTCTTATACAGCTCCTGTGACCAGGGCTCTATAGCTCTGGGAATAGAGAAGGACCTAACGGTGACTCAGCGCTTCGTATCCTCCTATAGGCCTGAGTCAGAGGCGCAGGCAGATGATGTTCGGTTGCAATTTCTCACGGATTCGCAACTACAAAATATGGAAATAGGAGTTTAGGCATTCTCCTTGTGCACTACCGTGCAACACGCTCTTTGCATATTCGAGCAATGCTAAATTGTGCTGGTGGATCCAAAATATGCCCGTAAACCTCCCGCAACATGCTCTTGACACTTTGGGGACTATTCAGACCCGGATGCTAAGCTGCGCTCTGTCGCAGCCAAAAGGGGAATGGGTATGCAAATTCCACGATCGCACTGCCTGGGTTAAGGACGCCCTCTATGTCTTAGAGAGCAACGGCAGAGTGAGCACACGCCAGTCTTAAAACGCCCACTTTTCTTTCTTAGGACAAGTCATCTCCAGGAAGTGTATGAATAATCAGTAACATCGAGAGCCATCGGAGCTGCACGCAGTGCTTGAGGTAGACCCTAACCCGCCGCAAGCACTGCAGGTTTGAAATACAACCAAGTGACGTGTACAATGACGCTTCCATGCTAATTATGCACACCCATAAAATGCCGTTTTGGCGCCCAGACACTCCTGCGTTCGCACCACCAATCCCCCGTTCACAAGCACCTTCCCCTGTTACCACCCACAAACAGCGCTGTCACTCAAAGTAGCATCCAGTCTGTGTACTACGAGCGCACGATTCCCGGACACAGTGACTGGTTCGCGCATGTGTATTTTGCCGCATATGCATGCGCAGATGTGCGACAATCACCAATAGTGAGTGATTGCGACTTAGCGCCTGGGTCTGTATCAGGCCCTTTATTTTGCAACGACTTTACGTCACCTCCAAGTCTCCACCCTGAATTGCCCATGGGTCGCAGAATCCGACTCATAATGGTGATGTCATATGCAAATGCTTATGTCATCGCACACTTCAGTTTGCGCGTGCGCATTAGCAATAAATTGCTCAGCTGCGCAAATATTGGTACTGCGTCCACATCTAAAGCAGAACCTATGTTTACATGTGTACTCTGTGGTGTCCGCCACGTGGACGAAACATGTTGGAGCCCTGACCACTACACAAGCCACCAGCCACCTTTCATCAATAGAGCCAGAGGCCAGAAAGATTGCCGGAGGCACAGCGGAGATCGCTGCATGCTGAGCTTCAACCCCCGCTAACAGACTGGGTACAGTCCGCTGACAGCAGAGTGGGAGCGAGTACAGCATCAAGCGGCACATGTTCACCAGCAACAAAGGACAACGCTGCTTTTAGGGTAAGATAGGGACAGTTACCCGTTTGCACTGCACCAAAGCAGCGGGCACCTATCATTCCCACAAAAGGAGTGTAAACATTTATGCTTAAATATCACTGGTACTTTATCATTTTCATTTAATTTTGCACTAGCCACATTTCATTTTTGTTGTTTTATTTTTATTTTATCTTCATTTCTATTCAAAGCAACTCATCCTCTTTTCTTCTTTTTTATTTTATTTAAGTATTTACATACCTCCTTTTTATTTGTTCGTTTGGTATTCACTTTTCTGTGGACCAGCAGGTATCAATAGTAATTAGTACATACAAATCCCCCCCCCCCCCCCCAAAAAGCGCTTCTTGCATTAACCACTTTTACACTATTTCGAGTAGTGACAACAGAAGCAGCTATAAATTTCACAGGTGCGCTACTAGGTTATCAACCAGGATTATTATAATTATACTTACTTCTAGACAGCTGAGGTTGAGATAGGACACTGATTCCGTGAGGATGCATCTGGGAGTGTCACAGTGACATCACTTATACCTATAGTAATAATACAGGGACATGACTGGGGAGGTGAGGGGATCTGGGAGTGTCACAGTGACATCACTTATATCTATAGTAATAATACAGGGACATGACTGGGGAGGTGAGGGGATCTGGGAGTGTCACAGTGACATCAGTTATATCTATAGTAATAATACAGGGACATGACTGGGGAGGTGAGAGGATCTGGGAGTGTCACAGTGACATCACTTATACCTATAGTAATAATACAGGGACATGACTGGGGAGGTGAGGTGATCTGGGAGTGTCACAGTGACATCACTTATATCTATAGTAATAATACAGGGACATGACTGGGGGGTAAGAGGATCTGGGAGTGTCACAGTGACATCACTTATATCTATAGTAATAATACAGGGACATGACTGGGGAGGTGAGGGGATCTGGGAGTGTCACAGTGAAATCACTTATATCTATAGTAATAATACAGGGACATGACTGGGGAGGTGAGGGGATCTGGGAGTGTCACAGTGACATCACTTATATCTATAGTAATAATACAGGGACATGGCTGTGGAGTTGAGGTTTTCTGGGAGGGTCACAGTGAAATCACTTATATCTATAGTAATAATACTGCAACATGGCTGTGGAGTTGAGGTTTTCTGGGAGTGTATGCAGTGATAATTATTGTCTTTTCTAATACACAGGATAATACAGTGGTAAAGAAGATATCCTGTGAGTGTGAGACACCTAGCAGCCATTTCCGTGTGTCAGGAGGACTGAGTAGGACCAGAGGGCCTGATTCTGACCCACTCGCGAGCGCAGGACACTCACAAGCGGGTCTATGGTGCCTAAGGGGGTCATTCAGACCCGCTCGTGAGCGTCAGTACGCTCGCAAGCGGGTCGATGTTCCCCACTGCGCATGCGCACGACGGAGGGAGCTCCGTCGTGCGCATGCGCGAGGCCCGGCGAGCGACGGGCTTTCCATCGCTCCGGGTCTCGCACCAAAGGGGGCGTGCTGTCGATGTTGATTGACAGCACGCCCCCTTTGGTGGGCGTGCCTGCCAGATGGAGGCGTTCCCATGGGAACGCCTACCGTCTGAAGCCGGCCCCACTGACATCACTAGTGATGTCAGTGGGAGTGATTTTGGCTCTGATAGAGCCAAAATCACTCCAGGGCTTGTGGCAGGAAGACCCTAACGCAGGGTCTCCGTCGCAAGTCCGATGGTCAAGATCATCGCGACCATCTTTTTGGCCGCTCGCATATGCTGTGGGTGGTAACCCACAGCTATACGAGCGGCCAGGAGGCCGCTCCATTTTCATGGAGGAGGGCCCTGATTCAGAGCGAGCGCTCTGGTCAGAGCGTTCAGCTCTGAATCAGGCCCTAAGTGCGCATGCGCACAACAGAGGGAGCTCCGTCATGCGCATGCGCGAGACCCGGCGAGCGATGGTGAATCCGTCACTCGGGGTCTCGCACCAAAGGGGGCGTGCTGTCGATGGTGAGTGACAGCACGCCCCCTTTAGTGGGCGTGCTGTCGATGGTGAGTGACAGCACGCCCCCTTTAGTGGGCGTGCCGGGGGCGTGGCTGCCAGACGAGGCGTTCCCATGGGAACGCCTACCGTCTGGGTCCGGCCCCACTGACATCACTAGTGATGTCAGTGGGAGTGATTTTGGCTCTGATAGAGCCAAAATCACTCCAGGGCTTGCTGCAGCGAGACCCTACCGCAGGGTCTCGTCGCAAGCCTGATGGTCGCGATGGTCTTGACCATCGCGACCATCATCATGGACGCTCGCATAAGCTGTGGGTAGTAACCCACAGCTATGCGAGCGTCCAAGATGCCTCTCCAAGAATAGGTAGGAGGGCCCTGATTCAGCGCGACCGCTCTGGTCAGAGCGTCCGGCTCTGAATCAGGCCCAGAGTCCCATCACGGTGCCTCCACCTCACTCACTGATACATGAGACACAATGACCAGAAACTTACCAAGAAGATCATTCAGCTGGTGACTGCTGGGAATGGGGCATTATACAGTAACACCAGGGGATGTGTCTGGGTGATGACTGGAGAGGTGACTGCTGGGAATGGGACATTATACAGTAACACCAGGGGATGTGTCTGGGTGATGACTGGAGAGGTGACTGTTGGGAATGGGACTTTATACAGTAACACCAGGGGATGTGTCTGAGTGATGACTGGAGAGGTGACTGCTGGGAATGGGACATTATACAGTAACACCAGGGGATGTGTCTGGGTGATGACTGGAGAGGTGACTGCTGGGAATGGGACATTATACAGTAACACCAGGGGATGTGTCTGGGTGATGACTGTTTCATTGTGTGTGTCAGGTTCCTATAAGGTGTCAGGATGTCACTGTCTATGTCTCCATGCAGGACGGGGAGTATATAGAGGAACACAGGGGTCTGTACAAGGACGTGATGATGGAGAATCACCGGCCCCTCACATCACTGGGTAAGAGGAGACAGTCATTTATTGTACCGGGGAGAGCAGGTATGGGGGCCCACTATATACACACATCATCTGATAATAACATATATACAATGTACTCAGTCACTGTGTGTCTCCTACAGATGGACCCAGTAACAGAAATACCCCAGAGAGATGTCCCCGTCCTCTTTATTAACAGGATTGTACAGAGGAGAATCACAGGATCCCACAGGGGCATCAGGTAGGTGGGATTTAGGGTCTCACCAATATACCAAAGTGACTGTCTCTATATAATCTGTATAAGCAGCTGTGTGATATTCTACTGTTTCAACTTAATTAATGAATTAAAACATTATTTATATGTTAATATATTTTTTTGTGGATATTTTAGTGTGAAGACCTAATATTAAGGCAGAAGATATAGAGGGAGAAGAAGAGACGTATGTATATTGTGTGTAGGATTATTTAATTTTTATTATCAGTTATTTATATACCGCTCATATTCCACAGCGCTTTACATAGAGAATATTCGGCCATGCACATCCGTCCCTGCACCAGTGGAGCGTACAATCTATATTTCCTACTACATGCTCACACACATACACACTAGGGTTAAGTTTTGTTGGAAGCCAATTAACCTACCAGTATATTTTTGGATTGTGGGAGGAAACCGGAGCACCCAGAGGAAACCCACGCAAGCACAAGGAGAATATACAACCTCCACACAGTTAGGGCCGTAGTGGGCATCGAACCTATGACCTCAGTGCTGTGAGGCAGTGATGCTAACCACTACACCGTCTGTGCTGCCCGATGTGATAAATATGGAGTCTGTGTCAGTTTTCATTCCTAAACCACAGATTATCCAGCAAGTTACCCCCCTAGTCTCTAACAGTGTCCAGTGAAGCCAAATGTGCCTTCCAAGCCAATCTGGGAGTGCTGAGACCATGTACATGGAAGCCTAATCAGTAGCATCACACCTTACATAGCCGGCATACACGACACTGTGGAAGGACTGGCTGGAATTCCAGCATACACCACTATGGGCTCGGTTCAATGCAATGCGAATTGAATAGTCCTGGGACGGAGCTCCCGGAGCTATTAAATTCTACGCACTGTTACCCCGACTAAGGATTTCTCCTCGCATCCCTCCTGAGGTGCGAGCTGAAATCCGATAAAACTTCTGGAGCAATGCGGTTTTCTGCACATAGCTGCAATTAAACACCATGTTTGAGGCGCGACAGGAGTAAGAACCGGAATTCTCCGACAAAACAGAGCAATGAATTGAATCGAGCCCTATGTGGGAACCTGTTAGAGGACCACTGACTTCAAGTAATAACAGATAATATCATATCACATGTCAACGTGCACATGAGATCCCCCCAGCACTTACTATCTCCTCCATATTACTACCAGCTGTCCCAATCATTTCCTTTTTATATTATTAACTTATACTCTTAATAAACACAGGACGTACACTTGGTTGATAATTATAGATTTTACCACTTTTTTTTATCTACTGATCATACAATTGTACATCATGTTCATATATACAGTACACAGTATTATTACATATGTGATAATATATACACAGTAATATTTCATATGTAATAATATATATACAGATTTGTGATTTCAAGTGTGAGATAATATATACACAGAATTGTTATTGCATATGTGCGATATTATATACACAGTATTGTTATTACATATGTGATAATATATACACAGGATTGTTATTTCATGTGTAATAATATATACAAACTTATTTCCTGTACTTTTTTATTGCATAAAGAATTACATTTAAATATACATAATAAAATCAAACTACAGAAATTCTATTTTCTCATTCATCGCATGGTGATGTTGGATACACTGAGGATTTCCCAAAGCTGCCTCTAAGTTAAGGGTCACCCAGTAGCCAGGTGTGCACTACCTTACATCCGACACTGGCATCATGGGTAACAAAAGTATTACATCTGTGGAATTCTGCGGGAAGATGTGAGATGTATGTAACTGATAACCAAGCAATGAAATTCCCATTTCTGGGCTGTTTCCAGAACATGAGCCTGCAACAGGTCTGGGGGGTCATCTTGATAAGGTCTCTCAGGGGAGGATGGCAGACCTTCCTCCCCTGGACCTAAGAGGGACAGCCAACACTTCCTTGTTGTTTGTTACTATCTTTGGGACTGTAGCCAGGCTGAGAAGTAGGGCCTGACACTGAAGGTACAGAATGACAAACATGAGGAGACACCAGTGTCCCTCTCAGATTGGAAAACACAAAGTACAAATCCTGGTTGTCCATGGACACCAATAACTTGTCATATTTTATGCTGTTCATGAATGAAAGGACTCCATCTTAGATTACGGAATTCACGATCTAAATGGGTCGGAAGGAGCCATTTTGTGTTTGGATCAGGAATCCCTTCTAATGGTCCATGAATGAAATAACAACTAAAAATAGCAACTGAATGGCTTCACTTAAAGCATAACACTCTGGTCAGCAGGAAGACTCGTAGTGAAAATTTATCTGGACAGTAAACTCACTAGATCTATGGATGTATCCCTGACATACCTCTCATCCTGGCACCTGTGGTGGGATTGAATTGTTGGTCTAGGATGAGAAGCAATATTGGTGATGATCAACATAGGTACCTGGGGAGCCAACTGCCAATACACCTGCTTGTTGTTAGGCTTAAGAGCTTGATGCCAAGCTCCCTAAGCCTGTTTTCTTCTCTGCATCCCTCCCTAAGGATCAGACTACTGACTCTTGGGAGACTGACTCTTCGCCCTTCCCATATGGACAAAGGAGCAAAACCTGGGACCCTTTGGTCTAGGAGCAATAGCAGGGAGAAAGGAAGTGTTTCTCTTCATGGCCAGATAAATTCACTTATGCAGTTTGGGACTGCAGAAGACCGCCCCAGAGTCCTCTTGGACTTTGCATGTCTCTTTTAAGTTTAAAGCCATAGGTGACAGCATGCCAAAATTGCTAAGGATAAATTATAGTTCCCATTAGGCCTACATAAATGTTGGCTTCTGCCAGATAGAGGCCTCAAGGATATGCTTGCCAAAATCAACATATATAATTTTAGTCTGACAGATTCCAGACTCTCAGTCATTGGCCAAAGTTAAACTGGACCGCTAACTGAGGCCCCGGCATCAGTGTAAATAGTACTGAAGGTGTCCACAATTTTCCTATGCGTGCTCTTCCTTAGCAGAACAGGGTAAATAAACAATTTGTTTCTAATACCTCTACTACAATGAACTATGTGGAAACTCAGGTTCCTCATTGCTGGATGGCATGTACTAGATTGTCCACTCCAGCTTCCTATTGGAGTCCTCATTAAGACATGAGGAAACCTCATAATCAGAGTCTTTCTCCACTTCACCTTACTCTTGGAAGGAATAGACTCAGTCAGACCTTTCCAGATACTATAAAACTGAGAGCGAACATTTCAGAGGTCTAGAAGTGTTATCAGATGTCGCAATCCTCTGTAAGTAAGATAGGTGGACCATGCTTTAAATTGACCTTGCCAGTATTTGAGCCCAGGCTGGCTCATCAGGAGGAGCAAATGAGGACCCAAAAGGGTTCTAGTAGAGCTCACTGGTAGACAGGATGCTATCTGTAGCAGCCATGGGAGGAGTAGAGGACAGAGAGTCTCTGATCAGCTTCCTAGGGTGTGTAGCAAGTTGCGTGAGCTCCACCACAGCCTGAGACAAAGACCTTATCCTGGCGAGCTACGCCATCTCAGCCAATCAAATGGGTGTCTGTAGGCAGGAGGTTCCGATTCTATCAGCTTCCCATTCTGTGCCAGGCATCTTTAGAAGTGGCTGCATAATGCTTATAAGGTAGTCATAAAAGTGTCCTCCATAGGATGAATAAAAAAAATATTCTAAACAATTACGGTGTTCCATATTTCCCAACATCACATCAATGAAAGCACAACAGTCGCCGACACACAGCACCAGCAGCCATTTGGGGCCAGTCTATAGAATACAGCTGAGGGATACATGAGGCACCTCAGTGATGACACAGGCTCCTAGTGAATAGACAGAATGTATTCTCATGGATGTTGTGTCATCCACCAGATGGCAGCACCCACTGTGTGTTACGCTGTAATTCTTACACAACCATCCTCCATTTACTATTCTTTTATCAGTCACCATCATATCACTCAGCCCTGTATACTGAAAGGATCATGATACACACATATAACATAGACTGATATGAAACAAAAGGTAAGGATGACCCTGCATAACTGAGCTTACACTCTAAGAGGCGGAACAGATACGTGGTATGGTAAGTAGTGGGATAACACTTGTGGCTGTTGGTGGGGAAAATTATTCCTGGATAAAATCACTCTGTCAGTTCCCATCTCTCCAGGCAGCTGGTACTGATACTGGCATAGCATCAGCTCCCGGTCATTGGATATTACAGGTACAATGCTGGCTACTGGCTGCAGACAGCTGGGAATCACAGATTGTTGTGGTGACAGTTTTATGACACTTAAATGGGATTTTCTTGAGAATGTTTGAAACAGTTAAAATTGTCCACTTGGTCGCGCAAGATGTCTTTTCTGCTTTTTAATCCATATGTGCCAAAGAGTCTCAGTCTTACTTGGATTGGGGGCAAGGTCCAAATCCCTCCTTAATCAAACATGCCCCCCAAATATAGCAAATAAGGAATCCCCCCCATATAGGAAGCACTGACTGATGGAATTAATTATATAAACCATCTCACTCCAATCACAGAATAAAACAAAACAAGATCATGTCCCACATTTTATCTTCCAACCACTGCTGGGAATCTATGTTACTTTAGGTCATTATGTAAGCATAATATGGTTTGTTATTATTGTAAGAAGGGATGCTATTATCTAACAGAATAAGGAAACTGTTATAAGTTCCACATAAAAGATCTGTCCAATCGCATGCTGGTGTAACTAGAGCTTTCAAACTTTTATCAGCTTATCAATATAACTTCTCAGTCTCACCAGTGTGACATTTCTGATGCCTAATAAGCATTGATTTCTGTGTGAAACATTCCCCACACTCAGAACATGGAAATGGTTTCTCACCTGTGTGACTTCTTTGATGTGAAACAAGAGATGATTTTTTTGTAAAACTTTTCCCACACTCAGAGCATGGAAATGGTTTCTCACCTGTGTGAGTTCTCTGATGTGCAACAAGCTGTGATTTCTCTGTAAACCATTTCCCACACTCAGAACATAGAAATGGCTTCTCACCTGTGTGACGTGTCTGATGCCTAACAAGCTTTGATTTTTCTATAAAACATTTCCCACACTCAGAACATGAAAATGGTTTCACACCTGTGTGAGTTCTCTGATGCGGGACAAGAGCTGATTTTTTCGTAAAACATTTCCCACACTCAGAGCATGCAAATGGTTTCTCACCTGTGTGATGTCTCTGATGTGCAACAAGCTGTGATTTATCTGTAAAACAATTCCCACACTCAGAACATAGAAATGGTTTCTCACCGGTGTGACATCTCTGATGCCTAACAAGCTTTGATTTTTCTATAAAACATTTCCCACACACGGAACATAGAAATGGCCTCTCACCTGTGTGACGTCTCTGATGCAAAACAAGTTCTGATTTCTGTGTAAAACATTTCCCACACTCAGAACATGGAAATGGTTTCTCACCTGTGTGACGTCTCTGATGCAAAACAAGATCAGATTTCTGTATAAAACATTTCCCACACTCAGAACATGGAAATGGTCTCTCACCTGTGTGACTTCTCTGATGTATAATAAGCTTTGATTTCTCTATAAAAGATTGTGGGCAATCAGAACATGGAAATGGCTTTTCACCTGTGTGATATCTCTTATGTGTTACAAGATTTGATTTCTGTGTAAAACATTTCCCACACTCAGAACATGGAAATGGTTTCTCACCTGTGTGACTTCTCTCATGTGTAACAAGAGATGCTTTCTTTTTAAAACATTTACCACATTCAGAACATGGAAATATTCTAATACGTGTATGAGCTGTACTATGTGTAGTAATAATGGAGTTGTCCGGAGAACATTCCTCCTGATTAGAGGGATCAGATGATATATCAGCACTGTGAGGTACTGGGTGTATATTTAGGGTAATGGGGATTTCTTCTGGAGAATACTGTGTGATGTTTTCTTCCTTTTTAACATCTGGAGGCAAGCTGAGATCTCCCTCCGAGGTCTTCCTGCGTTTCTGTCCATCTATTGGAAATGTTCATACTATTAGTGAGGTCAAGATGTTCAGTTGTTTAATTTAATTTTGCAAACTACAAAATGTATGTAAAAAAAAACAAAACATTTTTAACTGTTAGATACAGCATAAAGAAGATGACAGAAATGTCCTAATGAAGTGCACTAACAACTCAATCTTGTAAATTGCCATTTCTATTAATTGATATAAAACAATTTCTTTGAAACTGCAAAATAAAACAGCAGCAAATAGAAAAATCAGAAATATTTTTACACAAAAATTATAAATAAGATTGTATATTACAACTGAGTGGGTATCTGTCTGCCTTTCATTGTCCCTGTTATACTGTGTTATAGTCCTTTATATACATCACTTCGAGCTTTCCCTATAACCCTGATAATTGACACACGTGCAGTATTAGTACACCCCTAGTCTAACGGTCACTACAAAAATAATATAGGTGTGCCCCTTACACTGTGTAAGGAGCCATCTATTCAGAATATGAGGCTGCTAGAGAACAATATTCAGAATGCGTAAGCTTATATACCAATGATCTGCCTGTGAGTTATTACACTGCTTCCATTGTACATACAGGAGACTCCTTACACAGGTTATCAGTATGTGTCATAAGTAACAGTTCCGTCATTTTAGTTCATTGATACGTAATTGGTTATATCTCTGCGGTGTCAGCTGAACAATATATCCCACACCAAACAATGGTAAGATAAAGCCTGGTTTTCCCCTAACCAGGACTATGAGCTCCTTTGATACAGAATACATAGCCAGTGCTAGAGTAATGTCCACCCCACAGATGTCATCCAGTTTGGGTCATATCATTAGCATAGTAATATTCTGCGCTAACATGGGATTCCTATTTTACGATTAGACACTCTTTTTTGTGGGACAATTCCTTTGTTAGCGTCTTAACTCAGGTCGCCGATCGGTGTGTGGTTTTGTGTGTTAACATATACTGAATATAAACACTGAAACGCTGTCAGTAAGGATAGTATGAAAGACTGTAATAGAGGGTTGGACTGTGACCCCCTGGCTAGAATTTGGTTATGGAAGGTCTCAGAGATGAAGTGTGCCAACTGCACTGCTACTAAACAGGATACAGTTTATCCCATTAACTGCATGCATCAGAGGACTGACCTCCATCTGTAGTATAACAGGACTTTCAATGGTGTCTCACTGGAAAATAAAACCCCTAAAACTGGTGTCGACAAACGGAGCCAGAAAAAGCATACACTGCGTTGGATTTCATGCTTGTATCAACCAGTCATTCTGGTACAGATGACCATTACCCTCTGTTGACCTCAAAATTCTCCATAACATTAAAACGGTTGCCAGTCCAAACGGCAGAACTCAGGATTGATGAGATTTTCCCACAGTAAACCTTTAACTGTGATGTCATTCCAAGATGGAAAATAGGCATAATTTATGACCAGAGAGCCAATATATTCTTCCTGCTTCATGGTATTTATGACTGAACATAGTTTACAGTTCTGGCTTTTGTGGAGAAGTTTGGATTGCTTAACCCAAGCATTCATGCTCCTTTGAGATCGGGACACTCAGAGCAGTGTGAATAACCACTTCTCCCAAATACTCATCTATTACATGGTCTTGGCAGGAATTCTGCAGCTAATGGTCAAGAGTTCCAGGTAATTCAGAATGTGGTGCTAGCAAGATGGTCAATAGGGGCACAAGTTGGGGTCTTTCTTATGCCCAAGATAACCTCAGAGACTGTATCATTGTAACAGAATCTCCTCGGAACCTGC
The DNA here is from genome assembly GCA_031769625.1 of Taudactylus pleione. Classification (NCBI taxonomy): domain Eukaryota; kingdom Metazoa; phylum Chordata; class Amphibia; order Anura; family Myobatrachidae; genus Taudactylus; species Taudactylus pleione. The sequence continues at coordinate 746,158 of JAUIMM010000799.1, read as the reverse complement.
AGATCTTATCATTTTTATATTGATTAAGGAAACATCCGGAACCTCAGGACAAACAGAGGGCTTGTCAAATTGCTGGATTAAACTCCACAACAGCCTGGATAATGAGGTCCAGAAATTGGCAGAACAACTTAAACAACAGGAATTACACCAACAACTTCTCAGATGGTTACAGGACCTCCATCTTCATATGGACACTATGCAGGCCTCTCTGCCTTCCATGCCTAATTCCACCATCTTCCTTCGGGCTTAAATTGACTACCCCTGCCAAATATGATAGTGATCCTAAAGATTTCAGTAAATTTTGCAACTAGTGTGCTAATACATTTCAAGTTACAATATCAGAATTTTCCTTCTGCACGCATAAAGACTGCCTATACTATTTCTCGGTTAACAGGACAAGCTTTAGCCTGGGTTTCGCCTTTATGGGAGAAATCTGATCCTATATTATTTAACATCAATGAATTTCTGTCTTTAAGGAAAAAAGTGATGAACCTGGGAGATCTACTTCAACTGCTGTAGACATTCATCATCTACACCAGGGTCACCAGACTGTGCAATTTTGTCATTAACTTCCGGACTCTAGCATCTGAGTTGTCCCAGAATGAAGACGTTCTTATATCCATCATCTAACAAGGCCTCTCCAATAGCATCAAGGATGAGTTAGCCACTTGTGAGCTTCCTAAAACGACAGATGAACTTATCTCAATCTGTAACCGAGTTGGTCTACAATACAGAGAAAAGTCCTTAGAAAAAAAAAAAAGTCTGGATTTCCCAAAGTTTGTCATCTTTCCCCTTCTCGTTCTAAGTCTCCAGATGAGCCTATGCAATTTGGTACATCCAATCTCTTCCCTGAGGATCAGTTCGAAGCTTTGCTTACACTGTGGCTGCTCCTGAGCACATGATAAATGCTTGTCCCCACAAGCTGGGAAACAACACCTCCTAACCAATAATGAAGACGTTGGATAAGGAGTGGTCCTTCGCTCTCCTCAAAAGAGAGACTGTATATTTCGAGTGACTTTAAAGTTAGAACAGAATTCCATGACTTTGAAGCCTCCAGCATCACTGCAAAAATGGTCAATCAACTGGCCATTCCACTGAAGATGTCTTCATCTTTTTTCCTGACACCATTGGATGGTAGCTGACTTCCTGGGGGTACCATCAAACCGTTCCAGTGACACTTCAAGTCAGAATTTTACATGCAGTAGACTTGCATGTCATTCCTAAAGAATACAGTCCTGTTGTTTTGGGCTTCCCATGGATGCAGTGTCATAATCCCCATATAGACTGGTCCTCGCCCAAAGTTCTGTCTTGGGGTCCCCAGTGTTCTGAACAATGTTTACAAACTGTGAACCTCCATTGTGTTGCCTCCAAAGAAAGTCCATTTCTGTTGCCTTATAGACAATTTCAAGAAGTTTTCTCTAACGAATCAGCTGAGACTTTACCACCTCACTATGAATGGGACCTTCCCATTGACTTGCTCCCAGTCAAGGTACCTCATTGTGGAAAAGTCTCCCCACTCTCTAAAATCCAGGCCATATCTGAGTACATCTGTGAGAATCTGGAATGTGGATTAATTCTTCCCTCCTTCTCAACAACAGAAGGTGGGTTCTACTTTGTTAAAAAGTAAGATGCGCCCTTGCATTGATTACCACAAGCGGAACGATATTGCAATCAAAATTCGTTATCCATTCCTTCTTATTATGGAGTTTTTTGATCATGTAAAAGGAGCTACCATACCATCTTCTCTAAACTCTACCTGCAAAGTGCTTACAACTTAATCTGCATCAGACAAGGTGGCTGATTAGTGACTTTAGCACACAAAATGGACAATATGAGTACCTTGTGATGCCTTCAGTCTCAAAGGAGATTTCTGAGGACTTTAGAAGAAGTTGTTGATGCTCACCAGTCTTTAAAAGGTTACAAAACCATCTCTAAAGAGTTTGTACTCCACCAAACAGTCAGACAGATTGTGTATGTACTAGTAGTAGTCGATCAACAAAGATCACGCCAAGAGCAAGGCATCTAATAGTTCGCAAGGTCACAAAGGAACCCAAGGTAACTGCTAAGCAACTGAAGGCCTTTCTCACATTAGCCAATGTTAATATTCATGAGTCCATCATCAGGAGGACACTGAACAACAATGATGTGCATGGCAGGATTGCAAGGAGAAAGCCGCTGCTCTGCAAAAAGAACACTGCTGTCTGTCTGCAGTTTGCTAAAGATCACCTGGACAAGTCAGAAGACTATTGGAACAATGTTTTGTGGACAGGCGAGTCCAAAATAGAGCTTATTGGTTTACATGGGAAGCCTTATGTTTGGAGAAAGGAGAACACTGCATTCCAGCATAAAAACCTCATACCATCTGTGAAACACGGTGGTGGTGGCGGTGGTGGTATCATGGTTTGGGCCTGTTTTGCTTCATCTGGGCCAGGACGATTTGCCATCATTGATGGGACAATGAATTCTGAATTGTATCAGAATATTCTAAAGGTAAATGTCAAGACATCTGTCTATGAGCTGCATCTCAAGAGAACGTGAGTTATTCAGCAAGAGAATGGTTAAAGAAGAATACATTTATAGTTTTGGAATGGCCTGTTACGATTCTCAAACGAAGATGAGATTGCAGGACTAGCGTTTCCGCTAGGCTGTTTCAGCGGGGCGTCGCGCCCTGCCCTATTTCTGAAGAGCAGAAAGCACCCTGCCCTCCAGCTTGGCGCCCCACTGAAACAGCTGCGGGTTCCGTCCTGCACCCATGGGCCGCAGTGTCCCGTGGGTGGGGAAAACGGCAGAGCGCTTGGGGGCAGCCCAGCATGTCCGTAAGTGCCGGGCACACCCCCAAGAGTGACGAGAAGGGGTCGCGTCATAAAGACACATCCCTTTTCATTGACCTCACACCCTTTTTGGGGAATGCGCAGAAGTGCCCTTGCTCTAGGTCCGGTGCCCTGCCTGCCGCCGGACCTAGAGTGAACACTACAGGACTGCTGACCAAAGACTAGACAGGGTAATGATGTGGCAGTCCTTCCACTAAGGAGACTAGCTGGAGTGTGGCACTAGCAGCGACAGGTCACTAAGGTCTTAGGAATGTCTAGGGACTGTAGTGCAGCTAGAACGCTAGGCAAGGAATGACTAGGTACAGGGTTTAAGCTGAAGGGCAGGAGCGATGAGGACTGTGGTATGCAGGATTTCAGACAAGACAAAACAGGCAAGAATCTGGCAAGGACAAGGCAGACTAGACTAGACTGGCAAAAAGAAGACAGGCAAGACTGGGCTGGCAAAGACATGATAGAAAGGACTGGACTGGCAAAGACAAGACAGACAGGACTAGAGTACGGACATGACTGGACAAACACGAAACAGACAAGGCCCAATTGATGTGACAAGAATACTGACAGGAGTACAGTGCGGCTAATGAGTAGCCAAGGTACAGACAGAGTTCGAAGTGGCCTAGTGGCCGAGGTGCAGCTGAGGCAGCCGAGATGGTCTTGACAAGGTTGCGGCCTAGGAGCCGAGATGCAGCTTTGAGAGCTGATATACTTGGTAAGGGTGCGGCCTAGTGCCCGAGGTGCGGCTGAGGCAGCCGAGATGGTCTTTTCATGGTTGCGGCCTAGAAGCTGAGATGCGACTGAGACACCCAGGGTGCAGCTACTGAGCCTTGGTGGTACATATACAGTCTGAGGCCTAGCAGGGCCATAATACAGGAACCAGACTGCAGACAGGAGTACTCAGACGCAGCAAGAACACAAACTGGAGGAGGCGAGGTGGAGAACACTGCTGGTAGAATAGCTGGGAATAAACTGACATGGCTTGATGCGGCCTTGCAGGAACCAAACAGCAGACAGGTGAACTGAGATGCTGCAGTAAAACACACTGGAGGCAGCGAGGTGGAGAACCCTGCAGGTAACATAAGCTGAATGCAGACTGACAGGAGTGTAGTCATAATACTGCAGGGCTGGATAGAGACAGGATCAGAATGCAAAAACAGTAGAACTTAGTAGACCGGCAAGAATTCAGGTAACTGTGAACAGAGCAACATACACTGGTAGTCAGACAGTATAACCGGCATGGAGTGAAGGGCTGGCTGTAATTTAACAGATGCAGGGTCCAATCAGAGCAAAAACCTGCAAGCCTCCCTAATGACAGACTAGTGTGCACCTGGCCTGTGCACACAGACAATTAATTAGTGTGCAGCCGAAGTTTGCACAGAGACAGAAAGGCAGGATTACAGTTTAGCTGAAAACAGACTAGAAAGGATTTCCAGCTGCCTGCAACAGTCTGGGACTTATCCCCGCCTCCTTCTCCAGCTGTATTTCGATTTAACCATTCATTTAACTAATTTTTATTAAGCTCCTTTTTTATTTATTTAATCATTGGTATATTAGCTTGCATATTTACTTAGATGTTTTTATCCAGTTGAATCTATATGTATATTTTTTATTTGAAAGATGTTTCTAATAAATTGACTTACATTTGTCATGAGTCTATACCTTTAAGACATACATGGGGAGAAAACAGCGCAGTATTGTTTATTGTATTACATGTGTGTTTTGGGATCTAGTGCACCATTCCCTTGATTTAAGACAGCTGCAGCATCCCGCCTAGAGAAAGCGCAACACCTCACTATTCCCCCCCTTTCTTCAGTTATAGTTATAATAGTCTGAAGTATCCTATTTATGCTATGGACTGTAATAGTGCTTCAAGTGCCAAGTCTTTAGTCTGCTGTTATCTAGATCACAGGTTCTCAAACTCGGTCCTCAGGACCCCAAACAGTGCATGTTTTCCAGGTCTCCTCAAAGAATCACAAGTGACAGAATTAGCTCCACCTGTGGATCTTTTCACATGTGTCCGTGAGTAATGACTACACCTGTGCACCTGCTGGGTGACCTGGAAAATGTGAACTTTGTAGGGTACTGAGGACCAAGTTGAGAACCACTGATCTAGATGCTGATCTCTTCCACCAAAGGCAGAATATCAGCCCGAAAAACCTTTCATTGAATGCCATTTGCCAATTGAACAGGCCAAGACTCTGTGGCATTGCTGACTCAAGCCTCTGTTAAAATTAGTTTAAGAGAGGCCCATTAATCCCAAAAACAACTATGAGCATGGTCTCACACTTCCCATCCATGGCCTTTTATGGCTGAATTGAGGGTGGAAATGACTGTAGATTTGGTAAGTGTTGCTATGTGGACAGCCACCCTAGGAGGTAACTCCCAAAGTGCTGTGTGGTTTTCAGCAAAAAGTAGATCTACGAGGCACCTTAAACTCTTTGTCTGGATGTAGCCAGGCCTCCTCCTCCAAAGCCTCAGAAAATAGGGAAAAAACACTCTACTTTTAATTGTGCTTGACTAAGAAAGACCACCATGAGGAAAACTCAACCTCCTGGATATTGAGAACTTGGCAGAATGCCTCAGCCAGAGGCTGGGGATATTATACAGCAAGATACATATGTAATTTACATACGAAAATTGGCAGAGCTTGTTCCCTGGATCAGTGCAATCCCTCAAGGAGCTGGTACTGGCACCTAGTGAGCATTTAACCAGTCCCACTGAAATAGCCAACCAAAGACCAAAAGGGGAGAGAAACTATTAAGCTCTTACCTGAGACACCTGTTTATTTGGCAGCAGTAGAGTCCCTGCCATTTTACCATAAGCTCTCACATTGAGTGGCTTGCTGCAGTAACATCGCCCATCGTACCCCTGCCACCAGCCACCGGGGCCTAAAAATATACTTTTGTAACCGGGGTGACCACAAGCTGCTTAGCACTACCTGCAGGTAAGCTGTGATTGCACTTACCTTCTGCAGCTGACTCCCGGGATGCAGCTAGCGGCTCCTACACATGAATTCTTGGTCCCCAGGAGTTTAATATGATCAGTCCCCTAGTAAGGAAGCCACTGGGAGTCCATACTAAGGGAGCCGACTGCGGCTGACAGGCAAATGGAGAGCAATGCCGTCATTCCACTCCAGCCGATGCTTTTGGTAACTCCTACAAAGGCACCATAGCACTTCAGATCCATGGAAAATAAAATCAGAAGTGTTCCAAAGGCACGCAATCTAACGCTGAGGTCCAACTGGATGTTGGAGGGGCATATAGGGGAGGGAGCATCAGTTCAGAATGGTAACTAGTTATGTGCTTTCTCCAGTGCCCAGTATCTACACCCAGAGTAAGCAGTGTTCCCCGGAAAGGTAGAGAAAATATATTGTTGCAGTGGCTGAGCAAGGAGATTATGTGACTTTCTTCTGTAATAAGCATTTTTACTCACCTGTGCTGATATCTGTAGGGATTTCCTCCTCCTTACACTGCTGATCACCCCTTACATACATCTCTTCTTCTTCCTCTATATCTTCTGCCTTTATATCAGTCACATACGTCTCTTCTTCTCCCTCTATATCTTCTGCCTTAATATCAGTCGCATACGTCTCTTCTTCTCCCTCTGTAAGTTCTAGCTTGATATTAGTTAGAACTTCAACCTAAATAATCCACAGAATAAAATAAAACGTTCATATTGCCTGATATCATTGAAATTAAACATATGAATATCAGACCAGAAGACACAAACAGCCTTTTACACGTCACCTAGTAAATAGTAGCTTTGCTATTTGGTGAGACCCTAAATCCCATCTACCTGATGCTCCTGTGGGATCCTGTGATTCTCCTCTGTACAGTCCTGAGAATAAAGAGGACGAGGACATCTCTCTGGGGTATTTCTGTTACTGGGTCCATCTGTAGGAGACACACAGTGACTGAGCACATTGTATATATGTGATTATCAGATGATGTGTATATAGGGGGCCCCCATACCTGCTCTCCCCTGTACAATAAATTACAGTCTCCTCTTACCCAGTGATGTGAGGGGCCGGTGATTCTCCATCATCACGTCCTTGTACAGACCCCTGTGTTCCTCTATATACTCCCACTCCTGCATGGAGACATAGACAGTGACATCCTGACACCTTATAGAAGGGCTTGACAAATATTTGTAAAATCTAGGAGCCAGCTTAAAAGTTTAGGAGCCACCATCATCCGCAACCTAAATATATAAAAACTTGTATAAACCACCACACATGATCATTCAATGTCCCTCAACCTCCCCACATGCCAACAGACCACCACACATGCCCCTTCAATGGTTATCAGATTCTGCCACATGCTCATACATATTCATATTGTGCCACACCCTAGTGCGCAAATGCAAAGTATGCCAGACAGTATGACCCAAATACATAGTATGCCAGACAGTATGACCCAATGCATAGTATGCCAGACAGTATGACCCAAATGCATAGTATGCCAGACAGTATGACCCAAATACATAGTATGCCAGACAGTTTGACCCAATGCATAGTATGCCAGACAGTATGACCCAAATGCATAGTATGCCAGACAGTATGACCCAAATGCATAGTATGCCAGACAGTATGACCCAAATGCATAGTATGCCAGACAGTATGACCCAAATGCATAGTATGCCAGACAGTATGACCCAAATGCATAGTATGCCAGACAGTATGACCCAAATGCATAGTATACCAGACAGTATGACCCAAATGCATAGTATGCCAGACAGTATGACCCAAATGCATAGTATGCCAGACAGTATGACCCAAATGCATAGTATGCCAGACAGTATGACCCAAATGCATAGTATGCCAGACAGTATGACCCAAATGCATAGTATGCCAGACAGTATGACCCAAATGCATAGTATGCCAGACAGTATGACCCAAATGCATAGTATGCCAGACAGTATGACCCAAATACATAGTATGCCAGACAGTATGACCAAATTCATACCCATGTGGGATGATGAGTCATAGAAGTACGTAGGATGATACATGTGTAACTTGGGGAGGGATGGTGGGAGAGGGACACTTAGGGAGTTTTATCCCTGACTGTTGAGCAGGGTGCAGGAGTTTATTAATTAAATTACAGTGGGGCAGTACTGGGGGCAAGGAGGAGGTTAGGGGCAGGCAGTACTCAGCGCAGTATTTACCTCCTTCTTCCTGCTGGAGCCCAGCATGAGCTGCAGCCTCGGCTTGTCCTTCAGCACCAGGATGCACAGCTTTTAGCTCCCTCCTGGCCTGTGCAGTGTCCACCTCCAGCTTCCTGTGTGCAGAGAGCTGGCTCAAGGAGTCAAGGATGGAGGCCCGGCACCAACAACATGATGGGGGCAACAACGCTGATGAAGCAGCCGGGAGAGTCATAGGGTGACTGTCAGGGAAGGGGTGCAAAGCCTGAGGAGGAGAACGCAGAGGTGCTGCTGAAGAGCTGCTGGACTTGAATAGCAGTGTGGCACGCTGGCGGGCAGGGAGGGAGACAGTGCAGGCGGCATAACAATTGGCTGGAGAGAAACTGTAGGAAGCATGGCACTTGGCTGCGGAGACACTGCAAGCAAGGATTGGCTGCGGTGCGGGCGCCTAGCACGGTGCACACAGCTAGATCATAGCATGTCCTGTGGGACGGACCCGCTCGTTTACTCAAAGTGTGTCCTGCCTCCCTGGATAATCTGGTCGCTAGGCAGCAAAATCTGGCCCCCAGGATTTGTCAAGTTCTGCCTTATAGGAACCTGACACACACAGTGACACAGTCATCACCCAGACACATCCTCTGGTGTAACTGTATAATGTCCCATTCCCAGCAGTCACCTCTCCAGTCATCACCCAGACACATCCCCTGGTGTTACTGTATAATGTCCTATTCCCAGCAGTCACCTCTCCAGTCATCACCCAGACACATCCCCTGGTGTTACTGTATAATGTTCCATTCCCAGCAGTCACCTCTCCAGTCATCACCCAGACACATCCCCTGGTGTTACTGTATAATGTCCTATTCCCAGCAGTCACCTCTCCAGTCATCACCCAGACACATCCCCTGGTGTTACTGTATAATGTCCTATTCCCAGCAGTCACCTCTCCAGTCATCACCCAGACACATCCCCTGGTGTTACTGTATAATGTCCCATTCCCAGCAGTCACCTCTCCAGTCATCACCCAGACACATCCCCTGGTGTTACTGTATAATGTCCTATTCCCAGCAGTCACCTCTCCAGTCATCACCCAGACACATCCCCTGGTGTTACTGTATAATGTCCCATTCCCAGCAGTCACCTCTCCAGTCGTCACCAAGACACATCCCCTGGTGTTACTGTATAATGTCCCATTCCCAGCAGTCACCTCTCCAGTCATCACCCAGACACATCCCCTGGTGTTACTGTATAATGTCCCATTCCCAGCAGTCACCTCTCCAGTCATCACCCAGACACATCCCCTGGTGTTACTGTATAATGTCCTATTCCCAGCAGTCACCTCTCCAGTCATCACCCAGACACATCCCCTGGTGTTACTGTATAATGTCCCATTCCCAGCAGTCACCTCTCCAGTCGTCACCAAGACACATCCCCTGGTGTTACTGTATAATGTCCCATTCCCAGCAGTCACCTCTCCAGTCATCACCCAGACACAACCCCTGGTGTTACTGTATAATGTCCCCATTCCCAGCAGTCACCTCTCCAGTCATCACCCAGACACATCCCCTGGTGTTACTGTATAATGACCCATTCACAGCAGTCACCTCTCCAGTCATCACCCAGACACATCCCCTGGTGTTACTGTATAATGTCCCATTCCCAGCAGTCACCTATCCAGTCATCACCTGGACACATCCCCTGGTGTTACTGTATAATGTCCCATTCCCAGCAGTCACCGTCATCACCCGGACACATCCCCTGGTGTTACTGTATAATGTCCCATTCCCAGCAGTCACCTCTCCAGTCATCACCCGGACACATCCCCTGGTGTTACTGTATAATGTCCCATTCCCAGCAGTCACCTCTCCAGTCATCTCCCAGACACATCCCCTGGTGTTACTGTATAATGTCCCATTCCCAGCAGTCACCTCTCCAGTCATCTCCCAGACACATCCCCTGGTGTTACTGTACAATGTCCCATTCCCAGCAGTCACCTCTCCAGTCAGCAGCTGAATGATCTTGTTGGTGAGTTCCAAAATCTTCTGGTCATTGTCCCTCTCATGCATCAATGAGTGAGGTGGAAGCACGATGATGGGGCTCTTGGTCCTGCTCAGTCCTCCAGAAACACGGGGACGGCTGCTGGGTGTCTCACATTCACCGGATGTCTTTTTCACTAGTGTGTAATCCTGTGTATTGGAAAATACACTATCACTGCTTTCAAGCCCAGATCACCTTTTCTATTCAGTCATGTACCTGTTTTTACTATAGATATAAGAGATGTCACTGTGACACCCCCAGATCCTCTCACCTCCCCAGTCATTCTCTGTATTATTATTATAGATATAAGTGATATCGCTGTGACACTCCCAGATCCCCTCACCTCCCCAGTCATGTCCCTGTATTATTACTATAGATATAAATGATGTCACTGTGACACTACCAGATCCCCATCACCTCCCTAGTCATGTCCTTGTATTATTACTATAGATATAAGTGATGTCACTGTATTATTACTATAGATATAAGTGATGTCACTGTGACACTACCAGATCCCCTCACCACCAGTCATGTCCCTGTATTATTACTATAGATATAAGTGATGTTACTGTGACACTCCCAGATCCCCTCACCTCCCCAGTCATGTCCCTGTATTATTACTATAGATATAAGTGATGTAACTGTGACACTCCCAGACCCCCTCACCTCCCCAGTCATGTCCCTGTATTATTACTATAGATATAAGTGATGTCACTGTGACACTCCCAGATCCCCTCACCTCCCCAGTCATCTCCCTGTATTATTACTATAGATATAAGTGATGTCGCTGTGACACTACCAGATCCTCTCACCTCCCCAGTCATGTCCCTGTATTATTACTATAGATATAAGTGATGTCACTGTGACACTCCCAGATCCCCTCACCTCCCCAGTCATGTCCTTGTATTATTACTATAGATATAAGTGATGTCACTGTGACACTCCCAGATCCCCTCACCTCCCCAGCCATGTCCCTGTATTATTACTATAGATATAAGTGATGTCACTGTGACACTACCAGATCCTCTCACCTCCCCAGTCAGCAGGTAGATGATCTCTAGGGTGAAGTTTAGTATCTTCTCAGTCATGTCACCCTTTCCCTTGTCCATCCTCTGGGAATCAGTATTGCATCTCATCCTCGTGTGAGAAAAGACTTCTCCTCACAGCTCGGTTGTCTAAGAGCAAGTGAAATAATTGTAATTAACTCCACAGAGTACACATGTAAACATAGGGACTGATTTAGATGTAGAAGCAGTAACGATGTTTGTGCAGCTGAGCAATTGTTTGCTAATGCGATCGTGCAAACTAAAGTGTGCGCCGACATAGACATCACTATTATTTGAGACGAATTCTGCGACCCATGGGTGGTTCAGGGTGGAGATTGGCAGGTGACTTGTCTTTCCAAAAAGAGAAAATATCGTGGGTGTGTTATGGGAGTGTCCTGGGCATATTTTGGATCCACCAGCACAAATTAGCATTGCTCAAATATGCAAGAGCGTGTTGCACGGTAGTGCACAAGGAGAATGCTTACACTTCTATTTCCATATATCGCACTTGAGAATCTATGAGAAGTTGCAGCCGCACACGATCTGCCTGCGCCTCTGACTCAGGCCTATAGGAGGATACGAAGCACTGAGTCACCGTTAGGTCCTTCTCTACTCCCCGAGTCATAGAGCCCTGGTCACAGGAGCTGTACAAGACTCTCAGTGACTGTCACACAATGCTGTATTGCTAAAGGTTACAGCACTACCACTCATGGCCAGGAGTATAGAACCTCTGATACACATTTACTTCAATTAATACCAGTTACAAAGTGGAGAGATTGGGGATACTGTGGTCTCTTGAATATATATATATATTATATAATTAGCTGGGATACCCCGCGTTAAAGAATGGACCTTGAAGTACATCTGCAGCCTTAATTTTCTACATTGAAGCCCAACATTGGAGAGCAGGGCTTAACAAATTTTTCTAAAATCTAGGAGCCAGGATGAAAGTGTAGGAGCCAGACCACCGTCCCCCCCAAAAAATTACAGGAGTGAGTGAGAAGCACAGCTCCCCTTCTCCACCCTCCAGTAATAACGGACAACATTTCACATAAAATAATGGTGCCAGAAAGTACAACTAAACCCCCCTCCCCTTGTGGTCACACCACTATCCCTCTGAAGCCGCTCCGCAATCCCTGGCCACGCATAGCCCCTACTACCGGAGAGCTCTATGCAGCCGGAGATAGGAGACAGTAGACAGCCAGGACGTACAGGAGGATCAGCGTAGACTGGGACAGACAGCAGGGATCAGAGCAGGCCAAGATGGAAAGGAGTCGTCAGCGCAGGCCGGGATGGACAGAGGCACAGCAGTCACCACAGGGGACACTCAGAACATGCACTCCTGTGCATGATATGAACACCGCAATACTATAGGCACGAATCTCCGCCTAAGCTGATGAGGATCTGCTTCCTCCCTCACTGCAAAATCTAGTAGCCAGGCAGCAAAGTAGCCATGGCGATCTGGCCCCCGGGATTTGTCGAGCCCTGATTGGAGAGCATGACATATGAATATCTGCTTAAAGGAATGAGTAACTGTCAGTGCAGGTGCAGTGTGACAGTTGATCCTCTGACTCACTGCTCTTCTGTTGTACTCTGCCACACATTCTAGATAATTAGAAATTTTTCAAACCCCACATAAAATAATATCATTCATAATCATGATAATAACAGCACCAATAGGAAACCAAAGGCCGCTCCCATTGCATAATAGTAATAATAACAAGCCATACCTGTATAATGATAATACCAAGACACCACAGGGTACTCCCCCTGCATAATAATAATAATAATAATAATAATAATAATAAAAAGACACCAAATGCTGCTCCTCCTGCATATTAATCTTTACAAGAAGAGGAAACCAGAGGCTGATCAGTCCTGCATAATAATAAAAGGACACCACAGGCTTCTCCATTTAATAATAATAACAGGACACTATAAGATGCTCCCCCTGTCCTATAATTACAACAGGACACCACAGGATGCTCCCCCTGAATAATAATAACTGGACACTACAGACTTCTCCCCCTATATAATAATAATAATAACAACAACAGGACACCACAGGCTGCTCCTCCTGTATAATAACAAGAAATGACAAACTGCTCCCACTGCATAATCTTAATGAAAGAACATGTATATAATAAAACCAGGACACTACTGGCTGCTCCCCAATACAATAAAACCTACTGGACAACACTGTATAATATTAACAGGACACCAAAGGCTGCTCCTTCTGTATAATAATAACAGGACACCACAGGCTGCTCCCCCTGTATAATAATAACTACAGGACACCACAGACTGCTCCCCCTGTATAATAATAACAAGACACCATAGGCTGCTCCCCCTGTATAATAATAACAACAACAACAACAGGACACCACAGGCTGCTCTCCCTGTATAATAATAATAATAATAATAACAGGACACCAGAGGCTGCTCCCCCTGTATAATAATAATAACATGACACCACAGTCTGCTCTCCCTGTATAATAATAATAACAGGACACCACAGGCTGCTCACCCTGCATAATAATAATAACAGGACACCACAGGCTGCTTCCCCTGTATAATAACAGGACACCACAGGCTGCTCCCCCTGTACAATAATAATAACAGGACACCACAGGCTGCTCCCCTGTTTAATAATAGTAATAGGACACCACAGTGCTGCCCCTGTATAATAATAATAATAACAACAACAGGACACCACAGTCTGCTGCCCCTGTATAATAATAATAATAACAACAACAGGACACCACAGTCTGATCTCCCTGTATAATAATAACAGGACACCACAGGCTGCTCACCCTGCATAATAATAATAACAGGACACCACAGGCTGCTTCCCCTGTATAATAATAACAGGACACCACAGGCTGCTCCCCCTGTACAATAATAACAACAACAACAACAGGACACCACAGGCTGCTCTCCCTGTATAATAATAATAATAATAATAATAATAATAATAATAATAATAATAACAGGACACCAGAGGCTGCTCCCCCTGTATAATAATAATAACATGACACCACAGTCTGCTCTCCCTGTATAATAATAATAACAGGACACCACAGGCTGCTCACCCTGCATAATAATAATAACAGGACACCACAGGCTGCTTCCCCTGTATAATAACAGGACACCACAGGCTGCTCCCCCTGTACAATAATAATAACAGGACACCACAGGCTGCTCCCCTGTTTAATAATAGTAATAGGACACCACAGGCTGCTGCCCCTGTATAATAATAACAACAACAGGACACCACAGTCTGCTGCCCCTGTATAATAATAATAATAACAGGACACCACAGGCTGCTGCCCCTGTATAATAATAATAATAATAATAATAATAATAATAATAATAACAACAACAGGACACCACAGTCTGCTCTCCCTGTATAATAATAACAGGACACCACAGGCTGCTTCCCCTGTATAATAATAACAGGACACCACAGGCTGCTCCCCCTGTACAATAATAACAACAGGACACCACAGGCTGCTGCCCCTGTATAATAATAATAACAACAGGACACCACAGGCTGCTGCCCCTGTATAATAATAACAGGACACCACAGGCTGCTGCCCCTGTATAATAATAATAATAATAACAACAACAACAGGACACCACAGTCTGCTGCCCCTGTATAATAATAATAATAACAGGACACCACAGGCTGCTGCCCCTGTATAATAATAACAGGACACCACAGGCTGCTCCCCCTGTATAATAATAATAATAACAGGACACCACAGGCTGCTCCTCCTGTATAATAATAATAACAGGACACCACAGGCTGCTGCCCCTGTATAATAATAATAATAACAGGACACCACAGTCTGCTCTCCCTGTATAATAATAATAACAGGACACCACAGGCTGCTCACCCTGCATAATAATAATAACAGGACACCACAGGCTGCTTCCCCTGTATAATAATAACAGGACACCACAGGCTGCTCCCCCTCTACAATAATAATAACAGGACACCACAGGCTGCTGCCCCTGTATAATAATAATAATAACAACAACAGGACACCACAGTCTGCTGCCCCTGTATAATAATAATAATAATAATAATAACAGGACACCACAGGCTGCTGCCCCTGTATAATAATAATAATAACAACAGGACACCACAGGCTGCTCCCCCTGTATAATAATAATTTACAGGACACCACAGGATGCCCCCCCTGTATAATAACTACAGGACACCACAGGATGCCCCCCCCCCCTGTATAATAACTACAGGACACCACAGGCTGCTGCCCCTGTATAATAATAATAATAACAGGACACCACAGTCTGCTCTCCCTGTATAATAATAATAACAGGACACCACAGGCTGCTCACCCTGCATAATAATAATAACAGGACACCACAGGCTGCTTCCCCTGTATAATAATAACAGGACACCACAGGCTGCTCCCCCTCTACAATAATAATAACAGGACACCACAGGCTGCTGCCCCTGTATAATAATAATAATAACAACAACAGGACACCACAGTCTGCTGCCCCTGTATAATAATAATAATAATAATAATAATAACAGGACACCACAGGCTGCTGCCCCTGTATAATAATAATAATAACAACAGGACACCACAGGCTGCTCCCCCTGTATAATAATAATTTACAGGACACCACAGGATGCCCCCCCTGTATAATAACTACAGGACACCACAGGATGCCCCCCCCCCTGTATAATAACTACAGGACACCACAGGCTGCTGCCCCTGTATAATAATAATAATAACAGGACACCACAGTCTGCTCTCCCTGTATAATAATAATAACAGGACACCACAGGCTGCTCACCCTGCATAATAATAATAACAGGACACCACAGGCTGCTTCCCCTGTATAATAATAACAGGACACCACAGGCTGCTCCCCCTCTACAATAATAATAACAGGACACCACAGGCTGCTGCCCCTGTATAATAATAATAATAACAACAACAGGACACCACAGTCTGCTGCCCCTGTATAATAATAATAATAATAACAGGACACCACAGGCTGCTGCCCCTGTATAATAATAATAATAACAACAGGACACCACAGGCTGCTCCCCCTGTATAATAATAATTTACAGGACACCACAGGATGCCCCCCCCCCTGTATAATAACTACAGGACACCACAGGCTGCTGCCCCTGTATAATAATAATAATAACAGGACACCACAGTCTGCTCTCCCTGTATAATAATAATAACAGGACACCACAGGCTGCTCACCCTGCATAATAATAATAACAGGACACCACAGGCTGCTTCCCCTGTATAATAATAACAGGACACCACAGGCTGCTCCCCCTCTACAATAATAATAACAGGACACCACAGGCTGCTGCCCCTGTATAATAATAATAATAACAACAACAGGACACCACAGTCTGCTGCCCCTGTATAATAATAATAATAATAACAGGACACCACAGGCTGCTGCCCCTGTATAATAATAATAATAACAACAGGACACCACAGGCTGCTCCCCCTGTATAATAATAATTTACAGGACACCACAGGATGCCCCCCCTGTATAATAACTACAGGACACCAAAGGATGCTGCCCCTGTATAATAATAATAACAACTGGACACCACTTACTCCTATTATATAATAATACCTGACAGCACAACCACAATTTCCCCTGACGGTTGCTTATAATTAGGGCATCACGGTCGCCCTTAGGAGGCTGCTGACTTGTCTTATTGCACATTTGGGTGTAATACTGACCTCTGGATGGATACTGGCGCTAATTATACCTTACTAGTTACAGCTCAGGGAGCGCAGCCTTATATCCTTCCCCAGCTCCTGTTATGTATCATATGGTATATACAGTACATACATGTTATACCTATTATGTGTTATTCCCTGACCTCTCATTACTGTTATTATTACTCTGCAGCTGCTGCTATAACCGGACAACACGGGTCACTCCCCCTGTATAATAATAACAGGACACCACAGGTCACTCCCCCTGTATAATAATAACAGGACACCACAGGTCACTCCTCCTGTATAATAATAATAATAATAACAGGACACCACAGGTCGCTCCCCCTGTATAATAATAACAGGACACCACAGGCTGCTCCCCCTGTATAATAATAACAGGACACCACAGGCTGCTCCCCCTGTATAATAATAACAGGACACCACAGGCTGCTCCCCCTGTATAATAATAACAGGACACCACAGGCTGCTCCCCCTGTATAATAATAACAGGACACCACAAGCTGCTCCCCCTGTATAATAATAACAGGACACCACAGGCTGCTCCCCCTGTATAATAATAACAGGACACCACAAGCTGCTCCTACTATATAATAATCATACAGTTCATTACCTGCTCCCAGACACAACGATGTCTCCCCGCTATGCTCAGCACTGACCCGGATGTTGATAGAGAATAATTCCCTTTCCGGTCCTTGGAACAGACCGGAAATCGATTGGCCCACACACAACGGAAGTCAGGTGGATCGCACAGACCGGAATCCAGTGTGTAACCTAATCCGGATGAGAGGAGGCAGAGACTGGCAGCGGCTGAGCTCCCCCGAGGAACTCAGCCCCTGCCAGTCACTGCCTCCTCTCACCCGGATCAGGCTACACGCAGGATTCCGCTCTGTGCGTTCCACCTGACTTCCGCTCTGTGGTTCCACTTGACTTCCGGTCCGTTCCAAGGACAGGGAAAAAGATTTTTTCTGTATCAACATCCGGGTCAGCGCTGAGCAGAGCGGGGACATCGCTATGTCTGGGAGCCGGTAATGATCTGTATGATTATTATGATGCAGGAGGAGCAGCATGTGGTGCCCTGTTATTATTATTATACAGGGGGAGCAGCCTGTGGTGTCCTGTTATTATTATACAGGGGGAGCAGCCTGTGGTGTTCTGTTATTATTATACAGTGGGAGCAGTCTGGTGTCTTATTATTACAAAGGAAAATCGGCCTTTGGTGTCCTGTTATTATTATTATTATACAGGGGAGCAGCCTGTGGTGTCCTGTTGTTATTTTTATTTTCTACATCAGGGTCCATAGGGTATCCACAGGATACCTTGGGGTATAGGTGATGACGTCAGGCATCGGGCACCATAGAGTTAAAGTTTTCAGCCTCCCAGGATGCACTAGGGTCCCCCTCCTATACCCCGCCCCCGAGCCAAGGCATCTCAGTTTTGTTTGGTTCCCGGCCGGAGTCGGATGCACCTGTTAGAGGGGGGGCTAAGAAGAGCCCCTGAAGTTTTCTACAATGCAGCTGTGGCTGCACATCTGGAAGTACAGCATGGACAGTCAGTACCAACGTACTGACGTATTGTACAGTCTTTCCTACACCCCCGCCGGTACCGATCCGGGGATGCTGGTAAGCATCTGGGGTCACAGCTAGCGGTGACCCCAGATGTTTGGGACCATGGCCGGATCTAAGGGGGGCAACAAGGTAAGCAGCGGGGTCCCGCGGTGGGACCCTGCTGAACATGGTCCAGAGTCCCCAGGCAGGGGGCTCCCTGGGGACTGGCTGCAGCGTGGAGCCAGGTACTAACCTGCGCTTCCACTACCCCCCTGGGACAGCGGACCGCGGCAGAGCGGTAGCGCTGCGGCGTCCCAGGGGTTAAATGCATGCCAGGGGAGCGCGCCTTCCCTGTCACAGCCGGCGCCTCCCCCGCTGCACACAGCCCTCTCTGCACACGCCGACTGGCCTTGTGGCAGCGCTCCTCCACCAGGCCAGCCTCCTCTATGCTCCTCGGTGGCCATCTCTCTGAACGCATGGTGAACGCTGCTGGAAGCTTGAAACGGAGGCATCGCGGTCTGGGTCCCCCGGCATACCTCTCCTCCGCTTGGTCAGATCTGTGTATGCAGCGCTGCGTCCTACCAGGCTCTGTGTCTGAGTAGTTGAGGATCAGCGCTGATAGTGCAGGAATTGATTTTCTTTGCATTGTATGTGACTTCTGCTAGCGCTGCTGCCTGTACTTTCACTTTCTTCTGTCAGCCATTTCACTGTCCCTGATCTTTCTGCTAAAGCCCTTGCGGTGCGGTGATTGCAGGGTGGTTCTCCCACTATACTAACAAGTATCAGTGAGAAGGGTCACATACTTACCATCATGTCTGAGAGTGACTTTCCTCTCCAGCTTCTGCGTACTACGTTTAAGGTACCAATAGCGGAGGGGGAGGGTAGCGCTGAGGGGCTATGTCGGCAGTGTTATTTATTGGCGCGGCCAATTACTGTCACGGCACCGGTACAGGAGCCGCCCTGGGCTTGTTTCGCCAAAGCGCTTACAACCCTCGTGGGCCAGTTAGCTCCGCAGCCTGCGTTCTCACAGATGGGATTGTCCCAGCAGTCAGTGGTGTCGTCACCCATGCAGGGTTTCACCGAGACAATTGATGGTACCCCACAGTCTCCCTATTTCCCCTCCCCAGGTCTCTCAGGAGCCTGCGTGGGTTAATTCCCTGACAAGTTCTGTACAACACTTGTCGGACGTGATACAAGGGGAGTCTGTGTTGCGGCCACATAAGCGGCCGGTGGCGTCTCTGTCTGCTCCTTATGAGGATGACGACGTGACGTCTGATGATGGGGAGATTCTGGATCTTTCGGACCAGAAACTTCTCCGTACTAAAGAGTCGGACGCTAGGTCCAAGGTATATATTCCTGGACTTATTCCGGCAGGCCGCACAGCTTTAGTGATTGAGGACGAAGATCCTCCGGTGTCCAAATCTAAATATGCCTTTTTTTAAGGATATTAAGGGTGACGCCACAGTGTTTCCTCTTTCGGGTCAGTTAGTGGACCATTTAGAGGAAGCGTGGAAACAGCCTGGCAAACGGTATCAGCCGCAGAGACGCTTGGCGGTGGCTTATCCGTTTGTGGAAAATTATTTTTCTAAGTGGGAATCCCCTCCACAGGTGGATTCTCATGTGACACGCCTAGTCTGTAGTGCCACATTGCCCATGCCCTCCATGTCTTCCCTGAAGGATGCTACGGACCGTAAGGTGGAGATCTGTCTAAAGTCCATTTATTCCCTTGCGGGGGGGGGGGGGGGGAAGCTAGGCCGGCTATGGCCATTTGTTGGGCAGCCAGAGCTATGGAGCACTGGGCTGATACTTTGGAGGCGTCTTTTGATTCCGACTGTTCGGCTGAGCAGACCGAGTTGATAGGCAATCTCCGGGACTCGGCCACTTATATCAATGAAGCGGCCTTGGATATCAGTACCCTGGCGTCTCGGATTTCTTCGGCAGCTTTAGCTGCTCGTCGCACCTTATGGTTGCGATCTTGGAAGGCGGACGCTGATTCCTAAAAGGGCTTGGAAACTTTGCCTTTTAATGGAGAAGTCCTATTTGGTCCGGACCTGGACAATATTGTAGCCACGCTGGCGGCAGCCAAATCTGCATGTCTCCCGTCTGCTGCAGTTCCTTCCAGTTCAGGTACGTCGTCCTTTCGGCCTTATAGGGCCCAGGGTAGGCCTAAAGCACAGTCCTTTCCCCGACAGGCTGGCCCCAAAAAATCGGCCAAGCCCCGGAAGCAGGCCTGGAGTACCAGACGTCTGGCCCCTAAGCTGGATAACAAACCTGCGGCCTGACGGTCCGGGCCTCCCTTTGGGGGATCCCAGAGTGGGAGGCCGCCTGCTGCAGTTCCCCCCCAGTGCTGGTCGATTACCACGACAGACACTTGGGTTCTCGAGGTGGTTTCTCACGGGTACGCCCTCTCCTTTCGGCACAGGCCCCCGTCTCGATTCTTCACCACGGGTCTTCCATCAGACCGGAACAAAGCCTTGGAACTGCGGAAGGTTTTGCACACTATGCTCCAGGCTGGAGTTATAGTGCCTGTTCCATTCTCCCAGAAGGGCCAGGGTTTCTATTCCAATCTGTTTTTGGTACAGATACCCAATGGGTCGTTTCGTCCGATCCTCAACCTCAAAGCACTCAACAAGTCTTTGCGGGTGCCGAGGTTTCGGATGGAGACCCTGCGGTCCATCATTCTGGCGCTGGAACCTAGGGATTACATGGCGTCGTTGGACATACAGGACGCTTACCTGCATGTCCCTATTCTTTTACGCCATCAACAGTTCCTTAGGTTTGCAATCCGCAACGACCACTTTCAGTTCCGAGCGTTACCGTTTGGGCTGGCGACAGCTCCACGTGTTTTCACCAAGGTGATGGCGGTCATGGCGGCTTCCCTGTGGCTGCAGGGTGTCCGCATGTTACCGTACTTGGACGACCTTCTGTTGGTGGCAGGATCTCCAGAGCTCCTTCTACGCCACTTGGACCTGACCATTGCGGTACTGCAACGGCACGGCTGGTTGATAAACTGGCAGAAGTCCACCCTGATCCCGTCTCAGCGGATTCTGCACCTCGAACCCTTATTGGACTATGGACAGCAAAGGATCTTTGTGACGGGAGAAAAGATCTCTGCCTTGAAGTTGAGGGTGCGCAGTTGTCTGCAGAATCGCCGGGTGTCTCTGCACTCGGCGATGAGGTTACTGGGCTCCATGGTGTCGGTATTCAACATGGTAGAATATGCCCAGTTTCACTCCAGACCTCTGCAGCACTTGATCCTGTCCAAATGGAATGGACTGCCTCAGAGTCTCAAATCCCAGACGATGGTGCTCACTCCGGAGGTTCGCCTGTCCCTAGCCTGGTGGTTGCAGACGTCCCATCTCAACAAGGGTCGTCCATTCTGGGTGGCGAATTGGGTCCTGTTGACAACGGACGCCAGTCTTTGGGGCTGGGGAGCAGTCACGGGTCCACACTTGTTCCAGGGCAGGTGGACTCGGGCGGAAACAGAGCTTCCAATAAACATCTTGGAGCTCCGCGCGGTGTTCAATGCTCTCCAGCAGGCACATCAGGTTCTCCAAGGTCACCCAGTGCAGGTCCAGTCGGACAACGCTACCACCGTGGCCTACATAAATCGGCAAGGAGGAACCCGAAGTCGGGCGGCTCTCGTAGAGGTGTCCCGAATCCTGGTTTGGGCGGAGCGCAATCTCCCGGCAATATCAGCAGTATTCATCCCGGGAGTTCTAAACTGGGAGGCGGACTTTCTCAGTCGCCAGGACGTTCATCCGGGGGAATGGTCTCTGCACCAGGACGTCTTTCAACTGCTGGTGGACAGGTGTGGTCTTCCAGAGATCGACCTCATGGCGTCACGGCACAACAACAAGTTGCCGGTGTACGGGTCTCGCACAAGAGACGAAAAGGCGTCTCTGGTGGATGCTCTGTCCGTCCGGTGGACGTTCCGGTTTGCTTATCTGTTTCCTCCGTTTTCCCTTCTTCCTCGGGTAATCCGGAAATTCAAACAGGACGGAGGGACGCTCCTGTTGATAGCTCCCGCGTGGCCCCGGAGGCACTGGTTCTCAGACCTCCAGGGACTGTCCGTGGACATTCCTCTGCGGTTGCCGTTACGCCCGGACCTCCTGTCACAGGGTCCTTGTCTTCACCCGGACCTGACTCGGCTGTCTTTGACGGCGTGGCTGTTGAGGCGGCCATGTTAAGGTCCAGGGGGTTTCCAGCCCTGTAGTGCAAACTATGCTAAGAGCTCGGAAACCATCTTCTGCAAGGATATACCATCATGTGCGGCATACGTTCTTCCAGTGGTGTCGACCGAGAGGTTATGCCCCCTGGGAGTTCCGTCTGTCTAGAGTGTTAGCTTTCCTACAGGCGGGACTGGACCATGGGCTTCGCCTTGCGTCTCTGAAGGTGCAGGTGTCTGCCCTGTCCATCTGGTTCCATCGTAGGATTGCTGCAATCCCTGATGTGCGCACCTTTATGCAAGGTGTTCTCTGAATTCAGCCACCTTTTGTTCCACCGGTGGACCGGTGGCGCCTTGGGATTTAGCTGTGGTCCTGAGGGCTCTCCAGGGACCGCCGTTTGAACCACTGGGCTCAGTGGACCTCAAATGGCTGACAGCTAAAACATTTTTCCTTCTGGCCATTGCTTTGGACAGACGTGTTTCTGACTGTAGACCCCCTTTTCTGATTTTTCATAGGAACAGGGCGGTGCTGCGCACTCGTCCTGGTTTCCTTCCTAAAGTTGTTTCCAGCTTTCACATCAACGAGGAAATCGTTGTGCCGGCTTTTAACTCACCCGATCTTTCAGTGGGTTAGGCCACTTTGGATGTTGTGCGGGCCTTTAGGATTTATGTTGACCGCACTTCTTTGTTTAAGAAGTCGGACGCCTTGTTTGTCCTCTATGGCTTCCGTAAAAAGGGTTGGCCTGCTTCAAAGCAGACTTTGGCAGGCTGGATTCGTATGGCCATTTCAGAAGCGTATCTTCATGAAGGCCTTCCGGTTCCTTCCTCTGTGAGGGCTCATGCCACTAGGTCTGTGGGTCCTTCGTGGCTGCTCGACGTGGTGCCTCTGCAGTCCAGATCTGCAAGGCTGCCACTTGGTCCTCGGTCCATACCTTTGTGAGGTATTACGCGTTTGACACCTTTGCCTCTCAGGATGCTTCCTTCGGGCGGCGGATTCTCCTTTCAGCACAGGAGCGTCCCCACCCTTAAAGGATACTGCTTTGGGACATCCCCAAGGTATCCTGTGGAACCCTATGGACTTCGTAGAAATAGAGATAACAAAGGTAAGTTCTTACCATATCTCATATTATACAGGGGGAACAGCCTATGGTGTCCTATTATTATACAAGGGGAGCAGCCTATGGTGTCCTGTTAATAATAATAAATAATAATATTATTATTATTATTATTATTATTATAATACAGGGGGAGCAGCCTGTGATGTCCTGTTATTATTATTATACAGGGAAGTAGCCTATGGTGTCCTGTTATAATTATTATTATTATACAGGGGGAGCAGCCTGTGGTATCCTGTTATTAATTATTATACAGGGCGAACAGCCTGTGGTGTCCTGTTAATATTATCATACAGGGCAGCAGCCTGTGGTGTCCTGTTATTATTATTATTATTATACAAGGGGAGCTGCCTGAGGTGTCCTGATATTATTATTATTATTATACAGAGGGAGCAGACTGTGGTGACCTTTTATTAGTATTATACAGGGGAGCAGCCTGTGGTGTCCTGTTGTTATACAGGGGGAGCTGCCTGTGTTGTCCTGTTTTTATTATTATACAGGGGAGCCGCCTGTGGTGTCCTGTTATTACTATAGGATTGAGGGAGTGGCATATGGTGTAATATTATTATTTATAATAATAATAATATAGGTTGAGAGGCCCGTGGTGTCCTGTTATTATTATGATGCATTAGCAAAAAAACGTACTGAACTGTGCAAATATCAGTACTGCGTATACAATTAAATCAAGCCCTATGTTTACATTGATACTTTGTGGTGTTTCTTATTAATTTACTTATTTCTAGACAACTGAGCTGTGAGGAACAACAGTCTTTACAAGACTAAAAGGGCCTATCCATTACACGACTTTTAGTACGATCCGACCTTGTTCACAAAGTCGTGTAATGGATAGCCGGCAAGGACCAGCGATGCATGTGCACGCTGGGTCCTTGCCGACCCCGACTATCTACGGAACATGCCCGTCAACCTGACTACAATCGTCAGGTTTGGTATGTTCAGAGATAGGAGGTCGGACTCCTGCACTGAATGACGTTCAGTGAACGCCGTTCAGTGTGGCACCGCACCACGGCGACCTGAAGGTTTGAACGCTAGTCGTTCAGTCTTTCAGGTCACCTAGTGGATAGGCACCTTAAGATGTGAGGATGAGATGGGGCACTGATTCCCTAATGATGGATCTGGGAGTGTCACAGTGACTTCACTTATATCTATAGTAATAATACAGGGACATGACTGGGGAGGTGAGGGGATCTGGGAGTGTCACAGTAACATCACTTTTATCTATAGTAATAATACAGGAACATTACTGGGGAGGTGAGGGGATTCTGGGAGTGTCACAGTGACATTACTTATATCTATAGTAATAATACAGGGACATGACTGGGGAGGTGAGGGGATCTGGGAGGTCACTGTGATATCGCTTATATCTATAGTAATAATACAGGGACATGTCTGTGGAGGCGAGGTGTTCTGGGAGTGTACACGTGATAATTGTTTTTTCTAATGCACAGGATTACACAGGAGTGAAGACATCTGGTGAGTGTGATACACTTAGCAGCCGCCCCCATGTGTCAGGAGGACTGAGCAGGACCCAGTGCCCCATCACGGTGCTTCCACCTCACTCACTGATACATGAGAGACACAATAACCAGAAGATCCTGGAACTCACCAACTACATCATTCAGCTGCTGACTGGAGAGGTGACTGGTGGGAATGGGACATTATACAGTAACACCATGGGATGTGTCTGGGACTGTATCACTGTGTGTGTCCGGTTCCTATAAGGTGTCAGGATGTCACTGTCTATGTCTCCATGCAGGTGCGGAAGTATATAGAGCAACACAGTGGTCTGTACAAGGACGTGATGATGGAGATTCACCAGGCCCTCACATCGCTGGGTAAGAGGAGACTGTCATTTATTATACAGGAGTGAGCAGCTATGGGGCCACCTATATACACACATCATCTGATATCACATATATACAATGCACTCATTCACTGTGTGTCTCCTACAGATGGACCCAGTAACAGAAATACCCCAGAGAGATGTCCCCGTCCTCTTTATTCACAGGATTGTACAGAGGAGAATCACAGGACCCCACAGGAGCATCAGGTAGGTGGGATTTAGGGTCTCACCAATGTACCAAAGTAACTGTCACTATATAATCTGTAGAGCAGCTGTGTGTGTTTATGTTCTCACATTATACTGTTTCAACTCAATTAATTAAATCAGACATTATTTTTGTGTTATATTGTTTTGTGGATATTTTAGTGTGAAGACCTGACTAATATTAAGGCAGAAGATTTAGAGGAAGAAGAAGAGACGTATGTGTCTGGTATGAAGGCAGAAGATACAAAGGGTGAAGAAGAGACGTATGTGACTGATATGAAGGTAGAAGATCTAGAAGGAGAAGAAGAGACGTATGTGACTGATATGAAGGTAGAAGATCTAGAGGGAGAAGAAGAGACGTATGTGACTGATATGAAGGTAGAAGATCTAGAGGGAGAAGTAAAGACGTATGTGACTGATATGAAGGCAGAAGATACAGAGGGAGAAGAAGAGACATATTTGACTGATATAAAGGTAGAAGTTATAGAGGAAGAAGAAGAGACGTATGTGAGGGGTGATCAGCAGTGTAAAGTGGAGGAAATCCCTACATATATCAGCACAGGTGAGTAATAAACACATATTACAGAAAAAAGTCACATTCTCCTTGCTCAGCCACTACAACAATATATTTTTTCTTACTTCCTATCTCCCCTCCTGCATCCAATAGGACCTCAGCTTAGATGACTTGCATTTGGAACATTGGTTATTTTATATTCTATGGATGTGAAGTGCTTTGGTGCCTTTGTAGGTGTTGCTACAAACCGCTAATGTGGGTTGAATGGCACCGGTCTCCGGTTGTTTATGTCAGTCGACCTATTATAAAGATCTGTTGTTGAGGGGATCTGGTTGTTAAAATCACTTTCTTCTTCAGGATCCATAGGGTCCACAGGAACCACCAAACAGTCAAAGCCTTAGCTCCCAGAATACCCTGGTCCTCCTCCATATATATACGCCGCTCCCAGCTACAGGCATTCAGTATTTTGTTTGGTGCTCAGCAGGATTCAGATGCACCTTTGAACATGGGATTACTCAGCAGTCCCTAGCTTTAATTTTATGATTCATTTTCTTTTCTATTTTACTGGGTTAGCAGTGCTGAGCGTCCTGATAAGATGCATTCATACACAGCCAAAAGTTTTGAGAATTATACAAGTATTGGTTTTCACAAAGTCTGCTGCTTCAGTTTTTATGATGGCAATTTGCATATACTCCAGAATGTCATGAAGAGTGATCAGATGAATTGCAATTAATTGCAAAGTCCCTCTTTGCCATGACAATGAACTTAGGGCCTGATTCAGAGACGGATGCTCTGAAAGAGCGCTCGCTCTGAATCAGGGCTATTTTTAATTTTTTTTGGTGCGGCCTCCTGGCCGCTCGCATAGCTGTGGGTGACCACCCACAGCTATTGCGAGCGACCAGGATGATTGTGGTAGGGTCTTGTGGCCGCAAGCCCCAGAGAGCTTCCGGCTCTAATAGAGCCGGAAGCTCTCCCACGTGGGTCCGGAAGCCCCACGTGGGGCCGCCCACAAACGGCAGGCGTTCGCGAAGCCACCCCACCGCCACGCCTACAAAATGGGGCGAGCTGTCGATCAACATCGACAGCCGCCTCTTTTGTAGTGAGCCGTGGAGCGAGAGAATTTCTCTCTCGCTCCGGGGCTTGCGCACTCGCAGTGCGGCCGCTGCACATGCGCAGAGGCCACCATCGATCCGCTTGCGGGCGGGTCTGAATCAGGCCCTTAATCCCAAAATCAACATTTCCACTGCAATTCAGCCCTGACATAAAAGGACCAGTTGACCTCATGTCAGTGATTCTCTCGTTAACACAGGTGAGAGTGTTAACGAGGACAAGGCTGGAGATCTCTCTGTCATGCTGATTGAGTTAGAATAACAGACTGGAAGCTTTAAAAGGAGGGTGGAGCTTGAAATCATTGTTCTTCCTCTGTTAACCATGGTTACCTGCAAGGACACACGTGCAGTCATCTTTGCTTTGCACAAAAAGGGCTTCACAGGTAAGGATATTGCTGCTAGTAAGATTGCACCTAAATCAACCATTTATCGGATCATCAAGAACTTCAAGGTCAGAGGTTCAATAGTTGTGAAGAAGGCTTCAGGGCACCCATGAACATCCTGCTACCGCCAGGACCGTCTCCTAAAGTTGATTCAACTGTGGGATCAGGGCACCACCAGTGTAGAGCTTGCTCAGAAATGGCAGCTGGCAGGTGTGAGTGCATCTTCACGCACAGTGAGGCAAAGACTTTTGGAGGATGGCCTGGTGTCAAGAAGGGCAGTAAAGAAGCCACTTTTCTCCAGGAAAAACATCAGAGACAGACTGATATTCTGCAAAAGTTACAGGGATTGGAATGCTGAGGACTGTGGTAAAGTTATTTTCTCTGATGAATTCCCTTTCAGATTGCTTGGGGCATCTGAAAAAACGCTTGTCCGGAGAAGGAAAGGTGAGCTCTACCATCAGTCCTGTGTCATGCCAACAGTAAAGATGCTGAGACATTCATGTGTGGGGTTGCTTCTCAGCCAAGGGAGTGGGCTCACTCACAATTTTGCCTAAGAACACAGCCATGAATAAAGAATGGTACCAAAACATTCTCCAAGAGCAACTTCTCCCAACCATCCAAGAACAGTTTGGTGACGAACAATGCCTTTTCTAGCATGATGGAACACCTTGCCATAAGGCAAAAGTGATAACTAAGTGGATCGGGGAACAAATCATTTAAATTTTGCATCCATAGCCAGGAAACTCCCCAGACCTTAATCCCATTGAGAACTTGTGGTCAATCCTCAAGAGGCGGGTGGACAAACAAAAACCCACAAATTCTGACAAACTCCAAGCATTGATTAGGCAAGAATGGGCGGCCATCAGTCAGTATGTGGCCCAGAAGTTGATTGAGAGCATGCCAGGACGAATTGCAGAGGTCTTGAAAAAGAAGGGTCAACACTGCAAATATTGAATCTTTGCATAAACTTAATGTAATTGTCAATAAAAGCCTTTGGCCCTCATTCAGAGCCGTACGCTCTGAGCAGAGCGCACGCTCTGAATGAGGGCCGGGCTCCATTTTCATGGAGCGTCCTCCTGGACGCTCGTATAGCTGTGGGTCACCACCCACAGGCTATACGAGCGTGCTTTGTGATGGCCGCGATGGTCGAGACCATCGCGACCATCGAAATTGCGAGCCGGAGCCTGCGGTTGAGGTTTTCAACCGCAAGCTCCGGAGTGATTTTGGCTCTATCAGAGCCAAAATCACTCCCACTGAAATCACTAGTGATGTCAGTGGGCCGGCTTCTGACGGGAGGCGTTCCCGTGGGAACGCCCCCGTCAGGGAGGCACGCCCCCGGCACGCCCACCAAAGGGGGCGTGCTGTCAATCAACATTGACAGCACGCCCCCTTTGATCGGACACAACGAGCGAAGGACTTTCCTTCGCTCGTCGCGTCTGGCGCATGCGCACGACGGAGCTCCCTCCATCGTGCGCATGCTCAGTGCATAACATCGACCCACTTGCGAGCGGACAGCCGCTCGCGAGTGGGTCTGAATCAGGCCCTTTGACACTTATGAAAAGCTTGTAATTTTACTTCAGTATACCATAGTAACATCTGACAAAAAGGTCTAAAAACACTGAAGCAGCAAACTTTGTGAAAACCAATACTTGTGCCATTCTCAAAACTTTTGGCCATGGCTGTACACTGCGACTCATACCTCCGTCGGTGCCGCAACACCAGTAACATCTCTGGTGATTTCGGCGGGTCACAGCGGAGCTTAGCAAGTAGCGACGCTGGAGGCACGGACTGCAATCGGATGCATGGAGATGTCAGGTAAGGCAATTCTTTGTGTATGGGGAATCGCGTGCGGCAGTCCTTGCGTCTGGCGCCAGATTCGCACCGGAAACCTCTGCAGTGAGAGCCTGAGACAGTCCGCATCCTCACTAGACCACCAGGGCCTTGTCGTCTGACGCCGGGGATCAGCAGCAGGCACATCTACTGCCATGAGGTCAGCGTACCCGGCCGAGGTATGTAGCTTAGGGGAGGCAGGCTCTCCCCCGGCAGCTCCTCCCCCTACCCAGATCCTTCAAAGGTTTCCCTTTGCTCCTCTTGCCGCCTAAAGTATATCAGATGCTCACAGTCCACCATCGGTACTCTGCTGAAGCTGTTTCTTTTTAGAAGGTCTGGGTTTGTCTCCCTGTATACCTCTCCCCTTGGTCAGGTATATAGTGCTCTACATCCTACCAAGCCTTGTGGTTGGTCAGTTGATTCAGAGTCCATTGCGATTAAATTGCATATGCTTTGTATGTGACTTGTGCTAGCTGCTGTATTGATACTACCTTTTATTTCTGTCTGTCCGCTATAACTATCACTGTGTTTCTCCTCATCCCTCTGTACAGAGTCTTTGGGGTTTTCTGTGTAATTCACAAATACTTGTGAGGACTGTCACATTGCATTTATACCTTGTACATTTTATACATTGATATGTCAATGGTTAAAGGGAAGCAGGAGATTGAGGCTCCTGTGCTGGATTCATGTAAATCCTGTTCGTCGGGCCTGTCGGCTCAGGATTTCATGCAAGATGGTTTGTGTGCTAGTTGTTATAAAGAGCCACCTCTCCAATCTGGTACACCAGCTCCTGTACAAGAGCCACCCTGGGTATCCTTTTGGTCTCAGGTTATGTTGCATTTAGTGGACCAGGCAGCAACTTCGGTACTGCCTCCCACTATGGGGTACCCGCAACAGTTACATCCTGCTATGTATATGCCCCCCATGCATCCTTTCTGGATGGATGCCTATGCTCACTCAAATCCGAGTATGGTTCAACCATCTACCGATGCTCTGCAAGTGAATAGACCAGTTACTGTTAAGCATCGGCGCAGCCTGGGGATTCTAACACATCATCAGATGAGGATACATATGATTAGATCCATCCTTATATATAGAGGAAGAGGAGGTCCCACCTAAATTTAAGACTCCGGTCTTTAGGCATCAGAAAGTGGTAAAGTATTACTTTCCTCAGTCTGAGCAGCTGACTGACCTCATGGCGTTAGGATGGAGCACTCCAGATAGACGTTTCCATGCTACAAGAAATTTAACATCTCTGTACCCGTTTTCACCTGGTGAATGTACTAAGTGGGAAGTCCCTCTGACTGTAGATGCTCATGTGACACGGTTGATCAAGAACTCTACATTACCTATTTCATCCGCATCCTCACTCAAGGATGTTACATTTAGAAAACTGGAAACATGTTTGAAATCAGTTTTCTCATTAGCTGGAGCGATTACCCGTCCGACTATGGCACTGGAAGACAGTATGCCACAGGCTACCAGAGAACAACTGTCCTATCTCTCCCAAATGCAAGAAGCAGCTGCTTATGAAGGAGAAGCGGTTATTGACGCAGGACTTCTGGCTTCTAGAGTACCGGCAACTTTGGTTGTGGCTCGCAGAACACTTAGGTTAAGGTCCTGGAAGGCAGATGCAGGTTCCAAAAAGGCTCTTGAATCCTTGCCTTTTGCTGGAAAAATACTGTTTGGACCAGAATTGTATAGCATAGTGGCTACTTTGGCAGCATCAAAATCTGCTGGATTACCATCTGTGACGACCTCTAAATATAGGCAGTCTTTGTTTCGGACCTTTCGCCTGCAGGGAAGGGCAAAGGGACAGTCGTTTTCCAGACAAGATAATTCCCACAGGAAGGCCAAACCGCAAACCAAGAAATCATGGTCGGTCAGACATCCAGCTTCCAAGCCGGGCGATAAGCCTTCTGCCTGATGGGGCGGGCCTCCCTCTGGGGGCTCTCAGGGTGGGAGGCCGACTTCTCCAGTCTTCTTATGCCTGGCATCAAACAGCAATGGATGCTTGGGTTTGAGAAGTGGTCTCTCAAGGATTTGCCCTCACATTTCTGAGGCATCCCCCTTAGAAGGTTTTTCATACAGCTCCTCCATCAGACCCGGACAGGGCCCTGGCCCTACAAGAGGCTATTCGTGCCCTGCTGAGCTCAGGGGTAATAATCCCCATTCCTTATTATTCAAATATATTCTTGATGGGTCTCATCGCCCTATTCTGAATCTGAAGTCTCTCAACAGGTTTATCCATGTGCCCAAGTTCCTTATGGAAACCCTACGGCCAATTATACTGGCAATGGAGCGTGGGGATTTTATGGTCTCCCTGGACATATGGGATGCATGTCTGCATGTGCCTATTGCACTGTCTCACCAAAGGTTTCTGAGGTTTGCTATTCATCAGCAACAATACCAGTTTCAGGCTCTGCTCTTCGGGCTGTCCACAGCCTCTCAGGTGTTTACCGAGATAATGGCAGTCATGACTGCTCATCTCAGACGACAGGGAGTCAGGATACTGTCATACTTGGACAACCTCCTGATATTGGCGCAGTCTCCGAAGTTTTTGCAACGTCATCTCCAGCTGACCATTGTCTGTCTACAGGAGCACGACTGGATAGTCAATTGGAAAAAGTCTTCTCTTTCTCCAACAGATGGTACATCTGGGGGCGCTACTGGATTCCCTGGCACAAAGGATGTTTCTACCAGGGGACAAGATTTCTGCGCTACAATTGCGGGTGCGCAAATTGCTCCGCAATCGAAGAGTGTCAGTTCACTCAGCAATTCAGGTCCTGGAGTCCATGGTATCCACCTTCGACATGGTGGCATATGCCCAGTTCCATTCCAGGCCCCTGCAGTGATGGATTCTGTCTCGGCGGGACGGATAGTATCATCTGATAAGGTCTTGAACTATCCTTATCTTGCCAGAAGTTCGGGTCTTCCTCTCATGGTGGCTGCAGACAGCTCATCTGAACAAGGGTCGCCCATTATGGATCCCAAATTGGGTTCTCCTCACCACGGATGCAAGTCTTTGAGGATCGGCTGCTGTGACAGGTCAGCACAGCTTTCAGGGAAGATGGACAGCTTAGGAAAGTCACCTGCCCATAAACATTTTGGAGCTTCATGCAGTGCACAAAGCGCTCATTCTGGCACAGGGCCTTCTTCAGGGCAAGCCTGTCCAGATTCAGTCCGACAACACTCCCACAGTGGCCTACATCAACCATCAGGGAGGCACACGAAGTCCGGCAGCCATGAGGGAAGAGGCGAACATTCTGGTTTGGGCAGAACGCCATTTTCCAGCAATCTCTGCAATATTCATCCCAGGAGTCCTCGACTGGGAAGCGGATTTCCTAAGCCGTCAGGACATACACGCCGAAGAATGGGCTCTCCACACGGACGTCTTTCAGTTTCTGGTGGACAAGTGGGGACTAGCGGACGTAGACCTCATGGCATCGCATCACAACTACAAGGTCCCCAGGTATGAGTCCAGGACAAGAGACCCATCAGCCGCCTTCGTGGATGCTCTGGCAGAAAGGTGAGACTTCAGGTTGGCATACCTGTTTCCTCCAATCTCCCTCATACCAAAGGTCCTCAGAAAATTCAAGCAAGAAGGTGACATTGGTTCACCGATCTAACATGTCTATCTATAGACAATACACTTCCTCTACGGCCGGATTTGTTAGTGCAGGGTCTCTGCCTACATCCGGACCTACCTTGTCTGGCTTTGACGGTGTAGCTCTTAAATCTACCATCTTAAAAGCGAATGGTTTTTCTACTTCTGTGATTCAGACGATGCTCAGGGCAAAGACGCCTTACTCTGCCCTCATCTATTACAGGATTTGGCATTCTTTTTTACAATGGTGTTCCCACAGAGAGTATGATCCTAAGGTTTTCAGGGTCTCCCAAGTTCTTGCTTTTCTCCAGGCTGGACTAGACCTCTTGCTTCGCCTGGCTACCTTGAGAGTTCAGGTTTCTGCATTGTCCGTTTGGTTCCAGGACATGATCGCTCCCCTGCCAGATATTAGAACATTTTTGCTGGGTGTTCTCCACCGTTTGTCCCTCGGGTGGCACCGTGGGATTTGTCCTTGGTTCTCAGTGCGCTGCAGGTTCCTCCCTTTGAGCGCTTGGACACAGTGGACCTCAAATGGTTGACAGGGAAGTAACTTTTTCTCGCTATCTCCGCAGCTCGCAGAATTTCTGATTTGGCAGCACTTTCGTGTCGCTCCCCATTTATGATTTTTCAACAGAATAGAGCTGTCCTCCATACACGGGTGGGTTACCTTCCGAAGGTGATGTCCCGTTTTCATATGAAATGAGGAAATTGTAGTTCCGGGCTTTCAGTCTTCAGACCTTTCTGTAGGTGAAGCTTCCCTGGATGTGGTTTGAGCCCTTCGTATCTACGTGGATCATACCAACTACATCAGGAAATAGGATGTGCTTTCTGTGTTATGGTTTTCACAAGCGAGACTGGCCAGCTAACAAGCAGACTCTAGCTCGGTGGCTACGTATGACTATATCCTTGGTTGATCTTCCTGTTCCTAACAAGGTGACACCACACTCTGTCTGTGGGACCATCGTGGGCATTTAGATATGGCGCCTCTGCAGAACAGTTGTGCAAGGCGGCCACTTGGTCTTCTGTCCACACTTTCATAAAATTTTAGGCATTTGATACTTTTGCCTCCCAGGATGCTTCCTTTGGGAGGCAGATTCTCCTCCCTGCTCAGTAGCGTCCCCACCCTTAAGGGAACTGCTTTAGGACATCCCCAAGGTAGTTCCTGCCCCCCCTAAGGATCCTGAAGAATAAAGTAAAAGTTATGGTAGACTTGCCTTTGTTTACTCTTTTTCTTCGAGGTCCACAGGGTGCGCACCTTGATGCACCTGGCCTCAGTTGGGATCTGTTTCTTTTTGTCATCTTTGTGAGAGTGTTTCTAGTGTAATATGTACTTCCTTCTCCACTTTCCTTGTCCTGTCATTAGGCTTGTTTACAAACTGAATGCCTGTGGCTGGGGGAGGGGTATATATAGAGGAGGACCAGGGCATTCTGGGAGCTAAAGCTTTGACTGTGGGCCCTATGGACAGTGAAGAAAAGAGTTAACAAAGGTAAGTGTACCATAACTCTCTTATTTTCTTCAGGTTCCATAGGGTCCACAGAATCTACCTTGGGGTATGAAGTGGAAACGATCCATTGCACCAAACCGCTTCTAGCTTTGCAGCTCCCAGTATGCATCGGTCCTCGTCCCTATATGCCCCGCATTCAGTTTTTTTTGTTTGGTGTGCGACAAGTATCCAGGCGCACCTATTATAAACAGCAGGACTGCCTAGGCAGTCTCTGCCTCTTTATTTTATGATTTACTTAGTTTATGACTTACCGAGTTTAGCAGTTCCAGGCGACTCCTACCTTCGCCGGAGCCGAAAACACTAGTATCGCTATATGCCCTGAGGGTCTCGGCGGGCCTCAGCATGGCCTAGCTAGCGCCTGTGCTGAGGTCCAGACTGCAGGTCTGGCACGGAGATGACAGGTAAGTGTGCGGCAGTCCTAGAATCCGGTGTAGGAGACGCATCGGTGTGCATTGGGTTAATGTCTGGTGTGATGTTTCCTCACTAGGGCGGCCGGGTCCTTATCATCTGTCGCCGGGGACGGGTAGTAGATGCACTAGAGCGCACTAGTAAGCGTCTTCTACTATGAGGCCAACGTACCCGTGCCATCGAAATCGCAGCTTAGGGGAGATAAGGCCCTCCCCCGGCCGCTCCTCCCCCAAACCAGACTCAACGTCCTGTACGGAGTTCAGCGTCTGCTTTCTATATTTGACCACCTCGTGGTGAGACGCTCGCAGATCGCGTTTGTGTGTGTACTGCTGTAGCTGTTGGTCTCAGAGGTGGTCGGTCTCCCTGTATACCTCTCCTTTGGACCTGGTATATAGCGCTCTATATCCTACCATTACCCCTCCGGGGCTGGCTAGTTGATTCAGAGTACCATTTGCAATAGCAATTGTGCGTATCTATGCATTGTATGTGACTTTAATCCTAGCTGCTGTATTGTACTGCCTTTTTGTTTCAAAACTGTCACCTATCACTGTGCTTCTCCTCATCCCTCCGAAAAGGTTTGTGGGGTTTTCATTGATAGAGAGTCACATTGCATTTATGCTGTACACCTTATACCATTTATACATTTGTCATGTCTAAAGGTGTAGGTGAGAAGAATGATATGCCAGTACTCAGATCATGTGTGTCTTGTTTGGCAGGCAGGATGTTAACCAGGATGGATTGTGTAGCCTCTGTTGTATGTTGAGGCCAGTACATCTAGAGGTCCAGCGCCAGAACCACCCGAGTGGTATGAATTTTTGTTGCACTTGGTGGACAAAGCCGCAGAAGCACGGGCTCCTGCTGCAGTGCCTCACGCTATGGGGTATTCACAGCAGGTGCATCCTTCTATGTATATGCCGCCCATGAATTCATGTTGGTTTAATTCTACTGCTCACTCTAGTCAGAGTATGCCGCCGTCTATAGCTCCTCAGCAGCCAGATAGACAAGTGGCGGCAAAGCAGGGGCATAAGAGAGGTTCCCATCAGTTGTTGCCTCATGACGACCCCGGACTCCTCTTCAGACTCGGATACTCAGAGTTCTGGCTTTTACTCGGTAGAAGACCATCAGGCTCTGGTGGATGTCCCCTCTCTGGTGAGAGCGGTTAGATCTGTCCTCAGTATAGAGGAAGAGGAGGCCCCGCTGACAGCCAAGGCTCCGGTTTTTAGGCATCAGAAGGTGGCTAAAGATTATTTTCAATAGTCTGAACAACTGACAAATCTTATGTCTGAGGCATGGAGCACTCCTGGGAAGCATTTTCATGCTACAAGGAATATAACCTCTCGATACCCATTTGCACTTGGTGAGCGTAACAAATGGGAAGTTCCCCCAACGATAGACGCTCATGTCATGAGGTTGATTAGGAGCGCTGCGTTACCAATTCCTGCAGCATTCTCTTTAAAAGAGGTAACTGATAAGAAACTTGATAATCATTTGAAATCAATGTTTTCATTATCTGGAGCTATTACCAGACCAGCTATTGCTGTAGCCTGGGTAGCCAAAGCTATGGAAGAATGGACAACAGCTCTGGAAGGTACTATGTCTGAGGATACCAGAGAATAGCAGTCTTTTTATCAGATGCGAGAAGCAGCTGTGTATATGGGGGAAGCGCAGATATTTTGGCTTCTAGGGTCTCGCGACTTCTGTTGCAGCTCGGAGATCCCTTTGGCTAAAAACTTGGAAGGCGGATGCAGGATCCAAGAAGGCTCTTGAATCTTTGTATTTTGCAGGGAAGGTACTGCTGGACCAGAGCTGGATGACATAATGACTTCTCTGGCAACACCAAGTCGGCTGAATTGCCATCTACGACTACCCCTAAATTGAGGCAGTCGGCAGCTCGGTCCTTTCGCCCACAGAGTAGGGCAAAAGGTCAGTCTTCCTCTAGACAGAGTCAGCCCAAGAAAATCTTGGTCAAACAAACATCCTGCCTCCAAGCCAGATAGTAAGTCTACTGTCTGATGGGGCGGGCCTCCCCCGGGGGGGTCTCTGGGTTGGAGGACGACTTTTACAGTTCTCCCATGCCTGGTATCAGACAACTACGGATGCCTGGGTTCGAGAGCTGGTTTCTCAGGGTTATGCCATCACGTTCCTGAGGCATCCCCCTCAGAGGTTTGTGGATATAAACCTCCGGTTAGACCCAGGCAGGGAGTCTATTGGGGCCTTCCTGAAGTCAGGAGTCATAGTCCCCGTTCCTGTGACGCAACAGGGAAAGGGATATTATTCTAATTTATTTTTAATTTAAAAACAAATGGGTCACATCGCCCTATCCTGAATCTGAAGTCTCTGAACAGGTTCATTCATGTGCCAAAATTCCGTATGGAAACCCTACGGCCAATTATGCTGGCGATGGAGCCTGGAAATTTCATGGTCTCTCTGAACATACAGGATGCTTATCTTGATGTTCCTATTACACGCTCCCACCAAAGATTTCTAAGATTGGCGGTGGATTGGCGGTAGATCAGCAACATTACCAATTACCAATTTCAGGCTCTACCATTCGGGCTGGCCACAGCTCCTCGAGTATTTACCAAGATAATGGCAGTCGTGACGGCTCATCTCAGACGTCAAAGAGTCAGGATACTGGCATATCTAGATGATGGCCTGATATTGGCACAATCACAGGAGATGTTACAATGTCATCTCCAGATGACCATTGTCTACCTACAAGAGCATGGCTGGATAATAAATTGGAAAAAGTCCTCTCTTTCTCCCACTCTGCGAATGGTGCACTTAGGGGTGCTGCTGGATTCTCTGGGACAAAGGATTCTTCTACCAGAGGACTAGATTGTGGCACTACAGACTCGGGTGCAGAGTCTTCTGTGCAAGCAAAGAGTGTCAGTACACTTGGCAATGCAGGTGCTGGGCTCCACGGTTTCCACATTCGACATAATGGCTTATGCCCAGTTCCACTCCAGGTCTATGTAGAATTGGATTCTGGCTCAGTAGGATGGTCAGTATCATCGGATAAGGTCTCAGATGATCCGCATCTCGCCAGAGGTTTGGCTCGCTCTCGCTTGGTGGCTGGAGACGACTCATTTAAATATTGGCCACCCGTTGTGGGTCCGAGAGTGGGTACTCAACACGGATGCAAGCCTGCGAGGATGGGGAGAGACAGGCCATCACACCTTTCAGGGAAGGTGGACGGCTTCTGAAAGTCTCCTACCGATTAAATATCTTGGAGCTTCAGGCAGTGCGCAAAGCTCTCAGTTTGGCACAGGACCTCCTACAAGGCAGGCCGGTCCAGGTTTAGTCTGACAGTGGTGGCCTACCTCAATCATTAAGGAGGCACACGAAGTCTGGCAGCCATGAAGGAAGTGGCGGAAATTCAGCGGTATTCATCCCAGGTGTTCTCAACTGGGAAGTGGACTTCCTAAGTCGCCATGACATACCCGCCTGAGACTGGGCTCTTCATCCGGATGTCTTTCAACTCCTGGTGAACATGTGGGGAGTACCAGACGTAGACCTCATGGCATCACGTCACAATCACAGTGATTCAGACAATTCTGAAGGCAAAGGAAGCCTGCTTCCGCCCACATCTATCACATAATTTGGCATTAATTTTTTCTTTGGTGTTCTCAGGAAATATGACTCTAAGATTTTTAAGGTCCAAGAATACTAGCTTTTCTTCAGGCGGGATTAGATTTAAGTCTCCGCCTGGCTACGTTGAGAGTTCAGGTTTCTGCATTGTCAGTTTTGTTCCAATACAAGATTTCCCATCTACCGGATGTTAGAACATTCCTGCAGGGGGTTCTCTGGCTGCAACCTCCATTTGTCCCTCCGGCGGCACCATGGGATTTGACTTTGGTTCTCAGGGCATTGCAGACGTTTCCCTTTGAACCTTTGGATACGGTGGACGTAAGATGGTTGACAGCGAAAGCGCTTTTTCTCCTCGCTATTGCCTCGGCTCATAGAGTTTCTGACGGCAGCTGTCATGTCGCTCTCCATATTTGATTTTCCATCAAAATAGAACTGTCCTCCATACTAAGGCAGGTTACCTTCTAAAGGTGGTTTCCCGTTTCCATATAAATGAGGAGATTGTAGTTCCGGCCTTTCAGTCTTCAGACCTGTCTACAGGGGAAGCTTCCCTGGATGTGGTTCGAGCCCTCTGTATCTACGTGGTTCGTACCAGCTCCATCAGGAAATCAGACTCGCTGTTTGTGTTATATGGGTTTCACAAACGAGGCTGGCCAGCAAACAAGCAAACTGGCTCGCTGGCTGCGTACGACTATCTCTCAGGTCTATACACTGGTCTCCCTGTCCCTAACAAAGTGAAAGCACATTCTACTCTGTCTGTCGGACCGTCGTGAGTGGTTAGACATGGTGGCTCGGCTGAACAGCTGTGCAAGGCAGCCACTTGGTCTTCCGTCAATACATTTATAAAATTCTATGCATTTGATACGTTTGCCTCCCAGGATGCTTCCTTTGGGCGGCGGATTCTCCTCTCTGATCAGGAGCGTCCCCACCCTTAAGGGAACTGCTTTTGGACCACCCCAAGGTACATACTGTGGACCGTGAAGAAGAAAATCAGAGTTGTGTTACAACATACCTTAGATAACTCTTTTTCTTCGAGGTCCATAGGGTCCACAGAGCACCCTCCCTGACACACCTAGCCTCAGTTGTGATCTGTTCTTTTGTTTTTTTCGGATCACTGATTCCCTCTTCGTATGTTGAGTGTTTCTTGTGTGCAATGTACTTCCGTCTCCACTATCCGTCTCTTGCCGTTAGACTTGTTTACAAACTATAGGGAGGAGGACCAATGCATGCTGGGAGCTGCAAAGCTAGAAGTTGTTTGGTGCAATGGATCATTTCCACTACATACCCCAAGGTAGATTCTGTGGACACTATAGACCTTGTCGAAAAAGAGTTATCTATGGTATGTTATACCATAACTCTGATTTTTCCATCACTCTGGTTTTTAATGGTCTTTAATTTTGTCTGCAGTAGGTCTCTTCTGGGAGCTTAGGCAGATGCCATATCTGTGATGTATATAATCATCTTGTAGTGATTCTGTGTTTTCTGTTCGTGCTTGTTATCTGGTGAGTCTGACATGGAGACCGTGCCCAATACTATTGTGTCAGATATGGAAACCGTGCCAAATACTGTTGTTTGCGATATGAAGACCGTGCCAAATACTGTTGTGTCTGATATGAAGACTGTGCCATATACTGTCAGTGTTCGCGCTGAGCAAAAAAAATTGTGGGTCCCAGGGACCCCTCACTTTGAAAAATTGGGGTCCTACACCACTTTTTCTGGGTCCCGTCACGTATTATGGGGGTTGAGGGCAGGCAGGAGTTGGAACAGTGCTGGGGGTTATGTAGCAGTTGGGGTAGAGGGGGTTGGGGTAAAGCTGGGGTTAAAGGCAGGGAGGAGTTGGGGGTAGAGCTGCAGCTAGAGGGGAGTAAGGGCAGGCAGGGCTGGGGCCAGGGAGGGGTAAGTGCGCACATTTGTTGAGACAGTGCTGGGGGGCAAGGAGAAGGTTAGGGACAGGCAGTGCTGGGTGTAGGGAGGGGTCAAGGGTAGATAGCAGCTAGGACAGTACCTGGGGGGGCAAAGAGGGGGTTAGGGGAAGTGCCAGGTCAGGATAGCAGCTGGGCCAGCACTGGGGGTAGAGAGGGGGCAAGTGTAGATAGCATCTTGGGCAGTACTGGGGACAAGGAAGAGGTCAGGGGGCAGGCAATACTGGGGTTACGGTGGGATAAGGTTAGATAGCTAGGGCAGTTCTAGGGTTCAAGGAGGGGGTTAGGGGAAGGTAATACTGGGGGCAGTACTTGGATTAGGGAGGGGGTTAGCTTTGCAGCTGGGGCAGAACTGAGGGTAAGGATAGACAGCACATGGGGTACAATTGATGTAGTTATCAGTCCTCCGAATGCACCCTCCTACTGCCCCTATGTAGGAGTGGTACCTTAAGTAGCGGCTTTCGGGCAGTATCTTCTGCATCCACAATGTCTGTCTGGCTGGGTACAGCGATATGGCGTGGTGTCTGCCAGCAGACTAGTGCAGTGTTCCTGGCAGGAGCAGCTTAGTCCATGCTGGTGTGGGACTCAATTATTGTGCGCGGTGATTGGCTGGGGTGGCGCCACACGGTGATTGGCCGGAGGGGAGGCCACGCGGTGATTGGCCGGAGGGGAGGCCGCGCGGTGGTTGGTCGGAGGGGACGCCGCGCGGTGGTTGGTCGGAGGGGACGCCGCGCGGTGGTTGGTCGGAGGGGACGCCGCGCGGTGGTTGGTCGGAGGGGACGCCGCGCGGTGATTGGCCGGAGGGGACGCCGCGCGGTGATTGGCCGGAGGGGACGCCGCCATGCAGGGATTGGCCAGGGGAGAAGCCACACATGCAGGGATTGGCAGGTGAGACGGATGCAGCACACACAGCGCCTACGCGTCCTGCGGGACCCGATCAGTTTTTAAAACTGGGTCCCCAGGTTGCCGTAGCACGTAAAAACGAGCTATAGCGCGTATTTTGCGAACCCTGTGTCTGATATAAAGACCGTGCCAAATACTGTTGTGTCTGATATGGAGACCGTGCCATATACTGTGTTGTCTGATATGGAGACCGTGCCATATACTGTTTTGTCTGATATAAAGACCGTGCCATATACTGTTGTGTCTGCCATATACTGTTGTGTCTGATATGAAGACCGCGCCATATACTGTTGTGTCTGATATGAAGACCGTGCCATATACTGTTGTGTCTGATATGGAGACCGTGCCATATACTGTTTTGTCTGATATAAAGACAGTGCCATGTACTGTTTTGTCTGATATAAAGACCGTGCCAAATACTGTTGTGTCTGATATGGCGACCGTGCCATGTACTGTGTTGTCTGATATGGAGAACCGTGCCATATACTGTTTTTTCTGATATAGAGACCGTGCCATATACTGTTGTGTCTGATATGAAGACCGTGCCATATACTGTTGTGTCTGATATGGAGACCGTGCCATATACTGTTCTGTGTTATATGGAGACTGTGCCATATACTGTTGTGTCTGATATGGAGACCGTGCCATGTACTGTTTTGTCTGATATAAAGACCGTGCCATATACTGTTGTCTGATATGGAGACTGTGCCATATGCTGTTGTGTCTGACATGAAGACTGTGCCATATACTGTTGTCTGATATGGAGACCGTGCCATATACTGTTGTGCATGATATGGAGACCGTGCTATGTACTGTGTTGTCTGATATGGAGACCGTGCCATATACTGTTGTCTGATATGGAGACCGTGCCATATACTGTTGTCTGATATGGAGACCGTGCCATATACTGTTGTCTAATATGGAGACCGTG
Source organism: Taudactylus pleione (assembly GCA_031769625.1). NCBI lineage: Eukaryota > Metazoa > Chordata > Amphibia > Anura > Myobatrachidae > Taudactylus > Taudactylus pleione. The sequence continues at coordinate 703,763 of JAUIMM010000799.1, read as the reverse complement.
CCAAATACTGTTCTGTGTGATATGGCAGGGCTTGACAAATTTGTCTAAAATCTAGGAGCCAGGATGAAAGTGTAGGAGCCAGACCACCGCCCCCCCAAAAAGAAATCAGGAGTAAGTGAGGAGCACAGCTCTGTGTGTTATGCAACTGTTATACACACTATACAAGGCCACAAAATGGGCGCAGTTGAATGTATATAGTAAAAAGGAGGCCCCATCACTGCTCTGTACAGCTCCCCTGCGCCATCCCCCACATTTACACATGAACCAGTGGTGCCAGAATGTACTACAAACCCCCCATCCTCCCTGGGGCCACATCCCTGAGCACCTACCCCCCCAAGCAACCAACCACAATGGCCACACAACTAAGGCGGTACTGGCCAGAAAACAACCCATTCGCAGCCATTCCATACCCCCCCTCCCCCCCTCGTTGTCACACCACTATCCCTCTGAAGCCGCTCCACAATCTCTGGCCACGTATAGACCCTCTTACTGGAGAGCTCTATGCAGCCGGAGTTAGGTGACAGCGGACGTACAGGAGTATCAGCGCAGACTGTGACAGACAGCAGAGGTCAGCAAAGGCCGGGATGGAGAGGAGGAGTCAGCGCAGCCAAAGGCCAGGATGGACACAGGCACAGCAGTCACCGCAGGCGACACTCAGCACATGCACTCCTCTGCATGAAACGAATGCTGCTATACTAAATAAATGATAATAATAATAATGCAGGGATGAATCTCTGCTGGGGTGGACGAGGATCTGCTTTCTCTCACCCTGCAAAATCGGGTAGCCAGGTAGTAAAATCTGGTAGCCATGGCGACCTGGCCCCAGGGATTTGTCGAGCCCTGTGATATGGAAACTGTGCCATATACTGTTGTGTCTGATATGGAGACCGTGCCATATACTGTTGTGTCTGAAACCGTGCCATATACTGTTGTGTCTGATATGGAGACTGTGCCAAATACTGTTGTCTGATATGGAGACCGTGCCATATACTGTTGTGTCTGATATGGAGACCGTGCCATATACTGTTGTGTCTGATATGGAGACCGTGCCAAATACTGTTGTCTGATATGGAGACCGTGCCATATACTGTTGTGTCTGATATGGAGACCGTGCCATATACTGTTGTGTCTGATATGGAGACCGTGCCATATACTGTTGTGTCTGATAATAAGACCGTGCCATATACTGTTGTGTGTGATATGGAGACCGTGCCATATACTGTTATGTCTGATATGGAGACCGTACCATATACTGTTATGTCTGATATGGAGACCGTGCCATATGCTGTTGTCTGATATGGAGACCGTGCCATATACTGTTGTCTGATATGGAGACCGTGCCATATACTGTTGTGTCTGATATGGAGACCGTGCCATATACTGTTGTGTCTGATATGGAGACCGTGCCATATACTGTTATGTCTGATAATAAGACCGTGCCATATACTTTTATGTCTGATATGGAGACCGTGCCATATACTGTTGTCTGATATGGAGACCGTGCCATATACTGTTGTCTGATATGGAGACCGTGCCATATACTGTTGTCTGATATGGAGACCGTGCCATATACTGTTGTCTGATATGGAGACCGTGCCATGTACTGTTGTGTCTGATATGGAGACCGTGCCATGTACTGTTGTGTCTGATATGGAGACCGTGCCATGTACTGTTGTGTCTGATATGGAGACCGTGCCATGTACTGTTGTGTCTGATATGGAGACCGTGCCATATACTGTTGTGTCTGATAATAAGACCGTGCCATATACTGTTGTGTGTGATATGGAGACCGTGCCATATACTGTTATGTCTGATATGGAGACCGTGCCATATACTGTTATGTCTGATATGGAGACCGTGCCATATACTGTTGTCTGATATGGAGACCGTGCCATATACTGTTGTCTGATATGGAGACCGTGCCATATACTGTTGTGTCTGATATGGAGACCGTGCCATATACTGTTGTGTCTGATATGGAGACCGTGCCATATACTGTTATGTCTGATAATAAGACCGTGCCATATACTTTTATGTCTGATATGGAGACCGTGCCATATACTGTTGTCTGATATGGAGACCGTGCCATGTACTGTTGTGTCTGATATGGAGACCGTGCCATGTACTGTTGTGTCTGATATGGAGACCGTGCCATGTACTGTTGTGTCTGATATGGAGACCGTGCCATGTACTGTTGTGTCTGATATGGAGACCGTGCCATGTACTGTTGTGTCTGATATGGAGACCGTGCCATGTACTGTTGTGTCTGATATGGAGACCGTGCCATATACTGGTGTGTCTGATATGGAGACCGTGCCATATACTGGTGTGTCTGATATGGAGACCGTGCCATATACTGTTGTGTCTGATATGGAGACCGTGCCATGTACTGTTGTGTCTGATATAGAGACCGCGCCATGTACTGTTTTGTCTGATATGAAGACCGCGCCATATACTGTTGTGTCTGATATGAAGACCGTGCCATATACTGTTGTGTCTGATATGGAGACCGTGCCATATACTGTTGTGTCTGATATAAAGACCGTGCCATGTACTGTTTTGTCTGATATAAAGACCGTGCCAAATACTGTTGTGTCTGATATGGAGACCGTGCCATATACTGTTGTGTCTGATATGGAGACCGTGCCATATACTGTTATGTCTGATAATAAGACCGTGCCATATACTTTTATGTCTGATATGGAGACCGTGCCATATACTGTTGTCTGATATGGAGACCGTGCCATATACTGTTGTCTGATATGAAGACCGCGCCATATACTGTTGTGTCTGATATGAAGACCGTGCCATATACTGTTGTGTCTGATATGGAGACCGTGCCATATACTGTTTTGTCTGATATAAAGACCGTGCCATGTACTGTTTTGTCTGATATAAAGACCGTGCCAAATACTGTTGTGTCTGATATGGCGACCATGCCATGTACTGTGTTGTCTGATATGGAGAACCGTGCCATATACTGTTTTGTCTGATATAGAGACCGTGCCATATACTGTTGTGTCTGATATGAAGACCGCGCCATATACTGTTGTGTCTGATATGAAGACCGTGCCATATACTGTTCTGTGTTATATGGAGACTGTGCCATATACTGTTGTGTCTGATATGGAGACCGTGCCATGTACTGTTTTATCTGATATAAAGACCGTGCCATATACTGTTTTGTCTGATATAAAGACTGTGCCATATACTGTTTTGTCTGGTATAAAGACCGTGCCAAATACTGTTATATCTGACATGCAGACTGTGCCATATACTGTTGTCTGATATGGAGACTGTGCCAAATACTGTTGTCTGATATGGAGACCGTGCCATATACTGTTGTGCATGATATGGAGACCGTGCTATGTACTGTGTTGTCTGATATGGAGACCGTGCCATATACTGTTGTCTGATATAAAGACCGTGCCATATACTGTTGTGTCTGACATGAAGACTGTTCCATATACTGTTGTCTGATAAGGAGACTGTGCCAAATACTGTTGTCTGATATGGAGACCGTGCCATATACTGTTGTGTCTGACATGAAGACTGTGCCATATACTGTTGTCTGATATGTAGACCGTGCCATATACTGTTGTGTATGATATGGAGACCGTGCTATGTACTGTGTTGTCTGATATGGAGACCGTGCCATATACTTTTGTCTGATATGGAGACCGTGCCAAATACTGTTGTCTGATATGGAGACCGTGCCATATACTGTTGTGTATGATATGGAGACCGTGCTATGTACTGTGTTGTCTGATATGGAGACCGTGCCATATACTGTTGTCTGATATGGAGACCGTGCCATATACTGTTGTCTGATATGGAGACCGTGCCATATACTGTTATGTCTGTCATGAAGACCGTGCCAAATACTGTTCTGTGTGATATGGCAGGGCTTGACAAATTTGTCTAAAATCTAGGAGCCAGGATGAAAGTGTAGGAGCCAGACCACCACCCCCCCAAAAATAAATCAGGAGTAAGTGAGGAGCACAGCTCTGTGTGTTATGCAACTGTTATACACACTATACTAGGCCACAAAATGGGCGCAGTTGAATTTATATAGTAAAAAGGAGGCCCCATCACTGCTCTGTACAGCTCCCCTGCGCCATCCCCCCTCCAGTTATAACGGACCACATTTACACATGAACCAGTGGTGCCAGAATGTACTACAAACCCCCCATCCTCCCTGGGGCCACATCCCTGAGCACCTACCCCCCCAAGCAACCAACCACAATGGCCACACAACTAAGGCGGTACTGGCCAGAAAACAACCCATTCGCAGCCATTCCATACCCCCCCCCCCCCTCGTGGTCACACCACTATCCTTCTGAAGCCGCTCCACAATCTCTGGCCACGTATAGACCCTCTTACTGGAGAGCTCTATGTACCCGGAGTTAGGTGACAGCGGACGTACAGGAGTATCAGCGCATACTGTGACAGACAGCAGAGGTCAGCAAAGGCCGGGATGGAGAGGAGGAGTCAGCGCAGCCAAAGGCCAGGATGGATACAGGCACAGCAGTCACCGCAGGTGACACTCAGCACATGCACTCCTCTGCATGAAACGAATGCTGCTATACTAAATAAATGATAATAATAATAATGCAGGGATGAATCTCTGCTGGGGTGGACGAGGATCTGCTTTCTCTCACCCTGCAAAATCGGGTAGCCAGGTAGTAAAATCTGGTAGCCATGGCGACCTGGCCCCAGGGATTTGTCGAGCCCTGTGATATGGAAACTGTGCCATATACTGTTGTGTCTGATATGGAGACCGTGCCATGTACTGTTTTGTCTGATATGGAGACCGTGCCATGTACTGTTTTGTCTGATATGGAGACCGTGCCATGTACTGTTTTGTCTGATATGGAGACCGTGCCATGTACTGTTTTGTCTGATATGGAGACTGTGCCATATACTGTTGTCTGATATGGAGACCGTGCCATATACTGTTTGATATGGAGACCGTGCCATATACTGTTGTCTGATATGGAGAACATGCCAATTTTTTTTTTTTTTTTAAAAAGGAATCGCTTGTGTAAATATATATTTTTTTAAATTGCATTTATATATAGTTTTTGAAATTTACACATGCAGATGAACATTAAACAGAAGACATGCAATGTGTGTACAATTACATAAGAAGAAAATCTAGAAATACCACAGTATAAGTAAGATAAACTAGAGTCTCGGCTGTGCTCAGGAATTCAACAACTAACAAAATTGACAGAGAACAGCTGAAAATTCTGTAAGATGGAAAAAGATTGGAGTAATAAGTGCACAAGAAATAGAAGTAATAGCCCCCATAGTACGATAATCCCACCAACAGCAAAACCCCATACACTTTATAAGACAATGGGGGTCTGTCAGATGCTAACAGGTGAGAAGAAGACAAAAGAGAGAATATAGCAATAGTAAAATAGGCAATAAAAATTGCAGACATATAAAATATTCAAATAGGATACAAAAACGTATAAATAACAAAACATTAAGATAACAGAATGAAGAATCAAACAAAAGCAATATTTCAAGGGTACAGTGTCACGAACAAGGGACTTAGCTACTCATATTCTGTCCATCCTGTAACAGGGCAATGTCAGCGCTTCCCCAAGGTGCATGGGATAACTATGATGGATCTGATCAGCTAACTACTAACAACCAGTCATTGCCTGTCTGCTGCCCTCACATGACTGCTCTATTCTATACCATGCCAGACCGCCCTATTTAACCACTTAACTATTTTTTTTTCCAAAAACCGCTCCAAAATTGTTGGGTTTTTTTATGAGTGAATTAGGTGAGGAACATCCATTTTAAGTTATCCAAAATGGTTTCATAAAAGAAAAAAGATTTTATTTTTTTTCTAAGATTTGAAAAAAAAATAAAAAAATCAGTTTTTCAAATAACAAAACATCGGAACATCGGAAACATTGCGACGTTCAATTTGAGACCGGATACAGGAACCAGGTATGTCAGGGGCGTGAGGTGGGAGGTTAACTTACTTTTCCCTAGCAGCTGCTCAGTTCTGTAGTGATTGGCAGACAGAGAGGGAGAGGGTGCTGGCAAGCAGAGGGACCTCTGAGAGCAGCAGCTGCGGGAAGATTCTCTTCCTGCAGCCGTCCTCATGTTTATCTGACTGGACTAAATTTTACGTCCAGAACAGATAAAGAACTGCCTGGTGTGGTCATACAATTCTGACCATGCCAGGCAACCTGTTGCCAGCACATCGTCGGAACAACATAGAACATATCTTCCTCCGTGTTCTCGCTCAGTGTGCATCTCCTGACTCCGATCCGCCAACTGAACTAGCTCTCCTGCTACCTGTGACTGTGCATGTAGCTTCTGCCTTGTTACCTGTGAGTCAGTTCCATCTACTCTGCTCTATCATCGATGCTGCCAGTATCCAGTGGCCCTTCAGTCTGTGTTCAGTGTCGCTGTATCTTCCGGTTCCTGTTTCTTGTTGGTCCCAGTCCAGTACAAGTATTCCTCCGGTTCCAGTCCAGTTCAAGTCACCTCCTGATCCCTGCAGTTCCAGTCTGGTTTAAGGTTTCCTCTGTGTTATCTGGTCCTAGTTTGGTTCAGCCTGTGTCCACAATTTCCAGTCCCAGTCCGTTTTAGCTTGTGTTCACGTCTGGCTCAGCTACATCCATTCCATTCCCAGTCTAGTTCAGCCTGTATCCTCCATTCTGGTTCTAGTCCGGTTTAGCCTGTATCCATCATTTTTGCTCAGCCTATCTACAATCCGGTACCTGCCTCTATTATTCCTGCAGTAGTCTGGATTATCCATGTATCATCATTGACTACAATAGTGCTTCTAAGTGTCAAGTCTTCAGTGTGCTATACTTTGTGATTTCAAGTAAGTCTTCTGATTACAAGTTACAACTAGTCTGCTCATTGCAGATTCAAGTGGACTGTTCCTGTATTACACTTCAGACTGTATTGCTACTCATTGAGTTCCACTACTCAGTGTTGCAGTTCCAAGTCTGTCTCTGGGACTTTCTGCCTTATCGTACCATTGGTGTGATCATTAATGGTGGTGGTTGTCCTGAGGGTCCTCTCTCTTAGTGTTGGGGTTCATGCTGAGTCTCCAGTATTGTGGTTGACTCAGGGTGCTGGGGACTGGATCTATTTCCCTCTCATGATGGTGTAATCTCCAGGAACACAGTTTTGGTATTCAGGTTGCACTGTCTTCAGTGGATTCTAGGCAGCCTAATTGGTTATCTGCATTACTCACTGTTCTGTTCCTGAGTTTTCAAACACCGGTACCAACCCCATGGTCCTAAGGTACAGATCTGTGGTTGAGTTCCACTCAATTGGTTCCAGGAGCAGACTGGGTGCCTTCTAGAAACTTTTGATCTTTTAGGCAACACTAGGCTACATGCCATATCGGGGTCTGCTCCTGTTCTATGAGTAATCATCTAATACGCTCTCCACATTTCCATTTCACCTTGTCAGTCCAGTCTACGGGTCCTGACTCAGATCTTACCCTCAAGACCATGACATACAGAAAATATTCAAGGAGGGTCATCCCTCCCAGGGGCCAGCAAATATAACCACACAGCAAACTTTAGGACACCGGCAGAGAAATCCTGGAAAACACCAATCTCTGACCGCCAATCTCCAATGTTCCTTTAATTCCAGCAAAGAGAACCGGATAATACAGAACGTATCCAGTAGATTTTGTCAAAGGATCTCTAGACATAAAAGCTTGTGTAACCCTAATCGGGGCCATTCAACAGCAAATGAAGGAGACAAAGAGACTGGAACAAAACATCTGTCATCTGTGGTGGCAGTTGGGTTTGAACACGCCACTCTCCGGGACTCCAAGGGGGTCAGAGGGTCAATAATAAGAGCATCACAAGCCGCATAGTGTGGAAACACAAGTCTCAGTATGCCAAGCCTGCATTTGTGGCAAATGTTGACATGAAGATGACAGCTTGGCATGAAGTCTCACCTCCTGAACTGCCAGCTTCCTTCCTTAGTGGTTAATGGCTTGAAGGAGTTGTTCCATAGTGTCCAGAGAAAATACAACCACAACAGGAGGGAGCCAAAACAGTAGGTATCAGCATCCAATAAAAGTTCAGAGGGTAACTCTGAACAGGAGACCAGGGCAGTAAAGACCTCAAGCAGGAGAGGGCTGCTGTAACAGGAGGTAAGTATCAGCAACAGAATAAAATTCCAGAGGGCAATAATGAACAGGTAAGCGGAACTGCAAGGGAAGCCAGAGGGTAGCACTGACTGGAGCAGCAAGGGAGACAGTCGTAAAGTACCTTATTGCCAGCAAAAAACAAAAGAGTCCAACACGCTTGAAATTACACTTCATGACTGTAAACTTCATCAATCAATGCACAGCTCAGAATAGCAGGGATTTGATCCATGAAATAGTCTGTGCAGCTGGATGATACAGTATATAGCAAGTTACACTGCGATGGATACCACACTTTCTGTCAAGATGTAAAATAGCAGCAGCTTCTCCCACAGAACTGGGAATGTGTACCACTGATCTCAGAACGTGCACACAGGGTGATGATGGTTATATTAACTCCTGCAGAATTGCAGATACTGTATATGCTCCCAGGTGCCGACAAATAAACAGAAGCAGCAGTGCTGAGTTCTCTCCAGCGTGCTCGCTCCAGCCAGCACCAGCAGGGAAGGTACCAGACTGGACAACACCAGAATGGAACTGATGGTAGAGAATATCAGACTGGAACCAATGGTAGGGGATATCGGAGTGGAACCGATGGCAGAGGATATCAGACTGAAACTAATGGTAGAGGATCTCTGGGATGGAACCAGATACTGAAGCCAGGGGTGCAGTGAAATGGAAATCTGTACAGGAGTCTCTGAGTAGGATAGAATATCCAAAAGAGCTCTCTCTAATGCTTCTACAGCTGGGCTGAAGACAACATTGCACAGGCAAGTGCTGTGTGCAGGGAGAATCCTTATATATACCCCTGGGAGAGCACGGATTGGCTACAGGTATCATGTGACCACATACTGGTCTCCTGTTGGTGGAGATCCGGTCACCTGATCCAGACTGTCATGGCTGCGCCCAGCAGCCAGCACTAGAGGGAATGCTGCATGTGGAAGCTGGGGAGATTACAGGAGATAAGAAGGAACTTGGGCCTGCCGCTAAAAGCAGCTGGGTCCAAAGACATACATCTGCTCAATTTTACCATCTTTAATGAGAGCATGGACAGAAAATGTGAGACCATTCTCAATGTAGTTTTTGGGATGACTGCTGCTTCTTAGACCAGTTTTGGCAGGGGCCTGTGTCAGCGAGGTGATTTCATCTTGGCCGACCAATTGGCATTCAATAAAAAGGTTTCTCGTGCTGATATTCTGCCTTTGGTGGACCAGATTGAGTGAGCAGCTGTATACATGGGGATGCTCTCCTGGATTCAAACTCGCTCTTTGTCTAAGATCTCGGCCTTGGCTGCCCAATAGAGGGCATTTTGGAAATCAGAGGGGGAGGCCACTACCATGGTTTCCATACTTTAGCAAATAGAAATCAATTTCCCTGGATAGGGAAAAACTGCATGACTCTTCAACACCTGGTAGATTGCCCCACCACAGGTGTTTTTTGTTACCCTTCTTCCAAGAGACAGTATCAAGAGGTAGTCATATTATCAGGAATCTAGCCTTTCCTGCTGTTAGAGGTCATCATTCAGATTCTGGATGCACAGCAAGGTGTGGTGCACTGCTCAAACCAGTTTCTGGTGTGTTAGCCGGAGTTTTTCTTATAGATCAATCCTGAGCTGGAAGTTGCTCAACAACCTCATGTTTAGGAGCATGCTGTCATAGATCCTATGGTGGTATTGTTAAGAACAAAATCCTCCTATCTTCCAAAACCAGAGTTTTTATGGACATTATGTTTGACACCAAGAGCCAGATGGGATGCCTATTGGAGTCCAAGATTGTGGCCCTACAGTCACAGGGAAAGCTTGGACAGGTGTCTGCACAGTTTCTGGGGAGAATGGGGAACCTGGCCAAGGAAAAGCCACTTGAACGGTAACACTCATATCCTGTTTTGTTACAGAGCAAATCCTTTATTTAAAAGGCAGTCTCTCTGGTTGTGGAATCGCAATGCTGGGTCTCCAGCTTCAGGGCTGTTGGTCCTAGGAGAAGACTTTTTTTTCCCTTCAATATGCTGGAGTTTTGGGAGGTCACCTATGCCCTGGATGGCACTCGAAAGGGCTCATTTCATTCAGATCTCATCAGTTGGGCCAAGGAATTAATGGTATGCAGGTCTTCAAGCCTCAACAATGGAACCTCCGTTCTATCCTCTTTAATAAAATATCTTTTAGGTCCAATTATTCACCCCAATTTGCATGGTTTGACTTTGATGGCATAGCACTTGATGCCAAGATCCTAAAGGTAAGGAGTCTTTCTAGTTTAGTCATCAAGACTATGCTTAGGGGTTTAAAGCTTATTATGATTAGTGTAGTCTCTACTTCCCAGTTCAATCTTCCTCCACCTCCTTTTCCAGGTTTGGAGCAGGGATTTCCAGTATAATCCATCTAGGGTCAGATCCCAGCCCTTTATATTATTTTTCAGTGGAACCTAACCCCCTTTTTGGAGATTTAGATCTTTATCCAGGGGGTTGTTCATATAGTAAACCACCTTATGTCCTCCCTGCTCCCCCTTGGGACCCAAATTTGGTCTTGCTTTTTCAGACTTTACTTAAAAGTAGTGTAAGGAGCAGCTTTTTTTATCACTTTGGAACACAGTGGTGTATTTTATTGATGATGTTACACAATTATGTTCTTTTTATTTTTTTTATGTAACACTTTGAATTTGATTCAAGTTTTATGTATATGGGAAATTGCAATAAAGATTCTATATTTTAGTTTTCACATTTGTATCCCACATTAGTCTAGGACACAGGTTCTCAAACTCGGTCCTCAGGACCCCAAACAGTGCATGTTTTTCAGGTCTCCGCACAGACTCACAAGTGCAATAATTAGCAACATCTGTTGATCTTTTAAAAAGTGTCAGTGAGTAATGAATAAACCTGTGCCTCTTCTGGGTGACTTGCAAAATTTGAACTGTGTGGCGTCCTGAGGACCGAGTTTGAGAACCACTTGTCTAGGAGTAAACTTATACTGCCAGTCAGTCAGTTATCAGGATAATAGTGAAGGCTCCAAGTGATGTATATAAAAGACTGTAACACAGATTTAGAGACCATGAAAAGCATACAGTTTATTACAACTAAGTGGGAATCTATTTTATTTATAGTTTCTGTCTGGTAAAACTATGTCTAATTTTTAAATTTGCTGCTATTTTATTTATCAGAGAAATGGTTTTATACTAATATATAAGATTGAGTTGTTAGTGCACTTCATTTGGACCTTTCTAATATCTCCTTTAAGCTGTATCTAACACAGGTAATATTTTCTTTATTAGGTTTTTGATTTGTTTCCTAGATAAAGTTTTTAGATTGCAAAATGAAATGAAACAATTGAACATCTTAGTGTCATTAATAGTATGAAAATTTCCAACAGATGGACAGAAACACAGGAAGACCTCGGAGGGAGATCTCAATTTGCCTCCAGATTTTAAAAAAGAAGAAAACACACAGGATTCTCCATTAGAAATCCCGCTTGCCCTAAACATACTTCCAGGACCTCACAGTGCTGATCTATCATCTGATCCTTCTAATCACGAGGAATGTTTTCCTGACAACTCAGTTATAGCTACACATAGTACAGATCATGCAAGTGTTAGATTATTTCCATGTTCTGAGTGTGGTAAATGTTTTAAACAGAAGGCAGGTCTTATTATACATCAGAGACGTCACACAGGTGAGGAACCATTTCCATGTTCTGAATGTGGTAAATGTTTTAAACAGAAGGCAGGTCTTGTTATACATCTGAGACGTCACACAGGTGAGAAACCATTTCCATGTTCTCAGTGTGGGAAATGTTTCACACAGAAATCAGATCTTGTTATACATCAGAGATATCACACAGGTGAGAAACCATTTCCATGTTCTGAGTGTGGGAAATGTTTTACAGAGAAATCAAAGCTTGTTAAGCATCAGAGACATCACACAGGTGAGAGGCCATTTCTATGTTCTGAGTGTGGGAAAGGTTTTACACAGAAATCAGATCTTGTTGCACATCAGAGACGTCACACAGGTGAGAAGCCGTTTCCATGCCCTGAGTGTGGGAAATGTTTTACGCAGAAATATGATATTGTTACACATCAGAGATTTCACACAGGTGAGAAGCCATTTCCATGTTCTGAGTGTGGGAAATGTTTTACACAGAACTCGGATCTTGTTAAGCATCAGAGACGTCACACAGGAGAGAAGCCATTTCCATGTTCTGAGTGTGGGAAAAGTTTTACGCAGAAATATGATCTTGTTTCACATCAGAAAACTCACACAGGTGAGAAGCCATTTTCATGTTCAGAGTGTGCAAAATGTTTTATAAAAAAATCACATCTTGTTACACATCAGAGAACCCACACAGGTGAGAAGCCATTTCCATGCCCTGAGTGTGGGAAATGTTTTGCACGGAAATGCGTGCTTAATAGGCATCAGAAAACACACTGCTAAAAAAAAAACGTTTCCATGATCTGTATGTGGGAGAGTTTTCATACTTAAGTCATCTCTTGTGAGACAAAAGATACGTCACACAGGTGAGAAGCCATTTTGATAAGCTGATAGAAGTAGAAAAGCTCTAGTCACACAGTATAATAACATGTTATAATCTAGTTTGCATCTACAGATACACTTTGAATATATTTCACCAAAATAAGAATGGAACAGGTCTCTCATGTGGAACTTATGGCAGTTCCCTTATTCTGTTAGATAATAGCATCCCTCTCCATAGTAATAACAAACCATATTATTCTTATATAATTACCTAACAAAGTCCCTGCAGTGGTTGGGAGATAAAATGTGGGACTTGATCATGTTTTGTCATATCTGTGATTGAAGGTGTGAGATGGTTTATATAATTAGTTCCTTCAGGCAGGGCTTCCTATGAAGGGGTTCCTTTTTTGCTGTATATGGGACAGTTTGATTAAGGAGGGGTTTGGACCTTGCTTCCAATCCAAGTTAGATTAAGTCTCTTTGGCACATATGGATTAAAAAAGTAATCTTGTGTGACCAATTGGACAATATTAACTATTAAGAAAATCACATATTTATGTGTCATATGTCACTACAACTATCTGTGTGTCTGTGGTTCCCAGCAGTCTGCAGCCAGTGGCCAGCATTGTACCTGTAATTTCCAATGACCAGGAGCTGATGCTATAGCAGTATCTGTACCAGCTGCCTGGAGAGATGGGAACTGGCAGAGTGATTTTTATCCCACCAACAGCCACAAGTGTTATCCCACTACTGACCATACCAAATATCTGTCCAGCCTCTTAGATTGTAAGCTCAGTTATGCAGGGTCATCCTTACCTTTTGTACCATATCAGTGTATGTTACATGTGTGTATCATGGTCCTGTCAGTGTACAGGGCTGAGTAATATGTTGGTGACTGATAAAAGAGAATAGTAAATGGAGGATGGTTGTGTAAGAATTACAGCGTAACACACAGTGGGTGCTGCCATCTGGTGGATGACACAACACCCATGAGAATACATTCTGTCTATTCACTAGGAGCCTGTGACATCACTGAGGTGCTCGTATCCCTCAGCTGTATGCTATAGACTGGCCCCAAATGGCTGCCGGCGCTGTGTCTCAGTGACTGTTGTGCTATCATTGATGTGATGTTGGGATATACGGAACACCTTAATTAGTTCGAATATTCTCTTATTCATCCTATGGGGGACATTGGATACACTTAGGGGTATAAATGCAGACACAGGAGCTTGGGCATTGTAATGTTACCAGGAATAGCTCAAAGCTCCTCCATCTTTATACCTCCTTTGACTGTCATATTTTCTTTACTTTTATTACTACCATATAATCATTCTACAGCTTCTAAGGATGCCGGGCACGGAACGCGGAGCTTCTACACTCGGAACCTGCTGCCTACAGACTGTCATTTGATTGGCTGAGATGGCGTAGCTCGCCAGGGTAAGGTGTTTGTCTCAGGCTGTTGTGGAGCTCACGCAGCTTGCCACACGCCCTAGGAAGATCATCAGAGACTCTCCATCCATATCCCATGGCTGCTACAGATAGCATTCTGTCTTCTCCTTGAGATCTCTTAACTATCTGGCAGAAGCCAACATTTATGTGGGCCTGCTGGAAACTATAATTTTAGCCTCAGCAAATTTGGCATGCCTAACCTATAACTTTAAACTTAAGAGACATGCACAGTGCAAAAGGACTCTGGAGTCCCAAACTGCATAAGTAAATTTATCTGGCCATGAAGAGAAACACTTCCTTTCTCCCTGTTATGTCCCTAGACCAAAGGGCCCCAGGTTTTGCTCCTTTGTCCATATGGAAAGGCGAAGAGTCAGTCTCCCAAGAGTCAGTAGTCTGATCCTTAGGGAAGGATGCAGAGCAGAAAACAGGCTTGGGTAGCTTGGCGTCAAGCTCTTAAGCCTAACAACAAGCAGTATTATAGGCAGTTGGCCCTCAGGGTACCTACATTGATCATAGCCAAATATTGCTTCTCTTCTAAGACCAATTCAATCCCACCACTAGTAAATTTGCTGTAAAGACAAATTTTCAATATGAGTCTTCATGTTGACCAAAGTGTTCTGCTGTAAGTGAAGCCATTCAGTTACTATTTTCACCTGTAGTTGTTATTCGATTCAAGCAAATGGCTCCTTTCGACTTATTTGGATCATAAAATCTCTAATCTAGTTGCAGGTGGACAGATTCAGGACGGAGTCCTTTCATTCAGTTATCAACATCATAGAATAAGACGAGATATTGGTGTCCATGGACAACCAGGATATATACTTGTGTTATCCAGTCTGGGAGGGACACTGTTGTCTCCTCATGTTTGCCATTCTGCACCGTCAGTGTCAGGTTATACTTTTCAGCCTGACTACAGTCCCAATTATGTTCATAAATATCAAGGAAGTGTTGGCTGTCCTTCTCAGGTCCAGGGGAAGGGGAGGCTGCCATTACTTATCTGAGAGATCTGCTTATCCAGATGAACGCACCAGACCTGCTGCAGGCTCATGTTCTGGAGAAAGCCCAGACATTGAAATTTCACGGCTTGGTTATCAATTACACACATCTCACATCTTCCCATGGAATTCCACAGATGTAATACTTTTGTTGTCCATGTCGGGTGTAAGGTGGTCCGCACCAGGCTGCTAAGTGGCCCTTCCCTCAGGGACATCTTTGGGAAATCCCCAGTGTCTCCCATACGATAAATGAGAAAATAGAATTTCTGTAGGTTGATTTTATTTTTATGTATATATTTAAATTTTATTTTTTATGTAGTGAATAAGTACAGGAAATAATGAATATATTACACATATGAAATAGCAATACTGTGTATATATTATCACATATTATATACTACTGTATATATTATCACATATGAAATGACAATACTGTGTACATATCACACATGAAATTACAATATTGTGTATATAATATCACACATGTAATAACAATGCTGTGTATTTGTTATTACACATGTAATAACAATACCATGAATACATGAACTTAATGTACAATTGTATGGTCAGGAGATTAAAATGATTAAATCTATAATTAACCTCATCCATGTCCTGTTTTTATTAAGAGTATTTCTTAAGAATATAAAAAGGAAATGAAGGGGACAGCTGGTAGTAATATGGAGGAGCTAGTAAGTGTGTGGAGGGGAATCTCATGTGCACGATGACAGGTGGTAATATATGATATCTGATATTACTTGCAGTTAGTGGTCCTCTAACAGGTTCCTATATAGTGGTGTATGCTGGAATTTCATCCAGCCCTTCCACATTGTCATGTACACCGACTATATAAGGTGTGATGTAATTGCTTAGGCTTCTATGTACATGTTCTCAGCACCCTTATTATTCCAGTCTCTAACCTGAGCTGCTAGTTCTTCCCATATAGAGATGATGATATTCAATAAGTTTTTAATATAATGCTCTTGGGAGAGGACTATACCAAGATTGGTCAGGGAGGCAGATTTAGCTTCACTGGACATGTGTTATAGACTAGGGGATAATCTCTGTGGTTTAGAACTAAAAACCTCACACAGACACTCCATATTTATCACAAAGCTCCATAAAACCCAAACCAATAAACTAAATATAAATTACAATAACATTTAGTGTGTGTGTGTGTATGTATGTATATATATATATATATATATATATAGGGAGAGAGACACATAAACAGTGGTATACTGGACTAAATACGTACATATTACAACATATAATCGGGCCTCGCCATTCTGTGGCTCTCCAGCTGTTGTACAACTACAAGTCCCAGATGCTTCACGGGCTGATTAGTGGGCTCTCTGCATGTTCCTCCAACCATTCATGAAGAACTATTGCAGCGTGGCAGGGCACATTATCCTGCTGAACGAGGCCAATGCCATCAGGGTATACTATTGCCATGAAGGGTGTACTTGGTCTGCAACAATGTTTATGTAGGTGGTATGTGTCATAGTAACATTTATATGAATAGCAGAACCCAAGACTTTTCCCAGAGCATCACACTGCCTCCGTCGGCTTGCCTTCTTCCCATAGTGCATCTTGCCGACATCTCTTCCCTAGGTAAACGATGGACACTCAACCCGCCGTCAATATGATGTAAAAGAATATGTGATTCATCAGACCAGGCCACCTTCCATTGCTCCATGGTCCAGTTCTGGCGCTCTTGTGCACATTGTAGGTGCTTTCAGCGGTGCACAGGGGTCAGCATTGGCGCTCTGACCGGTCTGCAGCTACGCAGCAAGCTGCGATGCTCTGTGTGTTCTGACACCTTTCTATCATAGCCAGCATTAACTTTTATAGCAATTTGTGCTACAGTAGCTCTTCTGTGGGATAGGACCAGACAGGCTAGCCTTCGCTCCCCACACGCAGCATTAAGCCTTGGGCACCCATGACCGTGTTGAAGGATCACCATTAGTCCTTCCTTGGATCATTTTTGGTAGGTACTAACCATCAAAACACCAAGAACACCCCACAAGATCTGCCGTTTTTGGAGATGCTCTGACCCAATCTAGTCTAGCTATCACAATTTGTCCCTTGTCAAAGGTGCTCAGATCCTTATGTTTGGCAATTTTTCCTGCTTCCAACACATCAACTTCAAGTATTTACTTGCTGCCCAATATAACCCATTCCTTCACGGGTCCCACTGTAACGCGATAATCAATGTTATTAAATTCACCTGTCAGTGGTTTTAATGTTATGGCTGATCCATATATATATATATTCTATACCAGGCAGCACTCCTCTAATGTAAGACAAATTGTTGTAAATGCAGGTGTCCTCCAACCTACCTACCAAACAGTAGTAGATGCATACAAAACCCACCATCTAGCTTGAGCTATTTAACGGATACCAATGATCTCCTCATTACACTACAAGGTTTGCCTACTATACCCATCCCAATGCTTATTAAGAGCTACAGACGTCAAAATCCTTTATACTTGTATCACTCACAGTTCGGGCCTGGAAGCAGTCAGAATGATTATCACAAATAGCACCCGATTTTTGGGCTGCAATGTAGATCTGTTTATGCAATTGCTGAAGTTGACGTTGAAAAGGAACTACTTTCTGTTCAAAGATTCTTACTATATATATCTGAAGGGCTGCGCTATGGGCTCTAATGTAGCCCCATCATTCGCACATTGTTTTATGGTGGGCATTGAGACAGCTCCTAGATAACGTCTTCTTTTATAGTTGTTATACTGATGATCTTCTGTTATTGTGGAATGGTGCCCAGGAAGACCTCATGTCACTACTGGAGTCTTACAATGCTACAACCGCCTGTGAAGTTGATATTCAATATTGATAGTGACATTCAAGAAGCTTATCAAATTAATATCAGCTTACAAGATGGACATATGGTAACTTATATTTTCCACAAACCCACAGACTGGAACAAACTATTACTATATTCCAGCATTCACCCTACTTCCCTCAAAAAGATGTTACCCTGTTCACAAATGTTAAGGGTCAGACGTATCACAAGTGACATCACCTAGATGGAACCCGTATTTTTGGCGTACGGTTGACAAGTTTGCATCTCGTGGTTATGACAGACACTGCTATAAACTATGGCACGAGTTATGCAACTGCCTAGGGAGGCGTCACTTTACACCACAGGAAACACCAACAAGGTAGAGAACACATGTTTTCTGGGTCATCTCCTATAATAATGCCAGCATGGCGATTACATTTCTAAAAGACACTGGGCTATTGTACAAACGGACCCTTTGGTACTACAGAACAAGAACCTGATGACTGCCTAACAAAGGAAAGAACATCGGAGATTCTTACCATACCGATGTTTCTTAAAAAGAAATGGGTCAAAGATGTCATCTTTCTTTTTGAATCAAACTAAACATGGATGCGTGCTACAGGCGCATTTTTTGCCCCACATGCAGATATATGGTTACTGGCGATTCTCACTCCTATATCGGGAAGAAATATAAGATCCATCACATTTGCAAACAAATATGTTGTGTACATAATTAGCTGTCCGTGTGGCCGTCATTATGTAGGCAAAAGGGAACGTGTCTTCAAATGGCAGTCCATCGTTCCACTATCGGACAAGCCCTACTGATGGGCTCTAGTGAACATCCGGCTGTAAGACACTTCTATGAAGCTAACCATAGTTTTGTTACCCTTCAGTATCACATCCTTGACCTTATACCAGCCCTGAAGAGGATGGGCAATCAATCTCTAAAACTACTCCTTGTTGAATGAACACCTGCTTTTTTTGATACTATGGGTTCAATCCTATTAGGTGCGAATTGCAAGTAGCGAGTTTGTTTCTTGAAACTTGCACACATCGCAGCGAAGCGCGCTCCCGAGAATTCTGCAATCCAATTAAAAATACCTATTGGCACTACTTGCAGCGGAAGGGTGTGAATTGACTGCCAAATGAGATATGCGAGAAATGCATGAAAATGTGGGGAGACCATCCTGGACCCCCCAAAATGGATAATTTCATTAGCAGGACCATATAGAAGGCTGTTTGTGGGGATTAGGAAGGTAATGTAGGTTTTTGAATGGTGTCAAATGGCTGATTTGTGGGGGGGTTTTTAATGCAAGAAAATGATAAAAAAAAACTGTGTTTGTTTAATCTCAAATGAATTAAACGAAAAATGCCAAAAAAAAACTAGTAAAAGGTGATTTTGGTGTACTTTGATGGCACCTTGAAAAATTAAAAAAAAAAAAGATAAAAACAATTATTTTTCAACTAGATAATTATTGTAATTAAATTTGAGGTGCCTAAACTAACGAAAAAGTTGATTTTGGAGTCATTTGAGGACATTTTTTTTTTCCAAAAAAAACTACATGTAATTACACTGTACAACAAATAAATACTTATAATTTGGTACCTTTCTAAAAATAGTCATACATTACTAATTTGAGGTCAAGAAAAACTAAAATGATTTCAGAATGTTTTTACTAGCTTTATTTTTTGAGCTACACTACTTGCACTATGCTGTATGTACATTAGTAATATAGTCATAGTGAAAAGCTATTTTAAAATAATCTGATATTTTCTTGATTGAAAATAAATAACAGTTGTTTTAATTCAATCAATCACAAATAAGAACACAAAACGAAACAAACATACAGCAAACGAAACAAACATACAGCATAGGAAACAAACATACAGCATACGAAACAAACATACAGCATAGGAAACAAACATACAGCATAGGAAACAAACATACAGCATAAGAAACAAACATACAGCATAGGAAAGTACTATCTAATATAGTGGCCTATTCATGGGGGTGCTCTCTCTTTGCTTGTCGCTTGTACTCCTCTTCTGGGGCATCTCTTGTCACTGTCCATCAGTAGTGATCACCTACCCTGATATCTTTGTTCCATTGCTGAAATGTCTTGGTGGAATCGCTCACTATGCTTGTCACTCAGTGCACCACAGTTATCTTGTGTGGGTAATCCCGTGAATCGCATATATTTGAATAGGGCAGGGGACAAATAACTGATTAATTTAATTGGGTCATTAGGCCACGCCCCCTCTGCACGGAACGCAGATTGCTGGTAAGATTCTCTCCATTCTGCCCACTTCACTAGGAATACCCCTACATCGTCATAAATGGGCTATATCTCGGAACGCAGAACTAACAGAGTTTTAACTGTCATATTCATTCTTTGCATACTGAAATCAATTAGAAGTAACTATTTTCACATAGGAAACATTTTCATTGTTGTGCAGTGTTATTGGACTAAATAAGCTAATTATAAACTTCCAAACGCCAAGGGGTTCAGCACAGTGTCCCCACATTTTAACCTTGAAATAAAGATTTTCCTTTCCATCTCTCACCCTCAGGAAGGTGCGAGTGGAATATTGCGAATTCAGTCTGACTGATCACTGCGAGTTGCTAATTGGATTGCAAAATGAATTTCCTATGCGAATTCAAAGTGAAAATCGCAACTCACAGCTCGCAATTCGCACCTAATAGGATTGACCCCTAGGTACTCTTTTCTGTTTAATCAGTTTTGTTTAATAATTACTTTTTTTCAAAAATGTATTCCTTTTTTTTACAGCTTTCTTATTTTTAGCTGTACAGTTTCTTGTGTAGGTCATTATACATGTGTGTGTATATATATATATATATATATATATATATATATATATATATACACACATCAGATTTTTGTAATTCCTTTTTTTTTTTACCACCATTGGGGTGTGCACCCTGGCTTTCACTGGCACGCACATTGAGGGGGGATGGAGGTGTGTGATCCTGCACGCACATTGAGGAGACGGTATAAACCTTCAGCAAATGTATTCTAATGTGATCGGGGTAGGAGGGTAGATGGACACCTCCAAACACACAGCAGCCAGGAAACAGCACACCAGTCCAGGTTTTCATGGAAGCTAGCCGCAGCTAGTTTTTATTGTGCAGTATAAAAACAGAAATCATAAAAATAAATCCTAGCCCGTTTGGCACTAACCAAACAACAGATTCCCTGCATCACAGTGTCTCTGAACACCCGGAGCCAAACCCTGACACAGCTTATATGAGCCTCTCACAGCTGCAGGCACCAATTAGGTGGCTCTCAGGCTGAAGGCTGGAGAAGCCGAACCGGCCTCGTGGATGGAGCCTCCCCCTCACTCTCACATCCACACCCTCAGGACCCATTATCTGGCTTTTACTTAAGCCCAAATTCTCATCAAGCATAAACAGATATTTCCTCGGGATTTAAATACATACGTCAGAAACCTTGGAGAAATATATTTGCCATTTAGCCTTTACCAGTGCTTCTATCACATATATAATCCACAAACTGAGTCCGGCACTCCTTAAAATCAATGCTACTTCGTGAAGCGCTGCGGTGCACTCCTTAGGATGACCACTCATCCAAATATAAAGAAGCAAAATAAGGTGGCACTCTGCAGTATATTGTCATGTATGTATCCCTGAAGACGAGGGGTTGTCCCTCGAAACGTTGGATTAAAGGCTTCTATTTTTTTCACGCAATTGAACAGTCTGCAGAGTGCCACCTTATTTTGCTTCTTTATATACATATATATATATATATATATATATATATCTGTGCACACCTCTCATGATAATGTAGTATGGAATCGGTATGAACTACCGATGGTTGGGATACTGGCTGTCAGTACACTGACAGCAGCATCCCGATGGTTAAAATCCTGACTGGGAAATGGTAAGTAATGTTCCCCTGTCCTAATTACCCCTTAACCCTCCTTTCCTGCACCCTTATACTTACTCTCCCTACAACGCACCCTAACCATCCCGGTAAGTGCCTAACCCTATCCCCCCCCGGTGGTGCCTGAACCTGACTCCCCTTGCCCGGAGCCTAACCCTAACCTCCGCCCTCCCACAGCCTAACGCTAACTCCACCGGGGAGCCTAAACCTAAGTCGTCGCCCTGCCCGCGGCTGAAACTTACCCTTCCCTGGTGTTCTTACGATTGAGATGCCATCTGCCGGGATCCTGATGTCGGCATCCCGGCGCTGGTGTTGTCTCAGCGATCGGGATTCCGATGCTGGGGTTACCGCATCCCTGTAGTATAACGAATAAGGCTAATTCTTAAATAAAACAGGTGAAGCATTCTCCTTGGGATTCCTCCTCTACAAGAAGGACCTAAAATAGAAAAGATATGTTATAGAGACCTTTCACTCATGTGAAGTATTTATATCTTAGATACAAAGACATCACTCATTAGCTTATCTGAGACCTGCCATCCGAGTTCCTGGTTGCGGAATCCAGGATCAGAAAACGGGGGGCGAGGGGGGTGTGATCCCACTAAAGGTTGTAGTAAAGTTATCTTACTTTTCTTCTAGGCAGGCTTAGGTGGTGGAGTGGCCTCTTGTTCCAAAATCAACATTTATATACTGTCGTCCACACAATGATTCTGCCCCATGGGCCTCATTCAGAGTCAGACGCAAATATAAAATGTGACCAGAGAATTGGCCACAAACATGAGATGCTCCAACTCTGTATCAGTAGGAAATATGGCTCCCTCGACATGCAAAAAACAGAAGCAGATGTGTCCGGAATACGCCAGGAGGTGGCGTCACTGAGCAGCAATAGCTGCACGAAGCCACAGTACACAAGTTATGCACCTAACAGTAAGTGAGGGAGACACAGGTGAGCTCAACGTGTGGGGTCTGCAGCTACTAAAGAGGAACATCTTACTCTTCCCAAGTATAATGCAGGACCTGAGTCCCACCAAGGAAGAAATACTGGAAGTATATATATGTTCCAATGCAATGTGGCTTTATACCTGTATAAGTTATTGCCCCCTTTTGTCTGGTGGAACTGACTGGTCCGTGGTGCTGTTATATCGGCAGTATATATGCAGAAAAGAGATTTCTTGTAATCCCAAATAAGCCAGGGAGACTTGGTTCCATCCGCCCGGGTACGACGACCTTGATGGTAAGAGGAGAGCCCTGGATGTTAGAGGGGAAGGCAATGATATTAGCGCAGCATCTAGGTACACGGTGCTGGCCAGCTAGATGTTGGTTGCCGGTCGGCAGATACTGAGGACAGCTGCTGTAACTGTATAGTGTTCATTCTAGCACTCTGCCCCTGTTAAAACCTATGCAGTTCCTCTTTCCTTCCTGGGGTGTTGCTCTCTGCTCTGGTGCTTCTAGCACACAAACTGCTTAATCTCAGCAGTTTGTTGCAGCAACCGAGTGTGCTAGAAGCACCAGAGCAGAGAGCGACACTCCAGGCAGGATAGAGGAACTGCACGGGTTGCGACAGGTGCAGGGTGCTAGAATAAAGACTACCAGTAGTAAAGGCGGAAGGTAAGGAAACCTCCAATGACTGCAGGCGGCAGATCCCTCATTTCTCTGTGTTACCAGCACACGGATTCTTCATAAGGAAACGGAATATTATGTGTACCAGACCAATCAAATGAATTAATTGCAGACTCGCTGTGCATTAATGTTATGTTAACCAATTATGTTGGGAGCTATATTATGTGTGGTGCTATGTAATGTGGAGTACTATATCCTACATGGTGCTATATCATGCATGGCGCTATATTATGTGGGGTACTATATCATATGGGTGCCATATTATGTGGGGACCTATACTATCCCTTAAAACTGGGACACTAATGAATTACGCATATTCTGTGGCTGCTGACATTAGGCCTGTATCTCATCTGATGTTAATAAGCCACAGAACTATATCCTACCTATACTATATAGGGGGCTATACTACCTGGGGATTTATACTATGTGAGGAGCTATACTATGTGGGGAGGTATACTATGTGGGGGATATACTACCTCGGATTATACTATGTGGGGAGATATAATATGTAGGGAGCTATGCTATGTGGGAAGTTATACTATGCGGGGAGCTGTACAATGTAGGGAGATATACTATGTAGGGGCCTATACTATGCGGGGAGCTGTACTATGTGGGGAAATATACAATGTAGGGGGCTATACTATGTAGGGGGCTATACTGTGTAGGGAGATATACTATGTGAGGAGTTATACTATGTGGGGAAATATACAATGTAGGGTGCTATACTATGTAGGGGGATATACTGTGTGGGGAGTTATACTATATAGGGAGCTATTCTATGTAGGAGGCTATACTATGTGGGGAAATATACAATGTAGGGGGCTATACTATGTGGGGAAATATACAATGTAGGGTGCTATACTATGTAGGGGGCTATACTGTGTGGGGAGCTATACTATGTAGGGAGCTATACTATGTAGGAGGCTATACTATGTGGGGAAATATACAATGTAGGGGGCTATACTATGTAGGGGGCTATACTGTGTAGGGAGATATACTATGTGAGGAGTTATACTATGTGGGGAAATATACAATGTAGGGTGCTATACTATGTAGGGGGCTATACTGTGTGGGGAGCTATACTATGTAGGGAAATATACTATGTGGGGAGCTGTACTATGTGGGGAGCTATACTATGTAGGGGGCTATACTGTGTAGGGAGATATACTATGTTATGAGCTATACTATGTGGGGCTATACTATGTGGGGAAATATACAATGTAGGGGGCTATACTGTGTGGGGAGCTATACTATGTGCGGAGCTGTACTATGTAGGGGGCTATATTGTGTGGGGAGATATACTATATAGGGAGCTGTACTATGTAGGGGGCTATACTATGTGGGTAACTATACTATGTAGGGGTCTATACTATGTAGGCATGTATATTATGTAGAGGGTCTATACTATGTGGGGAGGTATACTATGTAGGAGCGATACTACTATACTATGTGGGTGCCTATACTATACTATGTAGGGAGCTATACTATGTTGGGGGCTATACTATGTGGCAGTAATACCCCCATAGGGACACTGTATAATACTGCCTCAGTCACATACAGGACATCAGGTGTCTATGGAGGAACTCAGCCCCCTCAGCCAGTCTCTGCCTCCTCTCACCCGGATCAGGTTACACACAAGACTTCCGATCCGAGCGTTCCACCTAACTTCCGGCTTGTGCGGTCCACCTGGCTTCCGCTTTGTGCGGTCCACCCGACTTCCGGTACGGCAAGGGATTCAATCTCTATCAACATCCGGGTGAGCGCTGAGCAGCCAGAGAGGGTACATTGTGTCTGGGAGCCGGTAATGATCTGTATGGTTATTATTATTGTACAGGGGGAGCAGCCTGTAGTGTTCTGTTATTATTTTTATTAGTATACAGTTGGCAGCCACTGGTGTCCTATTATTACTATTATACAGGAGGAGCAGCTTGTGATGTCCGGTTATTATTATACAGTGGGAGCTGCCTGTGGTGTCCTTTTGTTACTATTATACAGGGAGAGCAGCCTGTGGTGTACTGTTAATATTATACAGGGGAGCAGCCTGTGGTGTCCTTATTTATTTTTATACACGGGGAGCAGCCTGTGATGTCTTGTTGTTGTTATTATACAGAGGGAGCAGTCTGTGGTGTCCATTTAGTATTATTAATAATAATAATAATAAATAATTATATTATTGTTGTTTGAAGTTCGTGAGTGCCATGGAGGTCTTCATCGTGGCCATCAAGTGAGCCGTGGCGTTTTATATATATATATATATATATATATATATATACACACATGACAAAACTATCCCCAATCACTCCACTTTGCAACTTATCTTAATTGGCGTAAATGTGTATCAGAGGCCCTAGACTCCTGGCCATGATTTTCAGTGGTGTAACCTTTAGCAATACAGCATTGTGTGTGTCACTGAGAGTCTTGTACAGCTCCTGTGACCAGGGCTCTATGACTCGGGGAATGGAGAAGGACCTAACGGTGACTCAGTGCTTCATATCCTCCTATAGGCCTGATTCAGTGGCGCAGGCAGATGATGTGCGGCTGTAATTTCTCACAGATTATCAAGTGCGATATATGGAAATAGGAGTTTAGGCATTTTCCTTGTGCACTACCGTGCAACACGCTCTTTGCATATTTGAGCAATGCTAAATTGTGCTGGTGGATCCAAAATATGCCCATAAACCTCACGCAACACGCCAATGACATTTCCTCTTTTTGCAACGACTTTACATCACCTCTAAGAGGTATATTTACTGAAGTGAGTTTTTAGCAGTGAAGATGTTGCCCATAGCAACCAATCATATTTTAGCTATTATCTTCTAGAAGGTGCTAGGTAAATATTAAGTAGAATCTGATTGGTTGCTATGGGCAACATCTCCACTTCTAAAAACTCTCACTTTAGTAAATATACTCCGTCATCTTTACCCTGAACCACCCATGGATCGCAGAATCTGACTCAAATAATAGTGATGTCGTATGCAAATGCTTATGTCATCGCATACTATAGTTTGCGACTGCGCATTTTCAAAAAATTGCACAGCTGAGCAAACATTTGTACTGCGTCCGCATCTAAATCAGGCTCTATGTTTACATGTGTACTCTGTAGTGTTTATTATATTTATTATACTTACACGTAGACAACTGAGCTGTGAGGAACCAAAGTCTTTAAAAGACGCTAGGCGCGAGGATGAGATGGGACACTGATTCCCTGTGGATGACTCTGGGAGTGTCACAGTAACATCACTTGATATGAAAGCTATAGTAATAATACAGGGACATGACTGGGGAGGTGAAGGGATCTTGGAGTGTATACAATGATAATTATTGTCTTTTCTAATACACAGGACTACACAGTAGTGAAGAAGACATCCGATGAGCAGAAGACACCCAGCAGTCATCCCCGTGTGTCAGGAGGACTGAGCAGGACCCAGAGCCCCATCACGGTGCCTCCACCTCACTCACTAATACATGGCAGGCACAATGACCAGAAGATCCTGGAACTCACTAACAAGATCATTCAACTTCTGACTAGAGAGGTGACTGCTGGGAATGGGACATTATACAGTAACACCAGGGGATGTGTCTGGGTGATGACTGGAGAGGTGACTGCTGGGAATGGGACATTATACAGTAACACCAGGTGATGACTGGAGAGGTGACTGCTGGGAATGGGACATTATACAGTAACACCAGGGGATGTGACTGGGTGATGACTGGAGAGGTGACTGCAAGGAATGGAATATTATACAGTAACACCAGGGGATGTGTCTGGGTGATGACTGGAGAGGTGACTGCTGGGAATGGGACATTATACAGTAACACCAGGTGATGACTGGAGAGGTGACTGCTGGGAATGGGACATTATACAGTAACACCAGGGGATGTGTCTGGGTGATGACTGGAGAGGTGACTGCTGGGAATGGGACATTATACAGTAACACCAGGGGATGTGTCTGGGTGATGACTGGAGAGGTGACTGCTGGGAATGGGACATTATACAGTAACACCAGGGGATGTGTCTGGGACTGTATAACTGTGTGTGTCAGGCTCCTTTAGGGTGCCAGGATGTCACTGTCTGTGTCTCCATGCAGGTGGAGGAGTATATAGAGGAACACAAGGGTCTGTACAAGGAGGTGATAATGGAGATTCACCAGCCCCTCACATCACTGGGTAAGAGGAGACTGTCATTTATTGTACAGGGTAGAGCAGGAATGCAGGCCCCTATATACACACATCACCTTATAATCACATGTATACAATGTACTCAGTCACTGTGTGTCTCCTACAGATGGACCCAGTAACAGAAATACCCCAGAGAGATGTCCCCGTCCTCTTTATTCACAGCATTGTACAGAGGAGAATCACAGGACCCCACGGGAGCATCAGGTAGAAGGGATTTAGGGTGTTATCAATATACCGCAGTGACTGTCATTATATAATCTGTAGAGCAGCTGTGTGTGTTTATATTCTGACATTATACTGTTTCAACTCAATTAATGAAATAAGACATTATTTATGTGTTATTTTATTGTTTTGTGGATATTTTAGTGTGAAGACCTGACTAATATTAAGGCAGAAGATATAGAGGGAGAAGAAGAGACGTATGTGACTGATATGAAGGCAGAAGATATAGAGGGAGAAGAAGAGACGTATGTGACTCATATGAAGGCAGAAGATATAGAGGGAGAAGAAGAGACGTATGTGACTCATATGAAGGTAGAAGATATAGAGGGAGAAGAAGAGACGTATGTGACTGATATGAAGGCAAAAGATACAGAGGGAGAAGAGACATATGGGACTGATATGAAGGTAGAAGCTATAAAGGAAGAAGAAGAGACACCTGTGAGGGGTGATCAGCAGTGTAAAGTGGAGGAAATCCCTACAGATATCAGCACATGTGAGTAATAAGCACTTATTACAGAAAAGAGTCATATATTCTCCTTGCTCAGCCACTGCAACAATATATTTTCTCTTCCTATCTGGGGGCCACTGCTTACCCCTGTATACCCCTTCTACATCCAGTAGGACTTCAGCTTAGATTACTTTCATTTGGAACATTGGTTATTTTATATTGCTTATTTTATATTCTATGGATTTGAAGTGCTTTGGTGCCTTTGTAGGTGTTACAACAAACAGCTAAAGTGGGTTGAATGGCACCGGTCTCTGATTGTTTATGTCAGTCGTTGACCTATTATAAAGGACTGTTGTTGAGGGGATCTGGTTGTTTATCACTTTTCCGTCACTCAGGTTTTTACTTGTTTTTTTTTTCTATACTAGGGGCAAATTTACTAAAGTGAGAGTTTTTAGAAATTAGTTTTAAAAGTGATGTTGCCCATAGCAACCAATCAGAATCTACTTAACATTTAACTAGCACCTTCTAGAAGATAATAGCTAGAATCTGATTGGTTGCTATGGGCAACATCACTTTTAAAACTCACTTCTAAAAACTCTCACTTTAGTAAATTTTACCTCTAGGTCTGTTCTGGGAGGTTAGGCAGATGCCATATCTGTGATGTATATAATCATCTTGTAGTGATTCTGTGTTTTCTGTTAGTGCTTGTTATCTGGTGAGTCTGACATGGAGAACGTGCCCAATACTATTGTGTCTGATTTGGAGACCGCGCCATATACTGTTGTGTCTGATATGGAGACCGTGCCATATACTGTTGTGTCTAATATGGAGACCGTGCCATTTACTGTTGTGTCTGATATGGAGACCGTGCCATATACTGTTGTGTCTGATATGGAGACCGTGCCATTTACTGTTGTGTATGATATGGAGACCGTGCCATATACTGTTGTGTATGATATGGAGACCGTGCCATATACTGTTGTGTCTGATATGGAGACCGTGCCATATACTGTTGTGTCTGATATGGAGACGGTGCCATATACTGTTGTGTCTGATATGGAGACCATGCCATATACTGTTGTGTCTGATACAGAGACCGTGTCATATACTGTTGTATCTGATATGGTGACTGTGCCATATACTGTTGTGTCTGATATGGTGACCGTGCCATATACTGTTGTGTCTGATATGGTGACCGTGCCATATACTGTTGTGTCTGATATGGTGACCGTGCCATATATTGTTGTGCCGTATATGGTGACTGTGCCATATACTGTTGTGTCTGATATGGTGACCGTGCCATATATTGTTGTGCCGTATATGGTGACCGTGCCATATACTGTTGTGTATGATATGCTCACTCCTCAGTGTGCATCTACTGATTCCGATCCAAAGAATGAACCAGCGCTCCTGCTACCTGTGACTGTTACCTGTTAGTCAGTTTCATCTACTCTGCTCTATCATCGCTGCTGTCAGTATCCAGTGGCCCTTTAACCTATGTTCAGTGCTGCTGTCTCCTCCGGTTCCTGCCTGATCTTTGTTTCTACTGGTCCCAGTCCAGTACAAGTATTCCTCCGCTTCCAGTCCAGTTCAAGTCGCCTCTTCACGCCTTCGCTTTCAGGCAAGTTCAAGTCATCTGATCCCTGCAGATCCAGTCTGGTCAAAGTTTTTTTGGTCCCAGTCCGTTTCAGCCTGTGTCTTCTATTCTGGTTCCAGTCCGACTCAGCTACATCCTTTCCGATCCCAGTCCAGTTCAACCTGTGTCCATCATTCTGGTTCCAGTCCAGCTCCGCTACATCCATTCTGGTTCTAGTCCGGTTTAGCCCATATCCATCATTCTTGTTCAGCCTGCTAGCTACACTCCGGTCACAATCCGGTACCTGCCTCTATTATTCCTGCAGTAGTCTGAAGTATCCATGTATCATCATTGACTACAATAGTCCTTCTAAGTGCAAAGTCTTTTAGTCTTCTATACTTTGTGATTTCAAGAAAGACTTCTCATTACAACTAGTCTGCTCATTGCAGATTCAAGTGGACTGTTCCTGTATTACACTTCGGCCTGTATTGCTACTCACTGAGTTCCACTACTCAGCGTTGCAGCTCCAAGTCTGTCTCTGGGATCTTCTGCTCTTCCTACGTTTGGTGTGACCATCAATGAGGGTCCTCTCTCTGAGTGTTTGGGTTCATGCTGAGTCTCTAGTGTTGTGGTTCCACTACTCAGCGTTGCAGCTCCAAGTCTGTCTCTGGGATCTTCTGCTCTTCCTACATTTGGTGTGACCATCAATGAGGGTCCTCTCTCTGAGTGTTTGGGTTCATGCTGTCTCTAGTGTTGTGGTTGACTCAGGGAGCTGGGGACTGGATTTATTTCCCTCTCATGAGGGTGTAATCTCCAGGCACCCAGCTCTGGTATTCAGGTCGCACTGTCTTCAGTGGATTCCAGGTGGGCTAATTGTTTATCTGCACTGCTCACTGTTCTGTTCTTGAGTTTTTAAACATCAGTGCCAGTGCCACGGTCCTGAGGTTCAGGTCTGGGTTGGTTCCAGAAGCAGACTGGGAGCCTTCTAGTAACCTCTGATCTCTCTTAGGACACTAGTCCACATGCCATATTGGTGTTTGCTCCTGTTTTGTGAGTAATCACCTGATACACTCTTCACGTTTCCATTTCACCTCGTCAGTCCAGTCCACGGGTCTGACTCAGATTTTATACTCAAGCCAGTTACATACAGAAAATAGTTAAGGAGGGTCATCCCTCCCTGTGGCCAGTAAATATAACCACGCAGCAAACTTTAGGACACCGTCAGAGAAATCCTGGAAAACCACCAATTCCGACCACCAATCTCCAATGTGAGTTTAGAGAACCGGATAATAGAGAATGTACCAAGTAGATTTTTTTCAAAGGATCTATAGACGTAAAAGCTTCTGCAAACCTATATCAGGCCCATTCAACAGCAAATGAAGGAGAAAAAGAGACTGGAACAAAACATCTTCCAGTGGCGGCAGATGGGTTTGAACACATCACCTTCCGAGACTCCAAGGGGGTAAGAGGGTCAATAATAGGAGCATCACAACCCGCACAGTGTGGAAACACAATTCTTCGCCTCAGTATGTCAAGCCTGCATCTATGGCAAATTTTGATATGAAGAAGATGGTACAGCCTACAGCCACAACAGGAAGGAACCAAAACAGTACGTAAGTATCAGCAACCAATAAAAGTTCAGAGGGTAGCACTGATCAGGAGACCAGGGCAGTAAAGAACTCAAGCAGGAGAGGGCTACTGTAAGAGGAGATAAGTATTAGAAACAGAATAAAAGTCTGCAACTGCAGGAGAGCATAACTGCAAGGGAAGCCAGAGGGTAGCACTGAACTGGAGCAGCAAGGTAGACAGTAGTAAAGGACCTTCATGCCAGCAAAAACCAAGGGAGTACAGCATGGTTTCTTATTCCTTGAATAGGTTATTTGGATTCTCATTAGCCTCTCGCCCCAGTCACTTTCCTGGGTATATTTTCTGGGAGAATCGGTTTTGGCATGCTCCTCGCACGAGGTCAGAAAGTCCAGACTTTGAGGAGGAAGACCATTCTGGTTGTGAAGAAGATGTTCCTACCAGCCAGGGTTGTGAAGTGCTGGTGTTCTGTCAGGCTCTCAATATCCTGGAGGTTGAAGTCCCCTCATAGCGGTCTCTTATTTAAGTGCAACAAAACATAGACTGTTTTTCCTTTGTTTTCCTATTTTTCTAAGGCTTTGGAGGACCTGATTCTGAGTCGGACACAATGTTGATGCTGTACTCAATTGGTCAATGTTTTAAGTCTGCTCATGCGACACAGCGCATGTGTCCTGTTTGACTGCACTCAGAAGAGCAGTGTAGAATCGAATTGTCACTAGTGTTTGGATTTATTTGTGAATCTGGACTTGAGTCTCTGGCCGACATAGGTTCTGGAGTGGATGTGAGGAAACTGGCTGGTCTAATATAGTTACGGCTCATGATGTGTAATTTGAGGCTGAAGGAAGCTGAACAGTACTAGGGAATTGGCTGAGACTCAGAACAGAAGTGCAGATTCTAACACGCCGGTGGTTTTCACCAGGGACCCCTGCAAAGGAATTTGGGCTTAGCTGTGCCCGAATTGCAGGTTGCAGTCCTCTGCTTGGGCTTCCCTGTACTGGCAGCTGCCGAGTGAATCTCCGGGAAGGTACCAAACTGGACAACAAAGGGATGGAACCAATGGTAGAGGATATCGGAGTGGAACCGATGGTAGAGGATATCTGACTGGAACCGATGGCAGAGGATCTCTGGGGTGGAATCAGCCACTAGAGCCAGGGGTGCAGCGAGATGGAAATCTGCACAAGAGTTGCTGAGTAGGACAGAATATCCACGGGAACTCTCTCTAATGCTTCTACAGCTGGGCTGAAGACAACATTGCACAGGCAAGTGCTGTGTGCAGGGAGAATCTTTATATACCCCTGGGAGAGCAGGGATTGGCTACAAGTGTCATGTGACTGCATACTGGTCTCCTGTTGGTGGAGATCCGGTCACCTGATCCAGCCTATCACGGCTGTTGTCCCAGCAGCCAGCACTGGAGGGAATGCTGCATGTGGAACCTAGGGAGATTGCAAGATATGAGAAGAAACTGCAGCTGGAGGAAGTCTGTCACGGAGCCGGATCATGGAGCTGGGAACCAGGTAAGCGACCCGGCGGCTGTAGCAGATGTGGTGTGTGACACGGATGCAGGGACTGTGGATTTTAGTAGGCATTCCTGGGAGGTAACGGGGGGTGGCGAAGCCAACTCTGGCCTGTTGCTGAAAGCAGCGGGGTCCAAAGATATACAATTGCTCATGTAGGATGCCAGGTAACTGAACCTGTCATAGGGATAGTGCAAGTACCGACAGTGCGACCAAAGATGCACAGTAGTTGTCCATATAGCAAGACTTACCAATTGTACAGTTATTCCCACTCGCAATTTTGCCACCTTAAAAGAGGACGTGGAGGGAAAATGTGAGGCCATTCTCAAAGTAGTTTTGAGGATGACTGATGCTTCTTAGACCAATTTTAGCTGGGGCCTGGGTCAGCGAGGCCATTTAATCTTGGCTGACCAATTGGAAAATAGCATTCCGTAAAAAAAGGTTTCTCTGCTTTTGGTGGACCAGATTGAGGGAGCATCTGTATACATGGGGATACTCTCCTGGATTCAAAGTCACTCTTTGTCTAAGATCTCAGCCTTGGCTGCCCAATAGGTGGCATTTTGGAAATCAGAGGGGGAGGCGATTACAATGGTTTCCATACTTTAGCAGATGGACACCCATTCCCCAGGATAGGGAAATACTGCATGACTGTCTTGGGCCTCTTCCGAATCCTGCTTTAGTAAAGTCCATCTTTTCCAATTTTGGGATGTGTAGCTTTAGTTGGTCTTGAATCTGTGGTCCCTAGTAATTCTATACCTGGTAGATTGCCCCACTTGAGGTGTTTTTTGCTACCCTCCTTCCAAGAAACATTATCAAGTATTCAGAGATCATCATTCCGATTCTGGATACACAGCAAGGCATGGTGCACTGCTCAAACCAGTTTCTGGTGTGTTAGCCGGAGTTTTCCTTATAGAACAATCCTGAGCTGGAGGTTGCTCAACAACCTCATGTTTAGGAGAATGCTGTCATAGATCCTACGTGGCTTTGTTAAGAACAAAATCCTCCTATCTTCCAAAACCAGAGTTTTTATGGACATTATGTTTGACACTAAGAGCCACATGGGCTGCCTTTTGGAGTCCAAGATTGTGGCCCTACAGTCACAGGGAAAGCTTGGACAGGTGTCTGCACAGTTTCTGGGGAGAATGGGGAACCCGGCCAAGAAAACGTGACTTGAACTGTAACACTCAGATCCTGTCTTGTTACAGAGCAAATCCTCTATTTAAAAGGCAGTCTCTCTGGTTGTGGAATCGCAATGCTGGGTCTCCAGCTTCAGGGCTGTTTGTCTCAACAGAAGACTTTTTTTTCCTTTCAGTACTCTGGAGTTGTGGGACGTCACCTATGCCTTGTATGGCACTCAAAAGGGCTCATTTCATTCAGATCTCATCAGTTTTGCCCAGGAAGGTGTGGTATGTAGTTCTTTGGGCCTCAACAATGGAACCTTTGTGATATCCTCTTTAATAAGAGACTTTCTAGGTCCAATTCTTCACCCCAATTTGAATGGTTTGACTTTGATGGCATAACACTTAATGCCAAGATCCTAAAGGTAAGGAGTCTTTCTAGTTTAGTCAACCCTACTATGCTTAGGGGTTGAATGCCTACTATGATTAGTGTAGTCTCTACTTCCCAGTTGAATTTTCCTTAACTTCCATTTCCTTTTCATCCACCAAGGGTCAGATCTCAACCCTTTCTATTTTTTTCAGTGGAAACTGACCTCATTTTTGTAGCTTTAGACCTTTATCCAAGGGTTGCTTCTATTTTAAACCACCTTATCTCCTACCTATCTCCTTCCTGTTCCCTCTTGGGACCTAAATTTGTTTTTGCTTTTTCAGACTTTACTTCTACTTTTTATTACTTGGAACACAGTGGTGTTTTTTATTTGTGGTTTTACACAATTATGTTGTTTTTCTTTTTTTATGTAACACTTTGAATTTGGATCAAGTTTTATGTATACGGGAAATTTCAATAAAGATTCAATATTTTAGTTTTTACCTTTCTATCCCACATTAGTCTAGGAGTGTACTAATACTGCCAGTCTGTCACTTATCATGGTTATACGGAAGGCTCAAAGTGATGTATATAAAGGATTGTAACACAGAATAATAGACCATGAAAAGCAGACAGATTCCCAATCAGTTGTAATATACGATCTTATTCATAATTTCTGTTACTGGTAAATATTATTCTAATTTTTAAATTTGCTGCTATTTTATTTTTCATTTTCAGAGAAATGGTTTTATACTAATTAACTGAAATGGTATTTTATAAGATTGAGTTGTTAGTGCACTTCCTTAAGACCTTTCTTATATCACCTTCTATTGAGCTGTATCTAACGCAGGTAATATTTCTTTATAGGTTTTTGTTTTGTTTGCTACGTAAAGTGTGTAGGTTGCAAAATGAAATTAAACAACTGAACGTCTTGACCTCACTAATAGTATGACATTTTCCAACAGATGGACACAAACACAGGAAGACCTCAGAGGGAGATCTCCGTTTGCCTCTAGATTTAAAAAAAGAAAAAAACATCACACAGGATTCTTCAGGAGAAATCCCCATTACCCTAAATATACACCCAGTACCTCACAGTGCTGATCTATCATCTGATCCCTCTAATCACGAGGAATGTTCCCCTCAGTTATTGCTACACTCAGTTATTGCTACACGTAGTACAGCTCATACAAGTGATAAATTATTTCCATGTTCTGAGTGTGGTAAATGTTTTAAACAGAAACCAGCTCTTGTTACACATCAGAGAATTCACACAGGTGAGAAACAATTTCCATGCTCTGTGTGTGGGCAATGTTTTACACAGAAAGCATCCCTTGTTACACAGAGAAGGCACACAGGGGAGAAGCCATTTCCATGTTCTGAGTGTGGTAAATGTTTTACACATAAACCATATCTTGTTAAGCATCAGAGACGTCACATAGGTGAGAAACCATTTCCATGTTCTCAGTGTGGGAAAGGTTTTACAGAGAAGTCAAGGCTTGTTAAGCATCAGCGATATCACACAGGTGAGAGGCCATTTACATGTTCTGAATGTGGGAAATGTTTTACACAGAAATCAGATCTTGTTATACATCAGAGACGTCACACAGGAGAGAAGCCATTTCACTGCTCTGAGTGTGGGAAATGTTTTACACAGAAATCAGATCTTGTTGTACATCAGAGATATCACACAGGTGTGAGGCCATTTCCATGTTCAGAGTGTGGGAAAGGTTTTACACAGAAATATGATCTTGTTTCACATCAGAGAACTCACACAGGCGAGAAGCCATTTCCATGCTCTGAGTGTGGGAAAAGTTTTGCATGGAAATCAGTACTTATTAGGCATCAGAAAACTCACACCGCTGAAAAGCCGATTCCATGATCTGTATGTGGGAGAGGTTTCATACTTCAGTCACCTCTTGTGAGACATCAGAGATGTCACACAGGTGAGAAGCCATAGAAGTATACAAGCTCTAGTCACACAGTATAATAACATGTTATAATCTAGTTAGCATCCACAGATACACTTTGAATATATGTCACCAAAATAAGATTGTAGTAGATCTCTCATGTGGAATTTATGGCAGTTTCTTTATTCTGTTTGATAATAGCATCCATCCCCACAGTAATAACAAACCATATTATCCTTATATAATGACCTAAGTAACATAGATTCCCTGCAATGGCTGGGAGATAAAATGTGGGACATAAACATGTTTATTTAATTAGTTCCATCAGTCAGGGCTTCCTATGGGAGAGGGATTCCTTATTTGCTGTATATGGGACAGTTTGATTAAGGAGGGATTTGGACCTTGCCCCCAATCCGAGCTAGACTGAGACTCTTTGGCACATATGGATTAAAAAAGGCAAAAAAAGTCATCTTGCGTGACCAATTGGACAATTTTAACTGTTAAAGTAAACGCAAATCACATATTTAAGTGTCATATAAATGTCACCACAACTATCTGTGTGTCTGTGGTTCCCAGCAGTCTGCAGCCAGTAGCCAGCATTGTACCTGTAATATCCAATGACCGGGAGTTGATGCTATGCCAGTATCTGTATCAGCTGCCTGGAGAGATGGGAACTGGCAGAGCGATTTTTATCCAGGAAGAACTTTCCCCACCAACAGCCACAAGTGTTATCCCACTACTTAACATACTACGTATCTGTCCCGCCTCTTAGATTGTAAGCTCAGTTATGCAGGATCATCCTTACCTTTTGTTTCATATCAGCGTATGTTATATGTGTGTATCATGATCCTGTCAGTATACAGGGCTGAGTAATATGTTGGTGACTGATAATTAAAAGAGAATAGTAAATGGAGGATGGTTGTGTAAGAATTATAGCGTAACACACAGTGGGTGCTGCCATCTGGTGGCTGACACAACATCCATGAGAATACATCCTCTCTATTCACTGGGAGCCTGTGACATCACTGAAGTGCCTCATGTATCATTCAGCTGTATTCTATAGACTGGCCCCAAATGGCTGCTGGTGCTGTGTGTCAGTGACTGTTGTGCTATCATTGGTGTGATGTTGGGATATACGGAACACCTTAATTAGTTAGAATATTTTCTTATACATCCTATGGGGGACATTGGATACACTTAGGGGTATAAATACTAACACAAGAGCTTGGGCATTGTAATGTTACCAGGAATAGCTCAAAGCTCCTCCACCTGTATAACTCCATTGACTGTCATGTTTTCTTTGATTATATGGTAGTAATAAAAGTATTCTACTGCTGCTTCTAAGGATGCCTGGCACGGAACGCAGAGCTTCTACAATCGGAACCTGCTGCCTACAGACTGTCATTTGATTGGCTGAGATAGCGTAGCTCTCCAGGGCAATGTCTTTGTCTCAGGATGTTGTGGAGCTCACATAGCTTGCCACACGCCCCAGGAAGACCATCAGAGACTCTCCAATCTCTACTTCCATGGCTGCTACGCATAGCATCCTGACCTCCAATGAGCCTTTCTACTAGAACCCTTTGCGTTCCTCATTTGCATCTGCTGATGAGCCAGCCTGGGCATAAATCCTGGCAAGGTCAATATAAAGCATGGTCCACGTATCTTTCTTATGCTGGGCATACACGGCCAGATAAAATGTCTGTCAGACCCACAGACATTTTATCTGGCAGCCTGCCAGCCGCAGATGTCGCCGGCATACACTGTGAGATTTCTCTCACAGTGTATCAGCCCGACATCCGCGCTCCACCCCCGGGGGAGGAGACATATCCCTGTTCCTTCCGTAGGAAGGAACACAGGAAATGTCTGTCTGTCGGCCGCTGCTGGGCATACACTGCCCCAGTGCGGCCGACAGTTTACCGGGTAAATATCGCATCGGACGGGCATGCTGGACAATCCGGCATGCCCGACCGATCAATATTTAACCCTCGGTCGCCCCCCCACACGCTGCAATTATCGGGGAGATCCGCCGATCAGACGGATCGCCCCGATAATTGTAGCGTGTATGGCCAGCATTACAGAGGATGCTGACATCTGACACCACTTCTAAATCTCTGAAGTGTTTTCTGTCAGGATTTTTATATTATCTGGAAGGATCTGGCTGAGCACTCTTTCCAGGAGCAAGTGGTGAAAGGCTCTGATCTTTAGGACTCTTTGGGGCATATTCAATTAGATGCAAAAAGCCATTTTCGGGGGAAAAGTATCGCTGATGACGTCATTTCGCCAGGCGAAAACTTATCCTCTTATTCAGTTCCAAAGACTTTTCTTTTATGCGGAAAGTCAATGCATTGGAATAGGCGAAAAATATTTGCCTATGAAAGCATGCGGAAAAAAGTACAGAATTGCGGTTTTGGGGTGAAAAGGTGGGAAAACCACCCTGGACCCTTGGGACAGGCCCCCAGAGTTTAACTGCATCAAAAAAATCCTAAAAAAAATTGAAGAACACCCCAAAAAATGGCTTTGAAAAAGTACAACGTTTGGGTGCAAACTTAAAAACTAGCGAAATAAGCTTTTGGGGGGTCTGCAAGTATGGGGGAGGTGATTTTTTTATTGCAGGTTCTTGTTGATGGTGCGTTTTTAAGGTTTTTTTAAAACTTCACTTTTGCGATTTTTAAACAGGCTTGCACCCATTTTCTTGTACCCCAAATTTGCTGGGACTAGTTATTTTCTCAAAAAAAACTGCTAAATACTATTCTTCAGCACTTGTGCAAAGACGTTAATTAGCAGCTACTGAGAGCATTCAAATACCCCAAATAGCTTCAGTAGGGCTATTTGGGGGCATCTACATTGATCCCCAATGTTAGTGTATCTTTTGGGGGGTGTCAGGCTGATTTCCCCAAATCTGACAGCACTTTTTGCCTGTTTGCGTTTGGCTGGGTCCCGTTTTCACGTCCTTTGGAATTGAATAGGGTGAAAAGCGGGGCCGGACACGAAAAGTTTTCACCTCCAAAACACGCGGAGTCAGCAAAAAATATGGTAAGCGAAACCTTTCTGACTTGTCGCGTCTAATTGAATATGCCCCTCAGTGTACTAATGAGGATAACATGAAGCTGGGTGACTTTCCAAACAATTTACTGTATAAGAATAAAAACAGTTTATTTCCCCTGTTCTCAATTTGAGAACCTGATTAATGGAGAGTGGAGTATAGGGATCAGACTAGTGAGTATACATTCAAATGTGAACCTCCACCTAAATTGGATACTTCTATAGTTCACCTATCTAAGAGCACCACCATTTCCATTCTAATCACTGGTACCTTATGTCACGGACCACCGTGACGACTCTTCCCAGATACGACAATCTGAGAGTCGCCGCCATAACCTTACACCGGTACCTCAGCGGGTGTGGTTATTAACTCCGGTATCTGCCACCAGCAGAAGACCAATTTAATGCTAAAGTGTAAGGCAAGCTTCTGCTCTCACCTGTACACACAACTTATCAATATTTAAACATAGGTAACATGCCAAACATGAGGCGTTTGGGTCATAAAAACAAAGATTCCAAGAACTAAAATTAGTTTAGTTTAATTCAAGAAATATCTTCAAAGCTTATGTACAAAAATTACAAAGGAAATAAGGATGTTAAAAAAAGTCACAAACACAGTTAATCGCAATTTCAAGTAAACCAAAGAAAATATAAAATGGGAGAAAACAGACCATTCAGATCACGACGGATAGAACAGCTTTGGGGAATGAGGCTTTCCCAATGACGAACTTCGGTTTACTCTGTATATCACGTTAGCCTCTACCAGAATGAACACTGAACTACCAGAGTGTCACATCTTTATGCTGCTTTTCCAGCATCCCTCCTCACCCCCCCTCCCTGGGGTAATTTTAACCCTTCTCAACTCAGAGTGTATTGTTCCTCTAGTTGGACTACAGGGTTTCTCTGTCATTTGGGCAGGGGATATTTTATTATACCTTCAGTTCTGTTAGACGTGGAGCTCCAAGACTTCATTCAATAAATATACCCCTGGACTTAGGTGAGGGAATCCACACCTTTTGATGACTGTGTGGCTCTGGTATAAGTAGTCCTGCTTTGATCTCTGTTCAGGAACAGGACACAGTGCTCTTAATGACAGCTTATCAAGGGCCTGTCTAGATGTTGCACAAACATTTTTCTTTATGCCCTAAACATCCAGACAGTTTTAGGCTGGCCCAGGAAGACAGACCTTTCTATGACCCTATTTGCTCATCTTCAAAAGGGAATTAGTTCAGAGGAACTTTGTCACCTATCCACATTCAAAGGACATTACATATACATTTACAAAGGAAAGTTATGGATTTTGCTGACGCAATCATGTGCAGTTATGCCTATGCGGACGCAAATACGCTTTTTTCGCTACACCTTAAGGAAACCACGGATAGGACATTTGAGGGCACTTTCAGGACCATTTACACTGATGTAGGGTCAAAAAAAGGGGGGAGTTCTGCACTGGATAATATACATCGGGTATTCAGAAATACTCACAAAAAAACAACATGGACATGAACCCAATAGGTTTATAATTCCTAATATCAAGAGGTTGGTGGTGCACCCCAGGAGTAATAAATACTGAAATCCACTTGCACTTATACTATAAAGTAAAGCAGGATAGCCTAGAAGACTCCTTTGCGGGGGCACTCATGTATTAACATGTATTAAAACTTAACCTTTAAATAATATATGCACCTAAAAACACACATAAGCATTTGTACTTACAAAAAGACATATAATCATAAAGAAAATCTAAATCTAATGACTCCTTCCCTATAAATATCTATAGGTATGGAGAAAAAAAGTAGGCGAAAATATAAACAAATAATTTGTGGTATGCTTGTCACTAACATCCCTGATATACACAGGAATTTTGTTTGTTATCCATTATTCAATTAGACAAGACATATCCCACAACTCCGGCGTCAGGGGAGTGTATAATATATAGTAATCTTAATGAAACACAATAGCACAAGGTATACAAAAGATACCCAAAAATTGTATATATAGCTTTACACAATAGTTATTCTGTTTACACATCCATATTAGTGGTATCTCCTAACAAGTAGATGCAACACACTTGACCCAGCAGATAAATTCATAATCCACCTGGATCCTGTAAGTACCTTGTTGCTTAATTCACAAATGTACCTCTTAGTTTTGGTCTAAACGTTTCCTAGACAGCAAATTTAATCAATATATCAGTTATCCCTTATTAAGATCTTATGGGATCCTTTTATATATTGATACCTTCAAATTATATAATAGCAACTTGTACTGATCAATAAATCACTTAATTGATCTCTCTGTGATTCAAATACCACATGTCATCTTATTCACCTCTTGTGGGTGCATAAATATTCTTATATATGTTAATACATAAGAGTGCCCCGCAAAGGAGTCTTCTAGGCTATCCTGCTATGCAGTATAGTATAAGTGCAAGTGGATTTCACTGACTTAGGGACCTCAAGTTGATCCAGTTTATCTGCGTCTTGGTTCAGTAAGGCAGTGGGGGGAGCAAATCCTATTTACGAACTCTGGTGGAACATGTCCTCGAGATCTTTTGAGCATCTGGGACAAGCTGCCATTTATGTGGGGTTCCTGGGATCTAGAGTCCAAGAGGACTCAGGAGACCCTTCTAAACTCTGGGGAGGTTTTATTCACTCCCAAACCGGATAAGATTATTTCCCAGGCCACAAGCAGAAACACTTCATTCCTCCCTGATAATGGCCATAGTCTGAAGAGCCCCAGGTTTTGCTCCATTTGTCTCAGTGGGAAGGTGTGACTTGTCTGCTCCTTGGAAAGCATGGCAATGAGGAAAACAGGCATGAGCAGCTAAGATACCAACTCCCAATCCTTACAGGAAGGAAAAATTAACGATGAAAAATAAAAAATGCACTAAATTGTGTTACTAAAAATCAGCTGCAGAGAAATCCCGAGGGGATGGTGTGCTCTGGTATCCCCAATAATCCACATAGAGAATCACACTGATGGGACCTGCGCTAGTAAATTCCCTTGTGAACTAATATGGCAGAACAAAGCACGTCTACCGGTAAAATTATCTATATTTAATTTGTCATCCATCAAAACTATAATGCTATACAATGTAATATCATGACAAGTGTATATATAAAATTGATTCGAAAATTTTTTGAAGACACATTAAACTAATAAATTTTAAAACACAAATAATAGAAAAGAAAATGGCCATAAAAAAAGAAAAAAGTTGAAAATAAGTAATGTCCAGTAAGACCATAAATTGGAGCCCATAGAGTGTTTCTATAGGTAGAATCTTGTCTTCCCCCTGAGCTTTTCTACTAGACCCCTTTGTCTTCCTCCTCTGCAGAACTGAGGTTTGGGATTTTGCTTCAATTGGGGGAACACACTGTAAGACGTAGGCATGGTATACCCTGAGGTGTTTAACACAGTAGGCACAAATGCCGAAGGTTCAGTTGAGTACACAAAGTGTGTTATTTTGTTAGCATGCCACAAGGTACACAGAAGTGTTGGAACTGTTTGTGCAATTAGGTACACAGAAGTGTTGGCACTGGTTGAGCAGTGTGTAGCATGCAATAATATGGGTGTTTAATGAGAGGTACGGATGTGTCAGCACTCTGTAAGCACTGTGTAGTGTGCAGTGAGCGGCTTGGATGTGTTGGCACTGTGGGAACAGCATGTAGTGTGCAGTGAGATACACAGAGTATATTAAAATAACCTTGGAGCTCAAAACAGACAGCAAGTGTATCAGTACACACACACACACAGATAATAAATGCAAAAAGGTGGAATTTGCACACCCATATACCCTGGCATGGAGACCCCCACCAGACTTCACCAGGAATCCCTGCAAGAGGAAATGGACTTTACTCAATGAGGACACAGGTTGAAGCCCAGTGTAGCTGGCTCCCACTGTGAAAGCAACAGATTAGCTGGTCTGAGGACTCTGGCTGGAAACACTGTAGATGTAAATTTCGGGTATGGATATGGTGCTGTTAAGGAAGATGAACACCAGAGTTTAAACACTGGTAGAAAACTATACTGGAGAGTTCTGGAGCAGGAGCACCTATGTAGAACAAAATTGAAACTCAAGCACTGAGAGTGCACTGAGCATGTTCTTCTAGGGGCTGGCTGATTGATTCATTGGTGCTGGAGGTTAGTGTTAACACCTGAGAGAGGTGATATGTCATCTCTAGCCTCATGCTAAGTCCAGCTTGGTTCTATTAAGGATTCTAATTGGACTGTTCAGTGTTTGAGGCAGGCTATTTGTATCCAATATAAAGCCTAGTCCAAATAGCCTCTTCCTTGGAGAGGATTCTGACAGCTGCCATGACCTCTAGTCCTCCAAAAGTGTTTTCTTCCAGGAGTTTTATTTTATGTGGAAGGGTCTGACTCAAAGAATTCCTTCCAGGAGGATGATGTAGTGGTCAAAGGCTTTGATTATCTGGTTTCCTCATGTCTTTATGATGACTCCAACAGGAAGCTGAAGTGGACAATCTAACACATGCCATCCAGCAAACAATCAGGATTAAAAACAATGAGGTACCTGAGTTTCCGAACAGGTCATTGTATAAGAGGAATCAGTAACAAATAGTTTCTTTACCCTGTTCTGCTCAGTTTAAGGACCTGATTAATCATTAGTGAATTTTAGATTTCACACATATTACAGTCACTAGTAAGTATACGTTCAATGATAATCTCCACTTAAGTTGTATGCTCCTATAACTCATCTAAGACCACCACCATTCTGATTCCAAACAATGCTACCTTAAGGAATAGCAGGCATAGGAAATATGAGAACATCTTCAGTACCATTTGCACTGATGCAGGGGCCTTAAGTAAAGGTCCAGTTTAGCTCCTGCTTTTGTCAGTCATGCAATGGAGATGTGGTCGGAGCAAATGATGGAGGGTCTGGAATCTGTCAGACCAAAATCATATTTGCTAATTTTAAGTATCTGACAGAAGCCAACATTTATGTGGGTGTATTGGGAACTATCATTTTAGCCTCTGCAATTTTGGCATCCCTTGCATTCTCTGGGGAGGTCTTGTTCAGTCCCAAACTAGATAATTTATCTGGCCATGGAGAGAAACAGTTCATTTCTTCATGTTATTGCTCCTAGGCCAAAGGCCTCCAG
Organism: Taudactylus pleione; assembly: GCA_031769625.1. NCBI lineage: Eukaryota > Metazoa > Chordata > Amphibia > Anura > Myobatrachidae > Taudactylus > Taudactylus pleione. The sequence continues at coordinate 659,289 of JAUIMM010000799.1, read as the reverse complement.
GTTTTTCTCCTTTGTCCTTAAGGGAAGGTGAGAAGTCAGTAGTCTACTCTTTGGGAAGGCTGCAGAGGAAAACCGGCATGGGCAGCTTGGTGTCAAGTTCTTAAGCCTAACAACAAGCAGCAGATAGTTGGCCCTCCGGGTACCTCCTTTGATCATACCAATATTGCTTCTCTTCCAAGATCAGATATTCAATCCCACCAGAGATGCAAGGATGAGAAGTATGTAAGGGATACATCGATAGATCTCCTGAAATTTCTGCTCAGACATATTTTAATTATGATTCTTTTTGCTGACAAATTGTGAAGCCTATTTTCATCTATAGTTGTTATTCCGTTCATGGACCATTAGAAGGGATTCCTGGTACAAAATCAATTGGCTCCTTTTGACCCATTCAGAGAAATCCCTTATCCAGTTGCAGGTGGACAGATTTAAGATGGAGTCCTTTCGTTCAGTTATCAACATAATAGAATAAGACGAGATATTGGTGTCCATGGACAACAAGGATATGTACTTGTGTTTTCCTTTCTGGGAGGGACACTGGTGTCTCCTCATGTTTACTGTTCTGCACCTTCGGTTTCAGGTCCTATTTTTCAGTCTGACTACAGTCCCAAAGATGATCACACATAGCCAGGAAGTGTGGCTGACCCCTCTCGTGGAGGAAACCAAAATTGCAATGTAAGAAAGCGCAATCGGATTAACCAATTTGTATTGTTTATTATATTATAAAAGGTCTACTGACCGTGAAAATATCTAAACATAAAATACACAAAATACATAGACAAATAGGAACCACGTATCTCGTATGGGGTAACCAAGGTGTTGATAAAATGGACTGTAGTTGAAAATATATTTAAAAAAAAAAAAGCCTTAAAATAAGCACTATAGTGAAAATTATAAATAAAAAATAGAGTAAAATGAAATGTCTGAATTATTCTCCAATTGGCATATATTTATCCTCCATGCACTGCTGTGCAATATTGTAAGTGTAATAAAAGTCCCGAATGGGTGGTGAAGAAACAATGTCAATTGATCCCAAATAGTACATGATTCAAATCACTTGCAGTAGCCTTAACAATGTAGGCTGTAAACGCCAGTGATAATGAGCACAATACAGGCTGACCTGTTTGATGGAACTCCCGGTTTGATTCGGCTGGAAACGAAGAAAATAGAATTTCTGTACTTAAGTTTGATTTTATTATATAACTAAATTTTATTCTTTATGTAGTGAATAAGTATATGAAATAACAATGGTTTGTATACATTTCACACATGTAATAAAATACTGTATATATATATATATATATATTATCACATAGCTAATAATAACAATACTATGAACATGATGTTCAATTGTATGGTTTGTAAATACAAAAAAGTGATAAAATCTATAATTAACCTCATGGACGTCCTGTTTTTATTAAGAGCATTTCCTAAGAATATAAAAAGGAAATGATGGGGACAGCTGTTAGTAATATGGAGGGGCTACTAAGTGGGGGGGGGATCTCGTGCATGACAGGTGGCAATATATGTTATCTGTTATTATTTACTGTCAGTGGTGTATGCTGGAATTCCATCCAGCCCTTGTCATGTATACCTGCTGTGTAAGGTGTGATGTAAGTACTTGGGACTTCATTCAGAGTGCACGGTCGTACGCCACCGATGTTTGCTAATCTGTGCATGCGTACAGTTCGCAATGCGCGTGCGCAAACTAGCGGCTACGATCAGAAATTTCTCTCTCCTTGAACACCGCCAGGTCGGTAGTTTGAGTGACAGATTGCGGCATTTGTGGGTGGTAACATGGGAAGGTGCTTGAAAACGGGGGTGTGGAGATCCGAACACAGGCGTGCCTCATTATGCGAATGGCGTTTTAAGTAGGGGTGTGCACCGGCCACTTTTCGTGTTTTGGTTTTGGATCTTTCTTCGTGTTTTGGATCTGGATTGGTTTTGCCAAAACCACCCTTCCGTGTTTTGGGTTCTGGGTTTTGTGATCTGTATTTTTTTTAAAAAACAGCTAAAATCACAGAATTTGTGGGTTTTTCTGCTCCTATGCCATTATTAACCTCAAAAACCTTAATTTCCACTCATTTTCAGTCTATTCTGAACACCTCACACCTCACAATAGTGTTTTTATGTCCAAAAGGTTGCACCGAGGTAGCTGGATGACTATGCTAAGTGGGCGGCACAAACACGTGGCCCATCTAGGAGTGACACTGCAGTGGCAGACAGGATGGCAGTTTGAAAAACTAGGCCCCAAACAGTACATAATGCAAAGAAAAAAAAGAGGTGCAAGATGGAATTGTCCTTGGGCCCTCCCACCCACCCTTATGTTGTATAAACAGGACATGCACACTTTAACAAACCAATCATTTCAGCGCCAGGGTCTGCCACACGACTGTGGCTGAAATGATTGGTTAATTTCGGCCCCCACAAAACAAACTGGCAATTAATCTGTCCCTGCACAAACTGGCTCTACAGAGGCAAGATGTCGTCCTCATCCTCCTCATTCACTGATTCCTCACCCTCTTCAGTGTTGTGTACATCCTCATCCTCACAGAGTATTAATTCATCCCCACTGGAATCCACCACCACAGGTCCCTCTGTACGTTCTGGAGGCTGGTCTCCCTGGAAGAGTTGATAATTCATTTTTATGAACATCATCTTCTCCACATTTTGTGGAAGCACCTCCTACGCCTTTCGCTGACAAGGTTCCCGGCTGCACTAAACACTCTTTCGGAGTATACACTGGAGGGAGGGCAACTCAGGTAAAATAGAGCCAGTTTGTACAGGGGCCTCCAAATTGCCTCTTTTTCCTGCCAGTACAGGTACGGACTGTCTGACATGCCTACTTGGATGCTGTCACCAATGTAATCATCCACCATTCTGTCAATGGTGACAGTATCATATGCACTGACAGTAGACATGTCAGAAATTGTTGCCAGGTCCAAACTTGGTCCTGCCTGCCCTGCTTCACCGCCAGCGGGTTGCTTAGGATACCTAAGTTTTTTCTGGCAGCCCCAGTTGCGGGAGAAAATGAAGAAGGAGCTGTTGACGTGTCACGTTCCGCTTCAGCTGACAGTGTGTTCACCAGCAGGTCTTTGCACCTCTGCAGGCTTGTGTCGGCCGGAAAGAGAGACAGCACATAGACTTTAAATGTAGTGGTCTGATGTCAACCGATTGACCACCCTGGAATCCTGGCAAAGCGAATGAAGGGCTTCATCCACAAGTCCCACATGCCGAGCGGCATCGCTCCATCTTAGCTCCTGCTTCACTTTCTCCAACTGCTTCTGCAAAAGCCTGATGAGGGGAATGACCTGACTCAAGCTGGCAGTGTCTGATCTGACTTCATGTGTGGCAAGTTCGAAGGGCTGGAGAACCTTGCACAACATGGAAATCATTCTCCACTGCGCTTGAGTCAGGTGTATACCCCCTCCTTTGCCTATGTCATAGGTGGATGTATAGGCTTGAATGGCCTTTTGCTGCTCCTCCATCCTCTGAAGCATATAGAGGGTTGAGTTCCACCGCGTCACAACCTCTTGCTTCAGGTGATGGCGGGGCAGGTTCAAGAGTGTTTGCTGGCGCTCCAGTCTTCGGCATGCAATTGCTGAATGGCGAAAGTGGCCAGAAATTTTTCGGGCCACTCAAGCGTCTCCTGCACGCCCCTGTCACTTTTCAGAAAATTCTGCACCACCAAATTTATTGTGTGAGCAAAACATGGGACGTGCTGGAATTTGCCCAGATGTAATGCCCGCACAATATTGGTGGCGTTGTCAGATATCACAAATCCCCAGGAGAGTCTAAGTGGGGTAAGCCACTGGGCGATGATTTCCCTCAGTTTCTCTAAGAGGTTGTCGGCGGTGTGCCTCTTACTGAAACCGGTGATGCACAGCGTAGCCTGCCTTGGAACGAGCTGGTGTTTCTGAGATGCTGCTACTGGTGATGCTGCTGCTGTTGCTGCGTAAGGTGATACATCTACCCAGTGGGCTGTCACAGTCATATAGTCCTTAGTCTGCCCTGATCCACTTGTCCACATGTCCGTGGTTAAGTGGACATTGGGTACAACGGCATTTTTCAGGACACTGAGGACACTTTTTCTGACGTTTCTGTACAGTCTCGGTATCGCCTGCCTAGTGAAGTGGAATCTAGACGGGATTTGGAACCGGGGACACACTACCTCCATCAATTGTCTAAATCCCACAGCACTAATGGCAGATACCGGACGCACGTCTAACACCAACATAGCAGTCAAGGCCTCTGTTATACGTTTTGCTTCAGGATGACTGCTGTCGTACTTCATCCTCCTCGCTAAGGACTGTTGGAGGGTCAATTGTTTAGTAAAAGTAGTGGTGTTCTTACTTCCTCTCTGGGATGATGAACGACTCCCAACAGCAGCAGCGGCAGCAGGAGGCGTAGCAATGCAGGATCCTCCGGAGGAATCCCGGATAGGAGTCAGTCATGCCAGTGACATGGCCTGCAGGACTACTTCCAATCCTGACTAAGGAGGAAATTGATGAGGAGGGAGTTGACGGTGTGGTTTGCAGGCACTTGGATACAACGGGATTTAGGTGTCCCTGGACTGCTTACGGTCTTAGCCAAAGTTTCTGAACTTGACAGTAACTTTTTATGAACGCGCTGCAGGTGCCGTATAAGGGAGGATGTTCCTAGGTGGTTAACGTCCCTACCCCTACTTATTCCACCTTTACATATGGTACATATGGCAAGACAGTTGCTGTCCGGATTTGGATAGAAATATTGCCAGACCAAAGAGGTGGAATGTTTGGTCTTCTGCCCAGGCATGACCGTGATGGGCTTTTTCATCCCATGGACAACAACTGTCTCCCCCGGAGCCTGATATTAACAAACCACATCACCATCAGAATCCTCCTCGCCAACTTCCTCCTCAGCGCCAGCTACACCAGTATCCTCATTCTGTTGTACTTCAACAGTGACATCTTCAATTTGCATATCAGCAAGTGGACTGTGGGTGCTCCTTTCAGCACTTGCAGGGGGCGTGCAAATGGTGGAAAGAGCCACCTCTTCCCGTCCAGTGCTGGGAAGGTCAGGCATCGCAACCACCACCACACTTGGACTCTCCTTGGGGATTTGTGATATCTTCTTAGAACGCACAGTTCTTTGCTGTGCTTTTGCCAGCTTAACTCGTTTGATTTTTTTAGTGGGAGGAGGGCTTCCATAGTCATGTGAAGCTGAACCACTAGTCATGAACATAGGGAAAGACCTTAGCCATTCCTTGCCACTCCGTGTCATAAATGGCATATTGGCAAGTTTACGTTTCTCTTCAGATGATTTAAATGTTTTTTTCAAGGTCATTTTCCTGAACTTTGTCATTTGGGATTGTATGTGCCCTCTACTATGACATTGGGCATCGGCCTTGGCAGACGACGTTGATGGCATGTTATCATCTATGTCATGACTAGTGGCAGCAGCTTCAGCACTAGGAGGAAGTGGTTCTTGATCTTTCCCTATTTTATTTTTATCGGAGAAAGTTTGGTCCTCCATTTATGTTATATTGATATATACGTGCGGCTAAGGCGCACACAAACACAGAAAATATTTTCTTATTTTTGTTGGAGACTAGTGCACTTTGTGGGTTACACCACCCTTTAAGAAATGAGCCAGCCAGCCCTTTACTTATGGGACACAGGCGCACGCTTGGCGCTGCTCCTTTGTTGATGCACGTGCAGCCACAGTGCACACAATTCACAAACATAGAAAAAAATGTTTTATTTTGTTTGGAGTGCCCTTTGGGGGTTACAGCACCCTTTAGCGGTCAATCCAGCTGGCCCTTTATTTATGGAACACAGGCGCACGCTTGGCACTACTTTGTTGATGCACGTGCGGCTACTGCGCACACAATTCACAAACACAAAAAAATATATTTTTTTATTTTGTTTGTGGAGTGCCCTTTGGGGGTTACAGCACCCTTTAGCGGTCAATCCAGCCAGCCCTTTATTTATGGAACACAGGCGCACGCTTGGCACTACTTTGTTGATGCACGTGCGGCTACTGCGCACACAATTCACAAACACAAAAAAATATTTTTTTTTATTTTGTTTGGAGTGTACTTTGGGGGTTACAGCACCCTTTAATGGTCAAGCCAGCCGGCCCTTTACTTATGACACAGGCGCACGCTTGGCACTACTTTGTTGATGCACGTGTGGCTACTGCGCACGCAATTCACAAACACAGAAAATATATATTTTTTTTGTTTGGAGTGTACTTTGGGGGTTACAGCACCCTTTAACGGACAAGCCAGCCGGCCCTTTACTTATGACACAGGCGCACGCTTGGCACTACTTTGTTGATGCACGTGCGGCTACTGCGCACACAATTCACAAACACAGAAAAAATCTTTTTTTTTTTTAGCACTTGGGGGGAGCACCCCTGATGGACAGAGCACCCCCTGGACAACACTACAGCACCCCTTTAGGACTGGGACACTGCACAGGACTTTGGAGAGGACACAGCCCCTATGGACAACTGACTGCACAACACAGTCCAGCCAGCCCCTATGGACTTTGAAGTAGTGGACACAGCCCCTATGGAAACAGCAGCACAGCACAACACAGCCAGCCCCTATGGACTTTGAAGTAGTGGACACAGCCCCTATGGACAACAGCAGCGCAGCACAACACTACTCTGCACTACACTACACTACACTACACAGCCCAGCCAGCCCTAACTCCCACCCTCCCTCTTCACTGTCCACAGCCGAGTGAGAAAATGGCGCCGACGCGGGTACCTTATATAGGATCCAAAACCCGCGAGACCCGGAAGGCGGGATGATGATGTTTTGCCTCGATTTCAGATCCGAGTCAGGTGGGAAAAGTCGAGCCTGACTCGGATCGGCCTCGGATCGGGGGGGTTCGGATTTCAGAAATCCGAACCCGCTCACCCCTAGTTTTAAGGGAGTGCATAATTAACCAAGTAGTGTCATGGCAGACGTGACAGGGGAGGTTTTACACTGACATGATCGTAGAGCTTAAGAGAGGTAAGGTCAACCTTTATCTCTACGACCAGTTCCGATGGTATACGATGCTCACAATTAATCCTTATGTAGCCGGAGATGACGTGCTATACGTACGAGATGTGGGCGTATTTTTAGCGATCCGACCGCATCCACCCTTTGGTCGGCCAGCTAACGATCCGACCTTAGGGACGCAACATGCGTGTGCATCATTAGCATATCCGGCCCCTTTTTCTATACGACCGTGCGGCCGCTTCGACCGACTCTGAATGAAGTCCTTAGGCTTTTATGTACATGGTCTCATCACCCTTATTATTCCAGTCTCTAACCTGAGCTGCTTGTTCTTCCTATATAGAGAAGATGGCATTCAAAAAGCTTTTACCATGATGTCCTGGGAAGAGGACTATTCCGAGACCCACAGATTGGCTAGGGAGGCACATTTAGCTTCACTGGATACGTTAAAGCAGGGGTGGGGAACCTTTTTTTGCCCAGGGTCATTTTTTATATATATAACATTATCCGTGGGCCTGGTGCAGGCCACGCTTTTTTGTGTGATGTCACACGGGAGTGGGGTCACAATCGCCGGTGATTACAGCAATGCCTGGAGCAGACCTTGTTATGGATTTAGCATTTTTTTTAGTATTGAGTGCTCATATATATATATATTTGATATATATACACAGTCCTCTTGTGAGATTATACCGACATGTTTATATCTTTGGTGATCTATATCAAAGCATGCCATGATAAAGACCCCAAATGATTGAAACGCGTCGGTATAGGAAAGCATAGAGCCGCTGAGGCCACCTTGCGGAGCCCACCCTGTATGATCGGAGATATGCTTTAAAACATGTTTAGGTGATTGTCCAGACACACCTGTACATAGGACTTAATTTCCCCCCTAAGTGAGGGAGACACAGGTGAGCTTATCTGTCTGCTGGGTCTAACAACTGCTGAATACAATCAGCTCAACATAAGTGGGGACTACAGCTACTAAAAAGGAAAATCTGACTGTTCCCGAGTATATTGCAGGACCGGATTCCCTCCAAGGAAGAAATACTGTAAGTATATATATTCCAATGCAATGTGGCTCTATACCTTTATAAGTTATTCCCCTTTTGTCTGGTGGAACTGATTGGTCCATGATGCTGTTATATTGTCAGCCCACAAGGTCTATAGATGTGCTGGATAGAGGTGTCTTGTATTCCCGAATAACCTGGGGAGAATTAGTTCCATCCGCCCAGATACATCCCAGGGGACACTGCAGGTGACAACATTGATGGTAAGAGATGGAGAGTCCAGGATGATAGAGGGGGAGCTGCTGATATTAGCGCTGCCTCTAGGTACATGGTGCCGGCCGGCTAGATGTCAGCAGATACTGAGGATGGCTCCTGTAACAGTAGTGAGGGTGGAAGGTAAGGAAACCTCCAATGACTGCAGGCGGCAGATCCCTCACACATTTCTCTGTTACCAACACACGGATTCTTCATAAGGAAACTGAGTATTATGTTGGCACAGCGGGATGTTTATATATCAGATTAACCCAACAAGTTACTTGCAGATGAGCTGAGCATTCATGTTATGTTCACCTGTTGTGTGGGGAGCTACACTATGTGGGGATATATATTATGTAGGGAACTATACTATGTGGGGATATATATTATGTAGGGAACTATACTATGTGGGGATATATATTATGTGGGGGGCTATACTATGTGGGGAGCAATACTATGAGGGGAGCTATACTATGAGGGGAGCTATACTATGTGGAGAGATATATTATATAGGGACCTATACTATGTGGGGCGCTATACTATGTGAATATTATGTGGAGGTGCTATACTGTGTGTGGAGCTATACTATGTGGAGAGCTATACTATGAAGGTATATTATGGAGGCAGCTATACTATGTGGGGAGATATATTATGTAAGGAGCTATACTATGTGGGGATACTATGTAGGGAGACTATGTAGGGGGCTATACTACGTGGGGGCTATACTATGTAGGGAGCTATCCTACGTATGGAGCTATACTAGGTGGGGAGCTATACTAGGCAGGGAGCTATACTATGTGGGGATACTATGTAGGGAGCTATACTATGTGGGGATACTATGGGGAGTTATACTACATGGGGGCTATACTATGTAGGGAGCTACACTAGGTGGGGAGCTATACTATGTAGGAAGGTATATTATTGAGGCAGCTATACTATGTGGGGAGATATATTATGTAAGGAGCTATACTATGTGGGGATACTATGTAGGGAGACTATGTAGGGGGCTATACTACGTGGGGGCTATACTATGTAGGGAGCTATCCTACGTATGGAGCTATACTAGGCGGGGAGCTATACTATGTGGGGATACTATGTAGGGAGCTATACTATGTGGGGATACTATGTGGGGAGCTATACTACGTGGGGATACTATGTGGGGGCTATACTATGTAGGGAGCTACACTAGGTGGGGAGCTATACTATGTAGGAAGGTATATTATGGAGGCAGCTATACTATGTGGGGAAGTATATTATGTAAGGAGCTATACTATGAGGGGAGCTATACTATGTGGAGAGATATATTATATAGGGACCTATACTATGTGGGCGCTATACTATGTGGATATTATGTGGAGGTGCTATACTGTGTGTGGAGCTATACTATGAAGGTATATTATGGAGGCAGCTATACTATGTGGGGAGATATATTATGTAAGAAGCTATGCTATGTGGGGATACTATGTAGGGAGACTATGTAGGGGGCTATACTACGTGGGGGCTATACTATGTAGGGAGCTATCCTACGTATGGAGCTATACTTGGTGGGGAGCTATACTAGGCGGGGAGCTATACTATGTGGGGATACTATGTAGGGAGCTATACTATGTGGGGATACTATGTGGGGAGCTATACTATGTAGGAAGCTACACTAGGTGGGGAGCTATACTATGTAGGAAGGTATATTATGGAGGCAGCTATACTATGTGGGGAAGTATATTATGTAAGGAGCTATACTATGTGGGGAGCTATACTATGTAGGGTGGGGGGCTATACTGTGTGGGGAGCTATACTATGTGGCAATAATACCCCCACAGGGACACCAGCCTGTAGTCACCACTCTCCCCCTGAGTGGTAATAGGCAGCACTAATAGTAATACTGTATAATAATGTCTCAGTGACATACAGGACATCAGATGTCTATGGAAGAAGTCAGCCCCTGCCTGTCTGCCTCCTTTCACCCGGATCAGGTTACACACAAGACTACCGGTTTGTGCGTTCCACCCGTCTTCCGGTCTGTGCGCTCCACCTGACTTCCGGTCTGTGCGTTCCATTCGATATCCGGTTGTGCGTTCCATCTCACGGTCCGGAATGGGGTTTATTCTCTATGAACATCCGGGTCACCGCTGAGAAGAGAGGAGACATCGCTGTGTCTGGAAGTCGGTAATGATCTATGTGATTATTATTATTATACAGAATGAGCAGCCTGTGGTGTCCTGTTATTATTATTATACAGGGGGGCAGCCTGTGGTGTCCTGTTATTATAATACAGGGGGAGCAGCTTGTTATTATTTACTGGAGCAGCCTGTGGTGCCCTGATATTATGCAGGAGGAGCAGCCTGTGGTGCCCTGGTATTATGCAGGAGGAGCAGCCTGTGGTTTCCTTTTTTGTTATTATTAATGTACTGTTATTATTATACAGGGGTAGAAGCCTGTGTTGTGTTTTTGTTGTTATTTATTATTAATATAATACTACAGGGGGAGCAGCCTTTGGTGGCCTGTTATTACTATTATACAGGAGGAGCAGTGTATCATCATTATTAGTATTATTATTATTATTATTATTATTATTATTATTATTATTATTATCATCAATGGTATAATATGTAATTGTGAGGATTGAATATATTTAATTTCTAGTATATATACAGTATATATTTCTATAATAAGTGAAAACGTGTGTGTGTCTGTTTGTTTTATGCACGTCTATGTCTGTAGTTCGTCAGGACCACGGAGGTCTACATAGTGCAAACTAAGTAGGCTGTTGAGGCTCTGATTTGAAATTTTGGTATAAGCAAATTCACTCAGGATGTTTTCAAGTGCCGAAAACTGCGTTGATTTGAAGGCACAGGCTGATATGTACCAGGGTGGGGCAGGCAGCAGAGCTCCAAAGGAAGAGCAGTGAGTCGGAGGATCAACTGTCACACTGCACCTGCACTGACAGTTACTCATTTCCTCCAAGCACATTCTCATATGCCATGCTCTCCAATGTTGGTCTGCAATGTAGAAAATGAAGGCTGCAGATGTACTTCAAGGTCCATTCTTCAACCCGGGCAACGCAGGGTATCCCTGTATGTGTATCTATATATATGAAAATAGAGCCCAAAGTATCCCCAATCTCCTCAATTTGTAACTAATTTTAATTGGAGTAAAGGTGTATCAGAGTTCCTATACTCCAGGCCATGAGTTGCGGTGCTGTAACTTTTAGCAATACAGCATTGTGTGTGTCACTGAGAGTCTTATACAGCTGTGACCAGGGCTCTATGGCTCTGGTAATAGAGAAGGACTTAACGGTCACTCAGTGCTTCGTTTCCTCCTGTAGGCCTGATTCAGAGACGCAGGCAGATCATGTGCGGCTGCAATTTCTCAAAGATTCTCAAGTGCAAAATATGCAAATAGTTTAAGCATTCTCCATGTGCACTACCGTGCAACATGCTCTTTGCATATTTGAGCAATGCTAAATTCTGCTGGTGGACCCAAAATATGCCCATTAAACTCCCACAACATGCTCTTGACACTTTGTCTTTTTGCAACGACTTTACGTCAAATCCAAATCTCCACCCTGAACCGCCCATAGATCGCAGAATCCGACTCAAATAATAGTGATGTCGTATGCAAATGCTTTTGTCATTGCACACTTTAGTTTGCGCGTGCGCATTAGAAAAAAATTGCTCAGCTACAAAATATTGGTACTGCGACCACACACTCTGTGGTGTTTATTATAATTATACTTACTTCTAGACAGCTGAGGATGAGATAGGACACTGATTCTGTGAGGATGCATCTGGAATTGTCACAGTGACATCACTTATATCTACAGTAATAATACAGGGACATTACTGGGGAGGTGAGAGGGTCTGGGAGTGTCACAGTGACATCACTTATATCTATAGTAATAATACAGGGACATGACTGGGGAGGGGATCTAGGAGTGTCACAGTGACATCACTTTTATTTATAGTAATAATACAGGAAAATGACTGGGTAGGTGAGGGGATCTGGGAGTGTCACAGTGACATCACTTATAACTGTAGTAATAATACAGGGACATGACTGGGGAGGTGAGGGGATCTGGGAGTGTCACAGTGACATCACTTATATCTATAGCAATAATACAGTGACATGACTGGAGAGGTTAGGGGATCTGGGTGTGTCACAGTGACATTTCTTTCATCTATAGTAATAATACAGGGACATTACTGGGGAGGTGAGAGGGTCTGGGAGTGTCACAGTGACATCACATATCTATAGTAATAATACAGGGACATGACTGGGGAGGGGATCTAGGAGTGTCACAGTGACATCACTTTTATTTATAGTAATAATACAGGAAAATGACTGGGTAGGTGAGGGGATCTGGGAGTGTCACAGTGACATCACTTATAACTGTAGTAATAATACAGGGACATGACTGGGGAGGTGAGGGGATCTGGGAGTGTCACAGTGACATCACTTATATCTATAGCAATAATACAGTGACATGACTGGAGAGGTTAGGGGATCTGGGTGTGTCACAGTGACATTACTTTCATCTATAGTAATAATACAGGGACATTACTGGGGAGATGAGAGGATCTGGGAGTGTCACAGTGACATCACATATTTATAGTAATAATACAGAGACATGACTGTGGAGGTGAGGGGATCTGGGAGTGTCACAGTGAAATCACTTATATCTATAGTAATAATACAGGGACATGACTGAGGAGGTGAGGGGATCTGGGAGTGTCACAGTGAAATCACTTATATGTATAGTAATAATACTGCGACATGACTGGAGTGTATGCAGTGATATTGTCTTTTCTAATATACAGGATTACGCAGTAGTGAATAAGACATCCAGTGAGTGTGAGATACCCAGCAGCCATCTCCGTGTTTCAGGAGGACTGAGCAGGACCCAGAGCCCCATCACAGTGCCTCCACCTCACTCACTGATACATGAGAGAGACAATGACCAGAAGATCCTGGAACTCACAAAGAAGATCATTCAGCTGCTGACTGGAGAGGTGACTGCTGGGAATGGGACATTATACAGTAACACCAGGGGATGTGTATGGGTGATGACTGGAGAGGTGACTGCTGGGAATGGGACATTATACAGTAACACCAGGGGATGTGTCTGGGTGATGACTGGAGAGGTGACTGCTGGGAATGGGACATTATACAGTAACACCAGGGGATGTGTCTGGGTGATGACTGGAGAGGTGGCTGCTGGGAATGGGACATTATACAGTAACACTAGGAGATGTATCTGGGTGATGACTGTATCATTGTGTGTGTTAGGTTCCTATAAGGTGTCAGGATGTCACTATCTATGTCTCCATGCAGGAGGGGGAGTGTATAGAGGAACACAAGGGTCTGTACAAGGACGTGATGAAGGAGAATCACTGGCCCCTCACATTACTGGGTAAGAGGAGACTGTCATTTATTGTACCGCAAGAGTAGGTATGGGGGCCCCCTATATAAATTCATCACCTGATAAAAACATTTATACAATGTACTCAGTCAGTGTGTGTCTCCTACAGATAGACCCAGTAACAGAAATACCCCAGAGAGATGTCCCCGTCCTCTGTATTCACAGGATTGTACAGCGAAGAATCACAGGATCCAACAGGAGCATCAGGTAGGTGGGATTTAGGGTCTTACCAAAAACCAAAGTGACTGTCACTATATAATCTGTAGAGCAGCTGTGTGTGTCTTATACACTGATATTCTACTTATTCAACTCAATTAATGAAATCAAACATTATTTATGTGTTATTATATTGTTTTGTGGATATTTTAGTGTGAGGACCTGACTAATATTAAAGAAGATATAGAGGAAGAAGAAGAGACGTATGTGACTGATATGAAGACAGAAGATATAGAGGGAGAAGAAGAGACGTATCTGACTGATATGAGGACAGGTGATACAGAGGGAGAAGAAGAGACATATGTGACTGATATGGAGGCAGAAGATATAAAGGAAGAAGAAGAGACGTATGTGACTGATAATAAGGCAGAAGATATAGAGGGAGAAGAAGAGACATATGTGACTGATATGAAGACAGAAGATATAAAGGGAGAAGAAGAGACGTATGTGACTGATAATAAGGCAGAAGATATAGAGGAAGAAGAAGAGACGTATGTGACTGATAATAAGGCAGAAGATACAGAGGGAGAAGAAGAGACCTATGTGACCGATATAAAGGCAGAAGATATAGAGGGAGAAGAAGAGATGTATGTGACTGATATGAAGGCAGAAAATACAGAGGGAGAAGAAGAGACGTATGTGACTGATATGAGGGCAGAAGATATAGAGGGAGAAGAAGAGACGTATGTGACTGATATGAAGGCAGAAGATATAGAGGGAGAAGGAGCGATGTATGTGACTGATATAAAGGTAGAAGATATAGAGAGAGAAGAAGAGATGTATGTGAAAGTTGATCAGCAGTGTAAGGAGGAGGAAATCCCTACAGATATAAACACAGGTTAGTAAAAACAAAAATAACTTATTACAGAACTGCTTACCCCTGTATACCCCTCCTACATCTGTTGGCAGTGATCGCGCTGAGTGAAAAAAAATGTGGTTCCCAGGGACCCCTCACTTTCATGGTCCCATCACAATTTATGCCTCACTGCCTGTAGCACATAAAAATGCGCTATAGGACATATTTTGCAAAGAGAATATGGGGAGAAAGGAACAGAGGGCACAGAAGTGGGAGTGGAAAGTACACAGGAGAGCAGAAGGGGTACAGACATGGGGAAGAGTACACAGGAGAGAAGAAGGGGTACAGACATGGGGAGAGGAACAGGGATGGGGAAGAGTACACAGGAGAGAAGAAGGGGTACATATGGGAGAGGAACAGGGGGAACAGGGATCAGGAAGAGTACACAGGAGAGCAGAAGGAGTACAGACATTGGGAGAGGGGACAGGGGCCACAGGGATGGGGGAGAGTGCGCAGGAGAGCAGAAGGAGCACAGACATTGGGAGAGGAGACAGGGGGCACAGGGATGGGGAGAGTGCGCATGAGAGCAGAAGGAGTACATACATGGGGAGAGGGGACAGGGGGCACAGGGATGGGGGAGAGTGCACAGGAGAGCAGAAGGAGTACAGACATTGGGAGAGGAACAGGGGGCACAGGGATGAGGAGAGTGCACATGAGAGCAGAAGGAGTACAGACATTGGGAAAGGGGACAGGGGGCACAGGGATGGGGAGAGTGCACAGGAGAGCAGAAGGTGTACAGACATGGGGAGAGGAACAGGGGGAACAGGGATGGGGAGAGTGCACAGGAGAGCAGAAGGGGTACAGACATTGGGAGAGGGGACAGGGGGCACAGGGATGGGGGAGAGTGCGCATGAGAGCAGAAGGGGTACAGACATTGGGAGAGGGGACAGGGGGCACAGGGATGAGGAGAGTGCATAGGAGAGAAGAAGGTGTACAGACATTGGGAGAGGGGACGGGGCACTGGGATGGGTAGAGTGTGCAGGAGAGCTGGAGTTCAGACATTGGGAGAGGGGACAGGGGGCACAGTGATGGGGAGAGTGCCCATGAGAGCAGAAGGAGTACAGACATTGGGAGAAGGGACAGGAGGCACAAGGATGGGGAGAGTGCACAGGAGAGCAGAAGGAGTACAGACATTGGGAGAGGGGACAGGGGGCACAGGGATGGGTAGAGTGCGCAGGAGAGCAGAAGGAGTACAGACATTGGGAGAGGGGACAGGGGGCACAGGGATGGGTAGAGTGCGCAGGAGAGCAGAAGGAGTACAGACATTGGGAGAGGAACAGGGGGCACAGGGATGAGGAGAGTGCACAGGAGAGCAGAAGGTGTACAGACATTGGGAGAGGGGACAGGGGGCACAGGGATGGGGAGAGTGCACAGGAGAGCAGAAGGGGTACAGACATTGGAAGAGGGGACAGGGGGCACAGGGAATGGGGAGAGTGCACGGGAGAGCAGAAGGGGTACAGACATTGGGAGAGGGGACAGGGGGCACAGGGATGGGGGAGAGCGCATGAGAGCAGAAGGGGTAAATACATGGGGAGAGGAACATGGGGAACAGGGATGGGGAAAGAGTGCACAGGAGAGCAGAAGGGGTAAAGTCACTGGGAAAGGGGACAGGGGGCACAGGGATGAGGAGAGTGCACAGGAGAGAAGAAGGTGTACAGACATTGGGAGAGGGGACAGGGGGCACAGGGATGAGGAGAGTGCATAGGAGAGAAGAAGGTGTACAGACATTGGGAGAGGGGACGGGGCACAGGGATGGGTAGAGTGTGCAGGAGAGCAGGAGTACAGACATTGGGAGAGGGGACAGGGGGCACAGTGATGGGGAGAGTACCCATGAGAGCAGAAGGAGTACAGACATTGGGAGAAGGGACAGGAGGCACAAGGATGGGGAGAGTGCACAGGAGAGCAGAAGGAGTACAGACATTGGGAGAGAGGACAGGGGGCACAGGGATGGGTAGAGTGCGCAGGAGAGCAGAAGGAGTACAGACATTGGGAGAGGGGACAGGGGGCACAGGGATGGGTAGAGTGCGCAGGAGAGCAGAAGGAGTACAGACATTGGGAGAGGAATAAGGGGCACAGGGATGAGGAGAGTGCACAGGAGAGCAGAAGGTGTACAGACATTGGGAGAGGGGACAGGGGGCACAGGGATGGGGAGAGTGCACAGGAGAGCAGAAGGAGTACAGACACTGGGAAAGGGGACAGGGGGCACAGGGATGGGGAGAGTACACAGGAGAGCAGAAGGAGCACAGACATTGGGAAAGGGGACAGGGGGCACAGGGATGGGGAGAGTGCACAGGAGAGCAAAAGGGGTACAGACATGGAGAGAAGGGAACAGGGGGCACAGGAAAGCAGATGGGGTAGAGACATAGGGTGAAGGGAATGTACAATATACAGTATTTAATATTTTTTTTACAGCAGTTGCTATAATTCAAACATGTTACAGTAGCTGTGTAACAACAACAATACACCACAGCCTGTATTATAGAACTACAGAATAATAGGGCCTGCTTCCTTATATTACAGCCATGGCCATAAGTTTTGAGAATGACACAAGTATTGGTTTTCACAAAGTTTGCTGCCTCAGTGTTTTTAGACCTTTTTGTCAGATGTTACTATGGTATACTAAAGTAACATTACAAGCATTTCGTAAGTGTCAAAGGCTTTTATTGACAATTACATTAAGTTTATGCAAAGAGTGAATATTTGCAGTGTTGACCTTTCTTTTTCAAGACCTCTGCAATTCGCCCTGGCATGCTGTCAATCAACTTCTGGGCCACATACTGACTGATGGCCGCCCATTCTTGCCTAATCAATGCTTGGAGTGTGTCAGAATTTGTGGGTTTTGTTTGTCCACCCACCTCCTGAGGATTGACCACAAGTTCTCAATGGGATTAAGGTCTGGGGAGTTTCCTGGCCATAGACCCAAAATTTCAATGTTTTGTTCCCCAAGCTACTTAGTTATCATTTTTGCCTTATGACAAGGTGCTCCATCATGCTGGAAAAGGCATTGTTCATCACCAAATAACAGAACCCTAGAGCCTGCCCCACCTGTACGATAGTTTGCTCCACTATTAGTATAACAGGACACAAGTCATTATCCCCATATAATCATACCAGTGCACTAGTGGGTGCTGCAGCTGTATTACAACAAGGCACTAGAGAATGCTCCCTTGTATCACACAATAACATTAGGACACCAGGCTTTGCTCCTAAAGTGCTATAATAAATATTATTTACCTGGTAAGGGAGGCCTGGGGGAGTTAGAAGAAAACATGGGAAATCAGGTGGATTGGTTGTAGTGGAACGCACAGCTGGCAGCATTTGGATGTGATGCTGTCGGCGGTGATTGGTAGGTGAGCTGCTGCCTGCAGTCATTGGACTATAACGCAGCCGCCGGTGATTGGTAGGTGAGCTGCTGCCTGAGGTCATTGGACTATAACGCAGCCGGCGGTGATTGGATGAATTGCTGCCGGCGGTGATTGGTAGGTGAGATGCTGTCTGCAGTAATTGGACGAACGCCATCTGCGGTGATTGCTGCGGCCGTTGTGTATGCGCCACAGCAGCCAGTCACTGTCGGCAGCATCTCTTCTCTCTCCAACCAAGCACCACCAGCTGTAATTGGCTGCTCTGCGTCGCATACACAGCGCGTCCTAGGGGACCCAGACCTTCTTAAAAACAGAGTCCCTCACCTCCGGGATCATGTAAAAATGCCCTATTGTGCGTATTTTTCGATCACTGAGTTGGACCTTGGTTTTGATTTCTTGCATTTGGAACATTAGTTATTTTATATTCTATGGATGTGAAGTGCTTTGGTGCCTTTGTAGGTGTTACTACAAACAGCTAAAGTGAGATGAATGCCACCGGTCTCCGGTTGTTTTTGTTAGTTGTCGACATATTATAAAGGTCTGTTGTTAAGGGGATCTGGTTGTTAAAAATACCCTTTCCGTCACTCAGGTTTTTACTGGTCTTATTTTTTTCTACACAAGGTCTCTTCTGGGAGTTTAGGCAGATGCCATATCTGTGATGTATATAATCATCTTATAGCAGTTCTGTGTTTCTGTGCCTGCTTGTTATCTGGTGCGTCTGATATGGAGACCGTACCATATATTGTTGTGTGTGATATGGAGACCGTGCCATATTCTGTTGTGTCTGATATGGAGACCATACCATATATTGTTGTGTCTGATATGGAGACTGTGCCATATACTGTTGTGCCTGATACGGAGACCGTGCCATATACTGTTGTGTCTGATATGGAGACCGTGCCATATACTGTTGTGTCTGATATGGAGACCATGTCATATACTCTTGTGTCTGATATGGAGACCGTGCCATATACTGTTGTGTCTGATACGGAGACTGTGCCATATACTGTTGTGTCTGATATGGAGACCGTGCCATATACTGTTGTGTCTGATATGGAGAACGTGCCATATACTGTTGTGTCTGATATGGAGTCCGTGCCATATACTGTTGTGTCTGATATGGTGACCGTGCCAAATACTGTTGTGTCTGATACGGAGACTGTGCCATATACTGTTGTGTCTGATATGGAGACCGTGCCATATACTGTTGTGTCTGATATGGAGAACGTGCCATATACTGTTGTGTCTGATATGGAGACCGTGCCATATGCTCTGGTATTCAGGTCACACTGTCTTCTGATTCCAGGTGGGCTAATTGGTTATCTGCACTGCTCACTGTTCTGTTCTTGTGTTTTTAAACATCGGTGCTAGCCCCACAGTCCTGTGGTTCAGGTCTGGGGTTGATTCTAGGAGCAGACTTGGAACCTTCTAGTAAGCTCTGATTTCTCCGAGGACACTAGTCCACATGCCATATCGGTGTTTGCTCCTATTTTGTGAGTAATCATCTGATACGCTCTCCACATTTCCATTTCACCTGGTCAGTCCAGGCCACGGGTCCTGACTCAGATCTTACCCTCAAGCCCGTGACATACAGAAAATAGTTAAGGAGGGTCATCTCTCCGTGTGGCTAGTAAATATAACCACACGGCAAACTTTATGACACCGGCAGAGAAATCCTGGAAAACAAGCAATCTCCGACCGCCAATCTCCAATGTGAGTTTAGAGAACCGGATAATACAGAATGTACCAAGTAGATTTTTTTCAAAGGATCTCTAGACATAAAACCTTGTGTAAACCTATATCAGGACCATTCGACAGCAAATGAAGGAGAAAAAGAGACTGGAACAAAACATCTTCAAGTGGCGGCAGATGGGCTTGAACACATCACCCTCCGAGACTCAAAGGGGGTAAGAGGGTCAATAATAGGAGCATCATGAGCCGCACAGTGTGGAAACACATTTCTTCATCTCAGTATGCCAAGCCTGCATCTGTGGCAAATTTTGATATGAAGAAGACAGCTGGGCATGGAGTCTCGCCACCTGAACCACCAGCCTCCTTTCTTGGAGGGTAATGGCTTGAAGGAGTTGTTCCATAGTTTCCAGAGAAGGTACAGCCACAACAGGAAGGAACCGAAACAGTAGGTAAGTATCAGCAACCAATAAAAGTTCAAAGAATAGCACTTATAAGGAGACAAGGGCAGTAAAGAACTCAAGCAAGAGAGGGCTACTGTAAGAGGAGGTAAGTATTAGAAACAGAATCAAATTCTGCAACTGCGGGAGAGCGTAACTGCAAGGGAAGCCAGAGGGTAGCACTGAACTGGAGCAGCAAGGTAGACAGTAGTAAAGGACCTTCTTTCCAGCAAAAACCAAGGAAGTCCAGCATATTTGAAATTACACTTTCTAACCGTAAACTTCATCAGCTCAGAATAGCAGGGATGTGATCCATGAAATAGTCTGTGCAGCTGGATGATATATAGCAAGTTGCACTGTGATGGATCCTACACCTTCTGTCAAGATGTAAATAGCAGCAGCTTCTCCCACAGAGCCTGGAATGTGTACCACTGATCTCAGAATGTTCACACAGGGTGATGATGGTTATATTAACTTCTGCAGAGCAGATATTTGCTACCAGGTACTGACAAAAGAAATGAGCAGCAGCAGTGCTGAGTTCTCTCCAGTGTGCTCGCTCCAGCCAGCACCAGCAGGCACAGTAATAGTGTGCAGCTGGATGTTACAGATACCTCTGGAACTGGGCAGCAGCAGTACACAGAAAGCCCTGGTCTCCTTGTCAAGGGGAGCAGGATAATTGACAAGCAGCGGGAGCAGGTAACAAGTACGGCTGTGGACCACAGGTGTCTCCTGAACTGGGCAGCTACTACTGAGTGAGATCCCTCAAACACTGGAAGTCATGAAACAAAACCACCAGTGGAGCATAGGCAGTAGCGATCAGGTCAGACTTTGTGCAGGTTTTCCCGTAAGCAGCAATCAATGGAGCAGCAGGCAGAGAATGGGAAAAATTATGTCTTGGCGTCCCCGGCAGGAGAAGGCCCCAGGACAGCAGGAACCAGCAGGGAGGGACACACTAGGGCCCAGAGCTCATCAAAATCACCCCCAAGGCATCAGGAGATTATCCTCTACAGGAGGTAGGTAAGCAGAATCCTCTGGGGACACAGCATTAATGTTTCATGGTTTTCAATCTAGAAAGCTGCAAGACCAGTGTCTTACTCTATGCCTGTCCAGGCCACCACCCCTACCCCGTTTGTGTAAATCTGTTATCTTTTCAAAATGTCTAAATGATCTAATAGCTGCACAGAACTGGGTGGCTGATGTGCAGCTTGTGAGGTGGGGACCACACGCAAGGCCCATCTAGAGTCCCACTCACAGAGGGAACGATGCATGACTGGGTTCAGTCTAAGGCAGTTGCAGAACGTACTTTGATGGAGGCTCACCAGGTCTTTTTATGTTTCTTATTCCTTGAATAGGTTATTTGGATCCCCATTAGCCCCAGTCACTTTCCTGGGTATATTTTCTGGGAGAATTGGTTTTGGCATGCTCCTCGCACGAGGTCAGAGAAAGTCCAGACTTTGAGGAGGAAGACCAGTCTGGTTGTGAAGAGGAGGTTCCTACCAGCCATGGTCGTGAAGTGCTGGCGTTCCATCAGGCTGTCAATATCCTGGAGGTTGACGTCCCCTCATAGCGGTCTCTTATTTAAGTGCAACAAAACATAGACTGTTTTTCCTTAGTTTTCCTATTCTTCTGAGGCTTTGGAGGACCTGATTCTGAGTCGGACACAATGTCAATGCTGTACTCAATTGGTCAATGTTTTAAGTCTGCTCATGTGCACAGCGCATGTGTCCTGTTTGACTGCACTCAGAAGAGCAGTGGAGAATTGAATTGTCACTAGTGTTTGTATTTATTTGTGAATCTGGACTTGAGTCTCTGGCAGACATGGGTTCTGGAGTGGATGTGAGGAAACTGGCTGGTCTAATATAGTAACGGCTTATGAGATGTAATCTGAGGCTGAAGGAAGCTGAACAGTACTGGGGAATTGGCTTAGACCCAGAACAGAAGTGCGGATTCTAACACGCCGGTGGTTTTCACCAGGGACCCCTGCAAAGGAGTTTGTGCTTAGCTGTGCCCGAATTGCAGGTCACAGTCTTCTGCTTGGGTTTCACTGTACTAGCAGCTGCCGACTGAATCTCCAGGAAGGTACCAAACTGGACAACATCGGGATGGAACCAATGGTAGAGGATATCAGAGCGGAACCGATGGTAGAGGATATCAGAGCGGAACCGATGGTAGAGGATATCGGACTGGAACCAATGGTAGAGGATCTCTGGGGTGGAACCAGATACTGGAGCCAGGGGTGCAGCGAGATGGAATTCTGCACAGGAGTTGCTGAGTAGGATAGAATATCCACAGGAACTCTCTCCAATGCTTGTACAGCTGGGCTGAAGACAACATTGCACAGGCAAGTGCTGTGTGCAGGGAGAATCTTTATATACCCCTGGGAGAGCAGGGATTGGCTACAAGTGTCATGTGACCGCATACTGGTCTCCTGTTGGTGGAGATCCGGTCACCTGATCCAGCCTGTCATGGCTGCGCCCAGCAGCCAGCACTGGAGGGAATGCTGGATGTGGAACCTAGGGAGATTGCAGGATATGAGAAGAAACTGCAGCTGGAGGAAGTCTTTCACAGAGCCGGATCATAAAGCTGGGAACCAGGTAAGCGACCCGGCAGCTGTAGCAGATGTGGTGTGTGACACGGATGCAGGAACTGTGGATTTTAGTAGGCATTCCTGGGAGTTAACGGGGGTGGCGAAGCCAACTCGGGCCTGTTGCTGAAATCAGCGGTTTCCAAAAACATACAATTGCTCATGTAGGATGCCAGGTAACTGAACCTGTCATAGGGATGGTGCAAGTACCGACAGTGCGACCAAAGATGCACAGTGGTTGTCCATATAGCAAGACTTACCAATTCTACAGTTATTCCCACTCCCAATTTTGCCACCTTAAAAGAGGACGTGGAGAGAAAATGTGAGGCCATTCTCAAAGTAGTTTTGAGGATGACTGATGCTTCTTAAACCAATTTTAGCAGGGGCCTGGGTCAGCGAGGCCATTTCATCTTGGCTGACCAATTGGAAAAGCATTCCATAAAAAAAGGTTTCTCTGCTTTTGGTGGACCAGATTGAGGGAGCATCTGTATACATGGGGATGCTCTCCTGGATTCAAAGTCACCCTTTGTCTAAGATCTCGGCCTTGGCTGCCCAATAGGTGGGATTTTGGAAATCAGAGGGGGAGGTGATTACAGTGGTTTACATACTTTAGCAGATGGACACCCATTCCCCAGGATAAGGAAATACTGCATGACTGTCTTGGGCCTCTTACGAGTCCTGCTTTAGTAGAGTCCATCTTTTCCAATTTTGGCATGTGTAGCTTTAGTTGGTCTTGAATCTGTGGTCCCGAGTAATTCTACACCTGGTAGATTGCCCCACCTGAGGTGTTTTTTGCTACCCTCCTTCCGAGAGACATTATCATGAGAGAGGCATTTATTCAGAGATCTATCCTTTTTTGCTGTCAGAGGTCATCATTCAGATTTTGGATGCACAGCAAGGTGTGGTGCACTGCTCAAACCAGTTTCTGGTGTGTTAGCCAGAGTTTTCCTTATAGAACAATCCTGAGCTGGAGGTTGCTCAACAACCTCATGTTTAGGAGAGTGCTGTCATAGATCCTACGTGGCTTTGTTAAGAACAAAATCCTCCTATCTTCCAAAACCAGAGTTTTTATGGACATTATGTTTGACACCAAGAGCCACATGGGGTACCTTTTTGAGTCCAAGATTGTGGCCCTACAGTCACAGGGAAAGCTTGGACAGGTTTCTCCACAGTTTCTGGGGAGAATGGAGAACCCGCCCAAGAAAACACCACTTGAACGGTTACACTCAAATCCTGTCTTGTTACAGAGCAAATCCACTATTTAAAAGGCAGTTTCACTGGTTGTGGAATCGCAATGCTAGGCCTCCAGCTTCAGGGCTGTTGGTCTCAGCAGAAGACTTTTTTTTCCATTCAGTACTCTGGAGTTGTGGGACATAACCTATGCCCTGGATGGCACTCGAAAGGGCTCATTTCATTCAGATCTCATCAGTTGGGCCCAGGAAGGTGTGGTATGCAGTTCTTTGGGCCTCAACAATGGAACCTTTGTGATATCCTCTTTAATAAGAGACTTTTTATGTCCAATTCTTCACCCCAATTTGACTGGTTTGACTTTGATGGCATAGCACTTAATGCCAAGATCCTAAAGGTAAGGATCTTTCTAGTTTAGTCAACCCTACTATGCTTAGGGGTTGAATGCCTACTATGATTAGTGTATCCTCTACTTCCCAGTTCAATTTTCCTTAAATTCCATTTCCTTTTCATCCATCAAGGGTCAGATCTCAACCCTTTCTATTCTTTTTTAGTGGAAACTGACCTCCTTTTTGTAGCTTTAGACCTTTATCCAAGGGTTGCTTTTATATTAAACCACCTTATCTCCTACCTATCTCCTGCCTGTTCCCTCTTGGGACTTAAATTTGTTTTTGCTTTTTCAGACTTTACTTAAAAGTAGTGGAAGGAGCAGCTTTATTATTACTTGGAACACAGTGGTGTTTTTTATTTGTGGTTTTACACAATTATGTTTTTCTTTTTTTATGTAACACTTTGAATTTGGATCAAGTTTTATGTATACGGGAAATTTCAATAAAGATTCAATATTTTAGATTTTACATTTCTATCCCACATTAGTCTAGGAGTGTACTAATACTGCCAGTCTGTCACTTATCATGGTTATGCGGAAGGCTCAAAGTGATGTAGATAAAGGGTTGTAACTTGTAACACAGAATAATAGACCATGAAAAGCAGGCAGATTCCCAATCAGTTGTAATATACAATCTTATTCATAATTTCTGTTACTGGTAAAAATATTTCTAATTTTTAAATTTGCTGCTATTTTATTTTTAATTTTCAGAGAAATGGTTTTATACTAATTAACCGAAATGGTATTTTATAAGATTGAATTGTTAGTGCACTTCCTTAAGACCTTATATCACCTTCTCTTAAGCTGTGTCTAACACAGGTAATATTTATTTATAAGTTTGTGTTTTGTTTGCTACGTAAAGTGTGTAGGTTGCAAAATGAAATTAAACAACTGAACATCTTAATCTCACTAATAGTATGAAAATTTCCAATAGATGGACACAAACACAGGAAGACCTCGGAGGGAGATCTCCGTTTGCCTCTAGATTTAAATAAAGAAGAAAACATCACACAGGATTCTCCAGGAGATATCCCCATTACCCTAAATATACACCCAGTACCTCACAGTGCTGATCTATCATCTGATCCCTCTAATCATGAGGAATGTTCCCCTCAGTTATTGCTACACGTAATACAGCTCATACAAGTTCTGAGTGTGGTAAATGTTTTAAACAGAAGGCAGGTCTTGTTATACATCAGAGATGTCATACAGGTGAGGAACCATTTCCATGTTCTGAGTGTGGTAAATGTTTTAAACAGAAGGCAGGTCTTGTTATACGTCTGAGACATCACACAGGTGAGAAACCATTTCTATGTTCTGAGTGTGGTAAATGTTTTAAACAGAAATCAGCTCTTGTTACACATCAGAGAATTCACACAGGTGAGAAACCATTTCCATGCTCTGAATTGGGGCAGTGTTTTACACAGAAAGCATCCCTTGTTACACATCAGAGAAGGCACACAGGGGAGAAGCCATTTCCATGTTCTGAGTGTGGTAAATGTTTTACACATAAATTATATCTAGTTATACATCTCAGACGTCACATAAGTGAGAAACCATTTCCATGTTCTCAGTGTGGGAAATGTTTTACACAATCAGATCTTACTATACATCAGAGATATCACACAAGGGAGAAGCCATTTCTATGTTCTGAGTGTGGGAAAGGTTTTACAGCGAAGTCAAGGCTTGTTAAGCATCAGAGATATCACACAGGTGTGAGGCCATTTACATGTTCTGAATGTGGGAAATGTTTTACACAGAAATCAGATCTTGTTATACATCAGAGAGGTCACACAGGAGAGAAGCCATTTCTATGTTCAGAGTGTGGGAAATGTTTTGCACAGAAATCAGCACTTGTTAAGCATCAGAGATTTCACACAGGTGTGAGGCCATTTACATGTTCTGAATGTGGGAAATGTTTTACAATGAGTTCAGATCTTGTTAAGCATCAGAGACGTCACACAGGAGAGAAGCCATTTCCATGTTCAGAGTGTGGAAAAGGTTTTACACAGAAATACAATCTTGTTTCACATCAGAGAACTCACACAGGTGAGAAGCCATTTCCATGCTCTGAGTGTGGGAAATGTTTTGCATGGAAAGCAGTGCTTATTAGGCATCAGAAAACTCACACCGCTGAAAAGCCGTTTCCATGATCTGTATGTGGGAGAGGTTTCAAACTTCAGTCATCTCTTGTGAGGCATCAGAGATGTCACACAGGTGAGAAGCCATAGAAGTATACAAGCTCTAGTCACACAGTATAATAACATGTTATAATCTAGTTAGCATCCACAGATACACTTTGAATATATGTCACCAAAATAAGATTGTAGTAGATCTCTCATGTGGAACTTATAGCAGTTTCTTTGTTATGTTTGATAATAGTATCTCTCCCCACAGTTATTACAAACCATATTATCCTTATATAATGACCTGTGAGGTTCTGAATTTGTTGTGGACCCGGGGTGGTGATAGGAGCAGACACAGAAGTAGACTTAAATGAAAAAGTGGGGTTTTTAATAAGTGACTTAGAAGACATGAGAATGGCAAATGAAAAAGTCCAGGTATAGCAATAAAGTGCACTTGATAACTGTAGTGGGGGTTAATGGGGAATGTCCAGATAGTGACAGGCAGGAACAGTCCAGTATACAAATATGGTGAGCTGTAACAGAATGCAGATATGATGAGCTGTAACTGAATGCAGGAATGATGAGCTGTAACTGAATGCAGGCTGAGGTAATGAAGTCCAGCTGGGAGTGAAGGGAGGCAAGGTGCAGGGAACAGCAGGTTCAGATACTCAGGCAGGTGAAAGGTATGTGGAGGGTGCAGGGTAAATCCAGCAGGTTGGAGCAGGCAAGGTTCAGGCTAATAGCGTAACAGACAGGCAGGCAGGTAAGGCACAGGTACTCTCTCTCAACCGCAGCTGAGAAACACGTTGCACTGGCAAAGGAAGGAAGGCTCTGGACCTTCCTAAATACTCAGTGCCGCGCTGTGACTGGCTGGAATGAGCACATGACCTACCAGGATTGGACAGCCGGAATCACATGGCCGCAGGCAAGATGGCGGCACCCATGCCAACGGAACAGAAACACCGCCAGACCTCACCAAGTCTAGTGACAATGCCCCTCGCCAAACACCAGCACCGCTGCCATAATGAGCTCACAGGTAATACCCGGTGACTACCATGCCGAGAAACCCTGGCCGTGACATGACCTAAGTAACATAGATTCCCTGCAGTAGCTGGGAGATAAAATGTGGGACATAAACATGCCTATATAATTAGTTCCATCAGTCAGGGCTTCCTATGGGAGGGGGATTCCTATTTTGCATATGGGACAGTTTGATTAAAGAGGGGTCTCGACCTTGCCCCCAATCCAAGCTAGACTGAGACTCTTTGGCACATATGGATTAAAAAAGGCAAAAAAAGTCATCTTGCGTGATCAATTAGACAATTTTAACTGTTAAGTGTATTTAAAAGCAAATCACATATTTAAGTGTCATATAAATGTCACCACAACTATCTGTGTGTCTGTGGTTCCCAGCAGTCTGCAGCCAGTGGCCAGCATTGTACCTGTAATATCCAATGATCGGGAGCTGATGCTATGCCAATATTTGTACCAGCTGCCAGGAGACATGGGAATTGGCAGAGTGATTTTTAACCCTCCAACAGCCACAAGTGTTATCCCACTACTGACCATACCACATATCTGTACCGCCTCTTAGATTGTAAGTTCAGTTATGCAGGGTCATCCTTACCTTTTGTATCATATCAGTGTATGTTATATGTGTGTATCACGATCCTGTCAGTGTACAGGGCTGAGTAATTTGTTGGTGACTGATAAATAAAAGAGAATAGAAAATACAGGATGGTTGTGTAAGAATTACAGCGTAACACACAGTGGGTGCTGCCATCTGGTGGCTGACACAACATCCATGAGAATACATCCTCTCTGTTCACCAGGACAGAGGTTCCCAAAGTCCGCCATTACAGTCCACGTTTTAGGGATATCCGTGCTTGAGCGCAGGTGACTTAATTAGTACCTCAATCCATTTGATTTAACCATCTGGACTCAAGCTTGGATATCCCTAAAACATGGACTGTAATGGCAGACTTTGGGAACCTCTGCACTAGGAGCCTGTGACATCACTGAGGTGCCTCATGTATCCCTCAGCTGTATTCTATAGACTGGCCCCAATTGGCTGCCGGTGCTGTGTGTCAGTGACTGTTGTGCTATCATTGGTGTGATGTTGGGATATACGGAACACCTTAAACGTTTAGAATAATTTCTTATTCATCCTATGGTGGACACTGGATACACTTAGGGGTATAAACTGCAGACACAGAAGCTTGGGCAGTGTAATGTTACCAGCAACAGCGCAAAGCTCCTCCACCTTTATACCTTCATTGACTGTCATATTTTCTTTACTATTATTACTATCATATAATCATTCTGTTGCTTCTAAGGATGCCTGGCATGGAAAAGGGAGCTTCTACAATTGCCACTTCCTGCCTTTAGAGTGTCATTTGATTGGCTGGCTGAAATGGCATAGCTCTAAGAAGCTGATCAGAGACTCTCCCTCCTCCACTACTCCAATGGCTGCTAAGGATAGTATCCTGGCTTCCAAGGAGCCTTTCTATTACAGTTCCTCGTTTGCACCTCCTGATGAGCCAGCCTGGGCTCAAATCCTGGCAGGGTCAATATAAACCGTGATCCACACATCTTCTACCTTGCAGAGGATGCTGACATCTGACTCTTCCTTACAGAGGATGCTGACATCTGACACCACTTCTAGACCTCTGAAGTGTTTGCTCTCAGGAGTTTTATATCATCTGGCTGAGTACTCCTTCCAGGAGGAAGCTGAAGTGGTGAAAGGCTCTGATCTTGTACCAATAAGGATAACAGGAAGCTGGGTGACTTAGTACATGCCTTCTAGCAGACAATACATTAAAGGCATAAGGAACCTGAGTTTCCAAACAATTCCTCGTATAAGAATAAAAACAGATGGTTTCTTTCTCCTGTTCCCAGTTTGAGAACCTGATTAATGGAGCGTGGCGTATAGGGATCACAGAGACTAGTGAGTATACATTTAAATGTGAACCACTGCCTAAATTGGATACTTCTCAAGTTCACCTATCTAAGAGCACCACCATTTCCATTCTAATCACTGCTACCATAAGGAATACAATGGGTAGGACATTTGAGGGCACTTTCAAGACCATTTACACCGATGCAGGGTCCTCAAGTGGTTTTGGGATTAAATTAATTTTATTACACAAATTTAATTTCTTTACACACATTCTTTTTCTATATTTTTTTTAAATATTTTGCTACTGTGTTTTTTACACATTTTAATGTATTAAATGAAGAACATTTTATTTATATATCTTTCAGTGCACCATATACATACTTCTTTTCCTCTTCGCATATATGGGTCCTCAAGTGGATCCAGTTTTTCTGTGTCTTGGTTCAGTAAGGCAGTGGTAGAAGCAAATGCTATTTATGAACTCTGGTGGAGCATGTCCAGGAGGCCTTTTGAGTATCTGTGTCCTCTGACTTCAGAGGAGGTGCAGAGACCAAGAGGACTCAGAAGAACCTTCCATACTCTGGGGAGGCCTTGTTCAGTTCCAAAATGGATAAGATTATTTCTCAGGCCATAAACAGAAACCGTTCCTTTCTCCCTATTAATGCCCCTAGACTGAAGGGCCCCAGGTTTTGCTCCATTTGTCTCAGTGGTGGTAAAACTGGAATATGTGGATGTACATATTCCTTCAGCAATTCAAAAATATATTCATGCTTATGTTACTTTTCTTGCACTGCAATTTAGAGTATATAGAAATGATTGAGAATATATATATATATATATATGTTTTGTGAGTTGCGGAGGGCCGTACTTGTCGAATGGCCCCAGACCTACAGAGGATAAGGCCTTCCCTTTCCTCTCTAAAGTAAGCATGTGTCTGATGTGGCAGCCATTTTGTTTTATATCTTAGCTAAAAGTGTGTTAATGTTAAAAGATGTATTAAAAAGGGTGTAGAGATTAGTGTTTTATTTCTCTGCAGGTGTGATTAACTGCGGAGATATGTATAGGTTAAACTGATAAATATATTGTTCTAGCAATAAGAATTATAGGTTTGAAATGAATTGGTTTTATTATGTGCAGAATAGCTGACAGCAAGTTTCAGTTATATAAACAAATGACCTAATTCAAGATAGCATTTGTCTGCAATAAGCAGAAATGAAGGCTAAATGAGCAATTATGTTAGAATTCTACATGGGAACAAAAAGATATCACAGAATAGTGTCAATATTATGGCTAAAGCACAGCTGACCAATGAGGGCCTAGTATGTACGAATATTAATTAAATTAATAGTACTATTGGGATGAATTGGAGGTACAGACAAAATTATAGTATAAAACTCACCAGAGAAAGAGGGAGGGGGGAACAGTCGGAGAACAGAGGAGAGAGCACAGGACGAGGTTCGGGGGTGCCGGTGCCGTTATGTATGTATGAAGTATTGGCTGACTGCTATTCTGTACTGGATGTCACAAATTTATATTACAGGTATTCCCTACTGCTGTTGGTATAACATGTTTTTTGTTGTAAGTTTGCATTGGCAAAATATATGTAGAATTATGCTAAGTAAAAGCATTGTCATTTGTTTTAGAATCTGTATTATTGTGAATTATTTCAGTATTCTTTATAACAAGTAAGGTTTGTAAGTAATCCAGAACTATCGCGTCATCAGTGGGAAGGTGTGAGTTGTCTACTCCTTGGCATGAGGAATCCAGGCTTGGTCAGCTAAGTTTCCAGCTCTAGATCCTTATGACATTTTGCATTGCAGGAAGGTGGCCCACCAGGGATCTTCTTTAGTTGGAGCCATTCTGCCTCTCTTCCAAGACCAGTGGTAGAATTCCACCACACATGGAAGGATGGGAGTTCCTCTGAAATGAGGTAACCGGTCCAAATTTGCTTTCTTGAGAAGTGGATCAGACACTCTCCCACCTCTTCCCCTTCCATGGCTGCCACAGGTAGAATCCTAAGAAATAAACTAAAAAGAAACCAGGTGCTGAATAACAATGAAAAATGTAATATGCACTAAATTGTGTCACTAGAAATCAGCTGCAGAGAAAACCTGAGGGGACGGTGTGCTCAGGAATCCTCAATAATCCATATAGAGAATCACAATGAGGGGACCTGCATTAGTAAATTCCCTTGTGAGCTAATATGGGTGAACAAAGCAGAGCACTTGTCTATCGGTAAAATAGGCCAGTATCCAATTAGGCACGAAAAATTTTTGGACACAAAAACTTTTTTCCGCCGATTTTCAGGTCTTTTTTGCCGACAGTTTTTTTTTTGTGCTATCCAATTACACCCTGCTCTTTACGTCCGAAAACTTTCAGTTATTCTCCCAAAAACACACAGGGCCAAATGTAATAGGGTTAGAGTTTAGAAAATGATACAGTTTAGCAGAAATCTCTCACACTGGTCGAGTTTTATCTTCAAAATGGGAAAACATCTGGATGAGCGTTTAAATCGTGACAGTTCTAAAAACATGCGAGTTTCCACGTTCTCATACTCTGTTACATTGGCTGAGTTTAAAAAGTGTGAGAGATTACTGCTAAACTCTCACATTTTCTAAGCTCTCACCCTATTACATTTGGCCCATAGGATCCGCGAAAACCGACCTATGTATTTTCAATGCCGCGACTGGGAGAAAAACATCTACTTATCACAGATTTGGTTTTGCCTGCCTGAGACACTCGAAACAAAATTCCCGGTAAGTGATGTATACATAAAATTGATTCTAAAAAGTTTTAAAGACACATTAAACTAATAACTTACAAAACACAAATAATTTGAAAGAAAATGGCCATAAGCTCTGTGTAGAATGCAATATGGCTTATAGCTCATCAGTGTTGGCTTTCATTCCTGAACCAAGCAGATTATCCAGTAATTTACCCCTGGTCTCTTAGACATGTTCGGTGAAGCTAAATGTGCCTCTCGAACCAATCTGTGGTTACCAGTAACAGTGGCCTTGGTATAGTCCTCTCCCCAGAGCATGAAGATAATAGCTTGAAAGAGAATTTCACATTTAATGAATGCTAATCTCTCTATATGGGAAGAACAGCTAGCTGGGGTTACAGACTGGAATAATAAGGGTGCTGAGACCATGTACATAGAAGTCTAAGCAATGACATCACACCTTATATAGCAAGTATACATGACAATGTGGAAGGGCTGGATGGAATTCCAGCTTACACCATGTGGGAACCTGTTAGAGGACCACTGACAGCATGTAATAACAAATATTACCACCTAACATTGTGCATGTTAGAGTCTGTGTTTGTTGTGGACTCGGAGTGGTAACAGGAGTAAACACCTGAACAGGTTTAAACTGAAAAGTAAGTTGTTTAATGTGAATGTTTGTAGACATGAACAATAAGATAAACTAAATTCCAGTAATAAGAAATTAATAAATGTAGCATGAGGAAACTGTAGTGAGTGGGAATAAACAAATGTCCATCACGGTGACAGGGATGAATAAGGTGAAATGGATATCCAGGCATGCAGGGTAATGGCTAAGAGGGATATCCGGAAATGCTGTGATGATGGCTGAAAGAAGAATCTGGAAATGCTGTGATGATGGCTGAAGGGAAGATGCTGTAATGATCGCTGAAAGGAGAATCAGGTAATGCTGTGATGATGACTACAGTAATGGGTTAACTGCGGAGACAGGTTCAGGCAGGAGTTGGTCTTTTGGAAGGAGCAGGATGATCTCCAGCAGAGTGCAAGGCAGAGCGGTTCAGACTGCAGGGAGCCGAAGACAGACAAGGAGCTAGGGCAAGCATCGGAGCACAGGTTCAGGAGCGCAGGAACTCTCTCACAGCTGATGCTGTAAAACACGTTGCACTGGCAACTACAGGGTACTCCAAACACCCTTAAGTACCTAGCAACAGAACATGATAGGCCAGAGAGAGCAGGTGACCCACAGACGATTGGCCTGCTATGTCACATGGCCAAAGACAACATGGTGGCGCCCAGACAGCCATGACGTGGAGATGCCGCTAGTCTTAACCCTGTCAGGATGGCCCAACGCTGACAGACCTCTGCGTACACGCAATGCCAATCTCCACACACCAGCCCCCTGCCAGAAGGACTGCGCCACAGCACCCTCACCGGTAAGGAACACAAACCTCCACGCCGCAAAACCTGGGTCGTGCAAATGAGATCCGCCCCCCCACATACACTTATTAGCTCCTCCATATTACTACCAGCTGTCCCCATCTTTTCTTTTTTTTTAGCAAATAATCTTAATAAAAATAGGACGTCCATGTAGTTGATGATAAATGTTATCACTTTTTATCTACTGACCATACAATTGTACATCATGTTCATATATACACAGTATTGTGGTATTACATATGTGCGATAATACAGTATATACACAGGATTGTTATTACATGTGTGATCAAAAATACACAGTATTATTATTTCATATATTAATTACATAAAGAATAACAGTAATAGATACAAAGTAATATCGATCTGAAGTACAGAAATCCCATTTTCTTATTCACTGTATGGGGGACACTGGATACATTGGGGATTTCCCAAAGCTGCCTCTAAGGGAAGGGTCACTCAGTAGCCAGGTGCACCTAACATCCAACACTGACATAATGGGTAACAATAGTATTACATCTGTGGAATTCCCTGGGAAGATGTGAGATGTGTATAACTGATAACCAAGCTGTGAAATTTCCAGGTCTGGGCTGTCTCCAGAACACAAGTCTGCAGCAGGTCTGGGGCATTCATCTTGATAAGCAGATCTCTCAGGTAAGGGATGGCCACCCCCTCCCATGCACAAGAGGGCAGCAAACACTTCCTTGCTATGTGTGACCATCTTTGGGACTGTAGTCAGGCTGAGAAGTAGGACCTGACACTGAAGGTACAGAACAGCAAACATGAGACACCAGTGTCCCTTCCAGATTGGAAAACACCAGTACATATCCTTGTTGTCCATGGACAAAAATAACTAGTCATATTCTATGCCAGAGCTCGACAAATGTCTGTAAAATCTACGAGCCAGCTTAACAGTTTAGGAGCCAGACCATCGTCTGTGACCAAAATATATGAAAACTTGTATAGACCACCACACATGCCCCTTAAATTCCCTTTAATCTCTATGCATGCCATCAGACTACCACACATGCTTCTTCAATGGTCATCAGATTCTATCACATGCCCATACCTGTTCCCAGTTCATGTTATGCCACACAGTATACCCCAAATTCAGTGAAGCCCTTTCACAACACATACTTGTTTCAAAGGTTGATCTATCTAGCACTGACTAGCTACAGGGGTAGCAAATGTGCTGTGGAGGTACACATACCAGCATGTCCTGCAACAATTTGGCTGCTAGGGCATGCTGGGAAGTGTAGCTCCATATAAGCTGGAGTGCCTCACGTTGCCTACCCCTGGTCTAGTACATCTAATACATCTCCTTTATGCGATAACTATTGCAGAGTCCTGTACATGTATGGAGATTACACTTTGGGTTAGCAGGTCTCAATACAAAGGTGTGGGTGGCAGAGAGTCCCTGTAATCCCCTCCAAAATTAGATGACAGGACAGAGGGGCTGTTATTGGTGACTACCACATATACAGCTGGGAGGTCAGTTATTGGCGAGTGGCACATATATGGGGGGCAGTTACTGATAGGCGGCACACATGCAGAACCCTGTACTTCTACCAATACCCACCAGACAGGGTACCAAATATAATAATGCTCTCCCATAAACTGCAACACAACGCACCTAGCTACAAACCTGCATACAACCATAAGGACTTTCCCCTTATAGTCAATGCACCAGGCTGAGGAAACTTGTAATGGGATCTACAACTACCAGCATGCACTGTAGGGGTTGCAGGCTTATCTACCTCATCCTGGTCAAGCTAATAGGGGTATCAGCCACTTACTTAAAAGTCAGAGCCCTCATCCCCATTGGACTGGGTCTGCATGGCCTCCCTTTCAAACTTGATCCCGCAGGTTTGAGTCCGGGGAGCTTCGGCGGCCCCAGCACCATCCTGCAGCTGAAAACTACTCCAGTCCTGAAGCCTCTGGTGGAGGACCACAGTCCTGCAGCAATTGTCTGGCCGGGTGGGCTCCATCCACTCTGGAGGGCAGTCACAGCGCGGTGGCATGGCCCTTGAGACTGTCGGTCTGTACGTCTGTCTGTCCTCCTACATGGTGAGGCTAAGGCGGCTCTGGCGACTTCTTCACCACACACACTGCCTTGCAGGAGGGAGGAGGCGGAGCCACACTGAATGTGGCGGGTACACACTTTTCCTGTGACAGGCATGCCTCGCCTACTCCTGTAGCCATCTCCGGATGTTTTTTTTTTTTAAACAATTCTCATTACTTGCACTGTACCTGGATTTTGTAAAACCTAGTCACCAGGTCTAAAATCTTGGTCGACCATGGCGACCTGGTGACCGTAATTTGTCGAGCCCTGTTCTATGCTGTTGATGACAGAATGAAAGGACTCCATTTTGAATCTGTCCACTTTCAACTGGATTAGGGATTTCATTGAATGAAGCCATTTGGTTTTTGGACCAGGAATCCCTTCTAACGGTCCATTAATGGAATAACTACAGATGAAATGAAAATAGGGACTGAACACTTTGATTGGTCAGCGTGAAGACTCATAGTTAAAATTATTTTGGACAGGAATTTTAGGAGATCTATTATTTACTCCTGACATACTTCTCATCCTGGCATCTGTGGTGAGATTGAATCACTGGTCTTGGAAGAGATGTAATACTGGCTAAGATCAAAGGAGGTACCCGGAGGGCTGATTGCCTATAATACTGCTTGTTGTTAGGCTTAAGAGCTTGACATCAAACTGCTTAAGCCTGTTTTCCTCTCCGAATCCCTGCCTAAGGATCAGACTACTTACTCTTGGGAGACTGACTTTTACCCTCCCCATAGTGACAAAGGAGCACAACCTGGTGCCCTTTGGACTAGGGACATTAACATGATGAGTCTGTTTTTCTCCATGGCCAGAGAAATAATCTTATCCAGTTTGGGACTGCACAAGATCTCGACACGGTATGCAAGGGATTTGAGCTCTCTTGCACCCTTAGCATCCCTCTTAAGTCTAAAGCCATAGGTGACAACATGCCCAAATTGCTGAAGCTAAAACAATAGTTCCCAGTAGGGCCACATAGATGTTGGCTTCAGCCAGATCAGTGGTTCCAAAACTCGGTCCTCAAGGCACCCCAACTGTCCAGTTATTAGAGATATCCATGCTTGTGTATAGATGATATACTCAAACTGGATGAGGTACTGATTAAGTCACCTGTGCTCAGCATGGCCGTCCTTCATCCAACTTAGGTAGGTTGTTGGATAATTGTTTGCTTTGCAGTGGTGATGGTGCAAATTTATGTACATGTATACCAAATTCAGGAGGTCTCATGGCAATGAGTAAGCTAATTACAGATAACCCTCTTTATAGAATTCATGTCAACCCATAACTTTTTCCTACATGATGCTATGTTCTATTTACAATAATAGGGTTGTGCAATGGGGTCATGTGTGTCCCCATCGTATACCAACGCTTACATGTATGATGTAGAATGTAAGTTGTTTTTCAGTGATCCTAGCATAAAAGAACATGTGTACTGTATAGATATTATAAATACATAGATGATGTCCTAATATTCTGGGCAGGCAGTGTCGACTCTTTTAGGGCTCTATGGGTGGAATTCAATTTAGCGCGATGCTGAATAGCTCTGTGAGGGAGCTCCCAGAGCTATTGAATTCAGCGCGATGTTAAATTGGAAAATGCAAGTTCTCATGACTTAATCTGGGCATTTAGTCGCGAGAACCAGCATTCTCCAAATAAAGTGCCGGCCACGAGCCATTAGTGCCACGCTAAGGCGACAAACAGCCTCGCGGCCACCACTTTTCTCAGATTGCTCCTCGGGGGTGCGAGAAGAAATCCTTTAGACCAACCAAACATCGCGGTGAATGTAATAGCTTCGGGAGCTCCCTCCTGGGGCTATTCAACATCCCATTGAATTGAATTCCCCCCCCCATGTCTCACAATGCTTTTGAATGCTTCTAAATGTCTAGCAAAGTTATCTTGGATGTACAGTTTACCCAGACTTAAGCACAATTCTATATACTAAGCCGACAGATCGTAACACACTATTTAGACATGACCGCTTTCTCCTAGAAGTACGGTAAAAGGGCTACCATATTCGCAAATGTTGTGAGTTAGGAAAATTACAAATGATTTCCCAGAAATACAATTGAATAAAATTGTTAAAAAAAAATATTCCCAGAGGATACCCTAAAAAAAAGATCTGTTGGACAGTAAAGTTCTGGATAGAAGTTTTATTCTGCACCCTAGTAATAGATCCAATAAACATGAGATTTTTCCTTGGGTCAGCCAGTTCTCAAGTTCTTCAGTTCAGTCCACGTTACTCCAGTCCGGAGATCAAGTTCCAAGTCCACAGTTCCATTTCCAAGTTCAATGACTAATTTGAGACTTTCCCCTACAGTCTTATTCAGCATCTTCTAGTTGCATTATCTCTGCCCAGAGGACTCTAGTATTTCACCTTATGTTACAATCTTCAACTGTATGAGCAGAAATTATATTAAACCGTCCAGTTTCAAATAATCTACTGATACAGGTGTCTCTGTCCAACACCCCATTTCAGGTACACAAGTCCAAGTTCCTCAGTCCATGACACAGCGTCAGTGAGCCTTTCTGTCCCCCGCTGCTAAACCTGTGCACTGCCATGGTGCTGCCCCTGCTCTGCACCCCCGCTGATGCCCCTGTGCTCTTCCTCACTACTGCCACTGCCCCGCACACGCCTGCAGCCTGCCCCCTCAGTCATCTCTCCCTCTGCACCCCCGAAACACCTCCTGTGTGCTGTCCCCTCCACCAGCTCTAGTGTACCATTTTGTTGCACTTCTCCACTGCAGGTGGCCCAGTTTGCTGCTCCCGTTCCTGATGGTTAATGAATTATAAAAAGCAATGAAATTCCATAGACAAAAAAACCTTATGGTTGCACATGTCTCATTAAGGCTTTTTAGACATGATCTGAATTTTCACGAAACCTACTGAATTTCAGCCACTCAAACTTAAAAAAGCAATGAAATTCCGATCATTAAGGCTGACGCCTTAATGGACATGTTCCTTGCACAATATAGATATGGTATGCCATCACACCCTGTAGCAAAATACAGATTCAGCACTCTCACAGAGTGAGATTGCTGTCACTCACAAAATGGTGGAGCTGCTAATTCACAATGGAATACACACATGCAGTCTGCAACTGAGGTCTGAGCAGAAAGGCATGGAGAGGGGGAAGATTAAACAATAGAGATGGGAGAAAACAAAGAAAAAATGGGAATGGTGCGCAATGGTACTCAACCTGAGAACAATTTGATCTACGAATAGCTACTACAATATGTGGGACCTGCAACCCACCAAAATATAGAGGTGAAAAAAAGAAACAAATGTAGCGCTGGTAGAACAAAATACAAACAATTTAATGACAAAAATGTACACTTAGTAAAAACAGTAAATATGTAGCAATAAAAAGAGTATACTGCAATCCCTAAATGGGTGGTGAGTTGGAGATATGTATCTCTCTATTGGATAAATGAAAAATAGTCAATGTTACTCAATTGATCCAATATGAACTGATATATAAATATACACCAAACGACAGGCTGGTAGAATGGATCTCCAGAAAGACTGATGGAGTGAGAGCCGTGAAATAAATTGAATAAGCGGCTCACCTAAGCCTGAGAGTGTGTCCAACCTTCAGTGAATACACACAAGCCGTGTACATATGCCCCGGTACCTGCACGGGAATCAATCTGTGACGTGAGGACATCCGCGGGAATGCGCTCGGTCCGTACATGCTGACCACGGCTGTGGTGAGTGGAGCTGGAAGTCACGGCCGCTGACAGTGCATGCGGGGGCCCAGCTCAATAATAGGTTGAAGGTATCAGCACTGTGAGTGCTCAGACAGTGAGCGGAAGGTACGTCCAGCCGTCAATCGAGCCTGTATGAAGCAACTGCTTTAGGTTAAAGCTTGGCATCGACGTAATATCAAACGAGTCTCCTCTCGGCTGGGACTCTCCAAATCAGGGATGGACATCAAAATAGGCTGGTGTATAAGTGGCAGTGTACAGCCCAAAATGCCTTAACGCGTTTCTCTGGAACAGCACTCCCGGTTTCCTCAGAAGGTGGGCTCAGAGCTCATGGGAGAAAACAAACTGATTCAGATGAGTGGAAAACAGTGATGCAGATGGGGGGACAACAGTTGTGCGGATGGGGGAAGACAGCAGCGCGGATGGGAGGGAGACAGAGTGGCATGGTTTGGAGGGACAGAGTGACGTATATGGAGTGCTACAGAGCGGCATGGAACCGGGAAGACAGAGCAGCGCAGATGGGTAAAGACAGATTGGTGTGGATGAGAGA
The DNA here is from genome assembly GCA_031769625.1 of Taudactylus pleione. NCBI lineage: Eukaryota > Metazoa > Chordata > Amphibia > Anura > Myobatrachidae > Taudactylus > Taudactylus pleione. The sequence goes on along the minus strand of JAUIMM010000799.1, from coordinate 619,391 downwards.
ATACAGACTAGCACAAATGGGAGCACACAAAAGTAGGGATTGGGGAAAACAAATTGGTGCGGATGTGGGGGTAGACGAGTGCTGCAGGTGTGGGGGACAAAGTGGTGCATAAAGGATGAAGAAAGAATGGTAAAAATGAGGGCAAGACAGAGCGGCATGGCTGGGGAGAAAGAAGTGGTGCAGATGTAAGGAAACAGATTGGCACGAATGCAGGAAGAGAGGGCAGCGCAGCTGGGGAAAGACAGAGTATAATAGTTTTAGCAATTAGGGAGCTGAATGTGTATTCTGAATGAGATAGATGTATGGAGTGAGAAGGAACTTGCAACACAGTGGGATTGTTGTGGTGACCGAATGGGAAGATTGTGGGCACTGAGTGGGATGTGGGTGCCACATAACTGCTCAGACCTGAGTTGCATAGACTGCATGTGTGTATTGTAATGAACACACAATTCTGTGAATTAGCAGCTCCACCATTTTGTGAGTGACAGCAATCTCACTCTGTGAGAGTGCTGAATCTTCAGTTAACCACAAGGTGTGATGGCATACCATATCTGTAATGCGCAAGGAACACATCCATTAAGGCGTCAGCCTTAATGATTGGAATTTCATTGCTTTTTTAAGTTTGAGTGGCAGAAATTCAGTAAGTTTTGTGAAAATTCAGATCATGTCTAAGAAGCCTTGATGGGACATGTGAAACCTTAAGGTTTTTGTCTATGGAATATATATACATATACATATAAAATATATAATGCCAGTATATATCCCTTAGTGTGTCTGTGTTCAGGTTTTTTTGGATATATGGAGTTAATCAAACCACACAAATAATTATTACAAAAGTATAAAAGAATATAACAACACTTCACTTAGCTTTGGATTTGGACTGTTGGGCTACATGCTCAAGCTGCTGTTCCAGGTGTCCCTGTCTCCATCTGTAGCTGGAATCTGTAGATAACAGGCACTGCTGTAGTCAGTCCCAGGGCGAGGTTGATTGGAATTTGCAATGTCCTAACTCTTACACCATCCTACCTATGGGCTCCAGAAACAACTTACAAATATGGGTATAAACATGTTTCCAACTACACTATCGGGTAATTACTGATAAGAAGACCTAAACAGTCTAGCGCATGCGTAGATACTGAAGGACAAAGCCCTGGGCATATATAATGTGTCTAGTTTACCTTCCTTGTACCACCTAATGCACATACTCATAAAAGCACTGAAAAAAACATGGTTTCCAGCAGCCATTTTTGCTCTCCCATTACAGTTTGATTTTGTGTTTAGGAAGACTTAGGGTGCATACACACCAGGATGATATCGGCACGATTTGGCGAATCGGCACAACAAACCTTGTATATTGCACTATTGCGTGCTCCTGCTGGTCGCATGTGTTATCGTGTGATTGGCCGTGCTGCACAGTCAATCACACGATATCGCATTTGGCACCATTAATATTAATGGAGGATGGAACAAGTAATCGTTCCATCGTTCATTAAATTGTGCCGAGTGTACCACCAATCATGCGATGTCCTGGGTGAAGGCCAATCGCCCTGGACATCGGCATGATTGCCGGACATTTAGATGTGTACCCAGCCTTAGTATGGTGCAAAATCGGATGTACATATTTTATACATATTGGTTACATTGTAGTATAATATCTACTACCAATGTTAATCCTGGGATTCATTCATGTATATGAAGATATATTACCCTAATGTGTATAATTCTGTTCATGAAGAACTGGTATAACGTAACATTGAATCTACTTTTCTTTTGCGCTTATTGGTAACATTGTAGTGAGATATCTTATTACTAACGTTGGGATCTGCGCCAGGACACAAATTAAGGATCTTGAACAGCATCTTAACTGTTAACTGTGTGCAGAGCCGTGATTAATGAAGGATGTGTATTGAGGATTCACATGTTGTTGGCATGTTCGTTTGTGTGACGTTGGGTCCTTATGTATGTGAACGGTCTTAAACCTATAAACACTTCACTTAATGTATTTTATACGTATTACTAAAAAAAGTAAAAGTATTTGCATTATATACCCCCCCTGAACAGTGCTTAATGAAATAAGACAATTATAGAGTACTGTTATACACGCTATTAAATATATTAAAATAATTGAAAAAAAAATTATTTCTTTTTAAGAATTAAAAATTATTTTTAAAATATTGTTTTGAAACATTTTATGGTATGAATTTATTGTACTGAATTTTTTTTATTGATCTATTTTTAACCATAGTAATTTATGGGAGTCAGGTAAACTTAATGAAGAGCTTATCACACCTTTCCCACAAACTATCTCCCTCTATCCTGTACCCTCTGCAATGCCAGATCAGTCTGTAATAAACTGGTACCCACCCATGACCTATTCATCTCCAACTCCCTGAATCTCCTAACCATTACTGAAACCTGGATTTCACCCTCTGAAACCACTTCTCCTGCAGCTCTCTCCTCTGGAGGCCTTACCTTCTCCCACACATGGTGGTGGCATTGGGGTCCTTCTATCCCCCAGTTACTCCTACCAACTCATACCCTCAGAATCATCTCTTACATTCTCTACATTTAAGGTTCATGCTATACACCTCTTCCAACCAGTACACCTCCGAGTAGCTATCATTTACCATCCCCTGGCCCTCCCTCCAAATTCCTTGACAACTTTGCTTCCTGGCTCCCTCACTTGCTCTCCTCAGACCTTCCCTCCATTATCCTAGGTGACTTTAATATTCCAATTGATATTCCCACAGAATCCTCTGCCTCACATCTTCATTTGGTCTCTCCCAATGGACCTCCTCACCCTCCCATGTGAGTGGGCAGTCACTTGACCTGGTCTTCACTCACCATTGTGATATTTCTGATTACGCCAATTACTCATTCCCCCTCACTGACCATCACCTTCTCTCTTTAACTTATCTCTCTCTTCCTGCCCACCTCTACCTTCTAAGGCCACCATCACTAAGCGTAACATTGAAGCTATCAACACTGCTTCTTTTTCCTCCCTGCTGGACTCGCTTCTTGCCCCTATCCTCTCCTACCCTGAACTAGCCACTTCCCTATACACTGCCTCCCTTACTTATGCTCTTCACTCTGTTGCTCCAGCGATCACTACTCACCCTTGCAGATCCACACCTCAACCTTGGCATTCCAAATGCACTAGATAACTGCAAAAGTGTTCATGAATTGCCGAGTGTTAGTGGAGGAAACCGCACTCTAATACTTCAGACTTCCTCCATTATAAATTTATGCTCTCATCCTACAGTGCTGCCTTTTCATTCTCTAAACAATCATATTTCAAAAACCTCCTCTCCTCCCAGTCCTCAAACTCCTGGCGTATTTACATTCAACTCCTTCCTCTGCCCACCCCCTCCTCGCTCTGTCCTTGACCTAATTTACATCTAAAATTGACTCCATACATCAGGACATCATATCCCACCAGGCCCTCAAAACTTCTCCTTCTCCTTACAATGACCACCCCTCCCCATCCATCTTACCAACTCTGACATCCTTCTCTCCTGTATCTGGAGAGGAAGTCATGGCCTTCATCTGATCCTCCCCCCCTTGACCCTATCCCTTCCCACCTCCTCTGCTACCTTTCTCCCACTGCCTGTTTCCATCTTGGAAACTAATAGCAAGACAAAGAGAAGAAATGTCCACTGTGATGCACTATATAAGGAATGATACATAAAACATAACTTTTATTTGTACATATAATATCAAAGGGTTAAAAAGCGAAATTATATTAAAAAAATATATATATATATATAGTATACCAACTATTAAAAATTGCGTGCGCTTCTGTTCAACTGAATGTCCTATAAATAATGTCTAGTCACAGGTAAAATACCTCTCTATATATATATCAATTTGTATAGCAGTAGTGTAACCATTCAAGTGTTTGTGAGAGAATTGTGTATATTCTCTAAATTCTCTTAAGGGCAAACAGTAAGTTCTCTATACCCTATCATACCGTATATTCTACTGTATAGAAAAGTCACTCCAATTCCTTCACAAAAGGAAAGGGAGAATATAGAGTCAATCACGTGACTTATGTTCTCATATTAATTATATTTCACCCGGTCCTTCATATTAAGATCATTGGACAGCTCACTTCAAATAGTGTATTTTGACTTACAGCAAGTACACCCTTATGCATACAAGTAAGAGACTGATCTATTCTTAGGACCTAAGGTGTCGCTGCACGGTCACCGTGTGATTTGACTTTATTGCTACTATTCTCATAGTGATAAATTTTTGTAGCATTGACCTTAATATCAGATTGTTATGAATTCAACAGTCACATATGTATAATCAAATACTTCCCACCGTGATCTGTGGTATAATGGAGTGAAATGCAGAACCCATGTTCTTAATACATATGTGGATATTGCTGGGAAAATATTATGCAAATAGGGAGTATCCCTAGCTATACAATGTTATAATCTTATACGTTGTGGTGCTTGTCTGGAGGAGTCCCTCCGTTATACAGCACTACACTGGTAATTTACTTAAATCCAGTCAGGATCGTTAGCAATGTAAACACACATCTATGTATCAGAGTTTCCTATATACACACTTGTTTCATACACATGCTGGTCACAATTTAAGTCTCACAGCGCTGCTATATATATAACTCAGCCTACATTCATTATCTCATCAGCTGCAGCGCTAAGACAAAAGGTTTGTCAATTTATTAGGACATAATAGTGAACTGAAGCGCCGCTAACCAACGCAGCGTTTCGCCACAAATCTCTCACAAACACTTGAATGGTTACACTATTGCTATACAAATTGATATATATATATATAGAGAGGTATTTTACCTGTGACTAGACATTATTTATAGGACATTCAGTTGAACAGAAGCGCACGCAATTTTTAATAGTTGGTATACTTTATATATATATATATAGATTTTTAATATAATTTAGCTTTTTAACCCTTTGATATTATATGTACAAATAAAAGTTATGTTTTATGTATCATTCCTTATATAGTGCATCACAGTGTACATTTCTTCTCTTTGTCTTGCTATTAGTTTCCAATATATTCTGTCCGTGATAGCACCCCTACTTTTCTCCTTATAAGAGAGAGTGATATTTGTGGGGTTCAATAACTACAATAAACAAATAGGGTATTTATATTGTCTGGTGCAACTAGAACTTTCCTTGTAATTATACTGTTCCCATCTTGCCCACTTCCTTAATCTCTCCCTCTCATCTGGCGCTGTTCCTTCTGCATTCAAACATGTCCATGTCTCCCCTATTCTTAAAAAAACCTACCCATGTTCCTAACACTCTCTCCAACTACTGACCCATCTCTCTCCCCCCTTATCTCCATAGTCCATGAACATGTTGTTCTCAACCGCCTTTCTTTCCTTCCACTCCCTCCTTGACCTTTTTCAGTCTGGTTTCCGTTCTCTCCGTTCCACTGAAACTGCCCTCATGAAAGTCAGCAATGACCTGCTGCTAAATCCAAGGACCACTACTCTCTACTCTTTCTTCTTGACCTCTCTGCTGCTTTTGACACTGTAGATCACCCTCTCCTCCTGCAACGCCTTCACTCTCTTGGTCTCTGTGACACTGTCCACTCCTGGCTGTCCTACCTTTCTGATCATTCCTTCTGTCTCCTCTCATGACTCCTCTTCCCCCCATTTCCACTAACAGTAGGTGTACCCCAAGGTTCTGTTCTTGAACCTCTATTATTCTACCTCTATATGTCCTCTATAGGTTCAGCTCTCTTGACCTCCAATATCATCTCTATGCTGATGATACTCAGATCTACCTTTCCTCCCCTGACCTCTCCTCACCCGTATCTCCAACTGTCTCTCTGCTATCTCTTCCTGGATGTCTTAGCGCTTTCTTAAACTTAATATGTCTAAGACTGATCTGATCATTTTCCCACCTTCCCACATACCCTCACTTCCCACTATTTCAATATCAATAGATGGCTAGCCCCCAAGTGCTCTTCTTGGAGTTATCCTGGACTTCTCCCTCTCCTCCAAACCACACATTCAGCACCTCTTGCAATCCTGCCATTTCCATCTAAAAAATATTTCCAAGATCAGACCCTTTCTCACCCAGGATGCTACCAAGACCCTTATCCACCCACTGGTCATCTCCATTGGACTAGTGTAACCTCCTCCTATCTGGCCTACCTGCTTCCCGCCTCTCTCAATCCAATCTGTGCTCGATGCGGCTGCTCGGCTCATCTTCCTCTTCAAACATTCTAAATCTGCCTCCCCTTTCCTGGCTCCCTCTCCCCTTTAGAGCCCAATTCAACTTACACTCACTTACAAAGCCCTCACCCATTCCTCTGCCCTTTACATCTCTGAACTCATCTCCCTTCACTCTCTCACCCGCCTTCTTCTCTCCACAAATGCGCATTGCCTCTCCTGCTGATTACTTCCTCCCACTCCCACCTCCAAGATTTTGCCTGTGCTACTCTCTACCTCTGGCACTCTATTCCTCTTCCTATAAGACTCTCCACCTCTCTACAAATCTTGAAACGGGCTCTCAAGACCCACTACTTCATCAAAGCCTTCCAGCTCTTATCCTAACCTGATGCTACTTGCTCCAGCTACCCCATCTGTGTCACACCTGTTTGTCTGCCCCACCCCTTTAGAATGTAAGCTCTCATGAGCAGGGCCCTCTACCCTCTTGTGCTATTCCTTACTTATACTGTCTACTCCTCACTTGGGCGCCTAACACAGCCTCAGTGTAATGATCACTAATGCAGCAAAGTATATATACCTTGTCCTGCATTGTATTGTACTGTATGTCACTTTTTGTTTGTTCACTTGTCTATGTACTTTGTAAGGCGCTGCGGAACACTTCTGGTGCCATATAAATCAATTCATCACCTGTGGAAGCTGTATTTTAGATCATTAATACCTATACCAGGTAAGCTTTAAGGAAAGTCCTCTGATCCTTAGCAACGAAACGCGTCAAGCAGGGCTTACCTCCCTAGTTGCCCTAGATGGAAGTTATGAATAGCTTATTATTGGCTGTCACTATCTGCTTCTGCAAGACAGTAAGAAATGGAGTAGCATCCGATCCAGCTTAACTCAGTGCTGCATGACAGCTGTCATTACCCACTGACATTTATAATCTACCTCTGCATTGGGGGGACGATTCCATCTATAATATTTCCTTACTAGAATACCACTCCATGTCTGCTAAATTGGGGATAAAAGAACACCAGAATAGTAGTGTATTTATACCTCTGTCAGGAACAAACTGATCACCTGGATTTCCCTAATGCCTGGATTAGTAATTAAAATTGTGGAGACCTTTATATTAATATTGTTTTAGTCCTAAAAGACATCTTTAAGTGTATTAGATGGGTGTTTATATAATAAGATACTTTGAGCAACTATAAGATACAATAAGTTACTTTAGTTACTTTGAGCAACTACTGTTGAGGATACATCAATTATTCAAATAGATGCACGTTTTTAGGTGTTATTGTATGTACAGTCAGGTGCATAAATATTGGGACATTGACAGAATTTTCATATTTTGGCCTCTATTCACCACCACAATGGCTTTGAAATGAAACAAACAAGATGTGCTTTAACTGCAGACTTTCAGATTTAATTTGAGGGTAATTACATCCAAATCAGGTGAACGGTGTAGGAATTACAACGGTTTTTATATGTGCCTCCCACTTTTTAAGGGGCCAAAAGTAATGGGACAAACTAAACAATCCTAAATCTAACTTTCACTTTTTAATACTTTGTTGCAAATCCTTTGCAGGCAATTACAGCCTGAAGTCTGGAACGCATAGACATCACCAGACGCTTGACCTTTGAGACAAATGGAGCAAAACTTGGTTCCCTTCAGTCTATGGTCATTAACAGGGAAAAAGGATCTGTTTCTCCTTGTGGTCTGGGAAATAATATTATCCATATTGGGAGTGAACAAGTATAGTATAGAAGGGTTTTCGATGTCTTTTTGGTATCTGCATCCCCCTTTCATGCCTGCAGTCAGAGGATAGAGCACGGAAAAGCTGTTGAAACTCTAGTTCCCAGCAGCCCCACATAGAGCCTCATTGACATGATCCACTGAATAGCAAATAGGATTTGCTCCCACCACTGCCTTACTGACCAAAGACAGAGCAAACGGGATCTACTTGAGGACCCTGCATCAGTGTAAATGGTATTGAAAGTGTCCTCAATTGTCTTATCCATGGTATTCCCTATGGTAGCAAAGATTAGAATGGAAATGGTGGTACTTAGATAAGTGAGCTATAGAAATATCCAATTTAGGCAGAGGTTCACATTTGAATGTATACTCACTAGTCTCTGTGATCCCTATACTCCACTCTCCATTAATCAGGTCCTCAAACTGAGAACAGGGGAAAGAAACCATCCGTTTTTAATCTAACACAGAGAACTGTAAACTCAGGTTCCTTATGTCTTTAATATGTTTTGTCAGCTGGAAGGCATGTACTAAGTCACCCAGAGCTTCCTTTTATAATCATTGGTACACAAAGAGTCCTTAAGACCACAGCCTTTCACTTCACCTTCCTCCTGAAAAAAGGAATACTCAGACCTTCCCAGATAATATAAAACTCTTGAGAGCTAACACCTCAGAGGTCTAGAAGTGGTGTCAGATGTCAGCATCCTCTGTAAGGAAGATACATGGGCCATGCTTATTAAAACTGCCAGGATTTGAGCCCAGGCTGGCTCATCAGGAGATGCGAATGAGGAACCTAAAGGGCTCTAGTAGAAAGACCCATTGGAAGACAATATGTTATGTGTAGCAGCCATTGGAGTAGAGGAGGGAGAGTCTCTGATCAGCTTCCTAGGGCGTCTGGCAAAGCTGCGTGAGCTCCAAAACAGCCTGAGACAAAGACCTTGCCCTGGAGAGCTATGCCATCTCAGCCAAATAAATGAGTCTGTCAACAGGAGCTTCCAAACACAGAAACTCCCTGTTCCATGTCAGGCATCCTTAGAAGCAGCAGTAGAATGATTATATCGTAGTAATAAAAGTAAAGAAAATACAACAGTCAATGAAGTTATAAATGTGGAGCTTTGAGCTATTGCTGGTAACATTACACTGCCCAAGCTCCTGTGTTAGTATTTATGCCGCTAAGTGTATCCAATGTCCTCCTTAGGATAAGAAAATATTCCAGACGTTTAAGATGTTCCGTATATCCCAACAACACTGATAGCACAACAGTCACTGACACACAGCGCTGGCAGCCATTTGGTGCCAGTCTATAGAATACAGCTGAGGGATACATGAGGCACCTCAGTGATGTCACAGGTTCCTAGTGAATAGAGAGGATGTATTCTCATGGATGTTGTGTCATCCACCAGATGGCAGCACCCACTGTGTGTTACGCTATAATTCTTACACAACCATCATATATTTACTATTCTCTTTTATTTATCAGTCACCAACATATTACTCAGCCCTGTACACTGACAGTACCATGATACACACATATAACATACAATGATATGAAACAAAGGGTAAGGATGACCCTGCATAACTGAGCTTACAATCTAAGAGGCTGGACAGATACGTGGTATGATAAGTAGCGGGATAACACTTGTGGCTGTTGGCGGGGAAAGTTCTTCCTGGATAAAATCCCTCTGCCAGTTCCCATCTCTCCAGGCAGCTGATACAGATACTGGCATAGCATCAACTCCCGGTCATTGGATATTACAGGTACAATGCTGGCTACTGGCTGCAGACTGCTGGGAACCACAGACACACAGATAGTTGTGGTGACAGTTATATGACAAAATATTCAAAAGAAAATCACATATTTAAGTTATAATTGTCCTCTTGGTCACATATGATGACATTTTTGCAATTTAAACCCATACATGCCAAAGAGTTTCAGCTAATTTGGATCAATAACAAAAGGTACAAACTCTTCTTAATCAAACAAACCCCCCTTGTATAACAAATAAGGTACCCCTTTCAGTCTTATGTTGGTGACATATATTCAAAGTGTATCTGTGGATGCTAGACTATAACATGTAATTATACTGCGTGACTAGAGCTTTTATACTTCTATCAGATTATCAATATAGCTTCTCACTAGTGTGATGTTTCTGATGTCTCACAAGGAATGATTTAAGTTTAAAACATTTCCCACACACAGAACATGTAAACGGACTTTTAGTGGTGTGACATCTCTGATGCGTAATAAGCCGTGATTTTTTTGTAAAACTTTTCCCACACTCAGAGCATGGAAATGGCTTCTCACCTGTGTGAGTTCTCTTATGTGGAACAAGAGAAGATTTATGTTTAAAACATTTCCCACATACAGGACATGGAAATGGTTTCTCACCTGTGTGACTTCTATTGTGTTCAACTAGCCCTGATTTCTCCTTAAAGCATTTCCCACACTCAGAGCATGGAAATGGCTTCTCACTTGTGTGACTTCTCTGATGTCTTACAAGAGATGATTTATCTATAAAACATTTCCCACACTCAGAGCATGGAAATGGCTTCTCGCCTGTGTGACTTCTCTGATGTCTTACAAGAGATGATTTATCTATAAAACATCTGTCACACACAGAACATGGAAATGGCTTCTCATTGGTGTGTATTCTCTGATGCATAATAAGCTGTGATTTCTGTGTAAAACATTTCTCACACTCTGTACATGGAAATGGCTTCTCACCTGTGTGAGTTCTCTGATGTGTAACGAGATCTGATTTCTGTGCAAAACATTTCCCACACTCAGAGCATGGAAATGGTTTGTCACCTGTGTGTCGTCTCTGATGTAAATTAAGCCGTGATTTCTGTGAAAAACATTTCCCACACTCTGTACATGAAAATGGTCTGTCATCTGTGTGAAGTATCTGATGTGTAACAAGATGCGATTTCTGTGTAAAACATTTCCCACATTCAGAGCATGAAAATGGTTTCTCACCTGTGTGACTTCTCTGATGTGTAATAAGTTTTGACTTATGTGTAAAACATTTTCCACACTCAGAACATGGAAACAACTTCTCACCTGTGTGAAGTCTCTGATGTGTAACAAGATGTGCTTTGTGTGTAAAACATTTCCCACACTCAGAACATGGAAATGGCTTCTCACCTGTGTGACTTCTCTGATGTGTCACAAGAAGTGATTTATATGTAAAACATTTATCACACTCAGAACATGGAAATGTTCTTTTACTTGCAAGAGCTGTACTATGTGTATCAATAACGGAGTTGTCAGGAGAACATTCCTCCTGAGTATAGGGATCAGATGATATATCAGCACTGTGAGGTACTGGGTGTATATTTAGGGTAATGGGGATTTCTCTTGGAGAATCTTGTGTGATGTTCTCTTCTTTTTTTAAATCTGGAGCGGAACTGAGATCTCCCTCCGAGGTCTTCCTGCGTTTGTGTCCAGCTGTTGGAAATGTTCATACTATTAGTGAGGTCAAGATGCATAATTTTATTTTGCGAACTACAAACTTTATGTAAAAAATAAAAGCTTACTACAGAAAACATTTCCTGTATTAGATACAGCATAAAGAAAGAGATGTTAGAAAGGTCCTAATGAAGTACACTAACAACTCAATCTTGTAAAATACAATTTATATTAGTTTAAAACCATTTATCTGAAATATCAAAATAAAAGCAGCAAATTTAAAATGTAGACATAGTTATTACAAGTAACGTTGAATATAATTGTATAACTGAGGGTCTAATTCAGGGGATGCGGGGATTCTGGTATTCATAATGCTGACGCGGAATCCAGACACTTGTAAGAATATCAGTGCTGGGATCCCGAAGGTAAGTAGTAGGGTTAAGACAGTGATTTTCAATTTTATTCAACTTGTGGCACACCGAACATGATTGTAAAATTTCTAAGGCAATCCATCAGTCCCTCACGGGAAAAAAAACCCACACAAATTGGCCCCCCACAGGAAAAAGAACATACATTGCCCCTCAAAAAACAAACAAACACACACACACACACACTTTGCCCTCCACAGAAAAAAATAAAACACAATGGCCCTCATTCAGAGCCGTACGCTCTGAGCAGAGCGCACGCTCTGAATGAGGGCCGGGCTCCATTTTCATGGAGCGTCCTCCTGGACGCTCGTATAGCTGTGGGTCACCACCCACAGGCTATACGAGCGTGGATTGTGATGGTCGCGATGGTCGAGACCATCGCGACCATCGAATTTGCGAGCCGGAGCCTGCGGTTGAGGTTTTCAACCGCAAGCTCCGGAGTGATTTTGGCTCTATCAGAGCCAAAATCACTCCCACTGACATCACTAGTGATGTCAGTGGGCCGGCTTTTGACGGGAGGAGTTCCCGTGGGAACGCCCCCGTCAGGGAGTCACGCCCCTGGCACGCCCACCAAAGGGGGCGTGCTGTCAATCAACATTGACAGCACGCCCCCTTTGATCGGACACAACGAGCGAAGGACTTTCCTTCGCTCGTCGCGTCTGGCGCATGCGCACGACGGAGCTCCCTCCGTCGTGCGCATGCTCAGTCCATAACATCGACCCACTTGCGAGCGGACAGCCGCTCGCGAGTGGGTCTGAATCAGGCCCAATGGCCCCTACAGAACAAAATCAAACACATTGGGTCCCACAGAGAAAATATAAAAAACATTGCTGCCCACAGAAAGAAAACAAATATATTGGTTGGCCCCCACAGAAAGAAAAACAAAATAAAAAAAAAAACACATTGGCCCCCACATAAAAAATAAAATAACCAGCTGAGAAGGTTCACTGTAGTCCCTGTCCTGTCCCACATCGGCTGAGGTTGCTCAGTCAAACTATGACTGAGCACACAGTGCAGAGCTGAGAGCAGTGTGCAGACGGGCGTGCAACGTGGCGTGCGTGACCTATGCTGACGCGTCTCCATAGGTCACGGCTTGGGCGCACCTGAGCCTCCTCAGAAGAGCCCAGCACTGCCCAGGCCAGCAGTAATAGATAAGTAAGCTCTGACTGCACTGACCTCAAGGCACACTTGACAACCACTCGCGGCACACTAGTGTGCCACGGCACAGTGGTTGAAAAAACACTGGGTTAAGCACTAGGGGGCGGGTTAGGCACTAGGGTTAAGGTGTGGGGAGGGGGAGTTTAGGTTTAGGCAGTAGGGGGGGTGGTTAGGTTTAGGCACCAGAGAGGGAGGGTTAGGAATGGAGGGAGTTTTAAAATACCTACCGACAGGTGTCGTATCCTAACCCTGTTGGGATGCTGGCATCAGGATACTGACCACCGGGATGCCAAGTGCCGGCATCCCATACCCTACCCTGCGACTGTGCAGATCTCGTTCTGCGAGATCACTCACAGTGCCCTGGATGACAGGCTGCGGCCATTTGGGAGCAGCGACAGGCAAGTTAAATGATACAAATCCCCTACGGTTTCATGATACCTAAAAAAAAAAAAGTTATTGCAGACTTTCCTTTGAAAACTCTTTTTCTTTGAGGTCCATAGAGTTCACAGGGATACCATGGGGATAATGTGGTTGGAGTGATCCAGGCACCAAACAGTTAAGCTTTCAGCTCCCAGGATGCCTCACGTCCTCCTCCACATATACCCCGCCCCCAGCCACAGCCATTCAGTTCTGTAAACAAGCCCAAGGCAGGAAAAGGAAAGAGTAGAAGGAAGAACAATCGTACACCAGAAACACTCTCAGAAAATGAGGGAGTCTGTGACCGAAAGAAATTTTACCTAATTCAGCCAGGTGCGTCAGGGTGGGTTCCCTGTGGACTCTATGGACCTCGAAGAAAAAGAGTTATCAAAGGTAAGTCTACCATAACTATTATTTTCTTCTTCAGGGTCCATAGGAATCCACAGGGATACCATGAGGATGTCCTAAAGCTGTTCCTCTAAGAGAGGGAACGCTCCAGAGCAGAAAGAAGAGCTAGTTGTCCCAAAGGAAACATCCTGAGAGGAAAAAGTATCAAAGGCGTAGAACCTAAGAAAAGTGTGGACAGAAGACCACGTGGTTGCCTTGCACAATTGTTCAGCAGAGACACCACGACTAAATGCCCACAATGGTCCCACAGACTGGGCAGAATGTGCTGTTGCCGTGTTTGGGACAGGGAGATCAGCCTGTGTGTAAACCTAAGAGATAGTCATACGTAACCATCGAGCCAGAGTTTGTTAGCTGGCCAACCTTGTTTGTAAAACCCATATAGCACAAAAAGAGCATCTGATCTTCTAACAGAGTTTGTACACGCCACATAGATACGTAGAGCACGAACCACATCCAGGGAGGCTTCACCTACAGAAAGGTCTGAAGATTTAAAAGCTGGAACCACAATCTCTTTATTCACATGAAAACGGGACACTACCTTAGGAAGGTAACCATCCCTAGTATGGAGAACAGCTCTATCCTGTGAAAAATAAAAAATGGGGAGCGATAAGAGAGCGCTGCCAAATCAGAGACTCTGCATGCAGAAGAGATTGCAAGGAGAAAAGATGTCTTCGCTGTGAATCATTTCAAATCTACAGAGTCATGAGGTTAATATCGGGGTGCTTGTAGCACCTTGAGAACCAAATACAAATCCCATGGTGCTACCGGTGGGACAAAAGGTGGCTGAACCCCCTGAAAAAAATTATAACATCTGGTAATGAAGCAATCCTTTTCTGGAACCAAACCGACAGTGCAGAAACCTGCACTCTCAGGGTGGCCAGGCAGAGACCAAGGTCTAAACCAGCCTGGAGAAAAGCAAGTACCCGGGAAACCTTAAAAACCTTAGGGTCATACTTTCTGTGGGAACACCACTGACCAAAAGGATGCCAAACTCTGTAATAGAAGCGGGCAGAGGGAGACTTCATGCCCTAAGCATCGTCTGAATCACAGAGCTGGAGAAACCTTTGGCTCTTAAGATGGAAGACTCAAGAGCCACGCCGTCAAAGACAGACAAGGTAAGTCAGGATGCAGACAGGGACCCTGTAATAACAGATCTGGCCATAGAGGAAGAGGAAATGGACTGTCTATGGACAGATTCCGTATGTTGGTGAACCAATGACGTCTGGGCCAAGCAGGAGCTATTAGTATTACTCTTCCACCTTCCTGCTTGAATTCCCTGAGGACCCTTGGGAGGAGGGAAATCGGTCGAGATACGCCAGCTTGAAGTCCCATTTTACTTCCAGTGCATCCATGAAGGCGGCTGGGGGGTCTCTGGTCCTAGACTCGTACCTGGGGACTTTGTGGTTGTGACGTGATGCCATGTGGTCTATGGCCCTTATTCAGAGCCGGACGCCCTTTCAGAGCGCTCGCTCTGAATCAGGGCGGCATTTTTGTTTTTTGTGCCGGCCTCCTGGCCGCTTGCTAAGCCGTGGGTGACCACCCACAGCTTTTGCGAGCGGCCAGGTGATGTTCGCAATGGTCGCGACCATCAGGCTTGCGACGAGACCCTTGTGGTAGGGTCTCGTCCATCGCAAGCCCCAGTGGACTTCCTGCTTTAATAGAGCAGGAAGTCCACCTACTGACATCACTAGTGATGTCAGTAGGGCCGCCCACAAACGGAAGGTGTTCCCTCAGGAACGTCTCCGTTTGTCCAGCCACCCCCCCTGCCCACCTCCAAAATGGGGCAAGCTGTCAATCACAATCGACAGCCACCCTGTTTTGGTGCGAGACCCGTAGCAACGGAGCGCCCGTTGCTGGCCGGGTCTCGCGCATGCGCACACCGGAGGCAGCGCATGCGCAAGGGGTAAACATTGACCCGCTTGCAAGCGCATAGCGCTTGCGAGCGGGTCTGAATCAGCCCCTATGTCCGGTAGGCCCCATTTGTTCATCAGAGTTGAAAAACCCCCAATGGAGAGCCCACTCTCTAGCGTGTATGTCCTGATGACTTAGGAAGTCCGCTTCCCAATTGAGGACTCCCAGAATGAGTATAGCCGAGATAGCCAGAAGATGACGTTCTGCCCAGATCAGAATGTTTGTCACTTCATGGCTGCATGACTTCCTCAAGATTGAGATAGGCTACCGTGGTCACGTTGTCGGACTGGATTTGGACCGGCCTGCCCTAAAGCAGGTCCTGTGCCATGATGAGTGCTTTGTATACTGCTCAAAGCTCCAGAATGTTTATGGGTAGATGACCTTCCTGATTTGCCCATCTTCCCTGAAAGGTGTGATGACCTGTCACTGCCCCCTATCCTCGAAGACTGTCATCTGTGGTGAGAAGCACCCAATCTAGAGTCCAGAATGGGGGACCTTTGTCCAGATGATCCTTTTGTAGCAACCACGAGAGAGAGAGAGAGACAAACCTCCATAGTGAGAAGGATCCTCTGGGAATCTTATTAGATGATACTGTCCGTTCCACCAGGAGAATCAATTGCTGCAGAGGCCTGGAGTGAAACTGTGCATATTCCTCCATGTCGAAGGTGGATACCATTGATCCCAGGACCTGCATCGCTGATAGAATGGATACCCTTCGATTGAATAGCAATATGCATACTCGCATGATAGGGCCGAAATCTTGTCCTCTGGCAGAAACACCCTTTGTGTCTGAGAATCCAGAAATGCCCCCAGATTTACCATACGCTGAAGAGAGGGTTTCTTCCAATTGATGATCCAGCCGTGCATCTGTAGGCAGGCAATGGTGAGTTGGAGATGGTGTTGTAGAACAGCTGGAAACTGTGCCAATATCAGAAGGTCGTCCAGATATGGTAGTATTCTGATTCCCTGACGCCTGAGGTAGGCCGTCATAACCGCCATTATTTTGGTGGATACCCGAGGGGCCGTTGATAGAACAAAAGGGCAGTGTCTGAAATTGGTAATATTGTTGCAGGACAGTAAATCATAGAAATTGTTGGTAGGATGGAATAGGCGGCACATGCAGATACGCATCCTGAATGTCCAGGGAAGCCATAAAATTCCCTGGTTTCATTTCGAAAACAATTGACCGAAGAGTCTCCATACGGAACTTGGGTACACGGATAAAGTTGAGGGTTTTCAGATTTAGTATATGGCGATGAGACCCATTTGGTTTCTGAACCAAAGATAGATTGGAATAATAACCCCTTCCTCCTTGTTGACCCACAGGAACCGGGATTGTCACTCTTTCCTGCAGCAGGGAGTAAATCGCCTCCTGGAGGGCCAAAGCCTTGATAGAATCTGATGAGGGAGTTCTGCAAACGAAAACCTCCGGAAAGGGCATACCCCTGAAAAACCACTTTTCGGACCCAGGCGTCTGTTGTTTGATGCCAGTAGTCCGCAAATTAAAGAAGTCGGCCCCCCAGCCTGGTATCCCCCAGGAGAAGGCCCACCCCATCAAGCAGAGGGTTTGTCGTCCGGCTTAGAAACTGGATGACTGGCCGGCCAGGACCTCTTCATTTCCTACTTGATTGTCCTGTGAGAACTAGTCGGCCTGGAGGAAGACTGTCATTTTGCTCGTCCCTGAGGATGAAAGGACTGAAAGGAAGACTTCCTAGATATTAATGTAGCCGTAGATGGCAGACCTGTAGATTTTGAAGCTGCCAGAGTAGCGACCTTAACCACAGGACTCTACGAGCCACAACTGAGGCTGCCGATGCTTTAGAAGCTAGGAGCCCAGCATCTATTGCAGCTTCTCCCAAATAGGAGATTGCTTCCCGTATGTGGGAGATATAGGTCATCTGTTCTCTGGTAGCATTTGGTAGAGTATCTGCCAAAGCCCCTGTCCATTCTTCAACAGCCTTGGCTACCCAAGCCCCAGCCATAGCTGGTCGAGTAACAGCTCCAGTGAAAATACTGCTTTAAGACATGTTTAAATTTTTCTATCTGTGGGTTCTTTAAGAGAAGATGCTGAAGGAATAAGCAACTGTCACAAGCCGCAGCACTGCTAATATTGTGCAAAGCGAACGCTGGAACAGTGTTTGTTGATACTCTGCCTACCTCCTGTTCGTCATTCTGGGACTTATCCGGATTGGCTCCTGTGTCCATATCCTGCTGCTGTGAACGCTGCTCCGATGCCGGTGATAGCATTCTGACGTGTTTCCGGTTGTGGCCAGTCTCCTGTTTGTTCAGCCGAGTTCCAGATTCAAGTTTGCCTTAACTAGTCTCTGCCGTTTGTTCCATCCAGGCGGCACGGTCCCCATAACACCTGCTGTTTGCCGCTTGTGTCATCTAGGCGGCACGGTGTGCTTCTCTGCCCTCTGCCGCATGTGTCATCCCAGCGGCACAGAGTGCACTCACATCCTAAGTGCGCAATCCAGCGGCTTGTGTCAGCCCGGTGACATTGGCTGCACCTCAGCGACCTAAGTACGCAATCCAGCGTACCAACGCCAGTGTCAACCCGGCGACATTGGCCGCAACTCAGCGTCATAAATGCACAATCCGGCACATCATCATCAGAGACTTTACAGATGAGAGGCTGCATCCTGCCCTTGGCCCACAGGCCGCAACAAGCCAAGACATACCAGCCCCCCAGGCTGCCACACAGCCCAAAGGCTGCATTTTTTCCTTGGCCCACAGGCCGCAACAAGCCAAGATATACCAGTCCGTAAGGCCGTCACACAGCCCAAAGGCTGCATCTTGTTAACGGCCACTGCTACTACTAGTCAGCCCTCAAGGCTGCCACAAAGCCCAAAGGCTGCATCTTGCTTACGGCCACAGGCCGCTACTTGCCAAGAGTTCGACCCTCAAGGTTGCTACACGGCTCAAAGGCCACACCATGCTTAGACTCTTTAGGCAGTGTCTGCCAAGAGCATTGTCTCTTAAGACTGTGTACAGCCTAAATCTGCCTGACGAACCCTCTGGGCCTGATTCAGAGGTGCTCGCAAAAAGCGAGCGCTTGCTCTGAATCAGGGCGGGCGCTGGTTTTCTTAGTTGCGGCCTCCTGGCCGCTCGCATAGCTGTGGGTGACCACAGCGGCGGCCAGGATGATGGTCGCGATGGTCAAGACCATCGCGACCATCGGGCTTGCGACGAGACCCTTGTGGTAGGGTCTCGTGGCCACAAGCCCCATAGAGCTTCTGGCTCTAATAGAGCCGGAAGCTCTCTCACTGACATCACTGGTGATGTCAGTGGGGCCGCCCACAAACGGCAGGCGTTCGCTTGGGGACGCCTCTGTTTGTGAAGCCACCCCCCGGCCACGCCTACAAAACGGGGCGAGCTGTCGATCAACATCGACAACCGCCCCTTTTGTAGTGAGCCACGGGGCAAGTGCTTTTTGCGCTCGCTCCGGGGCTCGCGTGCGCACTGGGCGACCATCGACCCGCTTGCGAGCGGGTCTGAATCGGGCCCTCTGTTCTTAACAGCAACGTAGCATTCCTGACTAAATGTGTCACATGAGCATCCACAGTAGGAGGGATTTCCCACTTCGTACAATCGCAAGCTGGAAAAGGATACAACAATGTTAATCTTTTCGTAACATGGAACCGTTTATCCGGGTTACTCCATGCCTCTTCCATAAGTTCAGTGAGCTGCTTAGATTTAGGAAACTCAGCTTTTACCACCTTCTGGTGTTTAAACACTGGAGCCTTAGGTCTAGGAGCTGGCTCATCATCCTCTATATTTAGGATTGATTTGACTGCCCTCACCAAAGAAGGGACATCCACTGTAGAAGGATGGTCCTCCTCTCCTGAGACAGACTCTGGAGAAGGACCCGGCACATCATCGGATTCCTCCAATAATGCATCTGAATCTACATTCTGGGCAGACGGACCAAATTATATGGTCCGTTTAGGTGCTTTAATGGTTACTGGTCTATTCGCTGGCAACATATGTTGAAATGCAGCAGATGACTGAGCCGTACTCTGACTTGAGTGGGCATAAACATCCATCCAGAAGGGATGTAAAAAGAAGAAACATAGCAGGCTGGAACTGCTGTGGGTACCCCCAAATGAGAGGCAGCATGGGAACAGCCGAAATGGTCCACTAGCTGCATCATAACTGAGACAAGAAGGACCCCCAAGTTGGCTTCTGTACAGGTGCTGGTATACTGGACTGGTGAAGTGGCTCTTTATAACAATTAGCACACAAACCATCCTGTATAAAATCCTGAGGGGACAAGCCTGCCAATTTTTACATGAAACCAGCACCGGTGCCTCATAATATATAAGTGAAAATGTGACTGCCTTCACAAAAAAAAAATATTCCCCACATACCTGTAGTAAAGGTTTGAGGAAATGAAACAGTGATAGTTATACCTGACAGTACAGAAATGGTCTAGTGGGGCAGCGGACGCAGCGGTTGCCCCACTACAGCAACCACCGGCAGGTCTCCAACCGCCGGAGGTACGGACTGCCACGTGGTTCCTGCGTCACTGTGCTTCTGGCTGCAGTCCCGGGTCCCAGCATCTCCACTAGCCAAGCTCCGCTGGTGCCAGCCAAAATCACCAGTCCAGTTTCTGGTGTAGCGGCGTTGGCGGGGGGTAGACAGAACAGCAGCAAGGGCGTCCAATAGGACGCCTAGTGCTGCCTGCACTGAAGTAAAAATAAATAAAATAAAACATAAAATAAAAAGCTTGGGACTGCCTGAGCAGCCCCCCTTTTCTAAAGGTGCGTCTGAATCCTGCCGCACCAAGTGAAAAACTGAATGCCTGTGGCGGAGGTATATGTGGAGGAGGACCCAGGGCATCCTGGGAGCTGATAGCTTAACTGTTTGGTGCCTGGATCACTCCAACCAACATTTCCCCATGGTATCCCTGTGGATCCCTATGGACCCTAAAGAAGAAAATAAAAATAAGTGGGGTTATTCAGAGACTGAGACTATACAAAGTACATTAAACAGTCAAATGCAGAGAACATTCAATGCAATAATACAGGCAATAAGTGCTCAACAAACCACCCCAAAATGGAAGGAAGGAGCTGTATAATGTAACCTGACCGCTGAGGACGAGGAACACGGGGAGACCAGGAGCCTGCACTCGCCGGTGGAGGAGTGACCCTGAAATGGAGTGCCTTTTATGAGGGGAAATTTCCAGGTGCGGGGGAGGACCCACTGGGGAGAGCCTTCCTCCCGCTTCTGGCATGTAGCACAAGGCAAATGACCACCAACATGTAAGCACCCTGGTGGTCTAGTGGGAAAGCTGAGAGAACCTAGGTCCCTACTGCCAGCACCGCCGGTGTCTCCCAGACCAGCGGTGAGAAGCCATGATCACACAGTTCCCTGCAAGTAGGGAACCGCATTACCTGTCCCCTGCTGCATCTTGCAGCTTACTGCTGTGTCCGGAGCTCCGTCCGAGGACGCTGACCCACTCGCCAGCGCCGATGGGGTGTTGGAGCAGCAACGCGGGAGTCCTCCTGGATGCTTACCGCTGATAACTCATACAAAGAAAAATACAAAATAACACTGAAACTTGAAGCTGCCTGCAGGCACCAAAAAAAAACAAAACTGAAATACCTATGGCTGGGGTAAAGTGGGAGGGGGGCCTGGGCTGTGTTCAACATGTTTAACTATGTGGTACCCAGACTCCATCTCGCCAACCAATACCCAGTGTAAAGCCTGTGTCCCCTATGGAGGAAGAAGAAAAATACTGCCATCCATGAGATGGCTTTCCCTGCCATAAGCTCTCAGAGAGAGAGGCTTGCTGCAGTAGCAGCACACACCAGAGTCCTGCCACCAGTCACCGGGGCCTCAGAACAGACTTCTGTAATCGGGCTGACCACAAGCTGCTCAGCACTACCTGCAGGTAAGCTGTGATTGCACTAATTTTTTGTAGCGGACTCCTGGGATGCAGCTAGAGGCTCCTACACATATTCAGGGTCTTTGGGCAGTGTAATATTATCTTTGGTGACCCCTCCAGGAGTCAACACTAAGGGAGCCAACTGTGGCTTATTGGACACTGGAGAGCGATACCATTGTCACCACTGTAGCCGGCACTTGTAGTAACTCCTACAAAGGGACCTCAGCACTTCAGATCCATGGAACATAAAAACAGGAATGTTCCAAAGGCACGTAATCTAAATCTGAGATCCAACTGGATGTAGGAGGGGTATATAGGGGAGGGAGCATCAGTTGAAAATGGTAACTAGTTATGTGCTTTCTCCAGTGCCCAACATCTACATCCAAAGTAAGCAGTGTCCCCCATTTTGGAAGGAAGAGAAAATCTATTGCTGTAGTGACTGAGCAAGGAGAATATGTGACTCTGTTATGTAATAAGAGTTTATTACTCACCTGTGTTGAGATCTATTGGGATTTCCTCATTACACTGCTGATCACCCCTCACATACATCTCTTCTTCTCCGTCTATAGCTTCAGCATTATTATCAGTCTCTTCTTCTCCCTCTGTATCTTCTGCGTTACTATCAGTCACATACGTCTCTTCTTTTCCCTCTATATCTTCTGCCTTATTATCAGTCACATATGTCTCTTCTTCTCCTTCTATATCTTCTGCCTCATCAGTCACATACGTCTCTTCTTCTCCTTCTATATCTTCTGCATTATTAGCAGTCACATACGTCTCTCCTTCTCCCTCTATATCATCTGCCTTACTATCAGTCACATACGTCTCTTCTCCCTTCTTATCTTCTGCCTTATTTTCAGTCACGTACGTCTCTTCTTTTCCCTCTGTAAGTTCTAGCTTAGTATTAGCCAGATATTCAACCTAAATATTCCACAAAATAATAAAACAACACTTTAATTATGTTTGATATCACTGAGATTAAACACAAGAATATCAGAGTATAAGACACTCTAGTAAATAGTCACTTTGTTATTTGATGAGACCTAAATCCCACCTACCTGATGCTCCTGTGGGATCCTGTGATTCTCCTCTGTACAATCCTGTGAAAGAGGATGGGGACATCTCTCTGGGGTATTTCTGTTACTGGGTCCATCTGTAGGAGACACACAGTGACTGAGTACATTGTATAAATGTGTTTATCAGATGATGTGTGTATATAGGGGGCCTCATACCTGCTCTCCCCTGTACAATAAATGACAGTCTCCTCTTACCCAGTGATGTGAGGGGCCGGTGATTCTCCATCATCACGTCTTTGTACAGACCCTTGTGTACCTCTATATACCTCCACTCCTTCATGGTGAAATAGACTGTGACATCCTGACACCTTATAGGAACCTATCAGACACAAAGATACAGTCATCACCCAGACACATCCCCTGGTGTTACTGTATAATGTCCCATTCCCAGCAGTCATCTCTCCAGTCATCACCCAGACACATCCCCTGGTGTTACTGTATAATGTCCCATTCCCAGCAGTAACCTCTCCAGCCATCACCCAGACACATCCCCTGGTGTTACTGTATAATGTCCCATTCCCAGCAGTCACCTCTCCAGTCATCACCCAGACACATCCCCTGGTGTTACTGTATAATGTCCCATTCCCAGCAGTCATCTCTCCAGTCATCACCCAGACACATCCCCTGGTGTTACTGTATAATGTCCCATTCCCAGCAGTCACCTCTCCAGTCATCACCCAGACACATCCCCTGGTGTTACTGTATAATGTCCCATTCCCAGCAGTCACCTCTCCAGTCATCACCCAGACACATCCCCTGGTGTTACTGTATAATGTCCCATTCCCAGCAGTCATCACCCAGACACATCCCCTGGTGTTACTTTATAGTGTCCCATTCCCAGCAGTCACCTCTCCAGTCAGTAGCTGAATGATCTTGTTGGTGATTTCCAGGATCTTCTGGCCACTGTGTCTCTCATGTATCAGTGAGTGAGAGGAAGGCACCGTGATGGGGCTCTGCATCCTGCTCAGTCCTCTGGACACACGGGAACGGCTGCTGTGTATCTCACAGTCACTGGATGTCTTCTTCACTACTATGTAATCCTGGGAATTGGAAGAGACACTATCACTGCATATACTCCCAGTTCCCTTAACCTCCCAAGTCATGTCCCTGTATTATTACTACAGATATAAGTGATGTCACTGTGACACTCCCAGATCCCCTCACCTCCCCAGTCATGTCCCTGTATTACTACTATAGATATAAGTGATGTCACTGTGACACTCCCAGATCCCCTCACCTCCCCAGTCATGTCCCTGTATTATTACTATAGATATGTGATGTCACTGTGATAGTTCCAGACCCTCTCACCTCCCCAGTCAGCAGGTAGATGATCTCTAGGGTGAGATCTAATATCCTCTCAGTCGTTTGACTCCTGGCCTCGTCCATCATCAGTGATTTCTACAGGACACGTCTCATCCACACGTGACTTAATAAAGCCCCTGGTCCCTCACAGGACAAATGTCCAGGAAGAGATCCTCACTCTGCACAAAAGAAACAGGATGATGAGTGCAGCAACTAATGGAGCCATTGATCTGCAACTGTTCAAAAAGAGGCTTTGCTCTGATTGGTCAGAGTGTGAGAAGAGCCACCCTGACTGTAGATTCCAACATGGGTTGGTTAAAGCTAACCAATCGAATTGGCTTTTCTCAAGTTCTGATAAATCAGATAAAGTCAGACTAATAGCAATGATAGGCAGCAAAATTCTTGCCAAATGAGGATTCGGACTGCTATTAGCACCAACGAAGACCCTCTCAATCTGGAAATAAAGGAGCTATAACTGGGTAATGGAGGCTGTGTTGGGGAGCTGTTGCCTAAATTAAAAATAGTTTCTAATGTGCCTGTTCTCTTATAGATAAACTACAGGTACCAGTAAACCCTGGATGCCACAGCATGTTAGCCCTTGTGCTTCTCTACATGTTAGAATGCCAAGGCAGCCATGACATCTGAGCAGGACAGGGCTTGCTGGGGCCATGCTGTAAGTAATTACTTACACATCATTGTTAGCATAGATCGTACACAATGGAAGAGACAGCCCTAATTCATGTGCATCCTAAGAGACATGGTGATAATGGGTTTGGGATGCGCTTCGGGGTAGTGGTGATGCTGTGGGATATGGGGTCGTGGGGGGTGATGGAAGGAAGGGGAAAAGCGGTGGGGAGAAAAGGGAGGGTGCAAGTGGGGGTGGTGCTGCAACGTACAGTAGGAGTAGCAGATCCTACTTATGGATAAATATGGTGAGATTTGGGATGTACGTGGTGGTGTGTATGGTCGATGGGGGGAAGGTGGGTAGAGGGTGGGGGAAATAAGTGGATGTGTGTTGTGGGTGTAGTGTGAAAGAAGAAAACACTGGAGGCTGGGTGGATGGTGAAATAGGCAAATACGTTTATTGGTATTTGTGTGTTGGCACGTGGAGGGGTGGAAGTTGTTCCAGGTTGGAGACACAATGCTCCTGGGAGGTGCTTGCTCCTTTGATTTGTTCGTGCTGGCATAAGATTGCCCAGTAGGTGGTGGTGGGGATGACAGGCTATATCCGCAGTGTGGGGAGTAGGGTTAACCCTTTCAGGGGTTTCCTTGGCATGCGGTCCTAACTACTGCATGCTCCCCTGCTGGACCTATGGTCGACAGACTTCTTGACTGGGATAACCTGTGTATGGTGTTCGGGGGTGCTCCCACTTTGCGGCGTCCCACACTGGTGAGGAGAATGGGTGCTAACCTACCGGTAGGTGCCCAAGCCCGTGGTGTGGGATCGGCTCTCTCAAGTCCAGTACGTTGCCGCGGTGGGTGCTGTGCACTGATGTGGCTCACATCCGTAGATGCAGTACAGGTGGCTGTCCTCTGCTGCGCTCGGTTGTGCTGTGAGCGCGTGCGTCGCTGTCGGCGTGGGCTCCTGCGTCCCTGAGCCATCTGTAAGTGGCCGGCGAGTCGTTGCTGGGACTTTACCCACCAGGCTTGGTGGGGAGTGTGCACGCGGTGGGAGGTGGCACCGCGTGTGTAGCACAGCTGGTGGAGACTGTAGATGGTGTGGGGGTAGGAGCAGTGTCCGGTGTGTTCCCGCTGCTGCAGCTAGCGGGTGCTCGGACGTGGAGGTGTTAATGCGAGTGGATTCAGGAATTCAAAGAGTACACGAAGTGGCAGTTGTCTGGGGGTCACCAACGCGTTTCGGCCTTTGGGCCTTTCTCAAGGAGTTACTGAGCCGTGTGTGCGGCTAGGTTTTTAAAGGTGGTGCCCTTGTTGAGGTATGTAATGTGGCAGTCAACTGGCCAATCAGGGAATTGGTGGGAGTGGTGTGCCGGGATTGACTGATAGGTTGGGTAGCGTTGGTTCTGGTCCAATGAGGTGGTGCAGATGCGTGGGTGTGTCAGAGAGGTTGGGAGCTATGGTTGCTATGGTTACCCGTTGCGTGTGTGTGTTAGGGTATTTGATCGGTTTATATGTGCGGGCTCCTTATTGTGGAGGCTATTGATGGGCGGTGGGTTAAAGTATGTGTGTCTTAGGGTGGTATAACTTGTGAATCACGGTATGCGGGATATACGGAGGTTGCTGGAAATGTTGGCTATAGGTTGTGTAGGGACTAAACAGACATGGGTGGGCGGGGGCGTGGTGAATTTGGTAAGGGTGATCGATACCGCAGTGTGCTGTTGGGTGTATGCTAGGGATTGTGTTAACTTTAGAGGGGGTGTGTGTTTCAAGGTGGCAGGTGCGTGTGGGCGACTCGTGGGTAGGTTGGTGGTGAGTCCCACATGTGGCAGTGTGTCGCATCTGGATCTGTTATTGGGGTGCAGTGTTGGGTGTTTGTGTATCTCATCGCCCGTTGTGTGGTGGGGCGTGATATTAACTCTGCGTGTTCTGTGTCAGCCCTATAGTATCGGTGTGTGTCTAGTGGCAATCTAGTATGTGTCTTGGTGGAATGTTGGCATTGTTTGGTGTCGGAGTTCCATGGCGTGTCTGTGTGTCCAAAGGCCGAAACGCATTGGGGACCCCCAGACAACTACCACACCGTGTACTCTTTGAATTCCTGTATCGTGAATCCATTCACATTAACACCTACTCCACGTCCGAACACACCGGACGCTGCTCCTACCCCCGCACCGGCTACAGTCTCCACCAGCTGTGCTACTACACGCGGTCTCACCTCCCACCGCGTGCACACTCCCCACCAGGCCTGGTGGGTAGAGTCCCAGCAACGACTGGCCGGCCACTTACAGAAGGCTCAGGGACGCAGGATCTCACGCCGACAGCGACGCCCGCGCTCACAGCACAACCGCGCGCAGCACAGGACAGCCACTGTACTGCATCCACGGACGTGAGCCATCACATCAGTGCACAGCACCCACCGCGGCAACGTAATGGACTTGAGAGCCGATCCCACACCACGGACCTGGGCACCTACCGGTAGGTTAGCACCCATTCTCCTCACCAGTGCGGGACGCCGCAAAGTGGGAGCACCCCCGAACACAGGTTATCCCAGTCAAGAAGTCTGTCGACCATAGGCCCAGCAGGGGAGAATGCAGTAGTTAGGACCGCATGCCAAGGAGACCCCTGAAAGGGTTAACCCTACTCCCCACACTGCGGATATAGCCTGTCATCCCCACCACCACCTACTGGGCAATCTTATGCCAGCACGAACAAATCAAAGGAGCAAGCACCTCCCAGGAGCATTGTGTCTCCAACCTGGAAGAACTTCCACCCCTCCACGTGCCAACACACAAATACCAATAAACGTATTTGCCTCTTTCACCATCCACCCAGCCTCCAGTGTTTCCTTCTTTCACACCACACCCACAATAACAAACACCCACCTGCCCCCCCACCCTTCCCCATCTTTCCCCCTCCTCCCCATCAACCATACACACACACCACCAAGGAGCGCACGTACATCCCAAATCTCACCATATTTATCCTAAGAAACATATCTGCAGCTTCCACTACATTGCAAAGGTTGTACAGTGTGTATCTATGCCCTTACTGCTACTAGAGTCTGCCACAAGACACCATAGTATGCTCCACCAGCATTATTGTATTGTGACACCAGGGTCTGCTAACCCTGCATTACTGTATTGTGACACCAGGGTCAGCACCCCCCGCAATACAGCAACGTTATGCCAAAGGCTGCTTCCCCTGCATTATAGTAACGTGACACCACAGGTTACTCACCCTTCATTATAGTAAATTGACACCATAGGCTTCCCACCTGCATTATGCAACGTGACACCACAGGCTGATCCCCTGCATTATAGTAATGTGTCATTAGGGCCTGCTCCCACTGTATAATAATAATAATAATAATAATAATAATAATAATAACAGGACACCAGAGGCTGCTTCCCTGTATAATAATAATAACAGGACACCACAGGCTGCTCCCCTGTATAATAATAATAACAACAGGACACCACAGGCAGCTCCTCCTGTATAATAATAATAACAGGACCCCACAGGCTGCTCCCCTGTATAATAATAATAACAGCACACCACAGGCTGCTCCCCTGTATAATAATAATAACAGGACACCACAGGCTGCTCCCCCTGTATAATAATAACAGGACACCACAGGCTGCTCCTCCTGTATAATAATAATAACAGCACACCACAGGCTGCTCCTCCTGTATAATAATAATAACAGCACACCACAGGCTCTCCTCCTCCAGCATAATAATACAGATCATTACCGACTCCCATCACAGCGATGTCTCCTTTCTGCTCAGCTCTAACCCGGATGTTAATAGATGAAATCCGTTTCAGGTGAGGATGGAGATCAGATGCGCTGTACAGCCCGGAAGTTGCGTTGACCTCAAAGACCGGAAGTCGAGTGGAACGCACATAGCGGAAGTCAGGTGGAACGCACAGACCGAAAGTCCTGTGTGTATCCTAATCCGTGTGAGAGGAAGCAGTGAGGGCTGAGTTCATCCATAGACACATGATGTCCTGTATGTCACTGAGGCATTATTATACAGTGTTACTATTAGTGCTGCCTATTACCACACAGGGGGGAGAGTGGTGACTACAGGCTGGTGTCCCTATGGGGGTATTACTGCCACATAGTATAGCTCTCTACATAGTATAGCTCCCCACATAGTATAACCTCTCTACATAGTATAGCCCCTACATAGTATAGCCCCCACATAGTATAACCCCCCCTACATAGTATAGCCCCCTACATAGTATAGCTCCCTACATAGTATAGCCCCTACATAGTATAGCTCCTCACATAGTATAACCCCCCTACATAGTATAGCCCCCTACATAGTATAGCTCCCTACATAGTATAGTCCCCAACATGGTATAGCTTCCTACATAGTATAGTCCCCCACATGGTATAGCCCCTACTTAGTATAGTCCCCCACATGGTATAGCCTCCTACATAGTATAGTCTCCAACATGGTATAGCCTTCTACATAGTATAGTCCCCCACATGGTATAGACCCTACATAGTATAGTCCCCCACATGGTATAGCCCCTACATAGTATAGTCCCCCACATGGTATAGCCTCCTACATAGTATAGTCCCCCACATGGTATAGCCCCTACATAGTATAGCTCCCCACATAGTATAGTCCCCACATAGTATAGCCCCTACATAGTATAGCTCCCTACATAGTATAGCCTCCTACATAGTATAGACCCCCACATGGTATAGCCTCCTACATAGTATAGCCTCTTACATAGTATAGTCCCCCACATGGTATAGCCCCTACATAGTATAGCTCTCCACATAGTATAGTCCCCCACATGGTATAGCTCCCTACATAGTATAGCTCCCTACATAGGGTAGCCCCCTACATAGTATAACTCCCTACATAGTATAGCTTCCACATTGTACAGCTCCCAACGTAATATAGCTCCACACACCCTATAACCCCCACATAATATAGCACCCCCACAAAATTTAGCAACCCACATATTATAGCATCCCCACCTGTTAAAAACACTCCACACATTATAGCACCTCGATATAATATAGCTACCCGCATAATATAGCTTCCCACATATAGGTCCTGATGTACTATAGCACCCACATAAGGTACGCGGAATAGTTTATATACCCTTTAAAAATATACAGTCAGGTACATAAATATTGGGACATTGACAGAATTTTCAGATTTTGGCCTCTATTCACCACCACAATGGCTTTGAAATGAAACAAACAAGATGTGCTTTAACTGCAGACTTTCAGATTTAGTTTGAGGGTAATTACATCCAAATCAGGTGAACGGTGTAGGAATGACAACGGTTTCTATATGTGCCTCCCACTTTTTAAGGGGTCAAAAGTAATGGGACTATCAACTCAAAAGCTATTTCATGGACAGGTGTGGGCTATTCCCTCGTTATTTCATTAGCAATTAAGCAGGTAAAAGGTCTGGAGTTGATTCTAGGTGTGATATTTGCATTTGGAATCAGTTGCTGTCGACTCTCAATATGAGATCCAAAGAGCTGTCACTATCAGTGAAGCAAGCCATCATTAGGCTGAAAACTCAAAACAAACCCATCAGAGAGATAGCAAAAACATTAGGTGTGGCCAAATCAACTGTTTGGAACATTCTAAAAAAGAAAGAACGCATCGGAGAGCTCAGCAACACCAAAAGACCCGGAAGACCACGGAAAACAACTGTGGTGGATGACAGAAGAATTATTTCCCTGGTGAAGAAAAACCCCTTCACAACAGTTGGCCAAATCAAGAACACTCTCCAGGAGGTAGGTGTATATGTGTCAAAGTCAACAATCAAGAGAAGACTTCACAAGAGCGAATATAGAGGGTTCACCACAAGATGTAAACCATTGGTGAGCCTCAAAAACAGGAAGACCAGATTAGAGTTTGCCAAACAACATCTAAAAAAGCCATTACAGTTCTGGAACAACATCCTATGGACAGATGAGACAAATATCAACTTGTACCAGAGTGATGGGAAGAGAAGAGTATGGAGAAAGAAAGGAACTGCTCATGATCCCAAACATACCACCTCATCAGTGAAGCATGGTGGTGGTAGTGTCATGGCGTGGGCATGTATGGCTGCCAATGGAACTGGTTCCCTTGTATTTATTGATGATGTGACTGCTGACAAAAGCAGCAGAATTAATTCTGAAGTGTTTCGGGCAATATATGCTCATATTCAGTCAAATGCTTCAGAACTCATTGGACGGCGCTTCACAGTACAGATGGACAATGACCCGAAGCATACTGCAAAAGCAACCAAAGAGTTTTTTAAGGCTAAAAAGTGGAATGTTATGCAATGGCCAAATCAATCCCCTGACCTGAATCCGATTGAGCATGCATTTCACTTGATGAAGACAAAACTGAAGGGAAAATGCCCAAGAACAAGCAGGAACTGAAGACATTTGCAGTAGAGGCCTGGCAGAGCATCACCAGGGATGAAACCCAGCG
Organism: Taudactylus pleione; assembly: GCA_031769625.1. Classification (NCBI taxonomy): domain Eukaryota; kingdom Metazoa; phylum Chordata; class Amphibia; order Anura; family Myobatrachidae; genus Taudactylus; species Taudactylus pleione. The sequence goes on along the minus strand of JAUIMM010000799.1, from coordinate 588,392 downwards.
TCTGGTGATGTCTATGCGTTCCAGACTTCAGTTTTAATACTTTGTTGCAAAGGATTTGCAACAAAGTATTAAAAAGTGAAAATTAGATTTAGGATTGTTTAGTTTGTCCCATTACTTTTGGCCCCTTGAAAAGTGGGAGGCACATATAGAAACCGTTGTAATTCCTACACCGTTCACCTGATTTGGATGTAATTACCCTCAAATTAAATCTGAAAGTCTGCAGTTAAAGCTCATCTTGTTTGTTTCATTTCAAAGCCATTGTGGTGGTGAATAGAGGCCAAAATATGAAAATTCTGTCAATGTCCCAATATTTATGCACCTGACTGTATATTGTTTTTTAGTGTTTTCCTATTATAGTACAGCCACTTCTGTAGATAAATAGGTGATGCTTCCAGTGCTTATAATAGGCTTGTATTCATAACTCGGGTTTCATTCTAATACTAATAATGAGCGTTGTTAAGATTTAGCAATATTTTTATATAAAAAGTAATGGGATAGCAGTAGGTAAAGGTAATTTTACTGTGATGTCTGGGAAATGCCCAGACCTGCATCAGTTTTAACCTGAGTTAGTTTGAACATTGGCTAGGCCGCTCATGGCAAGCTGACGTAAATTATAGTGTTCAAACAAGGTATGATAGTGGGTGCCTAACAGATGGGACATCCCAGTTCTGAAGTTGTACGGACATTTGCCATTCCTCGATCAACAGTGTCACAACTCCTGGGGTATACCAGACACATCCGCTCCTGTACATTGCATGGGGGAACCACATTCTACTGATGAGTGTTGGAGCTTCTCATGAATGTGGCCAATTCTCTGGTCACATTGTATATTTTCGTCTGACTGAGGCCCATGGGGCAGAATTATGTTTTATTATGTGTATGATTTATATGTAATTGTGGACAACACTGTATATACTTTGATTTTTGGAACAGGAGACCACACCACCACCTAAGCCTGCCTAGAGGAAAAGCAGCTAACATTACCAGGGGCTTGTGGGATCACACACCTCGGTCTCCGATCCTGGATTCCGCAATCGGGAACTTGGCCGGCATGTCTCAGATAAGCTAATGAGAGATGTATCTTGTGTTTAATAAACTAATATATACTTCACATGAGGGACCGAGGTCTCTAGAACATCTTGTCTATTTTTAGGTCCTTATTGAGGTATCCCAAGGAGAATGATTTGGTTTTAGTTAAGAATTACTTTCAACCTGTAGCCTTATTAATTATACTACATTATCAGACAGGTGCACTTGAATTTGTTCTATATACACCTATTAGCAATTAAACCACTAACAGGTGAAGTGAATAACATTGATTATTTCATTAGACTGGCACCTGCCAAGGGGTGGGATATATCAGGCAGCAAGTGAGCACTCTGTCAATAAGAAGATACAAAAACTAAATGATGTAAGAGGCGCTGGTCAATTTAAAATACATTTATTAATACTGATATATAAAATAGATATATAAGTATGGAAAAAATGGTGAGATCGCAAAAAAAAACCAAGAAAAACATATAAATAATCAAATAGCATAGAATGGACAATTCACATAAGTCAATCTAATAAAAAATGCAATACACCAGTACTAAACAGAATTGATACTCAGATGTTCAGTTAAGAATAAATGGTTGATGGTGTTACAGTTAGAAACAACTAAGATATTGTTGCAACCTAATATAAAGAATGATACTTTTAGTATTCCAAGCTTTGGTAGATCGTAGCAGCTTGGCACTTATGGAGCAAGTACCTAAGTTCAAGTCTGGATAATTCGTTGTGTTTTAAAAAAAACACAGAAAGACAGGTACTCCAATAGAAAAATAAATATTCCAGTCTAAAGAATAATAGTAACTGTGGGTTCATTTAGGCATTGTTGGCAAGGGAGGTGTCCTTTCTATGTAATTGGTATCAGGACTTGTTGTTTAAAAAAAAAGCTGTATAGTTACCAGTCCTTCATAAAGCGATATAATGCTCAGATACTTAGAGGGGTATTCAATATGAAACGTAAACTTCGCTGTCGAAGTTTACGCTGCATATCGGAGATTTTCCTGGGATAAAGTATCGGGTGCATATTCAATATGAAAACTACGAAAACGGGACCCGGCGAAGTAGGATCATCGAAAAAAAATGAAATTTACCTGGAATAAATTGTAGGACCCCTCTAAAGCTTTAAAAACATGGGGGATCACTATGGATACCCCCGTTTTAACCTGTAAACGAAAGTCGGGGATTTAAAAAGCTGCGGCAGGTGTTTTTTTCCCGACATTGAAGAAGTGATGCAGAAGAGCACAGGTTATTTTTTTCATTTTTTAAGTGGTCCCATCAAATTTGGGGTACATGAAAATGGGTACTAGCATATTTTTATGTCCCTAAAGTAATTTTTTTTAAATTCTGCAACTATGCACCTGCCGCTAATAGCCTATTCTAGAATACACCTGCCGCATACTTACAGAATAGCCCTGAACCTATTTCCATATTTTTAAACAATAGGGAAAAACCAAAACCTGCGATAATGACGTAATCGGTGCAAAAACTGAGTTTTCGCTCCATATTGAATACCCCTATTAGCGTACTGTGCCGGCACCAATACGAGCAACAAACATCGTGACAGGGATTCTTGATGAGAAGCCAACTTTACTCTTCCGCTGCGGCCATTTTCCCATCGTTTTGCGCATGCGCTGAGGAAATTGCCGGGAAAATGGCGGCAGCGCCATTTTCCTGGCCATCTGCATGCGCAGTAGACTCTGGGCACACTCTAGTTCCCAGAGTCTACTGATTCTGCGGTGGCCGGCCAGCCAGCTGCCGGGGTGAGAGGAGGGGATGCACATGGGCCCCCTCCTCTCTAAAGACCCCCCTGGCCAAATTGTGATGACTAAGATGACTAGGTCAGAGCATCTCCAAAATGTCAGGACTTGTAGTGGTTGCCCAAGCAAGGTCATGAGTGTCCCTGCTGACCCCTTGTCCACCACCCAAAATGCCTACAAAGGTCACATGGGTGTCAGAACTGAGCCATGGACCAATGGAAGAAGGTGGCCTGGTCTGATAAATCATGTTTACTTTTACATCATGTGCTAGGCCAGGTGCATATGGGTCTTTCATCTGGGCAAGAGATGGCACCAGGATGCACTATGAGAAGGCAGCAAGCCAACAGAGGCAGTGTAATGGTCTGCACAATGTATTGCTGGCAGTCATGTGGATGTTACTTTGACATGTATCACCTACCTAAGCATTGTTGCAGACCAAGTACACCCCTACATGGCAAAGGTGTTCCCTGATGGCTGTGGCCGCTATCAGCAGGATAATGTGCCCTGTTACACTGCAAAACTTGTTCAGGAATGGTTTGAGGAGCATGACAGAGAGTTCAAAGGTGTTGACTTGGCCTCCAAATTCCCCAGATCTTAATCCGATCGAGTATCTGTGATGAAATGGAAAAACAAGTCAGGGCTATAGTGGTCCTACCTTGCAATTTACAGAATCTGCTGGTAAGGTCTTGGTGCCAGATACCACAAAATACCTTCAGAGGTCTTGTGGAGTCAATGCCTTGATGGGTCATAGCTGTTTTGATGTCACAAGGGGGACACAATATTAGACAGTTGGTTTTAATGTTATGGCTCATCGGTGTATATACTGAATGTTATTGTAATCTTTATATAGGTTATTGGTTTTCTCTGTTTATATGAAGCTCTGTAGGATGTAATAAATATGGTTTATTGGTGTCAGTTTTACATCTAAAACCACATAGATTAAACAGAAATGTACCCCTATTTTCTAACACGTGTCCTGTGAAGCTAAATCTGAGAGCTTAATGAATGTCATTCATATATACAACTTGACTCTGCACAAGATTAAATAGAACATAATTTTTATAATAGATCCCAACATATTAGCTGTTTTGACACAATACATATAGTACAGCTCTTGGTTGGTGGTGCTCCCAAATTTTCAGTATCTAAACTTTTTATTTTTTTATTCTTCCCAGGAAGCAAGGAGAAGACAAAAAACGGCTTTTTGGGGAACACTTAAACATAGTAATTCAAACAATATGATGAGTATATTAAAATACACATTTTATGGGATACTACCCCATTAAAATATTCCTAACGTGTTCAAAATGGGGGTATATAAAAAAAAATTAAATAAAATATATCATTAAAGTATTAACTATCGAGGGTTATGCGAAATATCAATTAATATCAAATAGACTCCCTTCTGATACCCAAAATAGTCCGAGTTATATGTATTCAAATAGGCTATTTGCAGTAGGTGTGCGGCAACAAGAATAAGGGTTAGACTGAACATTCATAAAAACAATAGATAGACGGCGCTAATTTAACACAGCAGATAGACAGTATGCGCTAAAAATGTATTAATATTTATTGATAAGCACATATAATATGTGAATAATCCCTAAATAGGATCAGTCCTAAAAAACATATATCAAACATATATTAGACATGTATAGTACACAAATAAACAGAGAAATAATTTATAAATATAAATGTAAATATAGCAGCCGGTAGGTAATGATCTCCAATCCCCTGTAATACAGGGTACCAAAGTCCCTTTGCAGATCAGATGATAAACTGTGCACAGTGTAGACTCCACATCCAGTGGTAAAGATAATGTTCCCAGTAATTGTAACACTGTGTAACAAACAGGCCACAGACTGATATTTATAGCAACATTGATATCAAAGCACAGTACAAGTGCGCTAGACTTCAAAGTGGAGTATATGCTGATGGTCGAGCAGTGCTTGATCTGTAATAGGTGTAAACATAGGGGCTCAACAGTACTCACTATCCTCCAATAAACAGGCCACTCCGGTAGTGATGAATATTGAGCAGCCTCCGTGACCACCACCTGTGTCCTAAGCAACGGAACGAATGTCCGACAGGGTCTCCCTCTCTCTGAACCGCTCCGGCGGTCAGTAGTGTGCGGCGTCCGTAGCCGTGGCGGCTTCCTTAAGCGGTGAATGGAGCAGGGACTCACCCCTCCTGGGTACTGATCCCGTGATGCAGATCACCTGTATTGCTCACATGTAACTCGGCAAGCCGCTATGGATCAGCCAGCGTGTGAGCCGCTGGAGGGGGAAGGAAGGACAGGCAGAGATCTCACACTGCAGCGTGCAGTAGAGTATGGAGTCACACCACCGGATAACACAACCGTGTCCTCAACGCGTTTCTCCGCACCTGGCGGCTTTCTCAAGAGGCGGATGTATTCAGAGGGTCAGTCATGGCCCAACCTTATAGTGCTGTCAATCATAAATTTCAGGTGCATTAGAGTAATCAATTAATTAAGACAAACACCACTTCTCCCTTCGTATCTAGTAATATCACCCATAGGGAAAAAAAAGAGCAGATATTTACGCAGGCTTAATTAATCATATTTAGCCGCACCTAATACAATACAATTCATAATAATAATAATTTATAAATACACTACAGTAAATAAAAAATTATATTGTAATAACCACTGTATAAATAATTAAAATAAAAAGCATATAATGAATAATAAATAATAAAAATACAATACAATACAAAAATAATCAGTAATATAAACAAACAAGAACTTGACGTATTCAACTATCTAAATATTTAATAAAAATAGGAAGCAGAGAAGCACCATCACTAAAGAACCAGAATAGGAAGACTCAATTACACTATATACTAAAAAAGAGTTTCATGAGAACAAGACAAGAGAAATTGCAAAAAGAGCTTCTCACAGATTACTAAATAAATTCAAGATCAATTGTTTCATTTAGCCCTTTAATGATTGAAGTTTCAATATCCAAGAAGCTTCTTGTCGACACAAAATTCTAAATCTGTCGACACCCCGATTCGTAATCGGTATATATTCTAACCCAACTAATCTCAAACCAGAAGGATCACTATCATGCATTTCCAAGAAATGCCTTGGGACACTATGGTTCGTACACTTGTTTACAATATTCCTCTTGTGCTCCATAAATCTACACTTTAATTTTCTCATAGTACGCCCTACATAATAGGTATTACAAGTAATAAATGTATCTATTTTGAATTCTTTCTTGGATTGACTAGAAAATACAGTCTTGGTTTTGTTAGCTACATGTGAACATGCATTTATTACAATTACACCTATAAAAACCGCAAATGTTCAGACCTGTGATAGTACTCTGTCTAGCTAAGGATTTTGTATCCCGGGAATTATAAAAGCTGGGGGCCAGTATGTTCCTTAAGTTATTCGCCTTCCTAAACACAACCACCGGCTTCTCCTCCAGACACTGAGCCAAAACCGGATCTGTGAATAATAGCTTGTGATTCCTCTTCATTATGCTAGTGATTTTATTAGCTGAGATGTTATACTTAGAGATAAAAGTAGGATTAGGCCCAAACTCCCCCCTTGGTTTAAGCATGGAGTTAGATCTGGGAGCAGTGACAGCATCCGTCATAATATCACTGCTAATCCCAGACTTACCTAAGTTACCATGCTCAATAATGGTACTATCAATAGATGGCTGTATAGCATCTATGTCATCACCTTCTGTCTTAGATTGTCTACCTTTCAGAATGTTACATCTATCTAGTGCCTCAGAGTATTCCAACGCTTCATGAAGCACCTCCGGGGGATAACCTTTATTTTTGAATTCCTGAATCAATTCAATGGCCTGAGTTTTAAAATCTCTCTCCAGGGTACATTGTAGCTGGCTTTTGGGAATATTTTCAAGCCATTTTTTCTTATGATTACTAGAAAAAGGAATATAATTACATACATCGACAGGCTTTTTATAAGAGGAAACACTCAGGGACTCATGTATCACCTCCACCGTGATATCTAAAAAATTAATACAAAGTAAATCATGAGTGCACGTGAAAAATAAACCAAAAGAATTAGTGTTAAGATAATCAACAAAGTTAGTAACTCAATCCACATCCCCATCCCAAATGAAAAACAGGTCGTCGATATAGCGACAGTAGTGAATGAGATTCGCACCATATGGGCCGTCCCATATAAGTTGTTGCTCTAGACGGCCCACATAAAGATTTGCAAAACTCGGTGCGAATCGACTTCCCATCGCTGTACCGAGGACCTGTTTATAGTGCACGTGATCAAACAAAAAATAATTGTGAGATAAAATAAATGCAATAGAGGATAAAATAAACTCCCGCTGTCTGCCAGAGATCCCACTATCACGAGAAAGAAACATCTACACAGTTTCAATACCTGTGTCATGTGGAATGTTACTATAAAGGGCCTGAACGTCACACGTCACTAACCGGTACGTGGGCTTCCATTCTAAGCCCTCAATCTGAGTAATAGACTGAACATTCATAATTTATCACCTATGCTCTACCTAAAAAGGGAAATTCCACGCACAGTACCTCCTTCAATAATTCTATTTGGTGTTCGTCCACTATATCTCATGTACATTCATCCATGAAAAAAGGGAAGTGGATTTAATATCAATCAATATGAAAAAAGACGGAATTAAGCAATAAGCATCAAGTGATGTCACTCCTCTTAGGTACCGTGATTCCGATACATTAATGTGCAAAACATATATAAATATAGGACGGAGAGTATTCTACACTCTTGGTATGACAAATGTCTACACTCCTAGAAATGAAAAACCAGATACAAACGGCTTGGATACAATATTGATACAATAGTGACAACAGTGTCAAGTTCTAACACTTCTCTCCTTCCACGTCAGGCACATAATAAGGGAGTGGTGAAAACTGTCACATAGTATATTGATAAATACACCACGGATTTATACTAAATGGTTTTATACACAGTTTGTTACAAATTACAAATCTTTGTCTCCTAATACAGATTATACTGCTTGTTGATACTGCCTAAAAACAGTACGCTATTTTGATAATAAGAATAAGTCTCAGCTTCCTGTTTATCCTTATTTTAGACATAATTAATAAGTGAAAATGTGACTGCCTTCACTAAAAGAAGAAAAAAATATTCCTCACCACTACAGCAACCTCCGGCAGGTCTCCAACCGCCGGAGGTACGGACTGCCACGTGGTTCCTGCTTCTGGCTCATTGATAATTGGCCCTGTGAATGATATTTGAAATTACCTGTTTTCTACCATATTCAATATAAAATAATTTTACTTACACATAAAGCTATTAACCAAACTACACCAACATTCATCTCTTCACTTATATCAAAATATCTCTCAACCCAACTATCTGCTCTGCACAAGATCTGCATCTCTCATCCATGTGTATTGCTGCTATTCACGGTTACAGGTCTTTTTTTGGGCTGCACTCTGTGTAATGCCCTCCCATGCACAAAAAGTCTTTACTCTAGTCTCCAAACCTTCAAGCGTTCCCTGAAAACTCTTCAGACAAACTTTTTAAATTCCAGAACCATCCACATAACCTCCATAAGCTATGCTACCCAATTACATCCCCACTGTACAGCCCACACATACTGTAACTTTACATATTTTCTTTTTTTTCACTTTCACATTCTCCTGACCATTGGTCAACATTCCTGTGTGACTATATTACAGAGCCCTCTGCAGTCTGGTTGGACCATTATGCAGTAGGTAGCACCTATCCTAGTGTGTCAGTCTCTAATTCCCTATAGAATGTAAGCCTGCGAACAGGGCCCTCCTACCTCTATGTATGTCTGTTATTACCCAGTTTGTTTCCAATTGTAAAGGGCAACGGATTATGCTACTCATTAATAACTGTTAATAATAATAAATGACTAAGTTATTAACCACTTGGCATTGTCAGTGAGTGTATTCTTATACAATAATGGATTAGATAGTCTGGTTGTTTTTGGTATATGATTAAATACTTTGATAGTGCAGTTGAGGTTAGATGATTAGGTCCAGCAAATAGAGGTTTATTTGTCCTTCACAGATGTTTAATATCTAGCATTTCATAAACTGGCCTATATATCTCCATATCTGTCTCTTCCTTTTAGGGAATGGAATGTATCTTCAGAGGGGATAATTTCAGTATGCCGACACTCAGGATCCTGGCGCTGTCAATACCGGCACCGGAATCCTGACACCTGTCAGAATCCTGGCGCCAGCATCCCGAAGGTAAGTAACAGGGTTAGGGTTAGGCAGTAGGGGAGGTATAGGGTTAGGCACTAAGGGGGGAGAGTTAGGTTTAGGGTGTGGGGAGAGAGTGGTTAGGTTTAGGCACCGGCAAGGGAGGGTTAAGGTTAGGGAGAGGGTTAAGATATCGACCAACAAGTGTCGGTATCCTAACCCTGTCAGGATGTCATCGTCGGGATTTTGATTACGAGCGTCGGCATCCAGTACCCATCCCCTTCAGAGGACTTTTATCCAATATTTAGTGTTTTAACTAATAATTAGTATTAGCTTGAATACACAGGGCTGATCCTGAGGCCGCCATAGTGTCTTTAGCTCTAGTCACGTCTGCGATGCTAGTTAAAGCCCCTCCTTTGGTGTACAAGCGTCCAAATGCAGATGAGCTGGGACGCGCACTTTGTGAGTGGCTTCAGCCATTGGATGCACCATTCAGATTTGCACCAGCCCTATGTTAGGTCAGAGTACGGAGCACGGGATTAAGTGTCTGGTTTCAAAACCTGCGACTCGCCCGCGCCACTCTTGTAACACACCAATCAGATGGAAGATCTTGTGCATGTTTAGCCCACCTCTTATTCACCGCCCTGTACATTCCATAGTCAGTGGGGCTCAATCGGTCCTGTGAACCTGTAGGCAGACACAGTGGCATGCATGCACCATGTGACTTCGCAAGAAATCGATCATTTACACGAACATCACCATTGCATGTGACTCAGAATCATTCGTATATAGCCTCTGCCTAAATGCAAAGTCTGGATTAAGTCATCAATCACACATGCTGCTTATTTAGCTAAATTCTTGCCATTCATACATTCAGTGATTATCAATAATCACATTTAAATGTTACTCTTATTCGGCCTTATACTTGAGTGTCCGTGATCCCTGTAAGTATCCCTGATGTTTGCACTCTTGATATTTTGGTCCACCTTGGTTGTACCACACAGCTTCAGTACTGCAGTCGCACAAGTCCCCAAGTTCTGATGCAGTGAGGGCAGAGCCGAATATAATACACTGAATAGTTACTCTCTCTGTCCATTGTACCATACACCTCTCTTCTGCCACTGCCCATGGTAATTAAAGAGCCACACAAGTTGTTCTCCCAGTCTAACATGGAACAAAGGTCTCCCATACCTTTTGTACCCATAGATGTCATAACCAAGTTTCTGCTGACTGATTGACCAGTTAATTAAATCAGGATCCATCCTAGGACTGCCCAGGTACAAATAATTGTGTGTAATGACCCCTGCATAATAACTACATAAATATGGTATGTTCACATTAATCTATGTAAGCTGTAATATGAGTGTAAATACAGCATGGTGGTGATGTGGGATTGGTTAGATACCTAATTTCTCCAAAACCATGTGTCATAGGGATTTCCAATTTGCACCTAACCTGCGTAAAGACTTTAGAAAGATATTTGTCTATGATTTTGGAAGCTCCTAGTTTTTATAGAAATATTAATTTTACATCAAAACAGATAACATATGGTTTTATCTTTGGTCTCTGGAGTCTCAAGGAACCTTTTGGTAAACTGCTGTTTGTTTATCCCTGCATAGACCTGTTGTGTTCAGTACCAGCTTCACAGGTCCAAGTACTCAACATGTGGCCATAGACAATAGGTTTACAAATCTCTTCTACCTGGGGCACCTAATCTGCCCAACTAATTACTGTTTCCTGCTTCAAGAATATCGCAATGGATGTGCATCCATATGAAATTACACAGGATCACCTCGGGTTGTCATAAGGATAAATTAAACTTCCTATTTTTATGTGTGGACCGAATTATAAAAGTACATCAAAAGAACATAACAATAGGATTCAGATTACCTGCCCCTGTGTGATGCAGATTTACTTAACATCAAAAGAAAAACATTGCAATATGTCTTGATATACCTATATCTCTACAGACAATTAAGGGTAAACAACCATTAAAGCAGGAACACATACTGTATATTCAGAGTGTAACTTCCTTATCGGACACATGTTTTCCCAGTAGTTTATTCGTAGGAAAGTTTCTAGCCCTGGGTGTTGGAAAATAATTCTGACAATCTACCCACCAGAGCCCACCACTACCCTTGAACCTTCCCTTAACAAAGATGTCCAGTACTACCTCACAACGATCTATCTAGGTTCTGTTATGAGCCACCACATTTCTTGCAGTGGCTCACACTCCTCACTGGATTCCGGCTGTTGCTAGGCAACCGGGATGTTGGATAGCCACATCACTCCAACCGCGCTGCATGCATGCCAGGATGCTTTCTTTGCTGCTTCCACCACGCAGCTGCAGCAAATTCTCTCTAATTAGGGTCTGTTCTATGCAGTCATGCTCATTGGTCAGTCACCAGGGTAAAAGGCAGTGAGGACTCACTGCTGGTTATAGCATCCTTGCCCTGCAAGTAGCTAACCTGCCCTGCCATACTCCTGTTAATGACCTTTGTATGCTACATTCCTGGTTCCAGTATGCCCTGTGTCACTAAGATCCTGCAGGACCCTTGTTTCTTTATTTGTATTTTTCGGTATGCTGGATTTCTGGCCGTGCCCTGCTAGTAACGCCTCCGTTACCATTACTGCTAGCCGTCCTTTTGCAGCACCTGATATTTCCACTCAGACTACACACTGCCCCTGATCTCAATTCCTGGTTCCCAGCATAAGCCATCTGCCTTAGATATCCTGCTGTCTGTTACCACTTCAACCTCACTCTTCGTAGCCACCTGGTTTCCCACATAAGCTCCTACTATCAGGAGTTAAAATCCTGGTGGCATCCCAGTACCATTGAGAGTGTATATCTCTATGGAAACAAGGGCTGTTATAGGTGAAGACCTCTCCGTTTGATTCTAGGAGTTTACACGGTTTCTGAGTGAGCCCTAACAGGTTCAGGTTTAGGCTATAAATGCATTTTATAGTATAGAACAAAAACTGTAAAAAAAAGGGGAACTAAGTCATATAACTAAAGTCAAGCCACCCTGGCACCCCTATTTTCCCACTAGGTACAAGCTCACTAGATTTTAACCCATTCACTGAAGTGTGCTCCATACCTGCCCTGTCAATAAATGAGCTTACCACCCTGAGTTATTCTTCTGCACCTGTACACTGATATTGTTACTGAATAAATTACCTTGTGTAAATACAGTTAGTACAGGATAAACCGCACCAGAGCGTCCAGATATGGAGGAAGGACCAAAGTGGCCATTATTTCCTGTGCTGCTCACTCTCCCAGTCTCCAGTCCAATGGGGTCCTGGGATTCCATGGAGAGAATGGAGGTGGTCACCTTGGGATGTGATAAGTAGAGATCTGAATAGAGTCCTGGGGGCTAGATTTACTAAAACTTCTAAAACAGACAAGGGTGGTGTTGCCCCTAGAAACCAATCAGATTCTGCCTAGCATTTTCTAGAATGCAATAAAGACATGATAGCTAGAATCTGATTGGTTGACATAAGGAACACCTCCACTTTTAATTGTTAGAAACTTAAATCTACCTTCTTCTAGGCAGCACAGACGGTGTAATGGTTAGCATTACTGCTTCACAGCACTGAGGTCATGGGTTCAATTCCCACCATGGCCCTAACTGTGCGGAGTGTGTATATTCTACCTGTGCTTGCGTGGGTTTCCTCCGGGTGCTCCGGTTTCCTCCCACAGTCCAAAAATATACTTGTAGCTTAATTGGCTCCCAACACAAATTAACCCTAGTGTGTGTGTGTACATGTGGTAGGGAATATAGATTGTAAGCTCCACTGGGGCAGGGACTGATGTGAATGGTCAAATATTCTCTGTAAAGCGCTGCGGAATATGTGTGTGCTATATAAATAACTGGTAAATAAATAACTTCTTGATCTTGAGAGGGTGTGAGGACTCCTCTGCGAGCAAGTAGTGACTGCGGACTGTTAATCTCATTAGGCTGGACTATTTGTGGTCTGATTCTGGACCAGGTGATCTCGCCGGTAAGAGCACATGCAGGCACCTGAGCTGAGACAGCTGGAAGATTCTGTGACGTGTTGCGTGGCAGGAGAGAAGCCGGACCCTACAGTTTACAATTATCAAAATGCTCCATAACATCCTACAGGGACCAATATCTATCTCCAGGATAAGGGTCATCAATACCAGGTATTGTCTATACGTTTCCTCAGTGTTGCAGTGAACTATGGTTGTCTAGTGGAGTTGGGTACGGGATCACTGGTGCTCAGAATCACGATGCCGGAATCCTGAATGGTTAAAAATAGTAACGCTTGTAGGTAAGTAGGTCTAACCCTACTTCTAACCCTCCCACCCCCACAGCCAAAACCTTCCCCCTCCCACAGCCTAAACCTAACCCTCCCAGCCACTGGGTCCCGGTATAGTGCTCTCCTCTGAGTAATATGACCACAGCTAGAAAGAGATGACTCATGACATTTGTTGAACGCTACAAAGTCCGTGATGTCATCATGGATTATTAAAATGGTTGAGACCATGTGTCTGGAAGATTGGGGGGTAGATCTACTAAAGTTTCTAAAACTGAAAACTAGCTATAATTTCTCTATGGCGTCCTAGAAAATGATAGAATCTGGTTGCTACGGGCAACACCATCACTTTTCAGTTGTATAAGCTCTAGTAAATCTACCCCAAAGCATTAACGGGCACAAGTTGGATGGAATCCCAGGGCACAACACAATGTAAGAACCTGTTAGCAGCCACTAAAAGATGTAGTAAAATAAATGTAACATATATTACCAACTAAAAGTGCAAATACCGCCCCCCTCCCCCCCTATCATCTACTTTTTACATTTTCTTCAATCATTAGAAAAAAACAAGAAGTCAGCTTGGTTGGTAAATTTAGATTTTATTACTAAATAAAACTGAATCTAAAACATTTTTCATTATGCACCATGAAAAGTACAATACACAATATACAAATTATTATATAAAACATACGCTAGCAGTGGACTTTAAATTTAAATTATATAGAAATAGCAGCAAACGGAAGGCTAAAATTATTTCCATGTTGAAGGTGTTACATACGAGTATATTCGAAGATTCAATTAAAGCCAAACCAAGACAGAGCAGGCAGCAATTTTCGGGCCATTCTTTACTATATAGCCAATGGATACCTGAAGAAGCTCAGTGATGTCACTGGCTCCTAGTGAATGGATAGGCTGCGCTTTCAGTGATGTCACTGGCTTCTAGTGACTGGATAGGCTGCACTCTCAGTGATGTCACTGGCTCCTAGTGAATAAATAGGCTGCATACTCAGTGATGTCACTGCCTCCTAGTGACTGGATAGGCTACATTCTCAGTGATGTCAATGGCTCCTAGTGAATGGATAGGCTGCACTCTCAGTGATGTCACTGGCTCCTAGTGAATAGGCTGTATACACAGTGATGTCACTACCTCCTAGTGAATGGATAGGCTGCACTCTCAGTGATGTCAATGGCTCCTAGTGAATGGATAGGCTGCAGTCTCAGTGATGTCACTGGATCCTAGTGAATGGATAGGCTGCACTCTCAGTGATGTCACTGTCTCCTAGTGAATGGATAGGCTGCACTCTCAGTGATGTCAATGGCTCCTAGTGAATGGATAGGCTACATTCTCAGTGATGTCACTGCCTCCTAGTTAATGGATAGGCTGCACTCTGAGTGATGTCACTGGCTCCTAGTTAATGGATAGGCTGCACTCTCAGTGATGTCACTGGCTCCTAGTGAATGGATAGGCTGCACTCTCAGTGATGTCACTGGCTCCTAGTGAATGGATAGGATGCACTCTCAGTGATGTCACTGGCTCCTAGTGAATGGATAGGCTACATTCTCAGTGATGTTACAGGCTACTAATAATTGAATAGAATGTATTCTCAGGGGTGTTTCAGGCACAAAATGGCGGTCTCTACTGTGTGCTAAACTATAATTCTCATAAGAACCATCCTATATTTAGTTTCTTTTAATTTAGAAAGCAACAACACATTACACAGTGCTGTACATTGAGGAGATTGTGATATAATTAACATATAATGACATGAAAAAGATAGTAAAAATGACATAGCCTACTTGAGCTTAAAATATTTCATACATAAGGTTTTCTGAATAGCAATTGTGGATGTTGGTGTGAATACATTTTCATGGACACAACCACCGTGCTAGTAGCTGGCTCCAAGCACTTGTTGGATACAGTAACTGTGCTACTTCCTGGCTCTGGGCAGTTGGTTGGTATAATTACTGTGGTGGTTCCTGGCAGTTGGTGGAGTTACTGTGCTAGTTCCTGTTTCCAGGCACTTGTTGGATACAGTTACTGTGCTACTTCCTGACTCTAGGCAGTTGTTAGATAGTTACTGTGCTAGTTCCTGGCAGTTGGTGGACACAGTTACTGTGCTAGTTCCTGGCAGTTGGTGGATACAGTTACTGTGCTAGTTCCTGTTTCTAAGCACTTGTTGGATACAGTTACTGTGCTACTTCCTGACTCTAGGCAGTTGTTAGATAGTTACTGTGCTAGTTCCTAGCAGTTGGTGGATACAGTTACTGTGCTAGTTCCTGGCAGTTGGTGGATACAGTTACTGTGCTAGTTCCTGGCAGTTGGTGGATACAGTTACTGTGCTAGTTCCTGTTTCTAAGCACTTGTTGGATACAGTTACTGTGCTACTTCCTGACTCTAGGCAATTGTTAGATACAGTTACTGTGCTAGTTCCTGGCTATGGGCAGTTGGTAGATACAGACACTGTGCTAGTTCCTGGCTCCGGGCAGTTATTTAATAAAGTTAGAATTGTCCACTTGGCCGTGTATGATGTCTGTTTTTGCCATTTTTTGTGTACTCTGCCAAGAAGTCTCCATCTAGGATGAATCTCTGTTCCTGTCCCTCCATATTGTTCAAATAGGGGATCCTCACAGGCAACCCTCACTACTGTCTGAGCCCTGGTTATTGCCCCAGCACATACAAAGGAGTAACAACCACACTCCGTGTAAATGCACATGGAGAAAGAAGCAAAAATTGTGTCCTGCCTATTATATTATTATGTTACTGTCAATTTACTGGCCATCACTCCCCCTTTATCATACATCATGAGTGAGGTGGTACCAGGACTGTATTTACTATGTGTCACATTTGTTGTGCTCGAGTGGTTTCATTTCTTGGGTATTTATATTGCTATAAATGTACTTTTCGGTATTAATTGGGCCTGGAACATACAAAATGTCCCACTTTTAAACTACAAGGTCTGACCTTCACCAGATCTAGGCATATGCTTATGGGTCAACCTCTATAATATATATATGTCACTGCTACTCATCCTCTGCTATAGAAGAGTTTGTACACCCAATACCTCCCTTTGTGATGCCCTTTTTCACTACTATGTTGGATATCATTATCCACAGCAACATACAAACACAACCTTATTGCATTACACTTTCCAAACTCATTCACCATTTGTACCGATCTCCACTACACTCAACGGTTACCCCCTGTGGCCGGAGGCAGGCCACACGGTGTTAAGGCTGCCACAGCACTGAAGGGGTTAACCCCCGTGCTGTGCCGCCATTGTTAAAAGGACAAAAAGGCGCCAGGCGCCCATTGTAAATGTATACTCTGCGCTCTGTTTTTAATGTTTTATATGCAGCGGCCTGGACTTGCTGCACTGGGGGAGTGTAGGTAGAGTGTGTCATGGCCGCTGCGGGACAGGGAGAGCCAGCTCCCACTGCGACCAGCGCTGAAACAGTTACGGTCCCAGTGAGGACACAGTTTAAAAGCACACTGTACATGGTTTATGATAAACTGTATTAAAATATATATATATATATGTATTGCTGTAATGCACTGCAGCTGATCTGCAATGCATTAGTGCATGAAGCAGAGTATATGTAATAGGCTATGCACTATATGGTAAATGTATATTTTGTAGAGAAAATGCACTTATTGAATATATACCTGTATATGACATGACCAGCCTCTGTGTCTGCAGAAACTAGCAGGAGGTCTGATGAATAGGGTGACTGGAAGTTCTCTGTGAGAAGGTGTGAATGGTGTCATATAGCCAAACCCTTCATGTACAGAACTTCCTTTGAAAAGACAATTTGTTGTTAAGAACCTTTTGGATGTCACTGAATGTGTTAAGGTTGGAAATGCCAAACTGATTGATGAATGTCATTTACTATTTCCTGGGAAATGTTATATCAACATTTTAGGAGACAGTATAATGTATGATAAATCAGTTTGTGTTGGTGGATTAGGAAGGAGGATATTGAGAGACTCCTTTGAAATGTAATATGTTGTTAATTTATGTTTTCTGAGCTAGAATGATTGGCTAGAAGGAGCACAGGGTGGATTTGCCCCCCTGTGATGTTGTGTGTAAGAATGACATAAAAAGAGGGACTGTGAGCCCTGTATGGTGTACAACCCTGTAACTTCTGTGTGGAGGAGACCTGCTGTATGATTCCTGTAACATCTTGTATGCTGATATTCCCCTTCAATCTGAAGGGAGGGTCTTTTTTAAGACTTTGAGCAATAAACACCTTGCCTGACTTCAATTGTGCCTCAATCCTGCGACCAACAGAATTGCGCAAACCGCTATTCCGTTCTCCTGCTGTTCTGGGTAAGAGCTCCGTGTCTCCAAGTTCAAGCCCTCCGCCAAGCTACCGTGCAGACCTGGTCCATTGCGAGGGATCAGGAGGAATCAGCCGACACCAAACAGGAGGTGTGTCCGCAGTTAATCAAACGCATACGCAGCAGAAGCGGTACCAGGTTCCGAGGTAGGAGCCTGACTGTAACAATAAAGCGGTTCCAAACGCCGATGGTAGTTTGGTGGTGGCAGCATCGTTAAACGCCCACGGCGCTGTGGGCGGAGTCAGTGACAAGCGGTCACTGATGGTGAGTGGGAGTCCAAAAGCGCTAACCCGTGACCAGGGCCAGCCTAGGCGAAAGGCGTCCGGTCACATCTGGTGGCATAGCGGTGGGATAATCCCAGGCGGCTTTTCGGTCACCCGATGAGAGAAGCCGAGTTACTCAGGAGAGGAGTAACTGCAGTTCAGGAGAACGCGCAGGATGGCTGATTACAGCGGAACGTCAAAAAATGATCTTGAAATGGTGTGCCAGGAAAAGAACCTTCAACTCCCTTACAACGCAACCGTAAGCAACATGAAGGAGGCACTCAGGCTCTGGGAGGAGTCGAACCAGATGGAGTTGCATCAGACGGAGGTGGAAAGTGCGGCCAGCGTAACAATGGACGCCCTTCAGAACGTGGTGAGAGCAACAAGTCCCGCCCCCTCTCACAGCAGTTATGTTTCTCAGCATTCCCCAGCATGGCAGGGATCCCAACGAATGGATACCCTAGCGGAGCGGCTAGCGGAATTGGGAGAAAAGGCAACGGAACAAGAACGTATGCTAATCATTCGGATGTGGCATGACGAGCGGGCACCACGGTCCGTGGTACCCCAAGCACCGTTGCAGACTGCTGTACCCAGATCAGGACGTATACAGTTTGCCAAGTTTGCAGACAGCGATGGGGACATTGATGGACATTTGCAAGTATTTGAAAGGACTTGTAAACTACACGATTTACCCAAGCAGGAGTGGGTGAGACACCTGGTGCCCACACTGCACGGAGAGGCCCTGGAGGCCTATCGAGGAGTGGCCACCGAGGACTGCGGTGACTATGACGAAGTCGTAAGGGCCCTCCTACAGCGATACTTTGTCACTCCTGAGTCCTGCAGGAAAAAGTTCCAGGACTTGCCCAAGAACCCTACCAGCACCCATGAGCAGTTCGCCACCCAGCTGAGGCAGTATGTGGTGAAGTGGGTGAAGGGATCTGGTGCCACTACCTGGGACGCACTGATTGATCTGCTATGCCAAGAGCAGTTCTACTGCAGGTGCGCCCCAGAGGTGAAGGAGTGGGTGCTAGACCGGGAGCCACCCAGCTTGAAGATGGCGGCCCAGTTAGCGGACAAGTATGTGGCAATTCGGCCACAAGGGCAGAAGCGCCCGACTAGCAGCAGACCCCAATGGACTGTACAACCAGGGGAACACCCCTCTTCTACTCATCACCCCCCAAAGCGGGCATCCTCCAACCCGGGTGCTCTTGGCCAGCAATCGCCCCGCCCTGTCCCTGCAAATCATCAGAGACCACCGGGGCTCCGACTGGTCAAGAAGTGTTATGACTGTGGGAAAATCGGACATCTGAGGATGAACTGTCCCACACCCCAAGCACCCCAGACTCGTGCCCCAAATCCGAGTGCTGGAGCCCGGCTTGCTTGCCTGACCCGGGGAGGTGAGCCCAAAGAGACTGTTCCTACTCCAGACAGTCCAATGGAGTGTGGGGAGAATCAGGTGAACTCTACGGAGTCACCTGCATAGCCAAGGGGCCACCCCAAAATATGTGGCAGCACCTGCAGACGGTCCAAGTGGGGCACCTGCAGGGACAAGGATTAAGAGACTCTGTGGCCTCAATCACTGTTGTGAGCTCCCAACTTATTGATACTGCTGCAGTACTGCCAGGTCACACTGCCAAAGTGACCGTGGCAAGCGGAATGGAGCGTGAGGTACCTGTGGCGAGAGTCTACCTGGACTGGGGAGCTGGCCCAGAGTTGAGGGATGTTGCTGTCATGGATGGCCTTCCAACTGATGTGGTCCTGAGGGAATGACCTTGGTGGTGGAATCGTTACCACGTTTGCTGACGCCCTCGCCCGGAGTCCAGTTTCCAGATCACAGTCTACATCAACTGCACCAGAACAGCCCAGCCCAGAGGAAAAGACTACAGCGGCTAGACAACTGCCAGCGCAGCTTACCACAGCATCAACCAGCCAAGAGGAAAAGATCACAGCGGCTAGATCAGCACATCTACCCAGCATGCCTTTTGCCTCTGGTATGCCTACGTCCCCTAGCAACGCAGAGGATGTTGGTTCCGGCTCATTGGATCCTGTGAGGGTGCCCAGTGATGCTCCTGTCCCTAGTGGTTTGCCAACTCCGGCGGTGAGTATGAATGACCACACTGACTTCCCTTTGACTGACCTCAACCAAACTGACCCTAGCAATCCCAACCCATATCCCCCTGTAGACTGTCCCTACTTCCCCAGACAGGAGTTCAGGGAAGCTCAGCTTGCTGACCCATATCGGGAAGGCATATCGTTCCAAGCTGGCAGCGGCCTTTCAGGGATAGCGGCAGTGAGTGTGACCTGGCGGGGAGGGTTAAGGTACAGGGTAGCCAGGAAGGTAGAAGGGGATAGTCCAGTTAGGGAGCAAGGTCCCCTGCTTGTGCCAAGTAGATCAGGGAAGACATGCAGCCTACCCGTGGTGGATGTCACACGGAGCTCAGAGGCTGGTGATCTGTCCGCCATCACTGTTGAACAGGTAGCGGACAACGTGGTGAGAAAAGGCCTAGGTGACAGGGTAGGTTCCCCTAGTCATTGGTCATTGGAGGAGGATGATAGGGCAGGTCTGACAGGTAGTGCAGACAGATGCCAGATGGAGATGACAGAGGTGCAGTGCTCAGGGTATAGAGTGGGGGGAGACAGTGGTAGGCCCAGACCAGTGGGGGTGGAGGCAATCAGAAACTGTCCCCGGCCCACAACCCCAAGACAGGTACTGACCTCAGAAAGGAAAAGGCCCTATGGACGAGTTGTCCCTGACTGTAGTACTGTAGTGACACCCCTTACAGAGTTGACCAGGGACTTCCCAAGTCAGTGGACTGGATACCCGCTTGTGAGTTGGCATTCCAGTCATTGAAGGAGGCTCTGGTACCAGCTCCAGTCCAGATGGCGCAATTTCAGGACCAGGACATTGTGGTACGAACTAATGCGTCATTGCACGGACTGGGAGCAGTACGGAGCCAGGAGGAGCCATATGGGCAGGAGCACCCTTTGGCTTGTGTGAGCCATATACTGCTATGGTGGGAGGTGGGGTATGCCACAATTGGAAGACAGTGGTTGGCAATTGTTTGGGCATTGGACCCCCTTTGGCACTATGTGTGCGACCGGCCCCCCAAAAGGGAAACTGACAGACTGTTGTGGTGGAGCCTTGGACTTCAGTGTGACTATTTGGACATTGTGCACAGACTAGGAAAGGCCCACTGCAATATGGATGAACTGTCAAGGCCGGAGCCGAAGCCCCCCAGGTAGTTTCCCTGAACCCCCCAAGAGACTGCGGGACCAGGAGCCAAATCGTTGGGACATGGCCCTCTGGTAGCCCGCTTGAGGGGGAGGGGAGAAGTGTGCCAGGAGGCAGGCCACATGGGGTTAATGGCTGCCACAGCACTGAAGGGGTTAACCCCCGTGCTGTGCCGCCATTGTTAAAAGGACAAAAAGGTGCCAGGCGCCCATTGTAAATGTATACTCTGCGCTCTGTTTTTAATGTTTTATATGCAGCGGCCTGGACTTGCTGCACTGGGGGAGTGTAGGTAGAGTGTGTCATGGCCGCTGCGGGACAGGGAGAGCCAGCTCCCACTGCGACCAGCGCTGAAACAGTTACGGTCCCAGTGAGGATACAGTTTAAAAGCACACTGCACATGGTTTATGATAAACTGTATTAAAATATATATGTATTGCTGTAATGCACTGCAGCTGATCTGCAATGCATTAGTGCATGAAGCAGAGTATATGTAATAGGCTATGCACTATATGGTAAATGTATATTTTGTAGAGAAAATGCACTTATTGAATATATACCTGTATATGACATGACCAGCCTCTGTGTCTGCAGAAACTAGCAGGAGGTCTGATGAATAGGGTGACTGGAAGTTCTCTGTGTGAAGGTGTGAATGGTGTCATATAGCCAAACCCTTCATGTACAGAACTTCCTTTGAAAAGACAATTTGTTGTTAAGAACCTTTTGGATGTCACTGAATGTGTTAAGGTTGGAAATGCCAAACTGATTGATAAATGTAATTTACTATTTCCTGGGAAATGTTATATCAACATTTTAGGAGACAGTATAATGTATGATAAATCAGTTTGTGTTGGTGGATTAGGAAGGAGGATATTGAGAGACTCCTTTGAAATGTAATATGTTGTTAATTTATGTTTTCTGAGCTAGAATGATTGGCTAGAAGGAGCACAGGGTGGATTTGCCCCCCTGTGATGTTGTGTGTAAGAATGACATAAAAAGAGGGACTGTGAGCCCTGTATGGTGTACAACCCTGTAACTTCTGTGTGGAGGAGACTTGCTGTATGATTCCTGTAACATCTTGTATGCTGATATTCCCCTTCAATCTGAAGGGAGGGTCTTTTTTAAGACTTTGAGCAATAAACACCTTGCCTGACTTCAATTGTGCCTCAATCCTGCGACCAACAGAATTGCGCAAACCGCTATTCCATTCTCCTGCTGTTCTGGGTAAGAGCTCCGTGTCTCCAAGTTCAAGCCCTCTGCCAAGCTACCATGCAGACCTGGTCCATTGCGAGGGATCAGGAGGAATCAGCCGACACCAAACAGGAGGTGTGTCCGCAGTTAATCAAACGCATACGCAGCAGAAGCGGTACCAGGTTCCGAGGTAGGAGCCTGACTGTACCAATAAAGCGGTTCCAAACGCCGATGGTAGAGTTTGGTGGTGGCAGCATCGTTAAACGCCCACGGCGCAGTGGGCGGAGTCAGTGACAGGCGGTCACTGACGGTGAGTGGGAGTCCAAAAGCGCTAACCCGTGACCAGGGCCGGCCTAGGCGAAAGGCGTCCGGTCACACCCCCCAACTACTGTTCCCTACAGAACACATGGATCTAGGTCTTTCAATCCCTTCCCAAGCCTAGTAACCAGACTACAAGAGCTACCCCGGGTACATATGCCCCACGCTCTGGTTTGACGATTGCAAGTACTATGGATACCCCTTAGATACCTCCTTGTAGAACCCCATTACCCTCCGACACTTCATTTCACCTTCAGTCTACTCTAGTCTGTTTTGGCAAAAGGGTGCAGCAGGGTACCTTTTAGACCTGCAGCCACTCACACCTGGGTGCGTTTTGCTGATGATTAAAAATAAGATCTGATTTCCCTACAAACCATTTCCCATACTAGGCACAGGGAAATTGTCTCTCCCCTGGTTGATTACACCGATGTCTAACAAGACTTGATTTGTGCGTAAAACATTTTCCACACTCAGGACATGGAAACGGCTTCTCACCAGTGTGAGTTCTCTGATGTCTAACAAGATATGACTTCATTGTAAAATGTTTCCCACACTCAGAGCATGGAAATGGTTTCTCACCTGTGTGACTTATCTCATGCTTTACAAGAACCGATTTCCATGTGAAACGCTTCCCACACTGAGAGCAGGCAAATGGTTTCTCACCTGTGTGAATTTTTAGATGTTTAACAAGAGAAGCCCTCTCCGAAAACGAGCTCCCACACTCGGAGCAGGGAAACGGCTTCTCCCCTGTGTGACTTCTCTGATGTTTTACAAGATCCGGTTTCTCTCTAAAACGTTTCCCGCACTCAGAACATATACAGGGTCTCTCACCTGTGTGACTTCTCTGATGTCTAGTAAGATGTGATTTAATTGTAAAACGTTCCCCACACTCGGAGCAAGGAAACGGCTTCTCACCGGTGTGGAATCTCTGATGTCTAGCAAGATTTGATTTGTCTGTGAACAATTTCCCACACTCGGAGCATGGAAAGAGTTTTGCACCTGTGTGGCTTCTACGATGTATAAGAAGAAGTGATTTCCTTGTGAAACATTCTCCACACACAGAACAGGGAAAGGTCTTGTCACCTCTGTGAGCTGTACTGTGTGTTGCTACATCGGCGTTATCAGGGGAACATTCCTGATGATTAGAGGGACCAGATGATATATCTGCAATGTGAAGGACTGGATGTATATTATGAGTAATGGGGATGTCTCCTGGAGAATCCTGTGTGATGTCATCTTGTATTTCAAAACGCAAATCTCCCTCCAAGGTCTTCTTGCTTGTGCATCCATCTGCTGGAAATTAATGTATGGAAATAGACATTTTTTATTTATATATAACAAATACTATTACCGAGTTCAAGATGTTCAGTTGTTTCACTTTTATTAGCAAACTGCAAACAGTTATTACATTGATACATTTAGAAAACAAAAAAATAATAGTCTTGTGAAGAGATAAAATGTGGCTTCTAATATAACACAGTAACATGGTGTGAGGGGGAGGGCAGGAGTATAATAGGGGCTGATGGCTCCTGATGTATGAGATACACCAGAGAGTGTGGGGAGGAGACTGGTCAGATCTCTGGGCTGGTAACACACAGTGACATGATGTGAGGGGGAGAGCAGGAGTATAATAGGGGCTGGCGGCTCCTGATGTATGAGATACACCAGAGAGTGTGGGGAGGAGACTGGTCAGATCTCTGGGCTGGTAACACACAGTGACATGATGTGAGGGGGAGAGCAGGAGTATAATAGGGGCTGGCGGCTCCTGATGTATGAGATACACCAGAGAGTGTGGGGAGGAGACTGGTCAGATCTCTGGGCTGGTAACACACAGCGACATGATGTGAGGAGGAGAGCAGGAGTGTAATAGGGGCTGATGGCTCCTGATGTATGAGATACACCAGAGAGTGTGGGGAGGAGACTGGTCAGATCTCTGGGCTAGTAACACACAGTGACATGATGTGAGGGGGAGAGCAGGAGTATAATAGTGGCTGATGGCTCCTGATGTATGAGATACACCAGAGAGTGAGGGGAGGAGACTGGTCAGATCTCTGGGCTGGTAACACACAGTGACATGATGTGAGGGGGAGAGCAGGAGTATAATAGGGGCTGGCGGCTCCTGATGTATGAGATACACCAGAGAGTGTGGGGAGGAGACTGGTCAGATCTCTGGGCTGGTAACACACAGCGACATGATGTGAGGAGGAGAGCAGGAGTGTAATAGGGGCTGATGGCTCCTGATGTATGAGATACACCAGAGAGTGTGGGGAGGAGACTGGTCAGATCTCTGGGCTAGTAACACACAGTGACATGATGTGAGGGGGAGAGCAGGAGTATAATAGAGGCTGATGGCTCCTGATGTATGAGATACACCAGAGAGTGTGGGGAGGAGAATGGTCAGATCCCTGGGCTGGTAACACACAGTGACATGATATGAGGGGGAGAGCAGGAGTATAATAGGGGCTGATGTAGGATAAGAGATTGTTGTAGTGACTAAGCGTATGTATGTGAATAGGTGACTCTATTCTGTAATAAGTGATTATTACTCACCTGTACTGATATCTGTAGGGATTTCCTCCTCCTTACACTGCTGATCACAGGTCACATACGTCTCTTCTTCTTGTTTTATATCTTTTACCTTAATATCAGTCACATACTTCTGTGCTGGTCCTGTTATATCCTCTACTTTAACATTAGTAAATTTTTCACCCTTATTAAGACACAATAATAAAATAAAACGTTTGTTATGTCTGATTTCAGTAAGTGAGGTTATAGAGTAGAATATAATAAAACACAGGTAGAGAGGCCAATCCCTGCATTGTTGGGATCCTGGGATTTTGGCCTAACAACGCTAGGATTTGAGTCCTGGGATTTACAGGATTACAGTGCGCATGCACACATTTGTTTTCAGCTGGGCAGCGCTGAGAACAGCGGGCTGTGCGGCTGCCCATGATGTCAGAGGTCACGCTGCGCAGCCCCACGCCAGCCCACCCTTTCTACAGCCGCGCCCGTCCGAGTAGGTCTGTCTGCCCCTGCTGGTGCCATGTCAGTGCTGCGGCTGCATGGTGACAGTGAGTGTCACACTGTCTAAGCGGAGCCTGAGGCCGGACTCGGAGTGGGACGGTCACTGGCACTGCTCTCTGTGCTGTAGAGGAGGACTGGGAGTCACTGTGAGCGCCTGGGCTGGCCCTGCCTGCACTCTCCACACTGTGCTGTGTTGACCCGCTGAGTGGACTGTCTGCCAGTGATTGCTGAAGTGGAGGAGGCTGCATGTGCTGCTCCAGAGACTGTTCTTCAACTGGAGTGGACTCTAGAGGAGGATTGAGGAGTCAATTGACTGGTTTTTCTTAGTGTGAGGCAAGGCTGGCTGGGCTGGGGTGAGGTGGGGTGGGGAAAGTTATTTTATTCCTGTGGGGGGCTGGGGGCCATGATAGTTTTACTTATTTTCTTGTGGGCCATGCTTCTGGGCCAATGATATAAGATCCAGAAGCAAAGGCATGAATAATATTTTAATTTATTAACTCAATTCTGTGTATCCCAGGACTGAAAAAATTAGGCCGAATTATGAAGGCTAATCCTGGGATTGGGATCGACGGGATCCCGGGATTTTGGCCTAAAAGTGGCCGGGATTGAATTTGGGATTTGCCCTTTCTAGCGGTGACTAGGAGGAAAGCCGGGCAGCAGTGAGGTGGGTGGGCGAGCTGACGCAGCGCTGCGCAACGTGACCTCTGTTCTCACTTCATGCTGTGCAGCCCTGTGCCGGCTGGAGCGCCCGCTTGCCGACCCGCTCCTCTAATCCATAAACTCTGTCATCTGACGTCAAACCCCCGCTGCCCGGTAAGTCACCATGGGGGCTGTGCAGGGGGGATGGGGGAGGGACATTTTTTTTAAAAAGTAAGCCAATCCTGGGTTTTTCAGTCCCGAATCCCGGGATTGAAAAACACTCCCCGGGATTGGCCTCCCTATGTGTGCCATTTCCATTTCGACAGTTAAAAAGTCTATACTGACAATGCAGACACTGTAAGCACGAACACAGGATGCCGACCTGCTAATCAAGTGAATTTCTAACAATGTCGGCTTTACATCCTCAAACATGATGGTAGATCTCATTATTAGCAGGTCGGCATCCAATGTATGACCTTACAGTGTCTGCATACTCAGTATCAACTGTCTAACTTCGACACACACACAGGGCCTGATTCAGACCCGCTCGCGAGCGATATGCGCTCGCAAGCGGGTCGATGGTGGCCCAGTGCGCATGACGGAGCCGGCTCCGTCGTGCGCATGCGCGAGACCCGGATAGCGACAGGCAAACCGTCGCTCCGGGTCTCGCTACAAAGGGGGCATGCTGTCGATGTTGAGTGACAGCACGTCCCCTTTGGTGGGCAGGCCGGGGGAGTGGCTTCCCAAACGGAGGCGTTCCCATGTGAACGCCTCCGTTTGGGGGGGGGCCCCACTGACATCACGAGTGATGTCAGTGGGAGAGATATCGGCTCTGTTAGAGCCGAAATCTCTCTGGGGCTTGCAGCCACGAGACCCTACCACAAGGGTCTCGTCGCAAGCCCGATGGTCACGATGGTCTGGACCATCGCGACCATCTTCCTGGCTGCTCGCTATAGCTGTGGGTGGTCACCCACAGCTATGCGAGCGGCCAGGAGGCCGCTCTAAAAAACAGGAAGGCCGGCCCTGATTCAGAGTGAGCGCGCTGTCAGAGCGTCCGGCTCTGAATCAGGGCCACAGTTTCTATACAGATCATATAGTGACAGTCACTGTGGTATATTGGTGAGACCTTAAATCCCACCAACCTGATGCTCCTGTGGGATCCTGTGATTCTCCTCTGTACAATCCTGTGAATAAAGAGGACGGGGACATCTCTCTGGGGTATTTCTGTTACTGGCTCCATCTGTAGGAGACACACAGTGAAGAAGTATAAGTAACCCATAGCATGATAGGGAAAGCAGGAAAGACTAACGGTGCCATATTTACGAAGTACTGTATATAATGAGACATCTCTTATATGTTCCTTTTTGAAGTTTTTTGGTTTGTTTACAGTACGCTCATTAAAAAGGGAGATAAATGGATCTCAGGGACAGTTATCTGGCTTATCTAGATAAGGAGGAAAGCGCCAGTAGATTTTCTCGATGCCCCTTTTACTGTGGAAGAGTAGTGGGGGGCATTCACTAGACGATTTTAGCAGACGATTGAACGATAACGATATCGTTTAAAAATCGTTTGCAAATCCTGCAGTAATTGTTTCTAACGCTGTACAATGCGCGCTCCCGTTGGTCGTTTGATCGTCTCCTCCATCGACTGAACATGCAGGTCAATTTCACTTGATTGCTTACAAATCGTTTACACATCGTTCACGCTGAACGATCAAACGATGAACCACTGTGTGCCCACTATAGCTGAAAGCTCTCAATCACAGATTGAAAACAACATAGTTTATCGTTAGATCTTTTGTAAATTGTTCAGAGTGGAAGATCAAATTTCAAGGGAAACTTCAAGGGAAAATCGTTAAGAGGTTGGACAGGGATAAAATCGTCTAGTGGATGCCCCCCATTAGACTTGGCCATTATTATTATTATCATTTATTTATATGGCGCCACAAATGTTCCACAGCGCCTTACAAAGTACATAAACAAGTTGTAGACAAGCGACTTACAGAACAATACAATACAGAACCAGAACATGGATAATATATATTACTACATTAGCGACCATAAGCAACAGAGTGTCAGGACTGCGACTATTTCAGTACATAAAGATAGACTACTTTTGCCAAAGTTCCATTGTGGTCGTTGGAGGAGCTATCCTGCT
Organism: Taudactylus pleione; assembly: GCA_031769625.1. Classification (NCBI taxonomy): domain Eukaryota; kingdom Metazoa; phylum Chordata; class Amphibia; order Anura; family Myobatrachidae; genus Taudactylus; species Taudactylus pleione. The sequence continues at coordinate 559,943 of JAUIMM010000799.1, read as the reverse complement.
TGCCTGCATGCTTCTCATTCAGGGGATAGAGTGTTAAAGTGATCATCTGTTTCCCAGGTGTCGTCAGGTTGTGGGATTCCTAGATTGCTCATTATTTCAAACCTGATTCCATTTGGGTCACATGTTCTGAAACTTCTTATGGATCACAGACCTCTAGTATAAAGCCTGTTACTAACTGTGTCTCAGTGTCTGTGCAACGTTGCTTTCAGGTCTTTTCTTGGACTCCTGCCAGATCCCCGCTGTGCCTGTGGATTGCTGTGGACTTTGTTGTATTCCAGATGAACTTCTGATGTCAGTCACCCGCTGCACTACAGGGCCCAGCATTCCTATTGCCTAAGTATTGCTGATTGCTCCATCACTGCAGTTTCACCATTTTGCTGCACTATTTACTTTGCCTGTTGTCTTTCCGTTCCTGTGGATATTGAACTCATCCTTGTTACAGTTGTCAACTGCACCGTTACAGTGTCATCTCTGCATCACGGGGCTCAACACCGCTCCGAACCCTGCTACAATCTTCTCTGCATCACGGGGCTCAACCCCGCTACAATCTTCTCCGCATCCCGGGGCTCAACCCCGCTACAATCTTCTCCGCATCACGGGTCTCAACCCCGCTACAATCTTCTCCACATCATGGGGCTCGACCTCGCTACAATCTTCTCCGCGTCACGGGGCTCAACCCTGCTACAATCTTCTCCGCGTCACAGGGCTCAACTCCGCTACAATCTTCTCTGCATCACGGGGCTCAACCCTGCTACAATCCTCTCTGCATCATGGGGCTCAACCCCGCTCCGAACTCTAGCCACGCCGCAGGGCTCAACCCTGTCCTGGAATCTCATTGTCTTACAGGGCTTAACCCTGCTCCGATTTCACTACTCCACAAGGCTCGGCCCTGTCCCGGAACTATATTATTCTGCAGGTCCCGTTCTGCTCCGGATTTCCATTACTACAGGGTTCTACCCTGGCAAAGGTCCTTAATGTCATCCTGAGGTGTTAGCCTCATTCTGGACTCGGGGTTCCCTACCACATTAGTTTTTATATGCTAAAGACTGCTTATATATATTTGGGATTTCTCTCCTATACTTATTGTTGCATATATGAATCTCTGTGCTGTTTGAGACTTTATTTGAGTCCTTGCGGTTTATAATTCTTATGTGAATAAATTCTATTTTACTTTTATCCTGCGCTACTGAGTTTCATGGAAAGGTCATTTCTAAGACCACCCCAGTTTATTGTGCCTAGTAGGCCTGCCTCCCTCCAGGAGTCTCAAGTGTTGGCAGCCGTGACACAGAGCATAAGCAACCAAGTGTTAGGTGCCCTAGTGGTGAGTAAGAAGTAGATGAAACTAAAGTAGGGAGAGGCACAAGAGGGTAGAGGGCCCTGCTCGTAAGAGCTTACCTCTTTTAATTCTCCTGGGGTGGATGCGATTCCTGTGGAGGTGTATAAAAAGTAACAAAATTGAATTGTCCCTCGTCTTTTGGAGACCTTTAATGCTCTTTATGAAGCTGGGACTCTCCCCCATGTCCATGTCTGAGGCCTTAGTGGAAGTCCTCCCTAGACCGGGTAAAAAATCCTTTATTAGCCGAGCCCCATTAAAACCCATCTTGCTTTCCACCGACATCAGAATCTTGGCTACTTGCTAACCATCTTAAAGTGGTCATTACAGTTCGAAAAAAAGGGATATAATGCGCTCAGCTCTATTCACCATAACTAATATGTGAACTTTATGATATAGTGCATAATAATGAAATGTGTGGTATAATGCACACTTAATAGAAGGTGTAGTTGAGGACTGTTAGATGTAATCAATATTCTAAATGTCCTGCTGAAAGACAGGATGATATATAGGTAAATGAATAGATTAATGTAAAAGAAAAATCACTTTACTGATATGAAAACAAAAAAAATCACATAAATGAAAACAATACTTGAAAAACATAAACGCATGCATATGGTAAATGCAATCTCAAAATGGCATACTAATTGGTCTGCCAGGAGAACTCCCAACACGGAAAAAATGCTAGCAAGCGAACAACAATCCAATGTAGCATGGACTCCTATACGTTCTAATGAGTCTGATATGCAAGAGTTTTCCACTGAGTAGAAGTGAGTGTTGAAGAAAAAAGCTGTCTTAAGCTGATAGTAATTAGCAGCGTCCCGCTGTGGGTACAAAGTACATACAGTGTTGGTGGCCCAGGGTATTCTTCCCGAGGAAGGTAGTACTACCCGTAGCGGCAATGGAAGGGTGAAACTCCACACAAACTGCTACTCCCGGTGCCCTAGCCGGCAGCCCACCTGTGATCAGAGGTCTGCCCGCAGTGCACATTGAAGAAGCTGCTGTGTACGGGGAGATGTCAAAGGCTCGGGCTCGCTGACGCCGTCCCCCGTGCACCCCCTCCTCAAACCGGAGACTCACCTTCCTGCGCCTTGCCGATAACCGCTCCTTCCTCTAGCGGGCTGTGCTGTCCTGTGGCACGGGTTCTTCCTCCCTCTCCGGGATCTCCTGCGTCTGGTCTCCTGGTAACGTTTTCCTGTATGCCTACGATCCGTCTGCTACTTCTGGGTTGTACCACGTGACAGTATGGAGATCTTGCGATTGGTGGATGCTAGCAATGAATCCCTGTGGGGAAATGGTTCTATAGTCTGGCCGTGTCTGAGTATTGATAGGTCTCCAACGCGTTTCAGCCTTAGTTGGCATTTTTCCAGGAGTTCATGTGTATAATGGGAATCAGAATCTTGGGGATTAAAAGGAACTCTCCTCCTCTTTGATAGGTCATATGCAAATGAGGTGGACTTCAATTGGACTTCCATAGTAGTGTGAACACTTCAAGCTGTGTGTAGTTACCAATCAATCAAATAATTGAAATGGCCTGTGTAGATAGCTTGTTTAGATACTACTTATAATTCATAATATGTTACTTGTTGTGGATAAATTCCATAACATAATTGACTTGTATTGACATAAACTTATCTAATGAAGTGAAAAAATGAAAATAATACACATAGATAAAATTAAAAATAGTAAATGTAAAAATAAAATGAAATAAAACGGAACAGAAGTAAAATGAAAATGAAAAATAAATAAAATAAATTAAAATAAAATGATAAAAATTAATGACATAATTCAAGGTGTTGTCGTGTGTTGCGTTATTCTGAACGTGTTGATAAAAAGAGAATATCAACACACATTGTTATAACTGTAAAGGATAATATGAGGTGTTCAGTGGTAATATGGCATAAACTTGATATTCTGTATGATCATATCTATTATGAGCATGAGTACAGTCTATGGTGTGAATTCAGGCATGATTTATAACATAATATCCAAAATATTACATATCTGTCCAGTGTAGGACGGCTTGACTAATGAATTGATATCTGTATGTGATTGATTATTTCTTACAGATTATGGATTTTATTTCATTGTCCAAATTGTGTCCTTTAGGTGCAAAAGTTCTGAGTTCATACATCCAGTTCAGCTCTCTTACAACATTTATTCTATGTTCATAATTTCCCCCTCTCCAGTTAGGTATTACCTCCTCAATTCCTATGAATTTAAGTGACGTAGGGTCACTGTTGTGGCAGATCTTAAAATGATACGAAAAGTTATGTTCCTCAAATCCTTTTTTAATGTTTCTAATGTGCTCGTCATTACAGTTCACCCTGTTCAGACTGGGGTTTAGGCCAGGAAAATCCACCTCCCAGCATCTCCGATGCTTGTTCTGTCACTTGTAAATAGATCGTGGGACAGAGCCGGGGGCAGTGGTGGTGTCTCTTGACGCTGCCAAGGCCTTCAACTCAGTAGAGTTTTATGCAGACGACTTTATTATCAAAAAAGTTGCAAAGACGTCAAAAGTGAATTGATCGGAGACTATGGACCTCATTCAGACCCGCTCGCAAGTGTGTCGATGTTTAGGCCCTGTGCACGCGCAGCAGCCACACTGCGCGTGCACAAGCCCCGGAGCGAGAGAGAAATTCTCTCGCTCCGGAGCTCACTACAAAAGGGGCGGCTGTCGATGTTGATCAACAGCTTGCCCCGTTTTGTAGGCGTGGCGGGGGGGTGGTTTCACAAACGGAAGCGTTCCTTAAGAAACGCCTTCCGTTTTGTGGGCGGCCGCACTGACATCAGCAGTGATGTCAGTGGGGAGCTTCCTGCTCGATCAGAGCAGGAAGCTCCCTAGGGCTTGCGGTTGCCGAGACCCAACCTTAGGGTCTCGTCGCAAGCCCCGATGGTCGTGATGGTCTTGACCATCGCGACAATCAACCTGGTCGGTCACTAAAGCTGTGGGTGGTAACCCACAGCTTAGCTAGCGACCAGGAGGCCGCACTTCAAAACCCAAGCGGCCGCCCACATTCAGAGCGACCGCTCGCATTTTGCGAGCGCCTATGAATGAGGGCCTATATCCTTGGGAAAACTCGAGTAACCTGAACACTTCCTTGACAAATAGAGTCACTAATCTAGGAGCAGAGGGTAATCCCTTTAAAGGATTGAGATATGATGCTTTAGAAAAATGATCTACAACAACCCAGATCTTGCTGAATCCTTGACATGAAGAGAGATCGTCATGAAGTCCATGGAAATGTGGGTCCACATATGGTCATGAGATGTAAGATGATGCAAGGGACCTAAAGGATCTCGAGATGGAGTTTTGTGTTATGCACAGATAGTGTAAGCAACCACGACGTCTTTCATGTCAGAGCGCATAGAAGGCCACCAGTAACTTCTCTGAATAAGTCCCAAGGTTTTCTTGCCCCCGGCATGCTCTTCAAAATTGAAAGCATGAGCCCAGTTCAATAAGATTGTAGCTCGGGGGATAAAAACAACTTTTCTAAAGGAATCTTTTCCGGAACAGGAACTGATACAAAACAGGAAGGCTCAAGGATGGGTTTGATTTTGCATGGCGCCTTTATATCCGAAGACTCAAATGATGTAGAGAAGGTGTCGGCTTTCCTGCTCTTAATGCCTGGTCTGTAGGTGATCTCGAAGTTAAATCAATTAAAGAATAATGACTACCTGGCCTTCCTTGGGGTAAAACATTGAGCTGAAGTTAATAGATTCATATGAATGATATGCACTGTAACTTGAAATATTGCTCCCTCTAGGACAGGGATGGGGAACCTCCTGCCCGGGGGACGTATAAGACCCTCAGAATCATTTGGTCTGGCCCTCAGAGCTTTTTTCTGCTAGCCTCAGCTGGCTATCAGAAAAAATGGCACCCTGCAGCCAGAATCTATGCAGCAGTGCCGCCTGGAGCGTCCTTAGGATCCTTCAGATGGTCACACCGCTGCCCTTACAGCTCCCCCAGAGCATCCTCAGGATGCTCCGTGCATTGCTGTAATCCCGCACCTGTGTGACATCACGCGGAGGGGGCGTGGCCTGCAGCGGGCCCATGAATAATGTTATATATGTCAAAATGGCCCTCAGCATAAAAAAAGATTCCCCACCCCTGCTCTAGGAGGTGATGCTATTACTGTAAAGCTAGCTTAATAGCAAGGGGCTCTTTATCCCATACTGCATAATTCTTCGCCACAGCTCGAAATTTCCATGAAAAGAAGCCACAAGGGTACCATTTTCCAGAAGTGTCTTTTAGAGCAGCTCCAACTCTCATGGTGGAGGCATCAACTTCAAGGTAGAAGGGAAAAATAACATCTGGTTGTCTCAGGATGGAAATGGTCACTAAAAGCTGTGTACAGTGTAAAACAGCCAGATTCGAATGCTTGCTTGCAAATTCAGAAAATTTGAGAATTTCTAATCAGGACCGTGATGGATCCTACCAGTTTAAACGACAAGGCCTTCCATTCGTCCACTTATCTGAATCTAATGAGATTAGATGCACCTCTTAGACCTAATTTTGTTAATATTTTAGCCTCTTTAATTCTGTCAAAAAGATCAGAAATCAAAGGTAGAGATCTTTAAATGTTTTGGTGTTTAGGCCTCGATAATCACTGCAGAGCCTAAGCCTTCTTTCTTCTTAACAAAGATGAATCCCACCCATGCTGGAAAATTTTACTTTTAAATAAATCCTCATGCCAGGTTTTCTTTCATATATTGTGTCATCGCTTGAGAATTGGGCAATGATGGGAACACATACAATCGCGGGTGAAGGACCTTTACAGCGATTAGCTGAGGACATAGTAGGTCCCCAGTTTGTGCTCAGTAGATTAAGGAAGGCACTCATCCTCAAAACGATGGATTATACCACCCGGCATCCAGAGGCTGATACTTTGTAAGATATCACAGCGAAACAGGTAGCGGATGCTGTGGTAATAAAAGACCCAGCTGGCAAGGGAAGCCCACCAGGTCCCAGTTTGACAGGTTAATATTAAATGGCAGGTGTGACAGTTAGGTATGGTCAGAAGTTTTAGCATAAATGCACCACACTCTGGGCCCGATTCAGATCCGCTCGCTAGATGCCATCGCATGCAACCAGCGTATGCAAATCCGTGCGAACGCTTCCTAGCGAGCGGAACTGAATCAAACCCTCTGTTTTCAGTATTCAATGGGTGAATGCAATTGACAGCTTGCTGTCAAATGAATTTGATTCCAATTCATTCACCGAGGCATGGTTTGCTATATGCAATCTGGACTATCTTGGGGATTATATGACATCTGACTTCTGTAGACTTATCTGTTCTCCGGCTGTCCTGAGTTGAGCCAGTGTCTCTGAGTTCGCCCTCTGCCTGCTACCAAGCACAGAACTAGTCCATAGTAAGTGTCCAGTAGGAAATTATCCACCACTATCCACAATGAGCTGCGGCAATGTGACCACACATAACTAGACGTAAGTGGTTCTAGACACCGCTGTAGGTAGCGAGTTATTCTCCTACGATGAAGTGGGAGAGTCAGTAACAGGCAGTTACTGACGGTGAGAGAGAATCCCTGTACTTTTGTACTATCACAAATGGAGAGTATTAACCCTAATTAAGAGAAGACCACTTGGTATTTTCAAGTTTTGCCTTTCAAACTTTATATAGACTGACATTATAGTGATGTATTGCGCCATCAGCTTTGGACATGTTTTTACTCACTGTGATTTATTAGTACATGGCTGATACCACTGTGTCTAATACATGGCTGATACCACTGTGTCTAATACATGGCTGATACCACTGTGTCTAATACATGGCTGATACCACTGTGTCTAATACATGGCTGCTGCTCAGGGGAGCATGAATATGCAGCATTCTATTTATTTATGTGACTCTTTTCTGTAATAAGTGTTTAGTATTCACCTGTGCTGATATCTGTAGTGATTTCCTCCTCCGTACACTGCGAGTTACCCCTCACATACATCTCTTCTTCTGCCTTCATATCAGTCACATAGGTCTCTTCTTCTCCCTCTATATCTTCTACCTTATTATCAGTCACATACGTCTCTTCTTCTCCCTCTAGACCTTCTGCCTTCATATCAGTCACATATGTCTCTTCTTCTCCCTCTATATCTTCTGCCTTCATATCAGTCACATGCGTCTCTTCTTCTCCCTCTAGATCTTCTGCCTTCATATCAGTCACATACGTCTCTTCTTCTCCCTCTAGATCTTCTGCCTTCATATCAGTCACATACATCTCTTCTTCTCCCTCTATATCTTCTGCCTTATCAGTCACATACGTCTCTTCTTCTCCCTCTAGATCTTCTGCCTTCATATCAGTCACATACATCTCTTCTTCTCCCTCTATATCTTCTGCCTTATCAGTCACATGCGTCTCTTCTTCTTCCTCTATAACTTCTGCCTTCATATCAGTCACATACGTCTCTTCTTCTCCCTCTACATCTTCTGCCTTCATATCAGTCACATACATCTCTTCTTCTCCCTCTATATCTTCTGCCTTATCAGTCACATACGTCTCTTCTTCTCCCTCTATATCTTCTGCCTTCATATCAGTCACATACGTCTCTTTTTCTCTCTCTGTATCTTCTGCCTTATTTTCAGCCAGACCTTTGCCCTAAGAAACCCCCAAAAAACAATAAAATAACATTTTAAATATGTCTGATTTCAATTCAAATTAAGTGGAGAATTCCAGTAAATAAGACACATACAGCTGCTCTACAGATCATATAGTGACAGTCACTTTGGTATATTGTTGAGAGCCTAAATCCCATCTACCTGATGCTCCTGTTGGATCCTGTAATTCTCCTCTGTACAATCCTGTGAATAAAGAGGACGGAGACATCTCTCTGGGGTATTTCTCTTACTGGGTCCATCTGTAGGAGACACACAGTGACTGAGTACATTGTATATATGTGATTATCAGGTGATGAATGTATATAGGGGGCCCCCATACGTGCTCTCCCCTGTACAATAAATGACAGTCTCCTCTTACCCAGTGATGTGAGGGGCCGGTGATTCTCCATTATCACGTCCTTGTACAGACCCCTGTGTTCCTCTATATACTCCCCCTCCTGCATGGAGACATAGACAGTGACATCCTGACACCTTATAGGAACCTGACACACACAAAGATATAGTCATCACCCAGACACATCCCCTGGTGTTACTGTATAATGTCCCATTCCCAGCAGTCACCTCTCCAATCATCACCCAGACACATCCCTTGGTGTTACTGTATAATGTCCCCTTCCCAGCAGTCACCTCACCTGAAAGATCTTGTTGGCGAGTTTCAGGATCTTCTGGTCATCGTGTCTCTCATGTATCAGTGAGTGAGGTGGAGGCACTGAATAGGAGGTCTTAATCTTTTTATTTTTTTTTAAAGAAAATGTTCATTGCATATTCACATATTTTTATTTACTAATATTGCTTTACATTAGGGGTACACCTTGGGGCTTTTGTAATAGCCTGTGGGATGCATTCATTAGTGCAATTCAAGCATGTCTGCCTGTATTTTTAAAGCAACAATAATTTAACAGGCAAAACTTGTTGATATCACACACCTATTCCCCCTGTATAATAATAGTAACAGGACACCACAGGATGCTCCCACTATATAAAAATTATAACAGTACACCAAAGGTTGCTCCCCCTGTACAGTAATAAGAATAATAACAACAAGACACCAGAGTCTGCTCCTCCTATACAATACTAATAACAGGACACCACAGGCTGCTCCACTGTATGATAATAAGAATAGCAGGACACCAAAAGCTTCTCCCTTATACAATACTAATAGCAGGGCACCACAGATTGCTCCCCCGGTATTAAAATAATAACAGGACACCACAGGCTGCTCTTCCTATACAATACTAATAATATTAAACAACAGGATGCTCCACTGTATGATAATAAGGATAACAGGACACCAAAGGCTGCTCCCACTATACAGTACTAATAGCAGGGCACCACAGACTGCTCCCCCTGTATAATAATAACAGGACACCACAGGCTGCTTCCCCTGTATACTAATAATAACAGGACACCACAGTATGCTCCCCTTGTTTAATAATAATAACAGGACACCACAGACTGATCCCCCTGTATAATAATAACAACAACAACAACAACAACAACAACAGAAAACCACAGGCTGCTCCTCCTGTATAATAATAATAATAACAACAATAACAGGACATCACAGTATGTTCCCCCTGTATAATAATAATAATAATAATAATAATAATAATAATAATAATAATAATAATAATAATAATACCAGGACACCACAGGCTGCTCCCACTGTATAAAAATAATAACAGGACACCACAGGCTGCTCCCCCTGTATAATAATAACAACAACAGGACACCACAGGTTGCTCCTCCTATATAATAACAACAACAACAACAAGACACCACAGGCTGTTCCCCCTGTATAATAATAATAATAGGACACCACAGTATGCACCCACTGTATAATAATAATAAAAATAACAAGACACCACAGGCTGCTCCTCCTGTATGATAACAGGACACCACAGGTTGCTTCCCCTGTAAAATAATAATAGGACACCACAGGCTGCTCCTTCTGTATAATAATAATAATAACAGGACAACACAGGCTGCTCCCTCTGTATATTAATGATAACAGCACACCTCAGGCTGCTTCTCCTGTATAATAATATTATTATTATTATTATTATCATCATCAACAAGACATCACATAATAATAACAGGACACCACAGGCTGCTCCTCTGTATAATAATAATAAAAAAAAATAAAAAAAATAATAATAATAATAATATGATATTATTATTATTTATTTTTATTATTATTATACAGAGGAGCAGCCTGTGGTGTCCTGTTATTATTATGTGATGTCCTGTTATTATTATTATACAGGAGGAGCAGCCTGAGGTGTCTTGTTATCATTATTATACAGAGGGAGCAGCCTGTGTTGTCCTGTTATTATTATTATACAGAAGGAGCAGCCTGTGGTGTCCTGTTATTATTATACATGGGGAGCAGCCTGTGGTGTCCTGTTATTATTATTATACAGGAGGAGCAGCCTGAGGTGTCTTGTTATCATTATTATACAGAGGGAGCAGCCTGTGTTGTCCTGTTATTATTATTATACAGAAGGAGCAGCCTGTGGTGTCCTGTTATTATTATACATGGGGAGCAGCCTGTGGTGTCCTGTTATTATTATTATTAATAACAACAACAACAACAACAACAACAACAACAACAGGATACCACCGGCTGCTCCCCCTGTATAATAATAATAATAGGACACCACAGTATGCACCCACTGTATAATAATAATAAAAATAACAAGACACCACATGCTGCTCCTCCTGTATGATAACAGGACACCACAGGTTGCTTCCCCTGTAAAATAATAACAGCCCAACACAGGCTGCTCCCTCTGTATATTAATGATAACAGGACACCTCAGGCTGCTTCTCCTGTATAATAATATTATTATTATCATCATCAACAGGACATCACATAATAATAACAGGACACCACAGGCTGCTCCTCTGTATAATAATAATAATAATAATAATAATAATAATAATAATAATAAAAAAAATAAAATAATAATAATAATATGATATTATTATTTATTTTTATTATTATTATACAGAGGAGGAGTCTGTGGTGTCCTGTTATTATTATGTGATGTCCTGTTATTATTATTATTATACAGGAGGAGCAGCCTGAGGAGTCATGTTATTATTATTATTATTATTATTATTATACAGAAGGAGCAGCCTGTGGTGTCCTGTTATTATTAACAACAACAACAACAACAACAGGATACCACCGGCTGCTCCCCCTGTATAATAATAACAGGACACCACAGGCTGCTCCCCCTGTATAATAATAATAACAACAGGACACCAAAGGCTGCTTCCCCTGTAAAAAATGATAACAGAAAACCACAGGCTGCTTCCAATGTATAATAATAATACCAGCACACCACAGGCTGCTCCCCCAGTATAATAATAGGACACCACAGGACATCACATAATAATAACAGGACACCACAGGCTGCTCCTCTGTATGATAAAAAAAAAAATAATAATAACAACAACAGGACACCACAGTATGCTCCCTCTGTATAATAATAATAATAATAATAATAATAATAATAATAATAATAATAATAATAATAATAACAGGATACTAAAGGCTGCAAAATAATAATAATAATAATAAGACACCACAGGCTGCTCCTCCTGTTTAATAATAACAGAACACCACAGGCTGCTCCCCCTGTATAATAATAATAACAGGACACCACAGGCTGCTCCCTCTGTATGATAAAAACATGACACCACAGGCTGCTCCCCCCGTATAATAACAGGACACCACAGGCTGCTCCCCCAGAATAATAATAATAACAACAGGACACAACAGGCTGGTCCCTCTGTATAATAATAATAATAATAATAATAATAATAATAATAATAATAACAACAACAACAACAGGACACAACAGGTTGGTCCCTCTGTATAATAATAATAACAGGACACCACAGGCTGCTCCCCCTGTATAATAACAGGACACCAAAGGCTGCTCCCCTGTATAATAATAACAGGACACCACAGTATGCTCCCCCTGTATAATAATAATAACAACAGGACACCACAGGCTGCTCCTCCTGTATAATAATAATAATAATAATAATAATAATAATAATAATAATAATAATAATAATAACAACAGGCTGGTCCCTCTGTATAATAATAATAATAATAATAATAATAATAACAGGACACCACAGGCTGCTCCCTCTGTATAATAATGATAACAGGACACCACAGTATGCTCCCCCTGTATAATAACAGAACACCAAAGGCTGCTCCCCTGTATAATAATAACAGGACACCACAGTATGCTCCCCCTGTATAATAACAACAGGACACCACAGGCTGCTCCTCCTGTATAATAATAACAACAGGACACCACAGGCTTCTAACCCTTTATAATAACAACAGGACAACACAGGCTGCTCCCTCTGTATAATAATAATAACAGGACACCACAGGCTGCTCCCCTTGTATAATAATAATAATAATAACAGGACACCACAGGCTGCTCCCTCTGTATAACAATAATAACAGTACACCTGTGGGGGTCACACACCTTCATCATTCATCTCAAGTGCATCTATTTACTCACGGTCACCACCTCCAGTCACTGTCTCCTATAACCAGGGGGACGTTTACGTAACGTTACACACACTGCTTCCAGCCTGCAATGAGAACGTAAACACAACTTGCACGTTACTTCCTGTCTGTGCGTTCCAAACGCCGGAAGTGATGTCTATTTGTCACCATTCCAGAGTTCCTTCTGTGTGCAGGAGAGATAGCGCTGTCCAGTAGCTGCAGGCAACGGTAGAGCAGCCTGTGGTGGTGTCCTCCTATACAGCGTGAGCAGCCTGTGGTATCTAATTATACAGTGGGAGCAGCCTAGCGTGTCCTGTTATTATTATTATTATACAGGGGGAGCAGCCTGTGGTATCCTGTTATAATTATTATACAGGGGGAGCAGCCTGTGGTGTCCTGTTATTATTATTGTACAGGGGGAGCAGCTTGTGGTGTCCTGTTATTATTATACAGGGTGAGCAGCCTGTGGTATCCTGTTATTATTATACAGGGGGAGCACCCTGTGGTGACCTGTTGTTTTTATTATACAGTGGGAGATGCATGTAGTGTCGTATTATTATTATACAGGGGGAGCAGCCTGTGGTGAACCGTTATTATCATACAGGGGGAGCAGCCTGTGGTGAACCATTATTATCATACAGGGGGAGCAGCTTGTGGTGTCCTGTTTTTATTATTATACAGTGGGATCGGCCTGTGGGATCCTATTTTTGTCATACAGGGGGAGCAGCCTTTGGTGTCATGTTATTATTTTTATATAGAGGGAGCAGCCTGTGGTGTTTTATTATTATTATACTGGAGGAGCAGCAGCGTGTGGTGTCCTGTTATCATTTGTATTAGTAGTATACAAGGGAGCAGCCTGTGGTGTCCTGTTATTTATATTATAAAGGTGGAGCAGCCTATGGTGTTCTGTCATTATTATACAGGGTTTAACAGTCTGTGGTGGCCTGTTATATTTCTTATTGTTATACAGGAGGAGTGGCCTGTGGTGTCTTGTTGTTATTGTTATACAGGGCAAGCAGCCTGTGGTGTCCTGTTATTATTATTATTCAAGGGAAGCAACCTAAGATGACCTGTGATTATTAATATACTGGGGGAGCAGCCTGTGTTTTCCAGTTGTTAATATTTTCAGGGACTTGCCTAGGGAGGTGAGAGGATCCGGGAGTGTCACAGTGACATTTATATCTATAGTAATAATGCAGGGACAGGATTGCGTAGGTGAGGATATCTAGGAGTGTATGCAGTGATAGTGTGTTTTCCAATATACAGGTATAAACAGAAGTGAAGGATACATCCCGTGAGACACCCAGTATCTGTCCTCAGGTGTCAGGAAGGCTGAGCAGGACCCAGGGCCCCATCATGGAGCCCCCACCTCACTCACTGATACATAAGAGACACGTGATGATGGAGAATCACCGGCCTCTCACATCACTGGGTAAGAGAAGACTGTAATTTATTGTACAGTGGAGAGCAGGTATTCCACCAATATACACACACTGATGGGATACATTGAATATGCCGGGTAACGGGATCTTGGGTGTCGATATACCGACGCCGGAATCCCGACGTCGGCATCTAGACCCCCACCATCCCGAAGGTAAGAAGATGGGTAAGTATGATACTTAGCCCGGGGATGGGGGTGTTAGATTTAGGTACCCCTGGGGGGAGATTAGGGTTAGGCAGCCCTACAGGGGAGGGTTAGGGTTAGGCAGCCCTACCGGGGAGGGTTAGGGTTAGGCTACAGGGAGGGGGGGTTAGGCATTATCGGGGAGAAGTTAAGGTTAAGCACCCCCCAGGGAGGGTTAGAATTTGGGTGCGGGAATGGGGGCTTTCAGCCGCCGCCATGTCATACCGAACCTCATCTGGTAATCACATATATACTATGTACCCTGTCACTGTGTGTCTCCTACAGATGGACCCAGTAACATAAATATCCCAGAGAGATGTCCCCGTCCTTTGTATTCACAGGATTGTACAGAGGAGAATCACAGGACCCCACAGGAGCATCAGGTAGATGGGATTTATGGTCTAACCAAATACCAAAGTGACCACTGTTTGATCTGTAGACATTATGAAAGTGTTATTTTATTGTTTTGTGGAATATTTAGGTTGAAGATCTGACTAATATTAAACAAGAACTTCTAGAGGAAGAAGAAGAGACATATGTGACGGATATGAAGGCAGAAGATATAGAGGGAGAAGAAGAGACGTATGTGACTGATATTAAGGCAGAAGATATAGAGGGAGAAGAAGAGACGTATGTGACTGATATGAAGGTAGAAGTTACAAAGGGAGAAGAAGAGATGTATGTGACTGAAATGAAGGCAGAAGATATAGAGGAACCAGAAAAGATGTATGTGATGGGTGTTCAGAAGTGTAAGGAGGAGGAAATCCCTACAGATATCAGCACAGGTGAGTAATATACAATTATTACATAAGAGTCACATATTATCCTTGCTCAGTCACTACAGCAATGCTTCCAATCTGGGGGACACTGCTCACTTTTGGTTTAGTTTCTGGGCACTGAAGAAAGCACATAACTAGTTACCATCCTCAACTGATGCTCCCCCCCTATATACCCCTCCTACATCTAGTTGGTCCTTGCTGATTTTATTTTCTATGGATCTGAAGTGCTGATGTTTTGTAGGAGTTACCAAAAGTGCCGGCTACAGTGGGATGAACGGTAATCGCTCTCCAGTTGCTGGTCTGCCGCAGCACGCTTCTTTTTGCAGGGAAACCTGGAGGGGTCACTGAGGAGCATAGTAAACTGTCCCGGGACCCTGAATGTGTAGGAGTCGCTAGCTGCATCCTGGGTGTCCTCTGCAGAAGGTGACTGCAGTTACAGCTTACCTGCAGGTAGTTCTTGTGGTCACCCCGGTTACAGTACAGTCTGTTCTCAGGCACCAGTGGCTGGTAGCAGGGGTTTGGTTGGTGCTGCAACTGCAGCAAGCCTTTCTCTGTGAGAGTTTATGGCAGGGAAAGCCTCATGTACGACACCATTTTCTCCCCGACCAAGCAAGGACTCGAACGGGATGTAGTTATGAAACCGACGGCCGCGATACCGCTGGTCTCAATACCGACAGTGAGATCCCGACAAGGGACTTAAAACAGGCCTATCTTTATCCCGACGCCGGAACGGCAAAGGACGCAGCCCGAACAAGGTGAGTCCGGGGCACCCTTAACGTTAGCCACGGGGGGGGGAGGGTTAGGTTTAAGGAGCGTAGCGGGGTTAGGGTTAGGTTTTGGGGTGGAGGTCAAGGTTAGGCACCACTTAGGGGGGTTAGGGTTAGGCACTACGGGGGGAGGGTTAGGTTTAGGCATGAAGAAGGTTAGGTTTAGCACTAACGGGTAGGGTGGGGAGTTTAAACTACAAGAAGGGAGGGTTAGGGGGAAGGGGGGAGGATAAGTAAACTTACCCGACCCCTGGTGGGATACCAACCAACCATCGGTATGCTGCTGTCGGTATTCTGACAGGAGGCATCCTGACAGCCAGCAGTACATACCCATTCCGACAACACTGCCAAAGGAAAATTACAGAGACATGTGGTTTAGGTAGCAGCTTAATAGTTTCCCTTCCCTCTGTGGGGCCTGATCTTTGATTGGCTGTTTTAGTGGAACTGGTTAAATGCTCACCAGGCGTCAGTACCAGCTCCCAGAGGGATTGCACTGGTTCAGGGAACAAGCTCTGCCAATTTACATATGTAGAGACGGTGGTTCCTTCATCGAGTGTATAATAAACACTGGTTATTGCTATTTATCTCAGTCCTTGATCTATTATAAAGGACTGTTGTTAAGGGAGCTGGTTGTAAAGAAAACTTTTCTGTCCCCTAGTTGTTTTCTTTTATTTTTTTGTCTGCACTAGGTCTCTTCTAAGGAGAGAATTCAATTACTACAGGTTTTACCCCACAGCTAATTGATCTTGCTGCCCAATTCAATAAGCTGCATGAACCCAGTGCGCTAATTTACCAGGGGCAGGATTTTGTCCTCGTAGCTCCTGAGGCTGTTGTGTATGATATGTAGACCGTGCCAACTACTGTTGTGTCTGATATGGAGACCGTGCCATATACGGTTGTGTCTGATATGGAGACCGTGCTCTATACGGTTGTGTCTGATATGGAGACCGTGCCATATACTGCTGTGTCTGATATGGAGACCGTGCCATATACTGCTGTATCTGATATGGAGACCGTGCCATATTCTGTTGTGTATGATATGGAGACCGTGCCATATACTGTTGTGTCTGAAAAGGAGACCATGCCATATACTGTTGTGTCTCGTGCCATATACTGTCGTGTATGACATGGAGACCTTGCCATATACTGTCATGAATGATATGGAGACCGTGCCATATACTGTCATGAATGATATGGAGACCGTGCCATATACTGTCATGAATGATATAGAGACCATGCCATATACTGTTGTGTATGATATGGAGACCGTGCCATATACTGTTGGGTATGATATGGAGACCGTGCCATATACTGTCATGAATGATATGGAGACCGTGCCATATACTGTTGGGTATGATATGGAGACAGTGCCATATACTGTCATGAATGATATGGAGACCGTGCCATATACTGTTGTGTATGATATGGAGACCGTGCCATATACTGTCATGAATAATATGGTGACCGTGCCATATACTGTCGTGTATGGTATGGAGACCGTGCCATATACTGTCGTGAATGATATGGAGACCGTGCCATATACTGTCGTGTATGATATGGAAACCGTGCCATGTACTGTCATGAATAATATGGAGACCGTGCCATATACTGTCGTGTATGATATGGAGACCGTGCCATGTACTGTCATGAATGATATGGAGACCGTGCCATATATTGTTGTGTGTGATATGGAGACCGTGCCATATACGGTTGTGTCTGATATGGAGACCGTGCCATATACTGTTGTGTCTGATATGGAGACCGTGCCATATTCTGTTGTGTATGATATGGAGACCGTGCCATATACTGTTGCATCTGAAAAGGAGACCATGCCATATACTGTTGTCTCGTGCCATATACTGTCGTGTATGATATGGAGACCGTGCCATGTACTGTTGTGTCTGATATGGAGACCGTGCCATATACGGTTGTGTCTGATATGGAGACCGTGCCATATACTGTTGTGTCTGATATGGAGACCGTGCCATATACTGTTGTGTCTGATATGGAGACCGTGCCATATACTGTTGTGTATGATATGGAGACCATGCCATATACTGTCATGAATGATATGTAGACCATGCCATATACTGTCATGAATGATATGGAGACCGTGCCAAATACTGTTGTGTCTGATATGGAAACCGTGCCATATACTGTCATGAATGATATGGAGACCGTGCCAAATACTGTTGTGTCTGATATGGAGACCGTGCCATATACTGTTGTGTCTGATATGGAGACCGTGCCATATACTGTTGTGTCTGATATGGAGACCGTGCCAAATACTGTTGTGTCTGATATGGAGACCGTGCCATATACTGTTGTGTATGATATGGAGACCATGCCATATACTGTCATGAATGATATGTAGACCGTGCCATATACTGTCATGAATGATATGGAGACCGTGCCAAATACTGTTGTGTCTGATATGGAGACCGTGCCAAATACTGTTGTGTCTGATATGGAGACCGTGCCATATACTGTCGTGTATGATATGGAGACTGTGCCATATACTGTCATGAATGATATGGAGACCGTGCCAAATACTGTTGTGTCTGATATGGAGAGCGTGCCATATATTGTTGTGTCTGATATGGAGACCGTGCCAAATACTGTTGTGTCTGATATGGAGAGCGTGTCATATATTGTTGTGTCTGATATGGAGACCGTGCCAAATACTGTTGTGTCTGATATGGAGACCGTGCCATATACTGTTGTGTATGATATGGAGACCATGCCATATACTGTCATGAATGATATGTAGACCGTGCCATATACTGTCATGAATGATATGGAGACCGTGCCAAATACTGTTGTGTCTGATATGGAGACCGTGCCAAATACTGTTGTGTCTGATATGGAGACCGTGCCATATACTGTCGTGTATGATATGGAGACTGTGCCATATACTGTCATGAATGATATGGAGACCGTGCCAAATACTGTTGTGTCTGATATGGAGAGCGTGCCATATATTGTTGTGTCTGATATGGAGACCGTGCCAAATACTGTTGTGTCTGATATGGAGACCGTGCCAAATACTGTTGTGTCTGATATAGAGACCGTGCCATATACTGTCATGAATGATATGGAGACCGTGCCAAATACTGTTGTGTATGATATGGAGACCGTGCCATATACTGTTGTGTCTGATATGGAGACCGTGTCATATATTGTTGTGTCTGATATGGAGACCGTGTCATATATTGTTGTGTCTGATATGGAGACCGTGCCATATACTGTTGTGTCTGATATGGAGACCGTGTCATATATTGTTGTGTCTGATATGGAGACCGTGTCATATACTGTTGTGTCTGATATGGAGACCGTGCCATATACTGTTGTGTCTGATATGGAGACTGTGCTATATTGAAAAAAAAGGAATGCCTCATATAAATATTTTACATTTTAAAAATGTGGGTATAAATGATGTAAAAGCTGCACAGAGCTGGGTGCTCGATGTGCAGCTTGTGAGGCCGGAGACCACACGCAGGGCACATTGGTAGTCTAACTCGCAGAGGGAAAGATGCCTGACTGGGCTCAGTCTGTGGCCAAGGCAGTTTAAAAACTTACATGGACAGTAGATATCCAGTCTGATGTATTTTCAGTAGCTCTGCCCCTGCAAAGGCTGTACCTCTGGCTGCCATTCCTCCTCCTTTTCAGCAGGTGGAGTTAGAGCGCTCATCCAAGGAAGCATAGAAGCATGAGATGGGTTAATTCGGCATTAGGTGGACCCCAAAGTTTGTAGATCTGCTGGCTTGATGGAAAAAGCTGGCAGAAGCTGCGTTCAGTCGGAAAACACTGCAACTCTGGGTGTATAGAGTCTCTATTATGACATTGTCACTGTATAACAAGCTTCTCCCTCTTCTAAATCCTCATTTTGCTTGGAATTATTTTTTTCTACAGTGCCCACATGATAGGGTGATTTTTTTTTGGTCTGCTTCAGCAGCATGTTGTCTTTTTATTTAGTTAATTTCCCACTTGGACATTTTGGATTTACCAACAGTGACAGTCATGCATGGCTGTCAGCTAGTTGTTCCCTTCTTCTCGGGAACCTTTGACCTGTACCCACTGGCAGTAATCTGAGAGTTGAACCAGGTCTGTTAACGTTTAGAAATAAAATCACAAGACTTGCTGGACAGGCTCCTGTAGATATCTAGGCTGTCATGGAGATTATCCTAGCAGTTAGGGAAACCCCCAAGATCAAGATCCGATGGAACATTAGGCTCAGGATGTCTCCTTGATCAATACAAAAGTGAACTAAGTGGTCTACTGCCCTTCCTCTCCCCGATTGACAAAACTTAGGTGAGGCCTGGCAGGTTCCGAGGAGATTTAATTTCAACGATAACTAACGGAAAACATCTTGGGCATATTGGAGCCTCCACCTAGAGTGAATGCCCCGTATTGACAGTCTTGCTAACACCACAACTATTTATTTTCAGAATTATGTGTTCTTGAAGGACATCACTAATAGGAAATGTGAAAGGATTTTTAATTAGTTTTTGTTGCTGCGAGTATAGCTCTCTAAACCGTTCTAGTGGTCACTTGATTTAATAAAGTAGTTGAGCAGTGGACTCAACTGTTTGGCCAGGATATATATTCTGAATCACCTAGGACTCTTGACCCTTAACTGCATAATACATGCCGAGACCACGTAAAATAAATCTTAGAGTATTTAGTTGAAGGGGTCATTGACATTGCATCTCATTTTGTCCAGAATCTCAGCCTTGGTGATCACAGCCAAAGGCTTATGTCCTAGGAGTTGGATATGGAATTCAAAAGGGCTCTGGAAATTTGCCAGAACTGGCTCAGAGCTAGACAATATTATTTATTAGGCTATGGGAGGAAAGCGTTCTTTTAGTTTCATGTTTCAGACCCTAAAGGTGACAGATTTTTGTCCTATAGTCCCACAGTGCATAGCATACTAGGCTGGGAAAGTGTCAAGGTCTTATCCCACTGACAAACAGCAAGGCTGGGCTCCCTTCCCACCCAAAAAGTTTAGCGATGAGCCCATCTTCTGCTTTTTGGGGACCAGTGGATCAGATCACTTTCTGATCTGTAGGTCAAAGACATTCTAGAAAAAGGTTGTGTCTTGGACCTCCTAAAGCTGCCACCAATCCTCTTCTGAGAGTAGAGTGCCCCAGTCCCAAAAGAGCATGAAGGTTTGGGTTAATTAATCCAACATTTTTCATAAAAACAAAGACCCCTGTGCTATGTTCAGTCATCAGTGCCATGAATCAGGAAAAATATATTGCCTACCCGGACATAGAAGATGTAACTCTCCGTATCATCTCTGAATGACATCACAGCCTCTCCGGTTTGTGGTGGGAAAATCCTATTATCGTTCCTGAGCTTTGCCCATGGGATTGGCTACAGTTTTAATGTTATGGTGGTCACAGATAACTTTTGATGTCCACAGAGGTAATGGTCATTCTGTACATGTATGACTGCTTGATAAAAGCCAGCTCAGTCTCTCTCTTCATACATCATTTGCTGCTGACAGTGGAGATGCTGGTAGCTTCATGACAGGTTCATAAACCATCAGAAACCCAAAGCATCTCATGCTTTTTCAGAGTCTCTTCGACGACACAAGATGTCCGGGACTTTATTTTCTAGTTGAGAAGATCCCTGTTATTCAGACACCATTGAAAGTTATGTTATACTGCAGTTGGATGTTAGTCCTTCATTGCATGCAGTTAATTGGATAAATTGAATCTTGTTTTGAAGCAGGGAAGTTGGCAAATTTCATCTCTGAGACCTTCCAAAACCATATTCTAGCCAGGGGGTCATGGTCCAACCCCCCGTTAGAGTTCTTCAAACTATCCTTACTGACAGCGTTTCATTGTTGTTTACTACTCGTAAACTTGCTATCTATTGTGAGCACTACGACCGGTGGTATCTGGTCTGAATGTCGACAGTCAAAATGTTGACTTGTAACATGTTGGCCTACAGAAATGCTGCCATTGTGCATGTCGACAGTCAAAATGCTGACAGCATTTTAATGCTAAATTTATGTTGACTTTTTTTACTGTTGACACGTACATTGTCGGCATAATGAACATGTCGACATCAGTGTTGACATTTCTCTGTCATTGTACTGTTTATGTCAACATTCAGAACATGTCGACATTCTGACTGCCGTCATATAATACAACAACCCGACTGGTGACCTGAGCTAAAGACGCTAACAAATGAATTGTCCCACGGAAGAGTATCTAATAGTACAATGGGAATTCGGCTCAGCTCAGAATATTAATATGCTAATAATAATATAATATGAAATCTGTAGGCGGACATTACTCTAGCATTGGCTATTTATTGTGTATCAGAGAAGCTCATAGTCCTGGTTAGGGGAAAACCAGGCTTTATCTTACCATTATTGTTTGGTGTGGGATATATTGTTCAGCTGCCACCGCAGAGATCTAACCAATTACGTATCTATGAACTAAAATGTCGGAACAGTTACTTATGACACAAATACTGATAACCTGTGTAAGGATTCTCCTGTATGTACAGTATGTAAGTGCCCGTTACTCTAACAATGGAAGCAGTGTAATAACTCACTCGCAGTTCACTGGGATATAAGCTTGCACATACTGAATACATATTGTTCTCTAGAAGCCTCATATTCTGAATAGATAGCTCCCTATATGACGTAAGTAGCACACCTATATTATTGTTGTAGTGACCGTTAGACTAGGAGTATACTAATACTGCCAGTCTATCAATTATAAACTAATAGGGAAGGCCCCAAGTGATGTATATAAAGGATTATAACACAGTATAACAGGGACAATGTAAGGCAGACAGATACCCACTCAGTTGTAATATACAATCTAATTCATAATTTCTCTGTCTTGGGAAAAATATTTATAATTTTTAAATTTGCTATTTTGTAGTTTTAGATAAATGGTTTTATACTACTTAATATAAATTGTATTTTACAAGACTGAGTTGTTGGTGCACTTTATTATGACCTTTTTGACAACTCCTCCTTTATGCTGTGTCTAATGCAGTGGATATTTTCTCTATTACATTTTTTTAACATCAGGTCTGTAGGTTGCAAAATAAATTGAAACAACTGAACATCTTGACCTCTCTAATAGTATGAATATTTCCAACAGGTGGACACAAACGCAAGAAGACCTCGGAGGGAGATCTCAGTTTGCCTCCAGATTTAAAAAAAGAAGAAAATGCTACACAGGATTCTCAAGGAGAAATCCCCATTACCCTAAATATACACCCAATACCCCACAGTACTGATATATCATCTGATCCCTCTAATCATGAGGAATGTTCTACTGACAACTCTGTTATTGCTACATATAGTACAGCTCACACACACAGTACAGTTCATACAAATGTTAAAATATTTCCATGTTCTGAGTGTGGGAAATGTTTTAAACACAAGTCAGGTTTGGTCATACATGAGAGACGTCACAGAGGGGAGAAACCATATCCATGTTCTGAGTGTGGGAAATGTTTTACACAAAAATCAGATCTTGTTGCACATCAGAGATATCACACAGGTGAAAAACCATTTAAATGCTCTGAATGTGGGAAATGTTTTACACAAAAATCAGATCTTGTTGCACATCAGAGATATCACACAGGTGAGAAGCCATTTCCATGCTCTGAGTGTGGGAAATGCTTTACACAGAAATCAAAACTTATTACTCATCAGAGAAGTCACACAGGTGTGAAACCATTTTCATGTTCTGAGTGTGGGAAATGTTTTACAGAAAAATCATATCTTGTTATACATCAGAGAACTCACACAGGTGAGAAACCATTTCCATGTTTTGAGTGTGGGAAATGTTTTGCACAGAAATCAAAGCTTATTATTCATCAGAGACGTCACGCAGGTGAGAAGTCATTTCAATGTTCTGAGTGTGGGAAATGTTTTACTGAGAAATCGGAGCTTGTTAATCACTATAGAATTCACACAGGTGAGAGACCATTTCCATGTTCTGTGTGTGGGAAATGTTTTAAACAGAAATCATATCTTGTTCCGCATCAAAGAACACACACGGGTGAGAAGCCATTTGCATGTACAGAGTGTGAGAAATGTTTTACAAAGAAATTGATGCTTATTGCTCATCAGAGAATTCACACAGGTGAGAAGCCATTTACATGTTCAGAATGTGGGAAATGTTTTATAAAGAAATCAATTCTTATTACTCATCAGAGAACACACACCGATGAGAAGCCATTTCGATGTTCTGTGTGTGGGAGAGGCTTTATACATAAGTCGTCTCTTGTCAGACATCAAAGACGTCACACAGATGAGAAGCCATTTTTATAAGCTGATAGAAGTATAAAAGTTCTGGGCACACTGTATAATGTTATAATCTAGTTAGCATCCACAGATACATTTGTAATATATATACCAACATCAGAATTGAACATAACTTAGCAGTTTCCTTATTCTGTTAGATAATAGCATCCCTCCCAACAGTAATAGCAAACCATAGTATCCATATATAATGAGCTAAGTAGCACATAGTCCCAGCATTGGCTGGGAGATAAAATGTGGGGCAAGATCATGTTTTGTTATATTCTGTGATTGAAGATGTGAGATGATTTATATAATTAGCTCCATCAGTCAGTGCTTCCTATGTGGGGGGATTCCTTATTTGTTATATATTGGGGGGGGGTTTGTTTGATTAATTTAGACTGACATTTTGGAATATATGGACGGCCAAATGGACAATTATAACTTAAATATGTGATTTTCTTTTAAATATTTTTAAGTGTCATATAAATGTCACCACAACTATCTGTGTGTCTGTGGTTCCCAGCAGTCTGCAGCCAGTAGCCATGATTGTACCTGTAATGTCCAATGACCAGGAGCTGATGCTATGCCAGTATCTGTACCAGCTGCCAGGAGAGATGGGAACTGGCAGAGTGATTTTTATCCAGGAAGATTCGTATCCCTCCAACAGCCACAAGTGTTATCCCACTACTTACCACACCACGTATCTGTCCCGCCTCTTAGATTGTAAGCTCAGTTATGCAGGGTCATCCTTACCCTTTGTTTCATATCATTGTATGTTATATGTGTGTATCATGATCCTGTCAGTATACAGGGCTGAGTAATATGTTGGAGACTTATAAATAAAAGAATAGTAAATGGAGGATGGTTGTGTAAGAATGACAGCGTAACACACAGTGGGTGCTGCCATCTGGTGGCTGACACAACATCCATGAGATTACATCCTCTCTATTCACTTAGTACCCTGTGACATCACTGAGGTGTCTCATGTGTCACTCAGATGTATTCTATAGACTGGCCCCAAATGGCTGCCGGCGCTGTGTGTCATTGACTGTTGTGCTATCAGTGGTGTGATGTTGGGATATACGGAACATCTTAAACGTTTAGAATATTTTCTTATCCTATGGGCGACACTGGATACACTTACGGGTATAAAATGCTGACACAGGAGTTTGGGCAGTGTAATGTTACCAGCAATAGCTTAAAGTTCCTCCACCTTTATTGACTCATATTTTCTTTATTTTTATTACTACTGTAGAAGCATTCTACAGCTGCTTCTAAGGATGCCTGGCACGGAACAGGGAGCTTCTACAATCGGAACCTCCTGCCTTCAGACTGTCATTTGATTGGCTATGATGGCGTAGCTCAGGGCAAGGTCTTTGTCTCAGGCTGCTGTGGAGCTCACAGCTTGCCACACGCCCTAGGAAGCTGTTTTAGAGACTCTCCCTCTTCTACTAGTCCCATGGCTGCTACACACAGCATCCTGTCTTCCAATGAGCCTTTCTACTAGAGCCCTTTGTGTTCCTCATGTGCATCTGCTGATCAGCCTGCCTGGGCACAAATCCTGGCAAGGTCAATATAAAGCATGGTCCACGTATCTTCTTCCTTAGAGAAGATGCTGACATCTGACACCACTTCTAGTCCTCTGAGGTGTTTGCTCTCATCAGTTTTATATTATCTGGAAAGGTCTGAGTATTCCTTCCAGGAGGAAGGTGAAAGGCTGTGGTCTTGAGGACTCTTTGTGTACCAATGAGGATAACAGAAAGCTCTTGGTGACTTAGTACATGCCTTCCAGCAGACAATACATATTAAATACATAAGGAACCTGAGTTTCCAAACAGTTCACTGTGTAAAAATTAAAACAGATGGTCTCTTTCCAATGTTCTCAGTTTGAGGACCTGATTAATGGAGAGGGGATTTTAGCTATCACACAGACTATTGAGTATATATTCAATTGAGGACACTATTGAGACCATTTACACTGATCCAGTTTTGCTGTGTCTTGGGTCAGTAAGGCAGTGGTGGGAGCAAATCCTATTTGCTAACTCTGGTGGAGCATGTCCTCGAGGCCTTTTGAGTATCTTGTAGAAGCTGCCATTTATGTGGGGCTCCTGGTAACTAAAGGTAGGGCCTAATTTTGAGTTGAATGCAGCAGCGGCTGCCACTTTTCCCGCGGCTGCGTTTTGTGCTAATTCCTCGGCTGATTTTTCAGATACTGAGAAGGCTGTGTAAATCTGTTTTGGTGCATTTTTAGATTCACCATTGAAACTTGCACCATCCCAACAGCAGGTGAAGTTTCTCCATCTGAACATGGACTCCTGTGGGAGCTATACATCTTTAGATGTGGCTACTGTCACCAATGTGCCCACATCTGCCTAGACACCCTCTCATTATATACCAGAAATAGCCACTAAAAACCACACTCCATTGAAATTCGTTTTGCGTAGGTCAACTGCTTAAATATCATCATAGAGAGGGACTCAGAATCAGGCCCTTAGTCTCAACAGTTTTGCCATGCCGTGTCCTCTGACTTCAGACTTGAAGTCTCCGAGTCCTCTTGGACCCTTTCATACTCTGGGGAGGTCTTCTTCACTCTCAAACTGTCGAAGTTCATTTCCCAGACCACAAATAGAAACAGTTCCTTTCTCCCTGTTAATGCCCATAATGCCCCAGGATTTGCTCCATTTGTTTCAGTAGGAAGGTCATTCAGTTGTTGGCTCCTTGGGAAAAGCAGCCATGAGAAACACAGGCTTTGGAATCAAAGCTTCCAGCTCCCAATCCTTACAACAACCTGCATTACAGGAAGGCGACCCACCTGGGATCTCTTTTTGAGCCAGTCTGCCTCTCTTCCAAGACCAGTGGAAGAATTCCACCATGCAAGAATGGGAGTTTTTAGTAGAAATATAAAATCTGGTCTCCAGGACCTTTTTCATATCTAGAAGGTGGACCTGCAAACCGAAACGCGTTGATAAACAAGGGGTGTGCGTAGCCTTTTCTTACAAGTGTGGACATTTTTCATCTTTATGGGGTTTTTTAGAAATTTTTTCTTATGTCGATTCTTGGGATATTTTGTATAGTATATTTTTAATTTTGTAAAGCATGCATGTTAGCTAACCTTCAGATGAACTGTGTATATTTTGGTGTTATCCTCACACCACTTTCATTCCATTGGTTTTTTTTTTTCGATGACTATGTACTCCTAGTCCTTTTAAAATAAAGAAGTATTTTTGGTCTTAAAGAAGGAGTTTGGTTCTTAAAGAAAAGTATTTTGGACTTTTGATCTACCTTTCTCTTGAGGGACTCGCCAAGTTTTCCCACTAATATTTGGATTATCTAAAAAGATACCTTTATGGGATTGAAAACCCCATCTATAGTATGAGTTGGGGTACGCTACTACATATCTTATACACATTGGTCTGGGAAGATTGACAGGATATTTACTGTAAATCACTATACATCATTCTGAAAGATACCTTTATGGGATGAACTTTTTGAAACCAAGTGTGAGTTGGGGTATGCCATTATAATCATCTTAAAGATAGCTTTATGGGACTCTGCGCTATCTATATGCTGTGAGTTTGGAGTACGCCCAATCATTGATAGTACTACACCTAAAGAAACTAATTTATTCTTGCTCCTCAAAGTGGATTGTCAAAGATACTTTTTATATACTGAAATCATCCTACTCTTATTGCGAGTGTGGTACGCAACTATCACAGATTGA
Organism: Taudactylus pleione; assembly: GCA_031769625.1. Classification (NCBI taxonomy): domain Eukaryota; kingdom Metazoa; phylum Chordata; class Amphibia; order Anura; family Myobatrachidae; genus Taudactylus; species Taudactylus pleione. The sequence goes on along the minus strand of JAUIMM010000799.1, from coordinate 532,263 downwards.
CGATTCCTCTCTATTTGCCTGACCTCTGTAAAACTTATACGAACGTACTACACACTTGTGTTGTTTTTATTTTTCATATCGACTGAGAAAACACCATTTAAGAACCTCATGAGAAGGGGTCATATTCAATCCAAACAATTTTGGGATGTCTCCTCATGTACAACAACACTAAAGGACATATTGGTATCACATTTATAGTATTTGCTTTGAAGTGCCGCTGGTTGTGTCTTTTTTCCTATTTTCTTTTGTGTCTAATGCTTGTTGAATTGAGCTGATATTCAAATTGGAAAATTGACTAAACTTTGGAAGCTTGTGCGCCGACAAGATAATCTTCCTCCCTTTCAATGCTGGCAAGGTCAATATAAAGTCTTTGTCCAAGTATTCTCTTCCTTGGTTTATAATTCTAAGACATCTGCCACCACCTGTAGACCGGAGTGTTTGCTTCCAGGAGTTTTATCTGAAAGGGTCTGACTCTGACACCTTCCAGGAGGATGATAAGTGATCATGAGGTTTCCTTGTGTCTCAATGAGGAAGCTGGAGTGGACAATCTAACACATGCCATCCAACAAACAACCAATATGAAAAACAATGAGGAACCTGAGTTTCCAAACAGGTCATTGTGTAACAGGAATTAGAAACAAATTGTTTCTTTACGCTTTTCTGCTCAGTTTGAGGACTTGAGTTATCAGGTTATCAAGAGTGGATTTTAGATTTCATTCACATTACAGTCTCTAGTGAGTATACATTCAATGGAAATCTCAGCCAATGTTGTATGCACCTATAACTCACCAAAGCCCACCACCATTTTGATTCCAAAAACTGCTACCTTAATGAATAACAAATGCATAGAAAAATTGAGGATAGCTTCAGTACCATTTGCACTTACATAGAGGGGCCTCAATTAGAGGTCCAGTTTAGCTTTCGGCCTATGTCATTAAAGCAGAGGAGAGATGGACAGAGCAAATGACGGAGAGTCTGCTGGAATCTGTCAGACCAAACTTATATTTGCTAAATTTGGAGGAGTATATCCTTGAGACTTTTTAAGTATCTGGAAGAAGCCAACATTTCTGTGGGCCTACTGGGAACTATCATTTTAGACTTAGCAACGGACGGACCTGCTGCAGGCCCATGTTCTGGAGACAGCCCAGACCTTGGAATTTCACTGGTTATCAAATGCAAGAAATCAAACCTGACATCTTCCCAGGGAACTCACCAGATGTAATACTTTTTTTTTACCAAAGTTACCAGTTTCGGACTTAAGGTGGTGCGCACGTAGGTTCTGGGTGACCCTTCCTTTAGAGACAACTTTAGGAAATCCCCAGTGTATCCAATGTCCTTATACTATGGGGTCAATCCTATTAGGTGCGAATTGCAAGGTGCGATTTTCACTTCGAATTCACATAGCGGATTCATTTTGCAATCCAATTAGCAACTCGCACTGAATTCGCAACTTTCCACTCGCACCTCCCTGAGGGTGAGAGATGGAAAGGAAATTCTTTATTTTAAGGTTAAAATGTGGGGACACTGTGCTGAACCCCCCCCCCTCCGAATGAACAATTAGGCAATTGGAAGTTTCTAATTCGCTTACTTAGTCAAATAATTAAATGTAATATTTTGGGGGTGAAAAAAAAATGTCCTCAGTTTACCCCAAAATCAACTTTTTTTCCTTAGTTGAGGCACCCCAAATATAATTACAATAATTTTTTTGTTAAAATAATTTTTTATCATTTTTTTTCCATTTTTCAAGGTGCCCTCAAAGTACCCCAAAATCACCCTTTTTCCTACTTTATTTTTGCATTTTTTGTTTAATTCGTTTGAGATTAAATGAAAAAGTTAGTTTGTTTTTTTTTAATTTTCTTGCATTTAAAAAAAAAAGCACATATCAGCCATTTGACACCACCGGCGATGTGTGCGAGTTTAAAGAAACAAACTCGCTACTTGCAATTCACACCTAATTGGATCGAGCCCTATGAATGTTGTACATTATTTATCTATAAATTGTATTATTTATGTAGTGAATAAGTATATGACATAACAGTACTCTGTATATATGATCACACATATGAAATAACGATCCTGTGTATACAGTTTATGATCACACATGTAATAACGATACTGTGTGTATATGTGAACATGATGTACAATTATATGGTCAGTATTTTAAAAAGTGATAATCTATTATCAACCAGGTGGACGTCCTGTGTTCATTAAGAGTATATGTTAAGTTTATAAATAAGGAAATTAAGTGGACAGCTGGTATTAATATGGAGGAGATAGTTAAGTGTGGAGGAGGGGGGATCTCATGTGTACGATGACAGGTGATAATATATGATATTATCTGTTATTATTTGCTGTCAGTGATCTTCTAACAGGTTCCCACATAGTGGTGTATGATGGGATTCCATCCAGCCCTTCCACATTGTCATGTACCCCGGCTATATAAGGTGTGATGTAATTACTCAGGCTCCTATGTACATGTTCTCAGTACCCTTACTATTCATGTGTCTAACCTGAGCTGCTTGTTGTTCCCATATAGAGATGATGACATTCATTAAGCTCTCAGATTTAGCTTCACAGGACACGTTAGAAAATAGGGGTACATTTCTGTTTAATCTATGTGGTTTTAGAATTAAAGCTGACACCAATAAACCATATTTATTACATCCTACAGAGCTTCATAAAAACAGAGAAAACCAATAAACTATGTAAAAATTACAATAACATTCAGTATATACACCGATGAGCCATAACATTAAAACCAACTGCCTAATATTGTGTCCCCCTTGTGACATCAAAACAGCTATAACCCATCGAGGCATTGACTCCACAAGCCCTCTGAAGGTATCTTGTGGTATCTTCCACCAAGACCTTACCAGCAGAATCTGTAAGTTGCAAGGTAGGACCACTATAGTTCTGACTTGTTTTTCCAGCTCATCCCACAGATGCTCGATCGGATTAAGATCTGGGGAATTTGGAGGCCAAGTCAACACCTTTGAACTCTCTGTCATGTTCCTCAAACCATTCCTGAGCAAGTTTTGCAGTGTAACAGGGCACATTATCCTGCTGATAGCGGCCACAGCCATCAGGGAAAACCTTTGCCATGTAGGGGTGTACTTGGTCTGCAACAATGCTTAGGTCATTCACATCCACGTGACTGCCAGCAATACATTGCGCAGAGCATTACACTGCCTCTGTTGGCTTGCAGCCTTCTCATAGAGCATCCTGATGCCATCTCAAACATGATTTATCAGACCAGGCCACCTTCTTCCATTGGTCCATGGCCCAGTTCTGACACCCATGTGACCTTTGTAGGCGTTTTGGGTGGTGGACAGGGGTCAGCATGGACACTCATGACCTTGCTTGGACAACCACTACAAGTCCTGACATTTTGGAGATGCTCTGACCTAGTCATCTTAGTCATCACAATTTGGCCAGGGGGGTCTTTAGAGAGGAGGGGGCCCATGTGCAGCCCCCGACACAGGCCTGCACAGAGTGCCAGGAAAATGGAGATGCCGCCATTTTCCTGGCAGTTTCCTCACAGCGCATGCGCAAAAACGACGGAAAAATGGCCGCACCTGCCATTTTCCAGCATTTTGAGCAGCACTGAAAGACCCGACACAGGATCTCAGAGAGGTAAGTTTTAGATTATATGGGTGCAGCGTGTGCTGTGCGGGGGCCCGTTTGCACTGCACACCTTCACCCATTATAAATACGCCCCTGAATTAGGCTTTTGTCAAAGTCGCTCAGACCCTTAAACGCTTGCCCATTTTTCCTGCTTCCAACAAATTAACTTTATTGAATGAGTGTTCACTTGCTGCCTGATATATCCCACCCCTTGGCAGGTGCCAGTCTAATGAAATGATCAATGTTATTCACTTCACCTGTTAGTGGTTTAATTGCTAATAGGTGTATACAGAACAAATTCAAGTGCACCTGTCTGATAATGTAGTATAATTATTAAGGCTACAGATTGAAAGTAATTCTTAAATAAAACCAAATCATTCTCCTTGGGATACCTCAATAAGGACCTAAAAATAGACAAGATGTTCTAGAGACCTCGGTCCCTCATGTGAAGTATATATTAGTTTATTAAACACAAGATACATCTCTCATTAGCTTATCTGAGACATGCCGGCCAAGTTCCCGATTGCGGAATCCAGGATCGGAGACCGAGGTGTGTGATCCCACAAGCCCCCGGTAATGTTAGCTGCTTTTCCTCTAGGCAGGCTTAGGTGGTGGTGTGGTCTCCTGTTCCAAAAATCAAAGTGTATACAGTGTTGTCCACAATTACATATAAATCATACACATAATAAAACAATTCTGCCCCATGGGCCTCAGTCAGACGCAAATATACAATGTGACCAGAGAATATGCCACATTCTTGGGAAGCTCCAACACTCATCAGTAGAAAATGTGGTTCCCCCATGCAATGTACAGGAGCGGATGTGTCTGGTATACCCCAGGAGTTGTGACACCGTTGATCGAGGAATGGCAAATGTCCGTACAACTTCAGAACTGGCATGTCCCATCCGTTGGGCACCCACTATCATACCTTGTTTGAACACTATCATTTACGTCAGCTTGCCATGAGCAGCCTAGCCAATGTTCAAACTGACTCAGGTGATGTCAGGTTAAAACTGATACAGGTCTGGGCATTTCCCAGACATCACAGTATAATTACCTTTACCTACTGCTATCCCATTACTTTTTATAGAAAAATATTGCTAAATCTTAACTATGCTCATTATTAGTATTAGAAGGAAATCCGAGTTATGAATACAAGCCTATTAGAAGAAGGTGGCTGTACTATAATAGGAAAACACTAAAAAAATTATATATTTTTAAAGGATGTATAAACTATTCCGCCTACCTTATGTGGGTGCTATAGTACATCACACCTATATTTGGTAAGCTATATTATGGGGGTAGCTATATTATGCGAGTAATGTGTGGAGTGTTTTAACAGGTGAGGATGCTATAATATGTGGGCTGCTAAATTTTGTGAGGGTGCTATATTACGTGGGGGCTATAGGGTTGTGTGGAGCTATATTACGTGGGGAGCTGTACAATGTGGGAAGCTATACTATGTAGGGGGTTATACTATGTGGTGTGGTTATAAAATGTAGGGAGCTATACTATGTAGGAGGCTATACTATGTAGGGGGCTATACTATGTAGGAGCTATACTGTGTAGGGGGGTTATACTATGTAGGGGGGTTATACTATGTAGGGGGCTATACTGTGTAGGAGCTATACTGTGTAGGGGGGTTATACTATGTAGGGGGGTTATACTATGTAGGAGCTATACTGTGTAGGGGGGTTATACTATGTAGGGGGCTATACTGTGTAGGGGGGTTATACTATGTGGTGTGGTTATACTATATAGCGAGCTATACTATGTAGAGGGGTTATACTATGTAGGAGGCTATACTATGTAGGAGGCTATACTGTGTAGGAGGCTATACTGTGTAGGGAGCTATACTATGTAGGGGGGTTATACTATGTAGGAGCTATACTGTGTAGGGGGGTTATACTATGTAGGGGGGTTATACTATGTAGGGGGCTATACTGTGTAGGGGGGTTATACTATGTGGTGTGGTTATACTATATAGCGAGCTATACTATGTAGAGGGGTTATACTATGTAGGAGGCTATACTGTGTAGGAGGCTATACTGTGTAGGGAGCTATACTATGTAGGAGGCTGTACTATGTAGGGGATATACTGTGTAGGGGGTTATACTGTGTGGGGTGGCTATACTATTTAGGAGGTATACTATCTAGGGGGGGTTATACTATGTGGGGGCTATACTATGTAGGAGTTATACTATGTGGGGGGCTATACTATAGTATGTAGAGAGCTATGCTATGTGGCAGTAATACCCCCATAGGGACACCAGCCTGTAGTCACCACTCTCCCCCCTGTGTAGTAATAGGCAGCACTAATAGTAACACTGTATAATAATGCCTCAGTGACATACAGGACATCATGTGTCTATGGAGGAACTCAGCCCTCACTGCTTCCTCTCACACGGATTAGGATACACACAGGACTTCAGGGCTGTGCGTTCCACCTGACTTCCGCTATGTGCGTTCCACTCGATTTTCTGGCCCGTACATAGGGAAAAGGGATCCCCTTCCGAAGATGTACGATGACGTCATCTGCCAGTGTCCAACGTCATTCCCTATCATCCAGGTGGGCATAGAGGGGGAGTATGTGCAACCGTACTAAACGTCCCCCGGGTGAGAGCGGGCAGTGACTGGCGCGGGTGAGTGCATACTACAGTGTATATGTATAATAATGAGACAGAGGGGTTGTCATAGAGATGTATAATGAGGAGAGAGATGGAGACGTGAGGGAGCTATGACGCCAGCTCCCCCTGTGCGTGACGTCACGGGACACAGAGTCACAGCTCTGCCTGTATCCGGTGTCAGAGGGTCTCTCAGGCTCTGCAGGGTCATCTGATGGGAGACAGGAGGCTGCTCTAGTGCTGGTGTTTGGTGATACATCTCCTACTGCTGTCCTGGATGAGATAGACATAGATAATACAGCAGACCCTCCAGCATGACCCCTGCTCCTGGGCTTCCCTCTTACTGTACGATTGCAGCCACCTGTCTCATCTATTACCTAGTTCAACACAGGTGGCTGCAGTCAGTCACTAGGTGGGAAGTCCAGGAGCAGAGCGTTTTGCACCTGATGGAATGGGTCATGTTGGAGGGTACAGTCACCAGTCTCTCCTGTACATGCAGTCACCAGTCTCTCCTGTACACGCTGCAGTTACCGCTCTCTCCTGTAAACGCTGCAGTCACCAGTCTCTCCTGTACACGCTGCAGTCACCAGTCTCTCCTGTAAACGCTGCAGTCACCAGTCTCTCCTGTACATGCAGTCACCAGTCTCTCCTGTACACGCTGCAGTTACCGCTCTCTCCTGTAAACGCTGCAGTCACCAGTCTCTCCTGTACATGCAGTCACCAGTCCCTCCTGTACACGCTGCAGTCACCAGTCCCTCCTGTATACGCAGTCACCAGTCCCTCCTGTACATGCTGCAGTCACCAGTCCCTCCTGTACACGCAGTCACTAGTCCCTCCTGTACACACTGCAGTCACCAGTCCCTCTTGTACACGCTGTAGTCACCAGTCCCTCCTGTACACGCTGCAGTCACCAGTCCCTCCTGTACATGCAGTTACCAGTCCCTCCTGTACACGCTGCAGTCACCAGTCCCTCCTGTATACGCAGTCACCAGTCCCTCCTGTACATGCTGCAGTCACCAGTCCCTCCTGTACACGCAGTCACTAGTCCCTCCTGTACACACTGCAGTCACCAGTCCCTCTTGTACACGCTGCAGTCACCAGTCCCTCCTGTACACGCTGCAGTTACCGCTCTCTCCTGTACACGCTGCAGTCACCAGTCCCTCCTGTACATTCTGCAGTCACCAGTCCCTCCTGTACAAACTGCAGTCACCAGTCCCTCCTGTACACGCTGCAGTTACCGCTCTCTCCTGTACACGCTGCAGTCACCAGTCCCTCCTGCACATGCAGTCACCAGTCTCTCCTGTACACGCTGCAGTCACCAGTCTCTCCTGTACACGCTGCAGTCACCAGTCCCTCCTGTACACGCTGCAGTCACCAGTCCCTCCTGTACACGCTGCAGTCACCAGTCCCTCCTGTATACGCAGTCACCAGTCCCTCCTGTATACGCAGTCACCAGTCCCTCCTGTACATGCTGCAGTCACCAGTCCCTCCTGTACACGCGTCACTAGTCCCTCCTGTACACACTGCAGTCACCAGTCCCTCCTGTACACGCTGCAGTCACCAGTCCCTCCTGTACACGCTGCAGTTACCACTCTCTCCTGTACACGCTGCAGTCACCAGTCCCTCCTGTACATTCTGCAGTCACCAGTCCCTCCTGTACAAACTGCAGTCACCAGTCCCTCCTGTACACGCTGCAGTTACCGCTCTCTCCTGTACACGCTGCAGTCACCAGTCCCTCCTGTACACGCAGTCACCGCTCTCTCCTGTACACGCAGTCACCGCTCTCTCCTGTACACGCAGTCACCGCTTTCTCCTGTACATGCAGTCACGAGTCCCTCCTGTACACGCTGCAGTCACCAGTCCCTCCTGTACACGCTGCAGTCACCAGTCCCTCCTGTACACGCTGCAGTCACCAGTCCCTCCTGTACATGCGGTCACCAGTCCCTCCTGTACACGCTGCAGTCACCAGTCCCTCCTGTACACGCTGCAGTCACCAGTCCCTCCTGTACACGCAGTCACCAGTCCCTCCTGTACATGCTGCAGTCACCAGTCCCTCCTGTACATGCTGCAGTCACCAGTCCCTCCTGTACACGCAGTCACCAGTCCCTCCTGTACACGCAGTCACCAGTCTCTCCTGTACACGCAGTCACCAGTCCCTCCTGTACACGCAGTCACCAGTCCCTCCTGTACACACTGCAGTCACCAGTCCCTCCTGTACACGCTGCAGTCACCAGTCCCTCCTGTACACGCTGCAGTCACCAGTCCCTCCTGTACACGCTGCAGTTACCGCTCTCTCCTGTACACGCTGCAGTCACCAGTCCCTCCTGTACACGCTGCAGTCACCAGTCCCTCCTGTACACGTAGTCACCGCTCTCTCCTGTACACGCAGTCACCGCTCTCTCCTGTACACGCAGTCACCGCTCTCTCCTGTACACGCAGTCACCGCTGTCTCCTGTACATGCAGTCACCAGTCCCTCCTGTACACGCTGCAGTCACTAGTCCCTCCTGTACACGCAGTCACCAGTCCCTCCTGTACATGCGGTCACCAGTCCCTCCTGTACACGCTGCAGTCACCAGTCCCTCCTGTATACGCAGCCACCAGTCCCTCCTGTACATGCTGCAGTCACCAGTCCCTCCTGTACATGCTGCAGTCACCAGTCCCTCCTGTACACGCAGTCACCAGTCTCTCCTGTACACGCAGTCACCAGTCTCTCCTGTACACGCAGTCACCAGTCCCTCCTGTACACGCTGCAGTCACCAGTCCCTCCTGTACACGCTGCAGTCACCAGTCCCTCCTGTACACGCTGCAGTCACCAGTCCCTCCTGTACACGCAGTCACCAATCTCTCCTGTACACGCAGTCACCAGTCCCTCCTGTACATGCAGTCACCAGTCCCTCCTGTACATGCAGTCACCAGTCCCTCCTGTACATGCTGCAGTCACCAGTCCCTCCTGTACCTGCTGCAGTCACCAGTCCCTCCTGTACACGCTGCAGTCACCAGTCCCTCCTGTACACGCTGCAGTCACCAGTCCCTCCTGTACACGCGGCAGTCACCAGTCCCTCCTGTACACGCTGCAGTTACCGCTCTCTCCTGTACACGCTGCAGTCACCAGTCCCTCCTGTACACGTAGTCACCAGTCCCTCCTGTACACGCTGCAGTCACCAGTCCCTCCTGTACACGCAGTCACCAGTCCTTCCTGTACACGCAGTCACCAGTCTCTCCTGTACACGCAGTCACCAGTCCCTACTGTACATGCAGTCACCAGTCCCTCCTGTAGACGCTGCAGTCACCAGTCCCTCCTGTACACGCTGCAGTCACCGGTCCCTCCTGTATACGCAGTCACCAGTCCCTCCTGTATACGCAGTCACCAGTCCCTCCTGTACACGCTGCAGTCACCAGTCCCTCCTGTACACGCTGCAGTCACCAGTCCCTCCTGTACACGCTGCAGTCACCAGTCCCTCCTGTACACGCTGCAGTTACCGCTCTCTCCTGTACACGCAGTCACCAATCCCTCCTGTACACGCAGTCACCGCTCTCTCCTGTACACGCAGTCACCGCTCTCTCCTGTACACGCAGTCACCGCGCTCTCCTGTACACGCAGTCACCGCTCTCTCCTTTACATGCAGTCACCAGTCCCTCCTGTACACGCTGCAGTCACCAGTCCCTCCTGTACATGCTGCAGTCACCAGTCCCTCCTGTACAAGCAGTTACTGCTCTCTCCTGTACACGCTGCAGTCACCAGTCCCTCCTGTACACACAGTCACCAGTCCCTCCTGTACACGCAGTCACCAGTCCCTCCTGTACACGCAGTCACCAGTCCCTCCTGTACACGCAGTCACCAGTCCCTCCTGTACATGCTGCAGTCACCAGTCCCTCCTGTACTTGCAGTCACCAGTCCCTCCTGTACACGCTGCAGTCACCAGTCCCTCCTGTACACGCTGCAGTCACCAGTCCCTCTTGTACATGCTGCAGTCACCAGTCCCTCCTGTACATGCTGCAGTCACCAGTCCCTCTTGTACACGCCGTCACCAGTCCCTCCTGTACACGCTGAAGTCAACAATCCCTCCTGTACACGCTGCAGTCACCAGTCCATCCTGTACACGCTGCAGTCACCAGTCCCTCCTGTACACGCTGCAGTCATCAGTCCCTCCTGGACATGCAGTCACCAGTCCCTCCTGTACACGCAGTCACCAGTCTCTCCTGTACACGCTGCAGTCACCAGTCCCTCCTGTACATGCAGTCACCAGTCTCTCCTGTACACGCAGTCACCAGTCCCTCCTGTACACACTGCAGTCACCAGTCTCTCCTGTTCACACTGCAGTCACCAGTCCCTCCTGTACATGCTGCAGTCACCAGTCCCTCCTGTACACACTGCAGTCATCAGTCTCTCCTGTACACACAGTCACCAGTCTCTCCTGTACACGCATTCACCAGTCCCTCCTGTACACACTGCAGTCATCAGTCCCTCCTGTACACGCAGTCACCAGTCTCTCCTGTACACACAGTCACCAGTCTCTCCTGTACACACAGTCACCAGTCCCTACTGTACATGCAGTCACCAGTCCCTCCTGTACATGCTGCAGTCACCAGTCCCTCCTGTACATGCTGCAGTCACCAGTCCCTCCTGTACACACTGCAGTCATCAGTCTCTCCTGTACACACAGTCACCAGTCCCTCCTGTACTCTCAGTCACCAGTCTCTCCTGTACAGACATTCACCAGTCCCTCCTGTACACGCAGTCACCAGTCCCTCCTGTACACGCAGTACATGCTGTATAGTCGGTGTGTATACCTTCTACTCTGTTTCATTTTCTCTTCTGTTCTTATTTTCTTCAACTTTGTTGTTTGTTGCACTAGAATGAGCGCATCTCCCAACAGGTCACCCAGGTTAGGTGTTAAGCCAGGTACATGTTAGACGAACTCTAGTGTGTACCGACCTCAATCGTGACAGGATCCAGCGAGGTTCCAGCATCGGCAAGTGCATACACAATTGCCGATGCCAGCAGCGACGAAACTACGGCAGGAGCCATGCTGCATTTAGCAGCAAGGTCCCCGCTTACTATAACGCCCGTCGGATCTACATGTAGGTCTGACGGACGAGATCACTGACGACGCACAGGAGCCCGCATCGTCATTGACATTTGTCCGTACACAAACTGGACGACTTAACGAATTGGTCGTAACGATTGGTTATCGGCAAATTAATTTACAATCGTCTAGTGTGTACCCGGCATTACTGTGTGTGGTGTTAGGTCTTATTGTGTTAGGTGTTGCTGTGTGCAGTATTAGATGTTACTGCTCCTGTCTAGTCCTAGTGGTAGGATGAGGGGAGGAGAGGGGAATGGGGAAGGAGACCAGGGAGACACTGACAGGCTGGTGACTATTGTGTGAGGGGCGGTATAGCTGTACCTGTCCCTACAGATCCCTCTGCTGCTCCTGTCTAGTCCTAGTGGTAGGATGAGGGGAGGGGAATGGGGAAGGAGACCAGGGAGACACTGACAGGCTGGTGACTGCTGTGTGAGGGGCGGTATAGCTGTACCAGTCCCTACAGATCCCTCTGCTGCTCCTGTCTAGTCCTAGTGGTAGGATGAGGGGAGGGGAATGGGGAAGGAGATCAGGGAGACACTGACAGGCTGGAGACTGCTGTGTGAGGGGCGGCATAGCTGTACCTGTCCCTACAGATCCCTCTGCTGCTCCTGTCTAGTCCTAGTGGTAGGATGAGGGGAGGGGAATGGGGAAGGAGACCAGGGAGACACTGACAGGCTGGTGACTGCTGTGTGAGGGGCGGCATAGCTGTACATGTCCCTACAGATCCCCCTGCTGCTCCTGTCTAGTCCTAGTGGTAGGATGAGGGGAGGGGAATGGGGAAGGAGATCAGGGAGACACTGACAGGCTGGTGACTGCTGTGTGAGGGGCGGTATAGCTGTACCTGTCCCTACAGATCCCTCTGCTGCTCCTGTCTAGTCCTAGTGGTAGGATGAGGGTAGGGGAATGGGGAAGGAGACCAGGGAGACACTGACAGGCTGGTGACTGCTGTGTGAGGGGCGGCATAGCTGTACCAGTCCCTACAGATCCCTCTGCTGCTCCTGTCTAGTCCTAGTGGTAGGAGGAGGGGAGGGGAATGGGGAAGGAGATCAGGGAGACACTGACAGGCTGGTGACTGCTGTGTGAGGGGTGGTATAGCTGTACCTGTCCCTACAGATCCCTCTGCTGCTCCTGTCTAGTCCTAGTGGTAGGATGAGGGGAGGGGAATGGGGAAGGAGATCAGGGAGACACTGACAGGCTGGTGACTGCTCTGTGAGGGGCGGTATAGCTGTCCCTACAGATTCCTCTGCTGCTCCTGTCTAGTCCTAGTGGTAGGATGAGGAGAGGGGAATGGGGAAGGAGACCAGGGAGACACTGACAGGCTGGTGACTGCTGTGTGAGGGGCGGCATAGCTGTACCTGTCCCTACAGATCCCTCTGCTGCTCCTGTCTAGTCCTAGTGGTAGGATGAGGGGAGGGGAATGGGGAAGGAGATCAGGGAGACACTGACAGGCTGGTGACTACTGTGTGAGGGGCGGCATAGCTGTACCTGTCCCTACAGATCCCTCTGCTGCTCCTGTCTAGTCCTAGTGGTAGGATGAGGGGAGAATGGGGAAGGAGACCAGGGAGACACTGACAGGCTGGTGACTACTGTGTGAGGGGCGGCATAGCTGTACCTGTACCTACAGAATCCTCTGCTGCTCCTGTCTAGTCCTAGTGGTAGGATGAGGAGAGGGGAATGGGGAAGGAGACCAGGGAGACACTGACAGGCTGGTGACTACTGTGTGAGGGGCGGCATAGCTGTACCTGTCCCTACAGATCCCTCTGCTGCTCCTGTCTAGTCCTAGTGGTAGGATGAGGGGAGGGGAATGGGGAAGGAGACCAGGGAGACACTGACAGGCTGGTGACTGCTGTGTGAGGGGCGGTATAGCTGTACCTGTCCCTACAGATCCCTCTGCTGCTCCTGTCTAGTCCTAGTGGTAGGATGAGGGGAGGGGAATGGGGAAGGAGATCAGGGAGACACTGACAGGCTGGTGACTACTGTGTGAGGGGCGGCATAGCTGTACCTGTCCCTACAGATCCCTCTGCTGCTCCTGTCTAGTCCTAGTGGTAGGATGAGGGGAGGGGAATGGGGAAGGAGACCAGGGAGACACTGACAGGCTGGTGACTACTGTGTGAGGGGCGGTATAGCTGTACCTGTCCCTACAGATCCCTCTGCTGCTCCTGTCTAGTCCTAGTGGTAGGATGAGGGGAGGGGAATGGGGAAGGAGACTCGGGAGACACTGACAGGCTGGTGACTGCTGTGTGAGGGGCGGCATAGCTGTACCAGTCCCTACAGATCCCTCTGCTGCTCCTGTCTAGTCCTAGTGGTAGGATGAGGGGAGGGGAATGGGGAAGGAGATCAGGGAGACACTGACAGGCTGGTGACTGCTGTGTGAGGGGTGGTATAGCTGTACCTGTCCCTACAGATACCTCTGCTGCTCCTGTCTAGTCCTAGTGGTAGGATGAGGGGAGGGGAATGGGGAAGGAGATCAGGGAGACACTGACAGGCTGGTGACTGCTCTGTGAGGGGTGGTATAGCTGTACCTGTCCCTACAGATCCCTCTGCTGCTCCTGTCTAGTCCTAGTGGTAGGATGAGGGGAGGGGAATGGGGAAGGAGACCAGGGAGACACTGACAGGCTGGTGACTGCTGTGTGAGGGGCAGCATAGCTGTACCTGTCCCTACAGATCCCTCTGCTGCTCCTGTCTAGTCCTAGTGGTAGGATGAGGAGAGGGGAATGGGGAAGGAGAACAGGGAGACACTGACAGGCTGGTGACTGCTGTGTGAGGGGCGGCATAGCTGTACCTTTACCTACAGATCCCTCTGCTGCTCCTGTCTAGTCCTAGTGGTAGGATGAACAGAGGGGAATGGGGAAGGAGACCAGGGAGACACTGACAGGCTGGTGACTGCTGTGTGAGGGGCGGTATAGCTGTACCTGTCCCTACAGATCCTTCTGCTGCTCCTGTCTAGTCCTAGTGGTAGGATGAGGGGAGGGGAATGGGGAAGGAGACCAGGGAGACACTGACAGGCTGGTGATTGTTGTGTGAGAGGTGGCATAGCTGTACCTGTCCCTACAGATCCCCCTGCTGCTCCTGTCTAGTCCTAGTGGTAGGATGAGGGGAGGGGAATGGGGAAGGAGACCAGGGAGACACTGATAGGCTGGTGACTGCTGTGTGAGGGGCGGTATAGCTGTACCTGTCCCTACAGATCCCTCTGCTGCTCCTGTCTAGTCCTAGTGGTAGGATGAGGAGAGGGGATTGGGGAAGGAGACCAGGGAGACACTGACAGGCTGGTGACTGCTGTGTGAGAGGTGGCATAGCTGTACCTGTCCCCTCAGATCCCTCTGCTGTTCCTGTCTAGTCCTAGTGGTAGGATGAGGGGAGGAGAAGGGAATGGGGAAGGAGACTCGGGAGACACTGACAGGCTGGTGACTGCTGTGTGAGGGGCGGTATAGCTGTACCTGTCCCTACAGATCCCTCTGCTGCTCCTGTCTAGTCCTAGTGGTAGGATGAGGGGAGGAGAATGGGGAAGGAGACCAGGGAGACACTGACAGGCTGGTGACTGCTGTGTGAGGGGCGGTATAGCTGTACCTGTCCCTACAGATCCCTCTGCTGCTCCTGTCTAGTCCTAGTGGTAGGATGAGGAGAGGGGAATGGGGAATGAGACCAGGGAGACACTGACAGGCTGGTGACTGCTGTGTGAGAGGTGGCATAGCTGTACCTGTCCCTACAGATCCCTCTGCTGTTCCTGTCTAGTCCTAGTGGTAGGATGAGGGGAGGAGAAGGGAATGGGGAAGGAGAGCAGGGAGACACTGACAGGCTGGTGACTGCTGTGTGAGGGGCGGTATAGCTGTACCTTTACCTACAGATACCTCTGCTGCTCCTGTCTAGTCCTAGTGGTAGGATGAGGGGAGAATGGGGAAGGAGACCAGGGAGACACTGACAGGCTGGTGACTGCTGTGTGAGGGGCGGTATAGCTGTACCTGTCCCTACAGATCCCTCTGCTGCTCCTGTCTAGTCCTAGTGGTAGGATGAGGGGAGAATGGGGAAGGAGACCAGGGAGACACTGACAGGCTGGTGACTGCTGTGTGAGGGGCGGTATAGCTGTACCTGTCCCTACAGATCCCCCTGCTGCTCCTGTCTAGTCCTAGTGGTAGGATGAGGAGAGGGGAATGGGGAAGGAGACCAGGGAGACACTGACAGGCTGGTGACTGCTGTGTGAGAGGTGGCATAGCTGTACCTGTCCCCTCAGATCCCTCTGCTGTTCCTGTCTAGTCCTAGTGGTAGGATGAGGGGAGGAGAAGGGAATGGGGAAGGAGAGCAGGGAGACACTGACAGGCTGGTGACTGCTGGGTGAGGGGCGGTATAGCTGTACCTTTACCTACAGATCCCTCTGCTGCTCCTGTCTAGTCCTAGTGGTAGGATGAGGGGAGGGGAATGTGGAAGGAGACTCGGGAGACACTGACAGGCTGGTGACTGCTGTGTGAGGGGCGGTATAGCTGTACCTGTCCCTACAGATCCCTCTGCTGCTCCTGTCTAGTCCTAGTGGTAGGATGAGGGGAGGGGAATGGGGAAGGAGATCAGGGAGACACTGACAGGCTGGTGACTGCTGTGTGAGGGGTGGTATAGCTGTACCTGTCCCTACAGATACCTCTGCTGCTCCTGTCTAGTCCTAGTGGTAGGATGAGGGGAGGGGAATGGGGAAGGAGATCAGGGAGACACTGACAGGCTGGTGACTGCTCTGTGAGGGGTGGTATAGCTGTACCTGTCCCTACAGATCCCTCTGCTGCTCCTGTCTAGTCCTAGTGGTAGGATGAGGGGAGGGGAATGGGGAAGGAGACCAGGGAGACACTGACAGGCTGGTGACTGCTGTGTGAGGGGCAGCATAGCTGTACCTGTCCCTACAGATCCCTCTGCTGCTCCTGTCTAGTCCTAGTGGTAGGATGAGGAGAGGGGAATGGGGAAGGAGAACAGGGAGACACTGACAGGCTGGTGACTGCTGTGTGAGGGGCGGCATAGCTGTACCTTTACCTACAGATCCCTCTGCTGCTCCTGTCTAGTCCTAGTGGTAGGATGAACAGAGGGGAATGGGGAAGGAGACCAGGGAGACACTGACAGGCTGGTGACTGCTGTGTGAGGGGCGGTATAGCTGTACCTGTCCCTACAGATCCTTCTGCTGCTCCTGTCTAGTCCTAGTGGTAGGATGAGGGGAGGGGAATGGGGAAGGAGACCAGGGAGACACTGACAGGCTGGTGATTGTTGTGTGAGAGGTGGCATAGCTGTACCTGTCCCTACAGATCCCCCTGCTGCTCCTGTCTAGTCCTAGTGGTAGGATGAGGGGAGGGGAATGGGGAAGGAGACCAGGGAGACACTGATAGGCTGGTGACTGCTGTGTGAGGGGCGGTATAGCTGTACCTGTCCCTACAGATCCCTCTGCTGCTCCTGTCTAGTCCTAGTGGTAGGATGAGGAGAGGGGATTGGGGAAGGAGACCAGGGAGACACTGACAGGCTGGTGACTGCTGTGTGAGAGGTGGCATAGCTGTACCTGTCCCCTCAGATCCCTCTGCTGTTCCTGTCTAGTCCTAGTGGTAGGATGAGGGGAGGAGAAGGGAATGGGGAAGGAGACTCGGGAGACACTGACAGGCTGGTGACTGCTGTGTGAGGGGCGGTATAGCTGTACCTGTCCCTACAGATCCCTCTGCTGCTCCTGTCTAGTCCTAGTGGTAGGATGAGGGGAGGAGAATGGGGAAGGAGACCAGGGAGACACTGACAGGCTGGTGACTGCTGTGTGAGGGGCGGTATAGCTGTACCTGTCCCTACAGATCCCTCTGCTGCTCCTGTCTAGTCCTAGTGGTAGGATGAGGAGAGGGGAATGGGGAATGAGACCAGGGAGACACTGACAGGCTGGTGACTGCTGTGTGAGAGGTGGCATAG
This sequence comes from Taudactylus pleione, assembly GCA_031769625.1. Classification (NCBI taxonomy): domain Eukaryota; kingdom Metazoa; phylum Chordata; class Amphibia; order Anura; family Myobatrachidae; genus Taudactylus; species Taudactylus pleione. The sequence continues at coordinate 515,017 of JAUIMM010000799.1, read as the reverse complement.
CTGTACCTGTCCCTACAGATCCCTCTGCTGTTCCTGTCTAGTCCTAGTGGTAGGATGAGGGGAGGAGAAGGGAATGGGGAAGGAGAGCAGGGAGACACTGACAGGCTGGTGACTGCTGTGTGAGGGGCGGTATAGCTGTACCTTTACCTACAGATACCTCTGCTGCTCCTGTCTAGTCCTAGTGGTAGGATGAGGGGAGAATGGGGAAGGAGACCAGGGAGACACTGACAGGCTGGTGACTGCTGTGTGAGGGGCGGTATAGCTGTACCTGTCCCTACAGATCCCTCTGCTGCTCCTGTCTAGTCCTAGTGGTAGGATGAGGGGAGAATGGGGAAGGAGACCAGGGAGACACTGACAGGCTGGTGACTGCTGTGTGAGGGGCGGTATAGCTGTACCTGTCCCTACAGATCCCCCTGCTGCTCCTGTCTAGTCCTAGTGGTAGGATGAGGAGAGGGGAATGGGGAAGGAGACCAGGGAGACACTGACAGGCTGGTGACTGCTGTGTGAGAGGTGGCATAGCTGTACCTGTCCCCTCAGATCCCTCTGCTGTTCCTGTCTAGTCCTAGTGGTAGGATGAGGGGAGGAGAAGGGAATGGGGAAGGAGAGCAGGGAGACACTGACAGGCTGGTGACTGCTGGGTGAGGGGCGGTATAGCTGTACCTTTACCTACAGATCCCTCTGCTGCTCCTGTCTAGTCCTAGTGGTAGGATGAGGGGAGGGGAATGTGGAAGGAGACTCGGGAGACACTGACAGGCTGGTGACTGCTGTGTGAGGGGCGGTATAGCTGTACCTGTCCCTACAGATCCCTCTGCTGCTCCTGTCTAGTCCTAGTGGTAGGATGAGGGGAGGAGAATGGGGAAGGAGACCAGGGAGACACTGACAGGCTGGTGACTGCTGTGTGAGGGGCGGTATAGCTGTACCTGTCCCTACAGATCCCTCTGCTGCTCCTGTCTAGTCCTAGTGGTAGGATGAGGAGAGGGGAATGGGGAATGAGACCAGGGAGACACTGACAGGCTGGTGACTGCTGTGTGAGAGGTGGCATAGCTGTACCTGTCCCTACAGATCCCTCTGCTGTTCCTGTCTAGTCCTAGTGGTAGGATGAGGGGAGGAGAAGGGAATGGGGAAGGAGAGCAGGGAGACACTGACAGGCTGGTGACTGCTGTGTGAGGGGCGGTATAGCTGTACCTTTACCTACAGATACCTCTGCTGCTCCTGTCTAGTCCTAGTGGTAGGATGAGGGGAGGGGAATGGGGAAGGAGACCCGGGAGACACTGACAGGCTGGTGACTGCTGTGTGAGGGGCGGCATAGCTGTAACTGTCCCTACAGATCCCTCTGCTGCTCCTGTCTAGTCCTAGTGGTAGGATGAGGAGAGGGGAATGGGGAAGGAGACCAGGGAGACACTGACAGGATGGTGACTGCTGTGTGAGGGGCGGCATAGCTGTACCTGTCCCTACAGATCCCCCTGCTGCTCCTGTCTAGTCCTAGTGGTAGGATGAGGGGAGGTAAGGGATGGCGTGAGAAGAGGTAAGAGTGGGGACTTTACATATTGTAGGAGCAGGAGTATAATTAGGGGTGGGTTAGAGGTGTCATCAATAAAAGTGCAGGGGGCGAAACTGTCGCTGCTCTGAGTCACCTATGTTTAGCCTGGGGAGTCGCCATATAGCAGCTGCTTAACCTTCTTTTGGTTTTGACAACCCCGCCCCCCTGGCCATGATGACACATATTTGGGGTAATAGCTGATACAGTGTGGATTATAGTAATATTTGTATGCGAGCTAGAATGCAGATGGGAACAGGGATGACAGTGTATAGTCTGCATGTACACCAATCTCTCTATTTCTCTTTGGGTGACTATGGTGTACTTTATATCTCTTCTCCACTAAAGTGTCTTCTGATAGCCATCAATATAGTTTCGACTGTATCACTGTGCGTGTCAGATTCCCATAAGGTATCAGGATGTCATTGTCTCTTATGTCTCCATGCAGGAGGGGGAGTATATAGAGGAACACAGGGGTCTGTACAAGGACGTGATGATGGAGAATCACCGGCCCCTCACATCACTGGGTAAGAGGAGACTGTCATTTATTGTACAGGGGAGAGCAGGTATGGGGGTCCCCTATATACACATCACCTGATTATCACATATATACAATGTACTCAGTCACTATGTGTCTCTTACAGATGGACATAGTAACAGATATACCACACAGAGTAGTCCCTATCCTCTTTATTCACAGGATTGTACAGAGGAGAATCACAGGACCCCACAGGAGTATCAGGTAGGGGGGATTTATACTGTTTCATCTCCATTATTGACATCAGACATAATTATTGATATTTAATTGTTTTCTGGGTTAATTAGTGTGAAGATCTGGCTGTTATAAAGGCAGAAGATACAGAGGTAGAAGAGACGTATGTGACTGATATTAAGGCAGAAGATATTGATAGAGAAGAAGAGACGTATGTGACTGATATGAAGGCAGAAGATATAGAGGGAGAAGAGACATATGTGACTGATATTAAGGCAGAAGTTTTAGAGGGAAAGGAAGAGACATATATGAGGGGTGATCAGCAGTGTAAGGAGGAGGAAATCCCTACAGATATCAGCACAGGTGAGTAATAAACACTTATTACAGAAAAGAGTCACATATTCCTCTTGGTCAGTCACTATAGCAATATCTTATTTTGCACCCTCCTCTGTCAGTACAGACTAATGAGGGAAATGTATCTGCCTCCTGCTCTGCCCCTCACATCATGTCACTGTGTTAACCAGTCCAGAGATCTGACCAGTCTCCTCCCCACACTCTCTGGTGTATCTCATACATCAGGAGCCATCAGCCCCTATTAGAGTCCTGATCTCCCCCACATTTTATACAGCACCCTGATTCCTCAGAAACAAAATGCCTCTTCTGCAGTTCAAATACAAGCCCTATGGATGAATTTTATGTCAACGTCTTGTAACATAGAGCTAAATAAATATTTTAAAGTATTGGTGTAATAATTAAAAAGCAGATGAGGGTCACCCTAGATGTGAATCATCCCAAACCTTATATGTGGGGAGCCAAGGATCTGACGGAGATGCAGCAACCAGATCAGAGTAAAATTATTTAATTCTGTAGAAATTCGGATTAAGGAAATGGAGTAAAAGCTCCAGTATATCAGAGGGAGTCAGGGCATAATTTGTAGTAGTAACTGATAATGGCTGATTTGTAAATACATAAAGAATTGCTATCGAAGCATCCTATATTTATCTTGTAATTGTTATAGAGGACACCAGCCGGACTGAAGGTATCATGAATTTTGGCGATTCCTGCCTCCAGTGTAAAAAGGTTGCATTATGCAAACCCGGCTCAAAATCCAAGTTTCCCTAAATGATGAAATATTTAGTGGTATACTTTGTGGCAATACATGGACGGCCTATTTTCTTATTAATAGCAGACCAAGATTGGTAGGTGTCATGGAAGATAATGTTGTGTAGAATGGCTGGAGGTAATTTGGAAGCCCTGGAGAGTAAGGGGCGAAAAGCACCTCCTCTAATGCAAGTTAGGACTTTCTAGTAGCCAAAAACTTTTTATTAACATAACAGCTGATTTGTGCACTACAGCCGCACACTTTTCACTTCTATCCAGGTATACCTGTGTAGTTGGCAGCACCTCACCCCACTTGGGAATGATTTCATTCAAGGCTTTAGAGGAGAGATATTCACTTGAGACCAGTACGGTTGATATCCCTCATGCTCTACTTTGTCTGCTGTCACCCATCTGTCCCCTGCTCCTCTCCTCCTCTGTCCTGATGGCTCCTTACACTCTGTGGCGGCACATTTCTGTCTTGCATCCTACTTGATGCATGGTTAGGATGTGTTGCTAATTTATGCTACGTCAGGGCTCGACAAATCCCGCGGGCCAGGTCGCCATGGCAACCTAATTTTGCAGCCTGGCGACCAGATTTTGCAGGGAGGGAGGTTTTACATATACGTTTGTTACGGAGGGCGCCACCTAGGGGAGGGCACCCTGACCCGGCCAGTGACATGTAAAGCAGCCTCCGGGCAGACTGTGTCACAGCTGCCTGCGCAGTCGCGCTGCAGCGCTCAGGAGGGTGCCCGCCGACTTTGCTGCCAGAGCTATCCCCCGCCGACAGTACTCTACTGCTGCAATTGGAGCCAGCAGGTGAGTATGAGCAGGGGAGGCGGGGGGAGCGGGTACTGTTTGCCCGGGCTTGCTGGAGGGGCCCGGCGGGAGCCCGGATTCGGCACAGCCCCCACTCCCTCATAACTCACTGCAGCCCAGCGCATGCTGCTGTGTGCCGGGCTGCAGTGGGAGACTGCACTCGGCTGCTAAGCAGCAGCCGAGACAGTCTCCTATGCCTGTGGGGGGAGCGATCACACTGATCGCGCCCCCCCATGGCATGCCACTGAGCTGAGGGTCACACAGCGCCCGCTTCCCCAGAGCGCAGTGGTGCTGAAAATGATTTAATTACAATTTTTTTAAGCCTAAGGGGGCGTGGCCACGCCTCCCGCGATTAGGCTACGCCCCCTTCCCCCGGGCCCTGCGCGCCTCTCGGCAGCCCTGAGTCTGAGTAGGGGGTAGTGATGTAGGAGACTGCTATGGGGGGAGTGAGAGGGGCAGTGATGGAGGGGGAGGAAGAGGGGATATGAGGGGCTGTGATGGAGGGGGAGGAAGAGGGGATATGAGGGACTGTGATGGAAGTGACTGATGGAGGAACTGTGATGAGGGTATATGAGGGACTGTGATGGAGGAGCTGTGATGAGGGGGATAAGAGGGACTTTGATGGAGGAGCTGTGATGAGGGGGATAAGAGGGACTGTGATGGAGGAGCTGTGATGAGGGGGATAAGAGGGACTGTGATGGAGGAGCTGTGATGAGGGGGATAAGAGGGACTGTGATGGAGGAACTGTGATGAGGGGGATAAGAGGGACTGTGATGGAGGAGCTGTGATGAGGGGGATAAGAGGGACTGTGATGGAGGAGCTGTGATGAGGGGGATAAGAGGGACTGTGATGGAGGAGCTGTGATGAGGGGGATAAGAGGGACTGTGATGGAGGAGCTGTGATGAGGGGGATAAGAGGGACTGTGATGGAGGAGCTCTGATGAGGGGGATAAGAGGGACTGTGATGGAGGAGCTGTGATGAGGGGGATAAGAGGGACTGTGATGAGGGGGATAAGAGGTGACTGTGATGGAGGAGCTGTGATGAGGGGGATACCAGGTGCTGTGAAGAGGTGATACCAGGGGCTGTGAAGAGGGGGATATGAGGGGCTGTGATTGAGGGGGCTGTTATGAGGGGGAGTGAGAGAGAGGCTATGTTGAGGGGCTGTAATGGAGGGGACTGATGAGGGGCTGTGATGGAGGGGACTGTGATGAGGGAGACTGATAGGGGCTATGTTGAGGGGACTGTAATGGAAGGGGGAGTGAATGTATACCTGCTTACCCAAAAAAAAGGGCCGGCATTAGTGGTGTGGCCGTGAGGGTTGGTTGCGGGGGTGGGAGGGGAAGGTGCTCAGTAATACTGTCCTGGGGGAAGGGGGGGGTTTGGCTCCTAAATTTTTGTCCTGGCTCCTAGATTTTAGAAAAATTTGTCAAGCCCTGTCCTACGTCTATCTACTCTACACTCGAGGCGCCAGTTTGTGTGTGTGTGAGAACAGTTTGCTCATTGTGGTTGGTCAGTGTCGCTGGCTGAGGGTTCCTGTCCTATAATTCTGGCTGAGCAAGGTCTATTCAGAAAGGCTACTTGATTTGAGTGACCCAGTGTGGCTGTGCAGCTTTCATGTCACTGCGAAGAGGGGTCTGTGCAATGTGTTTGATTATGTTGTTGCATTATATTTGAAGCCAACGTTTTATTCATTCTACAAAAGAGTCCTATTTGCTGTCGTATATATTTGTAAAAATTATGATAGTAATTTGCTATTTGAACATCTTAAAAATGTGCTCCTCCATGGAAAAACGTCTCTGTACCTCTATTTTAGTTCCAATAGATGGATGTCAAGGCAGGAATACATCGGATGGTTATCTCAGTTTATCTACAGATTGTAAGAAAGAAGACGGCATCACACAAGATTCACCAGGAGAAAACCCTGTTACCCTAAGTATACATCCGGTACCTCACAGTGCACCTGATCCCTCTAATTGCGAGGACTGTTCTCCTGGTATCTCAGATATACATAGCACAGCTCATAGTGGTAATAAAATATTTCCCTGTTCTGAGTGTGGGAAATGTTTTACGTATAAATTAGGTCTTATTACCCATCAGAGACACCACACAGGGGAGAAACCATTTTCATGTCCTGAGTGCGGGAAGTGGTTTACCTTTAAATCCAGTCTTGTCAAACATCAGAGGACACACACAGGTGAGAAACCATTTCCATGCTCGGAGTGTGGGAAAAGTTTTACGAAGAAATCAAATCTTATTACACATCAGAGAAGTCACACAGGTGAGAAGCCATTTCTTTGTTCAGAGTGCGGGAAATGTTTTACAGAGAAATCGGGACTAGTCAAACATCAGAAAACCCACACTGGTGAGAAAACATTTCTTTGTTCTGAGTGTGGGAAACGGTTTGCGGAGAAATCACGTCTTGTTACACATCTGAGAGTTCACACGGGTGACAAACCTTTTCCGTGTTCTGAGTGTGGGAAATGTTTTACCATTAGATTCAATCTTCTGAAACATCAACGAACTCACGCAAATGAGAAGCCATTTCCTTGTTCTGAGTGTGGGAAATGTTTTGCAATAAAATCATCTCTTATTATGCATCAGAGAACTCACACAGGTGAGAAGCCGTTTCCATGCTCTGAGTGTGGGAAATGTTTTACACAGACATCAGATCTTGCTAGACATCAGAGAAGTCACACAGGTGAGAAACCATTTCCATGTTCAGAGTGTGGTAAATGTTTTAATGCTAAATTCAAGCTTACGAAACATCAACAAACTCACACAAATGAGAAGCTATTTCCTTGTTCTGAGTGTGGGAAATGTTTTACAATTATATCAGATCTTGTTACACATCAGAGACAGCACGTAGGTGAGAAACAATTTCCATGCTCTGAGTGTAGGAAATGTTATACATATAAATCACATCTTGTTATACATCAGAGAAGTCACACAGGTGAGAGGCCATTTCCATGTTCTGAGTGTGGGAAATGTTTTACAGTTAATTCAGATCTTGTTAGACATCAGAGAAGTCATAAAGGTGAGAGGCCATTTCCATGCACTGAGTGTGGGAAATGTTTTACAATTAAATCAGATCTTGTTAGACATCAGAGAAGTCACACAGGTGAGAAACCATTTCAGTGCTCTGAGTGTGAAAAATGTTTTATACAGAAATCGCATCTTTTTAAACATCAGAAAACTCATACCAGTGAGAAGCCATTTTCATGTTGAAGATCCTGTGAATGTGCCAAGTAATTAGCCATTTTCGTGAGATAGACACGAAACAGGGTGGGAGTAATACGCTAAATATTGTAAAAACTATTTAAGTTTATTCAAGAAATTGAGTTATTGTAGTTTTGCAGTAAATTAGCATATAGTCAATTAACTACCACATAAGAGAAATGTGCGTTACCAATATACGACTGAAAGAGATTGCTCATGCGTCTAGCTTGTAGTTTTTTATTCTGCTAGCTCATACTAATCTAATTGAAGGTGTGAGATGGTTCATGTAATCAGTTCTCTAATTTGTTACAAAATAATTGTGGCCCTCCTTCAAAGATGTATGCAAACTCGTTGGTTTGCGCACAGATGCGCTGTTTGTAGATTGGTGCATGCGCAGGTTCTGTACTGCACTTGCGCTGGTCTACTGCGAGATATCTCGCAGCTCCTCAAAGCCGCAGCCTGATTGATAAGCTGTGTCTGTTTTGGTGGTGGATGGAGCCGGCCAGCAGTCCCGGAAACGGGGGCGTGTCATTGCCATTTTCTGGGAGTGCCAAGGCCAGGATCTGCATCGGAAGATGGTCATTCGGAGTAGCCTTTGGCTCTCTCAGATGGTCGGTGGCTGCGACCATGGCGACCGGATGCAGGACTCGGATCTGCGATGGTGTCGGGAGGCATCTCTTCTCCTACTGCTACTACAGATTTAGCTGAAACTGGTAAAAAGACTACAGGTTGAGATGTATAAATGAGGTTCAAAGGCAGTGGACTATTTGTTTAAGGCACCCTTCCCGGCCTAGTGAGTGGCTGTGGAGCCTTTTTTCTAACCTGCACAAATGGGCTGGAATTTTGCACATGACTCGAGGTGGCGGATGACAGGCCTCGGCCTACATTCTACATTTATTAAGCTTTTCGCACTTTCCACTTACATTTAGTACAGGAAAGCATGTATATGGGACATAAATACGTTTGAAATAAATGCAGTCAAATGTACCCTGAGTAGTGTATTGAGGTGCACTTGGGATTAGTGAGCTATATTGGAGGAATTAAATTGTGGTAGTGCATCATGAGACACGGGACCCTGCCGGCAGCCAGTACTATTATTAATCTGTAATATCTGTTAAGCCTTTCAGACTCACAATATTCCCAGCAGATACATAACCAAAGAGTGAGCAGAAAACCACCACTAATACAAGCTCATGGGATAAGTATAATAGGTCATTCACTGAATTTCACCTTTCATAGTGACAGTAGCGCAATTCCTGTGCCCTGCCAGAAGATGGCGCCTGTAGGATTGCAGTGCTAGAAGGGCCAAAGCACCTAAAATGTTTCCCATGCAAAATCACAACCACCTTACTGGGTAGGGGGTTCAGACTATTGTGGTGTCCTTATATTTCTTACCATGCCACTTTGAACGTGTTCTCATGCACATATTTTGCTTTTATGGGCCCATGTGTTAAATCGGATTTATCTTAAAGCCCTCCTATGTAAGGGCGAAATGCGTCAGCGGACTTCTGCTAAGTGAGCATCTGAATTGCGATCCAGGCACTGGTGTGCCATTCTGGTCCATACATCCACTAACGGAGATGCGGCAAGCCTTCACGCCGCTTACAGACACACGCATCGCTGGTCCTGGTTATACAATACAGCCGGTCCTCTGGAAGATTGCGGGAGCTAAGCGGCACTGCCGGTGCAGGGCTACCTGAATCGGGCTGCTATCTGAAACTTATTAGCTGACCAGGTATAATTAATGTGGCCAACTGCTGTGACATTGCAGGAGACTACACGTAACTCAAATATATAGTCTCTATCCTGTGGAGATGAACACCATCTAATGAGACACTTAATTTGTGTGCACACCATTCACCGTGGATTTTTTCTTTATTTCTCTTTTCAATTGAAGGTTTTTTACATCAAACCAAGGAACTTTATGTTAAGGAGATTTAATATTTATCTTCTGAGTATGATATGTTCTTGCGGGACAATATTTTATATTTAGACCGAATAACAGATGATAATCTGGATCGAGCTATATATATATAGGCTTATTGATAAGCAGCGCACTCATTAGCAACCCTATTAGCGTATTGTGTATTGTTTTAAATGTATATGCATATAACTTTTTTGTGTGATTAAAACAAAAGGTTTTTGGTAAACCCTGACTGCTATATATCATTTCTGCCGTCACAATTTGGATGTTGTAGAGCACAGTCCTATTTGTTTTGTTGTCTTTTGAATTTCTATTTAGGTGTTCACACACCTACAAAGTGTGGACATGCAGCTGTAGAATTAGAAATTTATTAAGAGACAATTAGGTTCTTTATATTTTGATATACTAGTGATTGGAGAGACTCTAAGGAGTATAACCAGTGCCGTGCTCAATTGTTGCTAGAAGATCAGAGGTGTCAAAACTATGACATATGAGTGGATCCTACTTAGTAGGATTGTACAACAAACAATTGCCTTGCTTGGATCACATCAAACTTGGTAAGGACATCTACGACACCCTCAGAGCTGATATCTTATGGAATGTGACTTCTATTGCGTAAATCATCGACCTGTCCCTGTAGGAATTGAATTTTGGCAGCCTGCTGTGACACCACTTCTCTCATGGCCAGCTGACAGTCATCAGTTACCACTGTGGTTTAAATCATGGTGAGACAGGCCCTCAGCAACCCCCGAGTGGACCCCCTCCTGCAGTTTCATTGCCAATGACTCAAGTTAACTGTGGAGGGCAATTCTGACTTGGTATGGAGGGATTCTAGATGTAAGACTAGATGTCCTGGTTGCTGCAATCAGATGCACCAGGCAGGTCCTTGTGTATAGACGGCGCCTAAGAGATCATAGACCAGGCTGGTGAAGAAGGATCGAAGAGGCAAAGTCTGGTCCTTGTGCAGCTGTAGGAAACTTCTTAGATCAGTGTGGGATGGAGTATCAGGTCCAGGAACACCCTTTGTCAGTAGTCACTGTCTCCCATAGTGAGGTTAGGCAGCAATCGGAAAGGTAAAAATTCTGGCACCTAATTTATCATGATTAGGATATAGCAGGAATGTCAGGAGGCAAGCTCCAAACGAGACCGTAGGTTGCTGATTGTGCCCTGTATATAAACTCAGGAGAAGCAGCAGAGGGTATAGAGTTAGCCAGGATGTAGAGCTGGCAGCAACACATAAAATTAATTTGGTAATGCGCCCAATACAATTTGGTTGAGCCTGGCAGGAGGGTCTAAAGCCAGGTGTGGGAGGTCAGTAGTGAAGTCTTGGCCAAGCCATAGCCGATGACTGCAGGCCACAGTCCAGTTCTCACGACACAACAGGCGCAAACACACAGGGTCCGGAAGTGTCCCATCTGGTGCTGGGCAAGAGCAGGTGTATCTGTGAGCCCAAGGGTACAGGGATATCCAAACAAGGAAGGAAAATGCAGAACACTCCTCAGATGACAATCTATGGCTACCAGGACACGCCCCTCTTTGGAAATGTTTAATTTGTATTTTATTTATGAATTGTTCTGAATTACAGCATTTATCCATCTGGCAAAATTAGAATAAACAGAACTTCATCTGACCCAGGGCTGTCCTTTGCTTGAGCCATCAGGGCAAATTCTGGAGCTCGGGGCATCAGAATTAGAGGTGTAGAATACAAATTGGCTCTGTTTGCCAATAATTTACTTGCCAAAATGTATAAATCTGTAGTTAACTAAAGCTGTCAACGATGTGTAAGCTCAATTTTGAACCTGCTCTTAAAAAGACAAATTCCGAATTGAAAGAGTGGCATGATTTGGCATGGTGAATATTATTAAAATGAATTACCTAGGTTTCATACATTTTGCTGTATGAAGGTATAAGAGATTCTTATGGTCCATAAAGATGGTAACCAGGAATCTAGCTCCCTGCAGAAGATATCTCTACTCCTCCAAGGGCAGGCGTACAGTGGGAAACTTCTTGTATAGTTCAGGGGGAGTTTTTTGTCTTACGTAGAAATAACATGGATGAAGCTTCCCACCATCAGTCCTTTTAGAGTACAGCACCTACTCCAACAGAAGAAGCATCAACTTCCAAATATTATAATTATTATTATTATCATCATTTATTTATATGGCGCCACAAGTGTTCCGCAGCTCCTTACAAAGTACATGAACAAATAAGTAACCAGTGACTTATAATACAAAGCAGGACATGGTCATGTATAATAAACATTGCTATATTTAGCGACCTTTACGCCCACATAAGCCTGCCGAGTGTTGGTTGCCCTAGTGGGGAGTAAGAGAGAAATTAAATTACAGTAGGGAGAAGCACAAGAGGGTAGAGGGCCCTGCTCGAAAGAGCTTACATTCTTTAAGGGAGGGGCAGACGAACAGGAGTGACACAGATGGGGTAGGCGGGGAGGAAGGAAGATGTAGCAGCAAGTTAGGATGAGAGCTGGAAGGCTTTAATGAAGTAGTGGGTCTTAAGAGCTCGTTTGAAAGATTGTAGAGAGGTGCAGAGTCTGATGGGGAGAGGGAGGGAGTTCCAAAGGTGGGGAGCAGAGCGGGCAAAATCTTGGAGGCAGGAGTTGGAGGAAGTAATCAATTGGCATGAAAGGTGGCGTGTATTAAGTGAACGAAGAGGCTGGACAGAAGAGTGAAGAGAGGAAATCAGAGATGTAAATGGGAGAGGAATGGGTGAGGGCTTTATGAGTGTGAGAACCTTGAATTGGGTTCTAAAAGGGAAGGGGAGCCAGTGGAGGGCTTGTAAGAGAAGGGAGGCAGATGTAGAGCGTTTGGAGAGGAAGATGAGCCGAGAAGCAGCGTTGAGCACAGACATGAGAAGGAGATGGGATTTGGAGAGGCCAGATAGGAGGAGGTTACAGTAGTCCAATCTGGAGATGACCAGTGAATGTATTAGGGTTTTGGTGGCATCCTTGGTGAGAAAGGGTCTGATCTTGGAAATATTCTTGAGATGGAAATGACAGGACTGCGAGAGGGTCTGAATATGTGGTTTGAAGGAGAGGGAAGAGTCCATGATGACTCCAAGACAATGCACTTTGGGACTAGATGAGATAGTTATGCCATCTATTGATAAAGAAATAGTGGGACATGATGTTATGTGGGAGGGTGGGAAGACGATCAGCTCAGTCTTAGACATATTAAGTTTGAGAAATTGCTGGGACATCCAGAAAGAGATAGCAGAGAGACAGTTAGAGATACGAGTCAGTAGAGAGGGGGGAAAGATGAGGTGAGGAAAGGTAGATCTGAGTATCATCAGGTTTGGTTTGAGAAGGTAGCTGACAAAGGTATGTGAAAAGAAAAAGTAGCTTCTACTGAACAAGATTTACAGTTGGAGACTTTATTAGAAAGGGCTCTGAGAGGGATCACCATGCAAAGTCCGGTGCCAGAGATTATCTATCCAAGGAAAGGGATTGAATCTTGCTTGAAACAAAACATCTCTTAAGATTACAATAAAGTTTTTTGTCTTGTAAATTAACTCTATGGGAAGATACTTTAGTTCTTTTTGGGGATCAGTATGAAATACCACCAGATGCATGTCTGGCGGTTCAAATCCCGACGCCGGAAGACCGGCAACAGAAGATCCCGACAGGTGAGTATTTTTACTATTACTAACCCTAACCTCCCCCCAAGTGCCTACACCTTACCCCCCCTTCCCCGCAGCCTAAACCTAACCCGGGGGGGTGCCTAACCCTAAACTCCCCCCCAGGGGTACCTAACCCTAACCCCTCCTTACCCTAGCCTAACCCTAAGTCGCCCCCAGGAGCCCCTAACCTAACCCTCCCCCACGCGCCCGCCGCCTGGCCTACCTTCGTTTGGTATGCCGGGCGTCAGGCTCCCGGCGTAGGGATGATAGGCATCAGGATTTCGATGCCTATCATTAGACCCCTGCCAGGATTAGACAGTCAGGTAGCCAGCGGTCGGCATTTCGACTGTCGGCTTCCTGACTGCATCCCTTCTTTTGAAAAGAATATTGTCAAAGTAAACCAAAGACACATAAGACATCTTGTTAAATTTAACAAAATCCTGAAAGACGGTTGAGGCATTGCAAAGGCCAAAAGGCATAACCAGAAGTACATAATGGCCACTTCAAGTTGTGAAGGCAATTGGGCCTGATTCAGACCCGATCGCAAGCGGGTAGATGGTCAGGCAGTGCGCACGTGCGGCATGCACACTGCGCGTGTGCGAGCCCTGGACGCACCTGGACGGGGCGGCTGTCGATGTTGATCGACAGCTCACCCCGTTTTGTAGGCGGGTCGGGGGGGGTGGCTGCACAAACGGAGGCGTTCCCGAAGGAACACCTGCCGTTTGTGGGTGGCCCTACTGACATCACACGTGATGTCAGTAGTGAACTTCCTGCTCTATTAGAGCAGGAAGTTCACTGGCGCTTGCGGTGGACGAGACCCTACCACAAGGGTCTCGTTGCAAGCCCGATGGTCACGATTATCGCAACCCACAGCCCAACCCACAGCCCTATGTCGCGATTATCATCACCCACAGCTATGCGAGCGGCCCGGAGGCAGATTTTTTTTTTTAAATCCGCCCTGCTTCAGAGCCAGTGCTCGAATATAGCGAGCGCCTCTGCATTAGGCCCTATGTTTCACTCATTCCCTCATTATTTCTTATGAGAGTATAGACACCACAGAGGACTTAGTGAAAACTATTACTACTTTAATATGGTCAAACAGCATCTTGATGAGGGTATTAATTTTTACAGTGATTAACCACTTAACTGACACATTTTTTGGCAATTTTATTTAATTAAGTTTAAAAAGTATTTTTTTTAAAAACATTTAAATATTTTTTTTTTTGGCAAATCTGTTTTATTGACTTATTTTTCATTAAATACAGAAACATACAACATATTATAAGGCATAGCTAGTGTATATAATATAACAAGTCCTCTATGTGGAGGTTAACATGTATGATCTTCACAGAACCTGAAGATCAGAAAATCAATATTGAAATTACTTATATCTGAATAAAATGGAGGGACATATACGAGACAAGACAAAGGTGTGACACAAGAAGGAAGGGGGGAGGGACATGGGAATAATCATCAGATACTTAGCAAAATATTGACAAACAAAGATGTCTAATAAATTTTTGGGGACATGTCTTTTTTTTTTTATATATTTTAATATGAATATTGTATTGAGGAGTGAAGTATAAGTTTACCCCTATGAACATATGACAGTATCTAATAAAAAGATAAACAAGTTAGTACATCAGTTTTGCAGTTAATATGACTATACTTAGTTATTTGATAATAATAAGCTTCTATGTAAAAACCAGTCTGTGGAATTAAATACTTTAAAGATATGGTCTTGCGTCTGGGGATTCAGAGTGTCAATGTATAAGCCCCATTTCTTATAAAATTTGACTACTCCATTTTCAATGTCTGGGATGGCGGATCTCCACATTTAAATATTTTAATACAAAACACCCCCTTGGTATATTTTTTTTATCTGCCCAAATCCTCCTGTCACAGACCACCACATCACTGCGGGGGGTCCGGGGAGTCATAGGAAATCCATTCTGCACTTGTGCAGAATACTTCTCTGGTAAAGCTGGGGGACAGAGCGGGCTGGCGAGGGCGCATGTGATGCCCACCAAAACCAATACATAAAAAGCAATGAAGCACTAATGAACAGTATAATGAGTGATATTGGAGGTCTTTTATATATATTTTGAATATATTTAAAAAAATAATATAAAACACCATGATATCTGAATATGATATTATGCCACAACCTTTTAATCAATAAGGGGGTATTATTAACTACTAAGTTATATATACAGTACAGTAATATATGGAATAAAACTATTCCGGGACAAAGGTGCTGCACAATCTATCCGTCTGATGAAAGCAGGAGTTGAAAGCCCAACGAAACGCACCAAGGTGTTTGGGAGCAATAATTATTTTATTGTCACTTGCTAGATTAATTGCGCAGAACCTTTGGATTTACAGCCGCTGCAAATCACATCTTACCAATGAGAACGGGACCCTTTTATAAAGGACAACTATTATAAGTAACCTGCTCTGCCTCTTATAAGGATAGACATTATAATTACAATGGGAAGCCACCATCTGATTTGGGCATATATCCTTGGAGGGGCAACTTGGGATCTACTTTGGATTATCCTAATAATTATTCCATAGATCGCTTTATATATAACTTTCTAGTATATAATTTTATTGATGAAAATGTTGTAGAATAAATGATTATATTCAGATATCACCGCGTGTTTTATATTCTTTCATTTTTTTTTTGTATATATATATTTTTTTAAATATATATTGAAAATATACTTAAAAGACCTCCAATATCATTCATTGGGGCTGACTCAGAAGCGTATGCAAATGCGATTACGCAGATCGAGCAATTGTTTGCCATCGCTCATGAAGATAAGTCGCACTGCACGTGTGCAGCAATCGCAGGCTGTACACGTTTGGCGGTGGTGACGGGGGGAGTGATCGGAAAAAGGCAGGCGTGCCTGCCCATTTGAACTAGGGATGTGCAGGCTGAGATTAGTTCGGATTTTCCCGCCAAATTCGGATTTTGCCTGCCAAAAATCAGGTCTCAGAAAGAGGCAAAATGTCATCTTTCATGGACTTTTGTCCAGGAATGCTGATGTTTGTCCATGAAAGATGACGTTTTGCCTATTTCTGAGACCCGATTTTTAGCGGGAAAAAAAAGAAAATCAGAATTTGGCGGGAAAATCCGACCTAATCCAAGCCTGCACATCCCTAGTTTGAAAATCTTTGCTTGGGCATACAAAAATTTGCCACTGAGATTGCATATGCAGCTTGAGAGCCCTCTGCATGCGAGGAGACTTACTGTGTGTGTGCGGCGGGTCAGACCTGCTGTAAATGCTGCGTGAGTGGTCGATGTGTGTCGATGGTATCAATGTTTACACAGCAATGGACGGATGTAAGAAAGCAGAAGTGGGCATATTTATGCCGGCTGGGCTTTGGCAAGCATTAACACCTTCGCAGCTGCATTCTGTTGAAATTCGCAGCTGCAATCGCAATCCATACTGAATCAGGCCCATTATACTGTTAATCAGACAGGCTGGGTTTAAAGAAGAGAGTGGTTAAATTCTACCTCTACTCCCATTTGGGAAGTAGTTTATAGACCGGTGGACTAAATCCCGCCGGTCTATATCCCGACAGAAGCCCGACGGGGGACTTAAAATAGATGTCAAAATACCGACGCCTATCTTAATCTCGACGCTGGAACGCCAGCCCGAACGTGGTAAGTCCGGGGCATCCTTAGCCGCTGGGGGGTAGGGTTAAGTTTAGGGAGTGTAGCGGGGTTAGGTTTTGGGGAGTAGGTTAGGGTTAGGCACCCCTAGGGGGTAGGTTAGGTACCCCCGTGGCAGGGTTAGGTTTAGGGTGCAGGAAAGGGGGGTTAGGTTTAGGCACCCCCATGGGGTACTTAGGGTTAGGCATCCCGAAGGGAGGGTTAGGGTACTTACTAGTCGGCCTCGGGATTTCATCCTGTCGGGATTTGACAGCGGCCGGTATTACATACCCAACCCCTCCCATTTATGATGAGGAGGGATAACTTTGTCCTTTTTCCTGAAACTCTGGTATTGGGGTGGTATAGGTGTAACATTCTCATTCTTCAGGTGAGAGGAGTGGACAGGTATGAGACATTGCCCAAAACAAGCCAAACCTTAAGAGAGGGACTGAGTTGTATTCCGATGTACAGTAACTGGGGGAAATGATGGGTAAACCAAGGTAACCTTAAAATAAGTTGGCAGGAGGCTTTTGGCATTAGAAAAGAGATCTAGTTGGAGAGTAATATACAGATTTTCAAGAATATAGATTGTGTCTGGAAACAGATGGTGCTGACCGAGATTTTATTTCCATCAATAGCCATGACATTTTTTTTTTATTTTTAACTGGTTTGATGGGTATGGCTAGTTGGAAAGTACTGCTGCTGCAATAAAGCTGTCAGCAGCTCCAGAATAACTGAACCGTTGACATATTCCAAGGTCAAAGGAATAATCCTGCTTAGACAAGATGCTAGTAAAATAAGAAACTATTTCTTATTTTACATCTCATGAATCAATTAGGAACAGGTGTTAAGGCATGTTAAAAGTTCATGATCAGAACCAGCATAGTATAAACACTGCAGCACAAAGATATGCATGAACCATTGATCCACTAACCTTAAAGGTAAGATGAAGTCCAGGCACAGAGAGAGTGCACAGGTCGCCTCTAAAGTAGCAAGTCGGGTTTCTCTGGTGCCGCTCAGCTGGTGCAAGTCCAGCAATGAGATTGGCCCACTGCAAAGGGGAAATAAGTCCAAGATGGCGAAGCCCATGAACCAGCCCCGTCACACGGGCTGTGTTAATGTATGGCAGCATTTTAGACCAGAGGAAATCAGAGTGTATCACTTCTGTGCTTCTTAATAGATTGTGAATACAGTTGTTTTGTGGCGTAATTTTTTATATAGAAGACTAGTCTTCTAGGGGAAAGTAATTTCTCTTAGTGGATGGGATAGGGTCTTGGACAAAGAGAGCTCAGGCAGATGAGGTCCTACAGACGCCCTGTGATGATCAGATACAACACCTGTTCTTTACAAGGGGCCTCCCATCTTAGTATTGGACAGGGAGAGAACAGTCAGGCAGATGAGGTCCTACAGACGCCCTGTGATGATCAGATACAACACCTGTTCTTTACAAGGGGCCTCCCATCTTAGTATTGGACAGGGAGAGAACAGTCAGGCAGATGAGGTCCTACAGTAGCCCTGTAATGATCATAGATAACATCTGTTCTTCCTGAGTGGTCTCTCATCTTAGTACTGGACACTTACCTGCGGTTAGGCATTTACAGGATATAAGGCTCTAGAAATTATGGCCCTTTATGAGTGCTGTAGGTTGTGTAGATCCTCTGCTCTTATATTACTGTGAGAAAAAAAATGGTTATTTCCACACTGCAAAGGGGAAGGGAAGTTTAGACCTCAGATGAGAAATGGGGGAAGGAAGGAGAGAGATGTGCGAGATAAAGATAAGCGCATCAAAGGAGACAGACGGGAAGGTGATGGAGATGAGGGAGAGGGCGTCAGATGAGAAAAACGTGGAGTGTTTACAGATGAGAGACAGCCTGTGAGACAGAGGTGAGAGAGTCAGATGGGAGGGGGAACGTGTTGACAGAGAAGGGGGGACAGAGATGAGAGAGACACAGATAGGGGGTGAGACAGAGGATATACAACTCTGCAATGTTGGACATGATCACTAGTGACCCGGTGAATGACGAGTCCAAAATACTACATAGGGCCGTATTCAATTAGTTTCGCATCCACGAAAAAGTTCAAGGCAGACAGATGAGGGACGAGAAATGCATTAGTACATTTTATTTCTATTTTTTCATCACATGGGAGTTCTGACCACGAAGTACTGTGGTTAATTACCAGTTGCCGCTGCCACTCGGACGGAGTAGGAAGTTTAAGAGCGGCTCCAAACCAACGAACCACCTGCATGATTATCTCCCTGGTGCCCAGAGACCGAAGGTTTCACTCCAACATTGGAGACCTAGTTTTCCTCCACACGGCGAATACTCACCACCGGAGCGGCATTCATGACACTGCCCTCCATTTCAAGTAAGATGCAAGCCTGGAGATACACCAAGTAGGGCAGCTCACATTGTGCATATAACAGTGCTGTTACAAGCGACTTTAATCATTCACACTTTGGATAAAATTGGTACTGTTCTTTTATCTGGAAACACAATATTTATTTAAGCTATTGCACATCGGTGCATGGATGCTAACTATTCAAACATTGGAGAATAATTTAAACATTTTTTGATTTACACTCATTATTTTTCACCTGTTGGGTTTTTTTTCTCCTCAGATTCTTACTAAATAAGACATATGTGAAACCTTCTGATATATATATTTACGGATTAAACCTCAGTGTATCAAATCAAGGTCTTTGATATATGTTTTTAGTTGCAATATTTTAATTTGTTCGAAATGTGATTCATTGTATACTCTTATTGTCAATAGATATTTATTACTTTTTAATACTTATTAAATAATTTGGTTATTCCAATTGCGTTCTCTTCTGTTGTAATTTTTGCGAAAAAGTTCCGCCTGCCCGACTTTTCACCTACATCGCGTGTTTTGTACGTGAAAACTTATCGTGCAAGTCTCCACTATCCACCGTATTCAATTCCTAAATAGGCAAAAACGGCAAGCGGCGAATGCAGAACAGGCGGAAAGTACTGTCAGAGGGAAATCAGACAGAACCCCCCAAAAAGATGCACTAACATTGGGGATCAATGTAGAAGTGTACCAATAGCCGATATAAAATTAATTGGGGTAAGTTGTTTAAAATCCCTGTTATTAGAATCCTTGTAAAAGTGGTGAAGAATGGCATTAAGCAATATTTTTTGGTGAAAATAAGTAGTCATGTCAAATTTGGGGTACTTGAAAATGGGTACTAGCATATTTTAATGTCTCTAAAGTGAAGTGAAGTTTTAGAAAAGTGAAATTCCATCATACAAGCACCTGCAATCCCCAAAACACTTGGTCCCTTCTTAGAGCACCCCCAGAAGCTTCTTTCGCTAGTTTTTTAAGTTGTCCCCCCACTTTTTTCATTTTCACCCCAAATTTCAAAGGTGTTTTTTGTGGTGATCCTGGAATTTTTTTATTCTTTTTTCGGTGAATTGTCCATAGGGGGGTGGGGTGTACCAAGGATTTTGAGTGGTTTCCCAACATCTGCACCCCAAAATAGATTTGACACTTTTTTTTCACCTGTTACTTTGTGGAGAAAAAGTATCGCCAATTTCAGTGCCTTCACTTTTAGCATAGGTGAAAACGGAATGGAATTGAATACGGAGAAAAAAAAAACGCAACATTTTCGCAAAAAAACCCGCAAAAACGGCTTTTCGCTCCGAATTGAATGCGACCCATGGTATCTTTTACCATTAAGCAAGGTAACATCTATTTCTCTATTTAGAAAATAGCACAAAATGGGTGTCATATGGTTTTATGAGAACACCATTCTGAAGTTACCAAATTATTATAATAGGTAAAAGTTTAATCTGCTTGCCTATATTTTTAGACTCCAGGTGGCAATATACATACAGTAGAACAAATACCTCATATAATACACAGTCTTTCAATAGTTTCCTAATACAATACAATAATAAAAATACAATAATAATAATAATAGTAATACAACACGATAATACAACAGCTAGTGTTTGATTAACTTTTTCATTTAACTACACTATTTGTAAAGATATGAGGGATCTTATTTCATGCCCACAACAGTTGAAAGTGCAATGGTATTTTACAAAGTCACAATGCATACTTATGAGCAGTTTCATGGGCAAGTAATAATAATACAGCAAGCAACAATATAAGGAAAAAGTACGAAAGTCTGGGGATCCCTACTCATGGTGGAGCATTTAAGCCACTCGTGTATTTTGCGCCATATGTACTAAAAGGATATTGCTTCCTTCACATCCTGTTTTTCTCACTTCTACTGATTCTATTTAGCTGTTTGTGTCATTTACACCTAGCAGTAAAAAGTTTGTGATTAATAATATATAAAAATGACACTTAGGTTAGATACCTGTTCCATCCATGTAGTGATAATAATATAATAGATAAACCTTCTTCCTTTTTCTTATCTATAAAAATCTCAGCGGAGACTCCGCCTTGTATAATTACAGTTGAAGGATTTTTACTCCAATTTATATAACGGAGATCATACTGTAATATTGGTGTGATAATAAACGATGATGCGCATGTTCCCACTTTTTTCTCAATATTCTGCAATATTTACAGATATGTTGCACTGGTAGAAGGTAAGGTCCCTGCTACTCCTCTAAAGAGAGGTAATCTAGTCAATTTTGCTGCCACTGTGAGGTGTAAGGGGAATCCAGAATCCCCTTGGGGGGGACAATGTAAAACAGGAATGAACTCTTGGGCGCAGGTTGACTAGATGAATCCATAAGAACTACCAATGTTCCCGGTATCTGTCTATGATAGGATCAACAGTCCAATAGTGATAAAAGTCAGAGTGAAAGGTCCAACACAGGTATATATCTTCCAAAAAAGTTTATTCCAAAATGGAGGTATCATGAGCAGGTAACATCTCATAGGCTTATGTAAATTTCAGTTTCCAAAGTATCACGCATTTCATGGGTAGCGGTCATCTTCTTCAGACACTGATATATGTAGATAATATAAGTGACAGAGCTTATTGTGTGTCAGAATAAGATACCCAGCAGTTTTGTATTAGTTGCAGTAAAACATCTCCTGCTCACAATCCCATGTGTATACCATTCCCCATACTCACAACATGGAAATGGTTTCTCGCCCATGTAAATTAATTGAAGACCATATTTCAAAGACAAAAAACATTTCCCTCACTCAAAACATTTATGGTGTTGAACTTGTATGAGTTTTCTGATGTTTAACAAGAACATTGTTGCGTGTAAAACATTTCCCACATTCAGAACATTTATATGGTTTCTCCCCCGTGTGAGTTTTCTGATGTCTAGCAAGATGTGAATTTACCGTAAAACATTTCCCACACTCAGCACATTTATATGGTTTCTCCCCGTGTGAGTTTTCTGATGTCTAGCAAGATGTGAATTTAACGTAAAACATTTCCCACACTCAGCACATTTATATGGTTTCTCCCCTGTGTGAGTTTTCTGATGTGTAGCAAGATGTGAATTTAACGTAAAACATTTCCCACACTCAGCACATTTATATGGTTTCTCCCCTGTGTGAGTTTTCTGATGTGTAGCAAGATGTGAATTTAACGTAAAACATTTCCCACACTCAGCACATTTATATGGTTTCTCCCCTGTGTGACTTCTGTGATGCATAACAAGAGCTGAACTCTGTGCAAAACATTTCCCACACACAGGACATGGAAATGGTTTCTCACCTGTGTGACATCTCTCATGTGTAACAAGATTATTTTTAAGTGCAAAGCATTTCCCACACTCAGAACATGAAAATGTGTTTTCACCAGTGTGAATTTTCTGATGATTAACAAGACCTGATTTATTAGCAAATATTTTCTCACATTCAGAGCATGGAAATGGTTTTGCACCTGTGTGAATTTTCTGATGTCTAACAAGACTTGATTTCTCAGCAAAACATTTGCCACACTCAGCACATTTATATGGTTTCTCCCCTGTGTGACGTCTGTGATGTATAACAAGAGCTGTACTATGTGCAAAACATCTCCCACACACAGGACATGGAAATGGTTTCTCACCTGTGTGACATCTCTCATGTATAACAAGATTTGTTTTAAGTGCAAAGCATTTCCCACACTCAGAACATGAAAATGTTTTTTCACCTGTGTGAATTTTCTGATGTTTAACAAGACTTGATTTCTCAGCAAACCATTTCTCACATTCAGAGCATGGAAATGGTTTTGCACCTGTGTGAATTCTCTGATGTCGGACAAGACCTGATTTCTGAGCAAACCATTTTCCACACTCAGAACACGGAAATGACTTCTCACATGTGTGTGTTTTCTGATGCTCAACAAGAAGATACTTGCATGTAAAACATTTCCCACACTCAGAACATGAAAATGGTTTTGCACCTGTGTGAGTTCTCTGATGTTCAACAAGTAGAATATTACGTCCAAAAGATTTCCCACACTCAGAACATGGAAAAGGTTTCTCTCCAGTGTGACTTCTCTTATGTTGAACTAGAGTTGATTTCACTGCAAAACATTTTCCACACTCAGAACATGAAAATGGTTTCACACCTGTGTGTGTTCTCTGGTGTGCAGAAAGCACATATTTGCTTGAAAAACATTTCCCACACTCAGAACACGGAAATGGTTTCTCTCCAGTGTGACTTATCTGATGTCTAACAAGATATGATTTCTTTGTAAAACATTTGCCACATGTAGAACAGGGAAAGGTTGTATCACCTCTACAAGCTGTACTGTGTGGGGCAATATCTGAGTTATCAGAACTTTCCTCGTTTACAAAGGAATCAGATGATATTTTTTCTGGAGACTCCTGTGTGACGTTATCTTGTATTTTAAAATGTGGAGACAAAATTAGATTTCCCTTAGAGGTATTCATAATTGTAAGTCCATCTGTTGAAGATAAAATAAGTGTATGTAAATATATATATATATTTTATAGAACAAAAAGCAAATATTATTAACAAGTGCAAGAATTTTTGTAGTTTCTCCTTTATCAACTAGGGGACACTGGAGGCTTAGACGTTGCTAAGTGGCTAGCTCCTCCCCCTCTATACTCCCCTACAAGCCCAGTCTTAGTTTGTGCCCGAGGGGAGCTGCTTATGTTTTCACAATCCTCCTTAGGATTTTTAAATAGTAAAAAGCACTGCTGCGCTAAAATAAAATAAATTAATGGAGGAACAGACAGGCAGCAGCTGCATTGCCTGTCTGCATCAATGGAGCTGCCGGGGGGACCCGCTCGCAACTGCACGCAGTTCGCCTGCGGTCTCCGACTGCAGAGACCACTGTCTCCACATAGGGGATTCCGCATGCCGCTGCGTGCAGCACGCATAGTGGTCCCCCATCAGTCATACTGCAGCTGGCAGCACAGCAGCCGCTTGAGTATTAAGTGGCTCCCTGTCTAGCGGGGTAGCCAGGCTAACAAATGGGTGGTACTTTAGGCAGCAGGCTGTCCTGAGTAACGGGGCAGCCAATTGGCAGACCTTTTTAAATAGCAGTGTTCTCCCCAGGCAGTTTTCTGTGGGCGCATCGCCCTGCAGAAACAGCCTACCTCCCGGGACTTTTCGCCTGCCGCATCACATATCTATAGTCTGCGCGCTGTGGAACGCAGGCTACAGAGGCGACTGGAGGCTACAGAACTCCAATCGCTTCAGAGGCAAGCATTTCCAGTGATGCACTCATCACCCACGACGTCAGGAGCCTGGCCTGCACGCGTGCTGGGTCTATTAGATTCAGTCAGAGTGAGGCAGCGGGTGTGGGAGCGAGAGCGCTGAGGATGTTAAGGTAAGTTCTGGACTGGGACCAGTCTGGGGCACTGCATAAGGGGCACTATTTAAGCCTGGTGGAACTGCATAAGGGCCCAGTCTGGGGGCACTATTTAAGTCTGAGGGCATTGCATAAGGGTAAAGCAAAACTACAGGGGGCACTGTATAATGGGCACTTTTTACTGACAGCCAGTGGGGGAGCAGCCTGAGACCTGTCGGGCTGGAATGGTAAGGGAGATACCTCTTTTTCCCGGCACGCGCATAATTGCGAAGGTCCCCACCTGGCTACTTCTTGATGCCACCCGGCTGAAATACATTTCTGGGGAGAACACTGCATAGCATGCTTAGACTTCAGATACATGCAATAGCGGATGGGTGGAGCTTAACTCCGAAGTCCTGCTTCTTCCTCCCATCGGCCCCAGCGCTTCTCTAGAAGTGTGTTGGCGGCCATTATAACTGAGGTACAGTGTTTGCTGCTCATCAAAAATGCTGCAGCAAGAAACTGTTTACTTACAGTCCAGGTTAGGCTATCAGTGGGGTTTAGGCTGGTCAGCAGAGTATTTAAGGCAGTAATAACTACGTTATTAGTGGTTATTTCCTTCTATGCATTTTCTGGCACTGCTAAGAGCTCTATTAGGGCCAGTGTGACTCTCTCCTGCCTCTCTGTATCTCAGTTTCTTCTTTTGACCTTTTTCACTACACTTTACTGTTTGTGTGGGGTCTGTATGTGGCATGAAAGGCTCTAAGGCGTCTCAAAAATGATTTACCTGCAAAAAGTGTGCAGAAAAGTTTACACAGGGGCAGTCATCTAACTACCTATTGTGTGACAATTGTAATCCTGAACAATCTTCAGGGATGTCAGAACCACCGCCTTGATCGGCGCCGGTTACATCAGTTATGTCCCATCGCTCTGCTGAGCTGGAGGCTTCTCTCAAAGATAGAGAGGCTTACAGGTCAGCAGCTCTAGAAGTAACAGCATGGGCGAGATCCTTAGCTATTTCCATGGAGGGGATTTCAAAAGCCATTACCCTTTCACGTACCAGAACGGGATCCTCTCCACAGGTCTCAAAAAAGAGACTGTTGCCCTCAGTCCTCCAATCAGATGACTCAGAGGAGGAGGATATGCCAGTATTAGAAGAAGGCGAATATGCTCCAGCTTCACCTAAAGAACTCCAGGAGGAGTCCAGCCGATATCCGAGGGAATAGAGGCTTTAATTTCTGCAATCTGCCAGGTATTGCAGATACAGGAGGAGGACACAGGTCTTGCCTGACAGTCTTTCTTTCTAAAGAAACAAAGATAGACTATTGCGTTTCCGGTTTCAGAAGAGCTAGATTCTCTTCTGACGTCAGCTTAGGAACATCTGGATAAAAATTTCAGATGTCCCGGCAGTTATTATCCTTTCCCTGCAGATAGCAGAAAATCATGTGAAACTCCCCCTACAGTAGATCCATCGGCTGTCTAAGAAGACTAAGCTACTGGTTCCTGGGGCCACGTCTTTGAAAGACACATCGGATAGGAGATTGGCGAATACTCTCAAGTTAATTTATACAGCTGCAGGTGTAACACTGCGTCCTGCAATTGTAAGCTGCTGGACTAACAAAGCAATTGAGCTTTGGGCAAAACATTTGGAGATCAGCTTCCGGTAGAGGAGCTTATTCCGTATAGGCGAAGCTGCGGCTTACCGAGAAGCGTCCAAAGACGTTTGCAATATCACCTCCAGAACTTCAGCTCTGGCGATTTCAGCACGTAGGGTGCTGTGGCTTAAACAATGGCAGACGGCCACAGAATCAAAGAAAGCTGTAGAAGCACTTCCATTTATGGGTAGTGTATTATTTGGAGTGGAGCTGGGGGGTAAATCCACTCATCTTCCCTCGGCGGCTCTTTCTCCTAGAAGATCTGACTCAGGACCCTCGTTTCGGTCCTTTTCGTGCTCCGGAACGTTCATGTGGTCGCTTCAGAGGAGGACCATCAACTTCCCGTGGTTCCAGAGAACATGGCAGAGCCACAACAACTCCTGCTCAACAGGAGTTTAAGTCCACTACCAAGCCTACTGCATGACGGGCTTCCCTCTCACCTGGGGGACCGCAGAGTGGGAGCGTGTCTTTGGGAGTTCAGAGAAGTATGGACGGAATCTTGTAAGGACACTTGGGTCTGGGATCTCATCACTCGGGGATACAAGCTCGACTTTCAGTTAAAACCTCCACCTCGGTTTTTTACCACAGGTTTACAAAGTTTCCAATGACAGGAGTGTCGTTCTACAAGAAGCAATAGACAAGCTTCTATCCATGAGAGTTGTGGTCCACATTCCCAGAAATCAGACCGGAAAGAGTTTTACTCCCGTCTCTTCGTAGTTCCGAAGCCGTACGGATCGGTCAGACCTATTCGGAACTTGAAGGATCTCAATCCATACTTAAGGATTTTCAAGTTCAAGATGGAGTCCCTTCAGTCAGTGATTGCGGGACTAGAGGAAGGCGAATTCATGGTTTCTCTAGATATCAAGGACACCTACCTTCACACCACTATATGGCCACCTCACCAGGCAGTTCTGAGATTCGCAATTCGGAATTCACATTTCCAGTTTCAGGCCTTACCCTTCGGCTTATCATCAGCCCCCAGGGTATTCACAAAAGTCATGGCTGTGATGAGTCTCCTTCGGAAACAAGGGATCACTATTATCCTGTACAATCTACTGCTGAAGGCCCATTCCAGGGACTAATTACTACAGAACATCACAGTGACACAGCCTTCTCATTCATCATAGATGATTCCTGAATTTCCCCAAGTCTCATCTGCAACCGACACAGAGGCTACAATTTCTGGGAATGATCATGGACACATTGTCTCAGCGGGTGTTCCTCCCTCAGGAAAAGGTAACTTCCATTCAGGAGATGGTGAGGACGGTCCTTCGACATCGTCAGGTTTCGGTGCATGTTTGCATCCGACTCCTGGGGAAGATGGTTGCGGCTTTCAAGGCCATTCCTTACGGACGTTTTCACTCCAGGACCTTTCAGCTAGATCTCCTCTCACAATGGATAGAATCCCATCTTTTCCTTCATCAATGGGTAAGGTTAAGTTCCAGAACTCGGATATCCCTTCTATCATGGCTGAATTCGATACACCTAATGGAGGGAAAGAGATTCGGAGTGTGGGATTGGACTCTTCTCACCACAGACGCGAGTCTGAGGGCTGTGATTCAAGAACATCACTTCCAGGGCCACTGGACATCACAGAAAGCAAGTCTGCCGATAAACATATTGGAATTAAGGGCAGTCTTCTACGCTATTCAGACAGCAGGTCACCTGTTGTGGGGCCGAGCGGTCAGGGTCCAGTTGGACAACACCACGTCAGTGGCATACATAAACAGGCAAGGCGGCACTAGAAGTCGAGCGGCTATGAAAGCAAGCTGGATTCTAATCTTGGTGGAAAAGTTCGCAAGGGAAATTTCAGCAATTTTCATTCCGGGCATAGAAATTTCGGAGACAGACTACCTCAGCCAGCAGGACGTGCATCCAGGGGAATGGGCACTACATACTCAGTTTTTTCACTAGCTGGTGGGGTCTTCTGCAGGTCAACTTCATGACATCCAGACAACATCATCAACTGCCTCTCTACTGCTCTCGGACGAGAGACCCACAGGCGATGGAAGTTCCAATTTGTCTATCTGTTCCCTCCGTTCCCTCTTCTCCCTCGAATCCTACAATACATCAAAAGGGAGAAGGCCAAGGTTTTATTGGTGGCTCCAGATTGGCCTTGCAGATCTTGGTATTCCAACATTCAACAATCCGTGGCCCCTACCACCGATAGAAGATCTATTACTTTAGGGTCTTTTAGTCTAACCAGACTTAAATCGGCTATGTTTGACGGTGTGGTTGTTGAAAGGGAAGGGATCCCATCCAGGTTAATCCCTACTATGCTCAGAGCCTAAAAATAAGTCACTTCAAAACATTACCACCGTATTTGGAAGGCTTATGTTTCATGGTGTGAACAAAGAGGATCTCTGCCTACAGAATTCAACCTAGCCAGATTTCTGCTTTTTCTGCAAGCAGGTCTCTCAGCAGGTCTGCGTTAGGGTTCTCTGAAAGTGCAAATTTCAGCTCTCGCGGTCTTCTTCCAAAAGGTGTTGGCATTGAAACCGGATGTGCATACTTTTCTGCAAGGTGTGCTTCGGATACTTTGTTCCTCCTACAGTTCCGTGGGACTTGGATCTAGTCCTTTCCTTCTTACAGTCTTCTCTGGTCGAACCTGTGGAGTTAAAATACCTTTTGTGGAAGGTAACACTTCTTCTCGCACTGGCATCAGCCAGGAGGGTGTCGAAACTGGGAGCTCTGGCCCTCATTCAGAGCCGTTCGCTATTTGCGGTCGTTCGTTCAAAAACAAGGGGTGGCTATTCAAATGATCCGTACGCACATTGTGGTCTGTTCACACCTCTAAGAGCAAAACATACGCTCGTTTATTTGTTAGAAACGCCCCCTGGCCGCTCGCACCATACGTCATGTCCGCTATTTATTAGATTAATCGAGTATATCGAACAGCGTATGAACTGCTCGCTATTCTTGGGGTTGGTTTTTTCAACCGCTATATTGCGAGCAGTTCTGGCTAAAAGACACCCAACTGACGTGGTCGATGACGCTGCTGTTTTAATTATGCACACCGATAAAACGCCCGCTTTGACCTTTAAGCACGCCTGCGTTCTGATCTCCACTCCCTGTTTTCAAGCACCTTCCCCTGTTACCACCCACATACGCCTCATTCTGTCACTCAAAATAGCAGGCACTCGCTATATTGCGTACAAACGATTTTCGGCCGCACTGACTGGTTCGCGCATGCGTACTAAAAACCGTACGCATGCGCAGATGTGCGAACATCGCTCGGAACGAGCGTACTGCCGCTAACGAGCGGCTCTGAATCAGGGCCTCTATCCTGTCGTCCTCCATACTTGGTATTTCATGAGGATAGAGTGAAACTCCGCACAAGAATGGATTTTCTTCCTAAGGTTTTCTTCTTTCAGCTTTCCACATCAACCAACCCATTTTGGTACAGATTCTTCCACAGGTTTCACCTTTATCAAGATCCTTGGATGTTGTTAGGGCTCTTCGGATCTATGTGGAGAGGACTGCAGCCATACGTAAAACAGACAGACACTCTATTGGTTTTGTATGATGCTGTTTGTCCTGGTTGGCTAGCTCCCAAACAGTCGCTGGCCAGCTGGATTCGTCTGACCATCAGACAGGCGTATGTGGTCTCATCTAGGGAGCCTCTGCCTTCTAATACATCGGATTCCACTCGCTCAGTGGCAGGCGTATGTGGTCTCATCTAGGGAGCCTCTGCCTTCTAATACATCGGATTCCACTCGCTCAGTGGGTTCCTCGTGGGCGGCTGCTCGCAGGCTTTCCATGGAGTTACTTTGCAGGACGTCTACTTGGTCTGGCCGGCATACCACTATAGATTTCACGCTTTTGCGGCCTCTGCAACGCAGCATGGCCGGTCTGTTTTGCAGAGTTCTCAGCGCTCTCCCGTCCGTGATGGGAACTCTGGGACGTCCCCACTGTTTTGAAGCCTCCAGTGTCCCCTAATGGATGAAGGAGAAAACGGGATTTTGGTACTTACCGATAAATCCCTTACTCCGATTCCACAGGGGACACTGGAAGCCCACCCTGCGCAGTTCTTTTCTGCCACACTTGTGGTCATTTTATGTTATGACTGTTAAGAGACCTTTTTGACGTCTGTTGTTGTGTTTCTGGTTTTTCAACCTTCTCAAATGTTTTGAGTACTATTTGCCTCCTCCTCTTCTGTTTGTCTTTTTCACAGCTCCCCTCGGGCACAGTTTTCTAAGACTACAATGGCTTGTAGGGGGGTATAGAGGGGGAGGAGCAAGTCACACTTCAAAATATTTAAAGTGCCAGCTCCCACTTTGCACGTCTATACCCTCACTGTCTTGAAGCCTCCAGTGTCCGCTGTGGCATCAGAGAAAGGGATTTATCGCTAAGTACCAAAATCCTGTTTTCTCACTGCAAATAGTAAATTACAACAATGATACATTTACAAATATGACTCTTGTGAACAGATAAAACTGTGGCAAATAATATAACACAATCAATTTCCTGAGTATACACATTGCCCAGCCAGCATCATAGGACAGGAAGCCTCAGTAGCCAGTGACACTGTCCAACCACAATATCCATCCACATCCAGCCACTGCCCTCACAAACAGACACTGAAGACATGATAGCAGGGTAGAGAGATGTGGGATAAATTAGTGTCACGTCCTATCCATGCATCGGCACTACTCGCAGGTCTCCAGGAGGACACACAGGTAGCATAATGTAATACACAGTGACATGATGTGAGGGGGAGAGCAGGAGTATAATAGGGGCTGATGGCTCCTGATGTAGGAGATATATCAGAGAGTGTGGGGAGGAGACTGGTCAGATCTCTGGGCTGGTAACACACAGTGACATGATGTGAGGGAGAGAGCAGGAGTATAATAGGGGCTGATGGCTCCTGATGTATGAGATACACCAGAGAGTGTGGGGAGGAGACTGGTCAGATCTCTGGGCTGGTAACACACAGTGACATGTTGTGAGGGGGAGAGCAGGAGTATAATAGGGGCTGATGGCTCCTGAAGTATGAGATACACCAGAGAGTGTGGGGAGGAGACTGGTCAGATCTCTGGGCTGGTAACACACAGTGACATGATGTGAGGAGGAGAGCAGGAGTATAATAGGGGCTGATGGCTCCTGATGTATGAAATACACCAGAGAGTGTGGGGAGGAGACTGGTCAGATCTCTGGGCTGGTAACACACAGTGACATGATGTGAGGGGCAGAGCAGGAGTATAATAGGGGCTGATGGCTCCTGATGTATGAGATACACCAGAAAGTGTGGGGAGGAGGCTGGTCAGATCACTGGGCTGGTAACACACAGTGACATGATGTGAGGGGGAGAGCAGGAGTATAATAGGGGCTGATGGCTCCTGATGTATGAGATACACCAGAGAGTGTGGGGAGGAGACTGGTCAGATCTCTGGGCTGGTAACACACAGTGACATGATGTGAGGGGGAGAGCAGGAGTATAATAGGGGCTGATGGCTCCTGATGTATGAGATACACCAGAGAGTGTGGGGAGGAGACTGGTCAGATCTCTGGGCTGGTAACACACAGTGACATGATGTGAGGGGGAGAGAAGGAGTATAATAGGGGTTGATGGCTGCTGATGTATGAGATACACTAGAGAGTGTGGGGAGGAGACTGGTCAGATCTCTGGGCTGGTAACACACAGTGACATGATGTGAGGGGGAGAGCAGGAGTATAATAGGGGCTGATGGCTCCTGATGTATGAGATACACCAGAGAGTGTGCGGAGGAGACTGGTCAGATCTCTGGGCTGGTAACACACAGTGACATGATGTGAGGGGGAGAGCAGGAGTATAATAGGGGCTGATGGCTCCTGATGTATGAGATACACCAGAGAGCGTGGGGAGGAGACTGGACAGATCTCTGGGTTGGTAACACACAGTGACATGATGTGAGGGGGAGAGCAGGAGTATAATAGGGGCTGATGGCTCCTGATGTATGAGATACACCAGAGAGTGTGGGGAGGAGACTGGTCAGATCTCTGGGCTGGTAACGCACAGTGACATGATGTGAGGAGGAGAGCAGGAGTATAATAGGGGCTGATGGCTCCTGATGTATGAGATACACCAGAGAGTGTGGGGAGGAGACTGGTCAGATCTCTGGGTTGGTAACACACAGTGACATGATGTGAGGGGGAGAGCAGGAGTATAATAGGGGCTGACGGTTCCTGACTCCCCCACTGGGCAGATATTTTCCTTAATAGTTTGTACTGACAGAGAAGGGCGAAGAATAAGAGATTGTTGTAGTGACTGAGCAAAGAGAATATGTAATAAGTGTTTATTACTCACCTGTACTAATATCTGTAGGGTTTTCCTCCTCATTACTCTGCTGATCACCCATCACATATGTCTCTTCTTTTCCTTCTACCTTAGTATTAGTCAAATCTTTACCCTAAATAACCCACAAAACAATAAAATAACCATTTAAAAATGTTTAAATTCAGCAATTGCTATTAAACACAATATTAGTGTATTAGAGTCACACACATTTACAGATCATACTGTCGAAGTCAAATAATTGGATGTGATCGTTTGCAATTATTATCTGACGATCTGGTCATCTGTTGTCTGATAAAAAGTAAATCGGACGCTACTTTGCGTCGGCGCAATCCAATGCGCACAACTGCGAACCCACCACACATACACTGATTAGATTACGCACACATAGACTTATATGCTTACACATAGACGCTCGTATGTGTATCCACATGCATACACATAGAAGCCCACGTGCGTCCTCACATACATGCATACGAACATTTCCTACATCAATGCACAGACGCACATATGCGAACGCATATGTATATAATGGTTCCTACTTACAATAAGTTAATAAAGAGAGTTATTAAGGGTCTTTTTAACAATTATGATGAAATATGTACGTAAATAAGATCTATGGTTTAGAACATAGTAGACAGGCCATGTTTGGTATTATATTAAATCCCTGTTCATTTGCAGATCTCCGGTTCTATCGGCAAGGAGATCGCATCATATGTCCGCAAGTTACGAATTATAGGGAGTTATTGGTTAGCATGTTAACATTTTGTATGTAGTGTCGATAGCCAGTTTAACCAGTTATTCAGCGGGAAACTACACAAAGCAACTGTTGGAGAACTAGGACATACCCCTGATGACACCATATGAACTAACCAATGATCAGGAGCAAGGACCAATGGAATCATGCCAGCTTGTCTCTATTGTTTTATTTGTGACCTGTAAGGTATATAGGCTACTGCTCTGGACACTATAAGGGAGTAATTTCCCTTCTTAGATGACCACAGGGTTCAGGATTGATGACTGAGAACTGGATCCAGAGCGCTAGCGTATGTATCAGCTGTACCTTGTATTTTACTTGCTTTGTGCGCTAATTGTTTAGATCACAGCGTGTTATACTTTTCTTGCATAATATAACTTTTTGTGCTTTGGAACCACAATTGGATTGGAAAGCAATTATTTCACTTTAGCGATTATTGGGTATCCATTATACAGTGGAAATTCACTTTGGAATTTTGGTATTTGTCAAGCTCCTAAATTCCATCTATAAACAAAATGAAGAACACCCCAGGCCCTGGAAAACGCCACTGTGCAGCAGTAAGATTCAAATAAAAATAATATACTATAAATGAAAAAAATATATAGAATATGTAAAAAATGATTATGTGAAGTACAATATTATTTAGTCAAACAGAATCCATATTGTGACAGAAGCACTGGGCAAGTTGTCAAGAGGAGATATGTGTGCCCCAGGTTTCCAACTTATGTCTAGTGGTGTCACAGCGCCCCAGATCTCAGGGTCCACGTATAGGTTCCAGTAGCGCTGGTTTCAGGATGTGTCTCTTGGGCAGCGGGCGGGAGGTCCCCGGCGCTCTCTGCCCTAAGTACTTACCCGGCTGTTCCCTCGTTGTAGCCGCCCGGGGCACGGTGCAGTTCTTCCTGCAGCTCCCATAGGGCCACGCGGCCGCTAAGTGAGTATTCTTAAAGGGCCATACACGCCTCCTAGTAACGTCACAGGAAGTGCCAAATTTGAACCTCCTCCTATATAAGGAAGCCACTGGTACACTCCTGTACTAGAGTATAGGCTCCCAAAACTTCCTCCAGCGTTCCTGTTTGTGACTTTGCTGTTTGTTCCTGACCTTGGCTTTGTTTGTGTCCCGATTTCATCTGCTCCCTGGTACTGCGCTTGGTATTCTGGAGTGACCTTTGGCTATCCTCCGGGACCTGCATATGTCTGCTCCCTGGTACCGTCTGGTCTGTGTAGTTTGAACCGGCTTGTCGACTAAGCTGTACGTTTTCATCTAACCCCACTCCATCTAGAGCACACCAGCACCTGTATTAGGGAACCTAGTCTGAAGGCCGTGACCTGCGTGTCAGAAGCAGCTAAGTCCAAACCTCCTTGCCGGGGTTCCTGGTGAATATCGTCGGCACGTTAGACTCCGCGCCTCAGTAATAGGTCTCACCACTCTTAAAATATGGGTTAGCATCCAGTATCCATCCGAGAGTTTGGACAAGTGGTCAGTCAGCTAATTAGCAACTTTGACTGCCAGAGCACCTGCGAGAGGCTCATAAAAGAGATTCAGTTTTTGTAGTCTCTCTCACTGCCTGGGGGAAGCAGGTTGAAGGTCTGCTGATAGACACTGTTTTTGTCTGATGTAAGTGTTGTGCTAAATTCTTGTTTGTTTATGAGTTGGACATTAGGTTCCTTCTCCCAGAGAGAGGTAACTTTATGTTAATTAGAGCCGGACAGCCTAGGATTTATTTTTATGGGCTCATTTTGTGCTGCCAAATAAAACTAGCTGTGGATACTTGTACCATGGCACTGGATTGGTTTGCTATTGATTGACTGCTGCATTAGACTTGCTGCCATTTATCCCCTAAAGACCACACTCCTAACCTGATCATATGGTGGAGAAAACAAGTATTGCACTAAAATTGCAGCCATAAAAAATCTGTGTGAAAAATTTAAAGTGACAGACACCCAAGACTTATATTGTGAAGTTAATGATGGGGTCACCATCAGCTGCTTAGGGGAGCCAGATTCTGCTTGCCCGCGGCACCAAGAGATAACATGGGGGACATAGTAAAGGCTTTGCTGCAGTGCAGGTTACATCTGTGCAGCAGGAAGTCTGTAGGGCCCAGCAGGAAGTCTGTAGGGCCCAGCAGGAAGTCTGTTGGGCCCAGCAGGAAGTCTGTAGGGCCCAGCAGGAAGTCTGTAGGGCCCAGCAGGAAGGTACCATGACCCAGCAGGAAGTCTGTAGGGCCCAGCAGGAAGTCTGTAGGGCCCAGCAGGAAGGTACCATGACCCAGCAGGAAGTCTGTAGGGCCCAGCAGGAAGTCTGTTGGGCCCAGCAGGAAGTCTGTTGGGCCCAGCAGGAAGTCTGTTGGGCCCAGCAGGAAGTCTGTAGGGCCCAGCAGGTAGTCTGTAGGGCCCAGCAGGAAGCTACCAGGGTGCAGCAATTCACCATTGAGGTGGCTCGGAGACAACTACATGATATTGTACTCCACATAATCACAGCTTACATACCATATATACTTTTTAATTTATAGTATATTATTTATTTGAATCTGATGGCAGCGCTGTGTGTGCCGCCTAAATGCCACCTACCTGATGCTCCTGTGGGATCTTGTGATTCTCCTCTGTACAATCCTTTGAATAAAGAGGACGGGGACATCTCTCTGGGGTATTTCTGTTACTGGGCCCATCTGTAGGAGACACACAGTGACTGAGTACATTGTATATATGTGATTCTCCTCTGTACAGTGCTGGGAATACAGAGGACGGGGACATCTCTCTGGGGTATTTCTGTTACTGGGCCCATCTGTAGGAGACACACAGTGACTGAGTACATTGTATATATGTGATTCTCCTCTGTACAGTGCTGGGAATACAGAGGACGGGGACATCTCTCTGGGGTATTACTGTTAATGGGTCCTTCTGTAGGAGACACACAGTGACTGAGTACATTGTATATATGGGATTATCAGGTGATGTGTGTACAGTAACCAAATCAGCCCAGTGTGATAGAGAAAACAGGACTGACTCTCGGTGCTACATTTGCTAGGCATATAAGGATACGTCACTTATATTTTCCACCCTTAAGTTATTTCAATACAGTAATAAATTAGCTAGATTCATGGGGAAATAATATCAGTGAGCTCATTAATAAGGGAGATACATGTAATGTGGTCATTACCAGTAACATTCTCCACGATCGGGCTGGGTTTATGCCGGGAAATCCACCACGCAGAATCTACGTCGATTATTTTATCACTTACAGATGCAACATCGGACGGAGCTGGCGCCAGCGGTGGCATCTCTTCTCGCTGCAAAGGCTTTCGATTCTATTGAGTGTCTGAATCTTCGGGTGGTTTTGGGTCAGTTTGGCATGGGTCCCCGGTTTATACGTTGGGTCTGTTACGGTACACCTCCCCTGCTGCTAGGGTCTCAGTAAATGGCTACAGTACTTTACTTTGGGCTGGGGCACGCGTTAGGGCTGCCCCCTCTCCCCCTTGCTTTGGTTCGCCCTTGCCATTGAACCGTTTGCCATATCTAATGCTTTTGGTTAATGCTTTTGGGGAGTGCTCCTATTTATTAATTAATTGGTCCGAATCTATTATCTTTCTCCGTAGTGGTCTTATGCTATTGGTCAGAGCACATGCAACTCAAACTGCTCACAAGTGACTGCATTGGCGATTATTCGCTGGCCATTTTGAGCACGCTCTGCGATTGGCCGACCCTGACAACGCCCTTACTGTATTTTTACTGTGACTGCACATCTGCTTCCCGCAATTCCACACCCATTCAAGCCCTGGTCTCAGGCCCCTAGTCCTCAAGTCACACAGTCTCAAATCCCATTATAGGCTGGAAAAAAAAGTAATAAATAGAGCTTCAGACTGACTCTGATTAAGGCTATTATTTCACATATTTTATTGGGGGAGATGTAAGAAGCCCAGAAGCGGTATAAGCGCACGTTAGGTGCGCTGATACCGCTTCTCCCGATGTATGATCGGGGGTCTGGGCGGTAAATGACAGAGGCGCTATATGCCCCTGTCATTATCGGCGCTGCTGTCTACAAGATAGCAGCGCCGATAGCCTGGGCCATGTACGAACGGTCAGATCGCCTGACCGTTCGGCCCGCTGTAGCTGTCGTTATCGACAGCTACAGCCTGGCGCTGGCGCTGCCCTATGTCCACAGCATCCCTGCTGCGGCAGCTGCCAGCTCCAGGCTGCACGCGGGGATCTCGCGATACTTGTGAGATCCCGTTCATGCTCAGTGGAGCCAGCCGGGACAGAGACACGCTGCTGTCTCTAACGGGTAGCGCCGGAGGGGGGAGTTAACGCTCCCCCTCTCCGGCCGATGAGATGTTCTTACATCTCATCAGTAGTGCTTCCTGTTCGCCTCGGTAAAGAGGTGAAGCAGGAAGTGTTGTAGCGGCACGTTAAGTGCCGCTATCATACATCTACCTCATTGAGTGTTACATGTTTTAAAGAATCTTATAAGGACATTGATTTCACTTCAAAATTGATTTTTCCTTTTAACGTGACTCTGGAAGACTGTGTGAGCTGTGTATTCTCACAACAAGAGAGGATTATACGCTAATTAAGGGAATCTGGGAAAAACCAAGAAGTAGAGATGTGTTGGGCGCACTGCAGGTGGGTGTACTCCTGCTCAGCTGCGTGAGGGCTCTGTTTGAGACAACAATAACTGAACCAACTCCTGGGAAGGTTATTCATCTAGAGACATCTGTCAGTTCATTATACGCTGATGTACAAGTCTAGTGCTGCTTGGATCCATCGCTGCATTGTAAGCTTGGGAGCAGGACCCTCTTACCCTTATGTATGTCTTTTACATATGTCTTGTACAGTGTTCGCAAATACGCGCTATAGCGCGTATTTTACCCGATGTCGGGCACTGGGGACTCACTTTTATAAAGTAGCCGGGTCCCCGGGGATGCGTTGTGCTGTGGCCAATCCCTGACAGCTGGCTGCAACACAGCGCGTCCCCCTGAGAAAGACATGACGCTGTCTGTTAGAGCAGCCAATGAGAGTCAGATAGACTCTCATTGGCTGCTGCTGTGGAAAGCTGTGCTGGGATCAAGTGTCTCATCCCAGCATCGGCACAGCATCCGTGCCCGGCGCTGGGACAGTGTGTTTGTTCCCAGCGGCGGGTAAGCCACCGCGGCGGGTACCTGGTGAAGGGACCGCCTGGTCCCTTCCACCAGTGTCGTCGGTAAAGTGGCGGCGGGAGAAGCTTGGCTCCGGGCGCAAGCTAAGTGGAGCTTGCTGCCCGGAAGCCAAGAAGCGACGGCGGTTGTTTGGCAGCCAGTAGGAGGCAGACGCGACGAGCCAATCGCGGCTCGCCGCGTCATAGCCCCGACCACTCGCGGCGTCTTGAATTAGACGCCGCTGAGCGGGAAACTTCAGTCCGGCGGTGGGGAGGAGTGAAGACCTCCCGAAGACAAGAGAAGAACGGCGCGGCAACAGTTCCGGTGGCCGCACAAGAGGCTGGAAGACGGCGTGATCAAGGAGGAAGAAAGGAAGAGGCGGCGCAGCTGGCCAGCGGCAGAAGAATGAAGCTGAGGACCGAAGAGGACTGCGGGGGTGGAAAGAAAAAGAGCTGACGAAGCTCCCCCCCATAGCCTCTTCCACCGTACGGGTAGGTGGCCTTGGGCCACCGTTATTTAACCCCTCCCTTGAGCACTAGGGGATAAATTCAGGCAATAGGCCTGTGGGTATATAGGTGGGCACAAGGCCCGTTCTACATAGGGGGCATTAGGTCCAATTGAAGGTGTGAGTGACCTGGACATTAGGCCCAGGTCACTAAAGGGCAAATAGGTGGGCCAATACTGAGGGCAATGCATAGGGGGTAAACTACTGGGGGCAATGCATAGAGAATAAACTACTGGGGGCAATGTATAGGGGGGGATTACTACTGGGGGCAATGCATAGGGGGATTACTACTGGGGCAATGCATAGGGGGACTACTAGGGTAATGCATAAGGGGGATTACTACTGGGGGCAATGCGTAGAGGGATTACTACTAGGGGTAATGCATAGGGTGATTACTACTAGGAGTAATTCATAGGGGGATTACTACTAGGGGTAATTCATAGGGGGATTACTACTAGGGTTAAAGCATAGGGGATTACTACTGGGGGCAATGCATAGGGTGGGACAACTACTGGGGGCAATGCATAGGGGGACTAAAGGGCATTAATGTGCGGCATAATGTGTAAAGGGCATTAATGTGCGGCATAATGTGTAAAGGGCATTAATGTGCGGCATAATGTGTAAAGGGCATTAATGTGCGGCATAACGTGTAAAGGCCAGGCATGGCAGTGTGGCATAATGTGTAAAGGGCATTAATGTGCGGCATAATGTGTAAAGGCCGGGTATGGCTGTGTGGCATAATGTGTAAAGGCCGGGCATGGCTGTGTGGCATCATTTGTAAGGGGTTAGGGGAGGTCTGAGGCATATGGGGAGCGCTAAAGCACAAATTATGATGGGACCCAGAAATAGTCAGGTAGGACCCCATTTTTTTTTTAAAGTAGAGGGTCCCTGGGACCCACATATTTTGTCACACACCGCGATCACTGCTTGTATGTATGTATGTATGTATGTATGTATGTATGTCTTTTACAACCCAGTAAAATGTTAATGTTGATTCAAATTGTAAAGCGCAACGGAATTTGCTGCGCTATATAGGAAACTGTTAAGAAATAAATAATACTAGAGGATTCTATGAGTATATAGTCTTCATTCTAGCAACATGCACCTGTCACAACCCGTGCAGCTCCTCTTTTCTGCTTGGGATGTCGCTCTCTGCTCTGGTGCTTCTTGCACACTCAATTGATGCAACAAACTGCAGAGATACAGACCAGAGTGTGCTAGAAGCACCAGAGTAGAGAGTGACACCCCAGGCAGGAAAGAGGAACTGCATGAGTTGTAACACGTGCAGGGTGCTAGAATGAACACTATAATGTGACATCTGGTATATTATTACATGAAGTGTGAGTGCATGAAACATGCTTTAAAGAGATTTTTGTATAACGGAAATGTACTCACCTGTGCTGATATCTGTAGGGATTTCCTGATCCTTACACTGCTGACCATCTCTCACATACGTATTTCCTGCCTTCATATTTGCCATGTTTCCATCCTAAATAACCCACAGAAAAATAAAACAGGAAGAATGTCTCACTATGACAGAACAATTAATAGAAACATACAATGTGACGGCAGATAAGAACCACTTGGCCCATCTAGTCTGCCCCATTTTTAAACATATTGTTACCTCAACCCTTATTGATCCTTACTTCTTCTGAAGGATATCCTTATGTCTATCCCATACATGTTTACATTGCTCTACTGTCTTAGCCGCTACCACCCCTGATGGGAGGCTATTTCACTTGTCCACTACCCTTTCTGTGACGTAATTTTTCCTCACATTCCCCTGAACCTACCACCCCCCAGTGTCAGAACATGTCCTCTTGTTCTAATACTTCTCTTTCTTTGAAGAATGTCTCCTTCCTTTACCTTGGTAAGACCCTTTATATATTTGAATGTTTCTATCATGTTCCCCCTTTCCCTTCTCTGCTCCAAACTATACATATTACGATCTTTTCATCTTTCCTGGTACGTTTTGTGGTGTAGACCTTGCACCATATTAGTTGCCCTTCTTTGTACAGTCTAATATCCTTCTGGAGATATTGGCTCCAGAATTGAACACAGTATTGGAGATGAGGACGTACCAATGACCTATACAGTGGTATTATCACTTCTTTCTACTACTGATTCCTCTCCCAATGCAACCAAGCATCTGACTTGCCTTCCTCATTGCTTTGTTACAATGCCAGGCAGCGGCAGCCTACTGGAGAGAAGCAGAGAAGAAGTCCCACCTCCTGCTGGTCGGGAGTCCTCTGTACGAGTATATGGCTGCCTGTGCTGCTAAAAGTGCGGATGCCCCAGGGATCACTCCCTCCCTGATGCCTGAGAGGTCTCCATCCCCTCCTGTCATAGGCAAAACGGAGATGTGGTCCAGGTGTTCGCCGGACCGCCCGATAGCCAGAAATTTGATCTAATTACCTTGCGCGGACCGCCCAGTAA
Source organism: Taudactylus pleione (assembly GCA_031769625.1). Lineage (NCBI taxonomy): Eukaryota > Metazoa > Chordata > Amphibia > Anura > Myobatrachidae > Taudactylus > Taudactylus pleione. The sequence continues at coordinate 473,947 of JAUIMM010000799.1, read as the reverse complement.
GTTAGGACTGGGAGCACTCGCACTAGTCAGAGCCTCCCCCGTACCTAAGCTCCGCCTCCCAGTTCTGCCTCCCCTGTCTCCAAGTGGCCTTGACCGCATGTGACTTAACGTGATAACGTCATGCTAAACGTGTGCCTGCCTTGCCCTGGGAAGTGACTTTGAACTGAAGAGCCGAGGAGAGGAGCTGCATGCCTTACACAGCAGCAGGAGGTGTGGCCTAATTACTGAGATACACACGGCTGTAGCCTCAGTTACTCTTGGGGACGGTGAGAGAAGACCCAGTATGACATCTGCATGCCCTGGAACCTGAAAGTGAGGGGAGGTAAGTCTGTCTTAGTGACTGCAAAAAAGGGGTGGGTAGGGGATCTGTGCATTGCACTTAGTATGGGGGGGATATGTGAATTGCATTTAGTAAGGGCGAGGGGGATCTGGGAATTGCATTTAGTAAGGGTGGGGGGGATCTGTGCATTGCACTTAGTAAGGGTGGGGGGGATCTGGGCATTGCATTTAGTAAGGGTGGGGGGGATCTGTGCATTGCATTTAGTAAGGGTGGGGGGGGGGATCTGTGCATTGCATTTAGTAAGGGTGAGGGTAACTATGCATTTAGTAAGGGTGAGTGTATCTGTATTGCATTTAGTAAGGGTGAGTGTATCTGTATTGCATTTAGTAAGGGCGAGTGTATCTGTATTGCATTTAGTAAGGGTGAGTGTATCTGTATTGCATTTAGTAAGGGCGAGTGTATCTGTATTGCATTTAGTAAGGGCGAGTGTATCTGTATTGCATTTAGTAAGGGTGAGTATCTGTATTGCATTTAGTAAGGGTGAGTGTATCTGTATTGCATTTAGTAAGGGTGAGTGTATCTGTATTGTATTTAGTAAGGGTGAGTGTATCTGTATTGTATTTAGTAAGGGTGAGTGTATCTGTATTGCATTTAGTAAGGGCGAGAGTATCTGTATTGCATTTAGTAAGGGTGAGTATCTGTATTGCATTTAGTAAGGGTGAGTGTATCTGTATTGTATTTAGTAAGGGTGAGTGTATCTGTATTGCATTTAGTAAGGGCGAGAGTATCTGTATTGCATTTAGTAATGGTGAGTGTATCTGTATTGCATTTAGTAAGGGTGAGTGTATCTGTATTGCATTTAGTAAGGGTGAGTGTTTCTGTATTGCATTTAGTAAGGGCGAGTGTATCTGTATTGCATTTAGTAAGGGTGAGTGTATCTGTATTGCATTTAGTAAGGGTGAAGGTAACTATGCATTTAGTAAGGGTGAGTATCTGTATTGCATTTAGTAAGGGTGAGTGTATCTGTATTGTATTTAGTAAGGGTGAGTGTATCTGTATTGCATTTAGTAAGGGCGAGAGTATCTGTATTGCATTTAGTAAGGGTGAGTGTATCTGTATTGCATTTAGTAAGGGTGAGTGTATCTGTATTGCATTTAGTAAGGGTGAGTGTATCTGTATTGCATTTAGTAAGGGTGAGTGTTTCTGTATTGCATTTAGTAAGGGCGAGTGTATCTGTATTGCATTTAGTAAGGGTGAGTGTATCTGTATTGCATTTAGTAAGGGTGAGTGTATCTGTATTGCATTTAGTAAGGATGAGTGTTTCTGTATTGCATTTAGTAAGGGTGAAGGTAACTATGCATTTAGTAAGGGTGAGTATCTGTATTGCATTTAGTTAATGTGAATGCAGGGAAAACACCACTAATTTGCTACTATTTTGCGCTGTTCATATTTAAGTCTGTGGTGATTTTAATGTGTTGGAAAGTCATTTTAATGTATTTTAAACACTGTCGCTATGTGTTTGGGGAAGATTGTTAAAAGTCTTGGATTGCTATTAATTAGCAATTTAGCGTTGTGTTTTTTGTACTATGTGGATTTGACAAAATGGCGCTGTGTGACCTATTTCTAAGATGGAGTCTTGTCGCCATTTGCAAGATGGCGTCGCGCAAACCCTGTCTGCTAATCATCCGGCTTCAACAGGACGCTCTGGTGCGGTTTATCCTGAACTAACTGTATTTACACAATGTAATTTATCCAGTAACAATATCAGTGTACAGGTGCAGGGGCATAACTCAGGGTGGTAAGCTAATTTATTGACAGAGTGGGCATGGAGCACACTTCAGTGAATGGGTTAAAATCTAGTTGTGAGTTTGTACCTAGTGCATACTTGCCTACCCTCCCGATTTGGTCGGGAGTCTCCCGAAAATCTGGTGCCGCACCCGACCTCCCAGGAAGGCAGGCAATCCTCCCGGCCCCGGCGATGTGTCCGCACCCCCCCGCGCTTTTAAGTAAAAACCCCGGCAGCAGGAGGGCCAGTGACGCGATTTGCGCTGAATCGCGGCATTGTGGCTCCGCCCCCGGCTGCACAATGCCACTAATCACGGCATTGTGAAGAGGGGGCGGAGCCACGATGACGTGATCGCGCGGTCACACCCATGCTCCGCCCCCAACGCTGCGACAGCCGCCGGGCCCCGTCCCCTTTGGCCGCGTCACGCCCCCAGCCCTGTAAGCCAGACAGCTCCCTCCCGGAAGGAGGGAGCTAAATGTCGGCAAACATGACCCAGTGGGAAAATAGGGGTGCCAGGGTGGCTTGACCTTAGTTATATGACTTGGTTCCCCTTTTTTGACAGTTTTTGTTCTATCCTATAAAATGTGCATTTATAGCCTAAACCTGAACCTGTTAGGGCTCACTCAGAAACCGCGCAAACTCCTAGAATCAAACGGAGAGGTCTTCACCTATAACAGCCCTTGTTTCCATAGAGATATACACTCTCAACGGTACTGGGATGCCACCAGGATTTTAACTCCTGACAGTAGGAGCTTATGTGGGAAACCAGGTGGCTACGGAGAGTGAGGCTGAAGTGCTAACAGGCAGCAGGACGTCTGAGGCAGATGGCTTATGCTGGGAACCAGGATGCAGGAATTGAGATCAGGGGCAGCGTGTATGTCTGAGTGGAAATATCAGGTGCTGCAAAAGTACGGCTAGTAGTAATGGTAACGGAGGAGTTACTAACAGAAATCCAGCATGCCGGAAAATACAAATAAAGAAACAAGGGTACAGCAGGGTCCTAGAGAGTGACACAGGGCATACTGGGACCAGGGATGTAGCATACAAAGGTCACTAACAGGAGTATGGCAGGGCAGGTTAGCTACTTGCAGGGCAAGGATGCTATATCCAGCAGTGAGTCCTCACTGCCTGTTACCCTGGTGACTGACCAATGAGCATGGCTGCATAGCACACACCCTAATTAGAGAGCATCCTGGCTGCCAGGCAACAACCGGGAACCAGCATGCAGCGCGGCTGGCGTGACGTTGCCATCCTACATCCCGGTCGCCTAGCAACAGCCGGAATCCAGCGGGGAGAGCTCATAACAGAACCCTATGCTGGTTGTGAGGTAGCCATCTTTGTTAAGGGAAAGTTCAAGGGTAACGGCGGCCTGAGGTGTTATAGTCAGAATTATTTCCCCCCCCCCCCCAACACCCAGGGCTAGAAACGTTTCTATGCGGGGGAAAAAAAAACCCTACTGGGAAAATATAGTGTGGCCGGAAGCCGCTCCCACGTGTCTAATGGCGGCCGCGGCGCCATGTTTGAAATGTATTATGGGCGCTACTAGGTGCCGGGTGTTTTATGGTTCCCTCTCCGGCTGCGCCAGTGATCACTGTGCTGGGGGGGGGTAGGTGGCTGCACTGTGGGGGACAGGGAGAGCCAGCTACCCGGACCCCCAGCGCTGTGATCAGGCGGCAACAGGGGAGAGTCCTGGCCTGCAGGGCTAGGGGAGTGTAACATGTATGTGCAGGCACATGAGGGGAATGTAAGTGCATAGCTCCAAGATAAAGCCCTTACCTCTGCTCTGTGGCCGTCCTGGGGGATCCACAGCTCTCTGTGGGCGGCTGGGCACTGTTGCCAACTCTGAAATGAGAAACAAGCAACTCTTGAGTGAAAAACAAGCCCAACCCAATCCAGTAAAGCCCAAAACATAAGCCCAACGTAATATGGTAGTACGGTATACGTTAAGGAAGCCAGCGGACGGAATGCCGACCGCCGGCCTCCAGACAATTTGACCCCGAAGAGGGACGAATGACAGGCGTCTAAATCTAGACGCCTGTCATTTTACCAACGCTGGGAGACCGGCGCCCGATCGAGCGGGCGCCGCGGTGGGGGGGAGGGTTAGGATAGGCACCGCCCCGGGGGACTTAGGTTTAGGCGGCGGGGAAGGGGGAGTTAGGGTTAGGCACTCTAAAGGAGGGTTAGCGGGAAAAATAGGTTAGTTTATACTTACCTAGGGACGATCGGGATTTCCTCCTCTGTAGGACAGCCGCTATCAGGATTTGAACCGCCAGCCAGGGGTCCAGCAGTAATTCATACCGATTCTGGTGGTACGGGGGTGGGGGTAATGTAATGAAAACCACAAACGTTATTGTTCATTTTATTAAAATACATATTTGCAAAACGCCGCTTTTCCCTGCTCTACGAATAGACTCCACTGTGCAAAGTAAAGCGCAGGGCACTCGGGGCCTGATTCGGTATAGTACGGAATTACAAAACCGCACACATGCAGCTTTGTAATTCCGTCCTTGCTAAAATGCAAATGCAGCAGAAGGTAACCTGAAATCTCCTTGCCTCATATGTGATCCCAGGCTGCGACCACGGTTGAAGTCTGGGATCACCATTGCACCCATCGATTGCGATGGTTGCACCTTTGGTCAGGCTGCGGTAGCTGAAGCTGGCCGTGTTCTGTAGTCATGCAAGGCCAGGAAGTCTGCGTCCATGGATACAGATCCTAGCCTTGCCACTCCCGGAAAACAGGGGCTACATGATCCCGTTTCCGGGAATGCAGAAAACAAAGGCTACATGCCCCCCGTTTCCGAGAATGCAGAAAACAGAGGAAACATGCCCCCGTTTCCAGGAACTCAGGCCCTCTCCGCCCCGCAAACTCTGCCTGTCAATCAGGCCAATGCATGCAGGTGCCTGTGTGATATAGCAGGCCCCGTTCTGCGTGGTAAAGTACAGGACAAAAGAGTAATGTAAACAAACACGTCAAAACAAAATAACTGACATATGGGAAAATGTAACTTCTATTGATCGTTTAAACAAGTAATTCTAGTTAACCAAATCTATATAACTACATATACAGAGAGATACACATACAGACAGACAGCTAAACATAAATGGATTGCTGAAGGAGCTATATAACATTTGCTCACCTTAGTAGTGGAACCTGTCTCTCAAGCCCAAAAACAAGGTACCTAAAAAAATATAAGCCCAAAAACAAGCAACCATCCAAAAAAAACAAGCAACTGAGGGAAAAAACAAGCCCAAGTCCGCTTGTTATAAGTGGACTTGGCAACTATGGATCCAGAGCTCTCTCTGGGCTGCTGGACAGTGTTGCCAACTCTGAAATGGAAAACAAGCAACCTATAAGTGAAAAACAAGCCCGAAAATGAGCTCAAACCAATCTTAAAAAGCCCAATTTATGGGGGTGTCTCTCATTACCTGCCTAACTTCCTCTATTCCCCCTCTTCTCTAACCTAAATATGTTAGTGTATGCACAGCCTTATCTGCCTACATTGCTTTTCTCCCTCTACACCAGCCTCCGTATTTTTACCTCCTCCCTCTTTTCATACCTCATTCCCTCGCCAGTCATCAGCTGGGTACACACTTGCCGATGTGTGTACCCAGCGATGCTACACCCGACCACGCAATATATATTGGGTGGTCGATACATACTGCAAGATGTGACCAAAAGTCCGATATGTCAGGCACCGGCTCCATCCACTATGCCAGCGTCGGCAGCTGGGTCGTTCCATCGGCCCTACATGCAGGCCGATGGAACGACCCCGATGGACGACCCGCAGGAGTGCGCAGGATCACGCATAGCGGTTACACACTGGCCGATGTGGATGATATGTCAGCCCAATCCGCCAGGATCAGGTGACATATCGTCTAGTGTGTACCCACCTTTCCTTTACCCGACTCCCCATTCCTCTCACCCATCTTCTTTACCTCCTTCATTCCTGTCACCTGTATAATCCCATTATCTTTAACTCACCCCCATGTACCTGCCTCATTTCTGTCATCTAGTTTACCTCTCCTTCATGTCTGCCCCCTCCAACTTCACCCTGTCCACTGGCTACTGTCCTCTATTCCCCAGAACACAACCATACCCCCTCCCTCACACACACACACACACATTTACTTACCTCCAGGGGTGCCTTGGCAATGCACACAACAAAAACAAGCAACATTAAAAAAAAAACAAGCCCAAAAAACAAGCAACTTCCAAAAATAACAAGCCCAATTCTGCTTGTTATACGCGCCCTTGTCAACTATTCTGCTGGGTCCAGTGTTGCCAACTTTAAAATGACAAACAAGCAACCGACGAGTGAAAAACAAGCCCCAAACAATCCAAAAAAGCCCCAAAAGAAGCCCAACTTAATGTGGGGGTACGTGGGTGGGGGCAATTTAATTAAAATCACAAACTTTGTTTTTTTGTTAATTTTATTAAAATACATATAACAATTCTACAATCTGCTAAAAAGGCCAAACGTATGTAACAAAAACAAAAGTACTTTGACACTGCATAAAGGTTACCTACATAATAAAGACAATTCAATATATTAAATGCCATAGAATCAGTATGATATTTGCCAGGTCTATTTGATTATACTTACATGTAGGACCACTGTTATTGCCACTTATAAATAATATAGATTAGCATTAGGAACAGAAAACAACACAGTGGTGCGCTCATTTATCCAGAAACCATCAGTGGATTTTCACTGTTAATACAATTAAGATTGATAGCTTTGGAGTGTATACCCAATTTCCTAGAAGACACAAGTACAGACATATATACTTTCTACTTCAGGGTCCTTAGGGTCCACAGGGATACCTTGGGGTATAGGTGGTTGGGGACCAACACGGGCACCACGCAGTTAATTTTCAGGATTCACTGGGCTCATTTCTTATACCCTGCCCCCCGGCCAAGGCACCTTCAGTTTCGTAGGTGCCCGTCCAGAGTCGGGTAGTTCCACGCAAGGGGGGCTGCTCAGCCCCTTAAGATTATTCAAGAGAGGTGGTGTGGACAGTCCAGCGGACGTCCACATCAACGCTCCATCACCCCGCCGTCGCCGAGACCCCAGTACTGATCTGGGGATCTCGGCGGGCTTCTGGGGTCCTCACTAGCAGGGACCCCGGAGGATCCCTGACTGTGTGCCGGGCGTATGGGTACTTGATAAGTAGCGGGCGTCCGCGGCGGGCGCTCGCTATTACACAGTCTCCTATTCTTCCCTAGGGCTGGTGGCTCCCTGGGGAAGAGGCCGTTATTGGAGCCAGACACTGAGTCCTGCGCTGCCACTAGACCACCAGGAAATGGGGACTAGAGCATGCAGCGCTATCACGCCGGCGTCCCTGGGGTTAATAGCAGTCCAGGGGAGGACGCCTTACCTGTTTAACAGCTGGCTCCTCCCCCACTGCTAGCGCGCCTTCCGGGCGCGCTATTGATCTCCTCACCCGGCTCCTCCTCACTGCAGAGTTCCAGTGGCCATTTTTGGTGATAGGCAGCGCAGTCAGGTGTGGAACCGGGTCCCCCTCTACATACCTCTCACTCCAAGGCTGTGAGGTATATGTAGTTAGCGCTGGTCCTACCAGGTACAGAGCCTGTGTAGTTGACAATAAGCGCCATTAGAGCACTGCTCTGCATTGTATGTGACTTATGCTAGTGCTGTCTGCCTGTGTATTCTTTCTCAATGTCAGCCATTTTAACTATCCCTGTTTTTCTCATTGCTAGACCCTTACAGTACAGGTGCTGTTCGGGGGGGGGGTTTGTGCCACAGATAATTTTTCTGTGCCTATGTCACATACATTGTGTCTGCTACCATGTCAGGTAGTGTGGAGTCTGTGCAGATTTCTGCACCTGTCCTGATTTCCTGCATCAGATGTAAGGCAGAAATTGGGGAAGAGGAGGCTGATAGGGGAGGCTTATGTGCTACATGTGCGCTCCCAGGCCCTTCTCAGGTCTCCTGTAATGCTCAGGAGCCCCTTTGGGCCTGTTTGGCTCAGGCAATAACAGCCCTAGCAGGGCGTTTCTCGGCTCCAACTGTGTACTCTCCCATGGGGTTTACACAGCAGCCGTTGGTCCCGGCTCCCTTACAGGAGTACCCCGGGCAAATGGTGGTGGCGCAGTGCCCCCCTCAACCTACGCCTAGGGTGTCTCTAGAACGTAATTGGGTGAACCCTTTGCCTACCACAGAATCCCCACTTAGGCCGGCTAAAAGGCTATTATTGTCATCCTAGTCTACCCATTATGAGGAGGATTACATGACGTCAGATGACGGTGAGATTCTGGATATCTCTGATTCTGGACTTCCTACGAAGGAGGTTGAGGCTAAATCGTCTATATATATCCCAGGCCTCATACGGGCGGTCCGTGAGGTCATGGTGGTTGAAGACAAGGATTTGATTGAGAATAAGCCTACATATGCTTATTTTAAAAATGCTAAAAGCACTAATGCAGTGTTTCCTCTATCTGGTCAGTTAGTAGATCAGTTGGAGGAGGCGTGGAAGTCTCCTGGAAAGCGGTTTCAGCCTCAACGATGTTTGGCTTATGGCTCCCCTTTACGGAGAATTATTTTTCAAAGTGGGTATCTCCTCCTCAGGTGGATTCTCACGTGACACGCCTAGTGAAGAGTGCAACCCTGCCTATGCCAACCATGTCCTCTCTGAAAGATGCTACGGACCGCAAGGTGGAGGTATGTCTGAAGTCCATTTACTCTCTCACTGGAGGGGCCGCCAGACCTGCTATGGCTGTATGCTGGGTGGCCAGAGCCATGGAAAAATGGGCCAATGCCTTGGAAGTGTCATTATCTTCTGGGGCTACCAGTAAGCAAATTGTGCTGTTGGGAAATCTCCAGGATTCAACTGCTTACATCAATGAGGCAGCGTTGGATGTTAGTCTACTTACTTCAAGGATTTCTACGGCGGCGATTTCAGCTCGCCATTCCTTGTGGCTATGCTCTTGGAGGGCGGATGCGGATTCCAGGAAGGGCTTGGAATGTTTACCGTATAATGGTCAGGTTCTATTTGGTCTTGCTTTGGACCAGATTGTGGATACACTGGTGGCGGCAAAATCTGCGCGTCTGCCTTCTGCTCCAGCTCCATTGGGTTGTGGGACTTCGTCCTTTCGGACCAGTCGACCTCAGGGTAAGCCAAAAGTGCAGTCCTTTCCGAGACCATCAAGACTACCAAGCCCAGAAACAGGCTTGGAGCACCAGACGTCCAGCCGCCAAGCCTGACGACAAACCCTCAACCTGACGGGATGGGCCTCCCCTTGGGGGACCCCAAGGTGGAAGGCCGACTTCTTCAGTTCACCCAGTGCTGGTGCCAGACCACCACAGACACTTGGTTAAGGGAAGTGGTCTCTCACGGGTATGCCCTCTCCTTCAGAAGGCCTCCCCATCAGTTCTTTACCACAGACCTTCATTCAAATCAGGTGAAGACTCTGGAGGTTCACAAGGTAGTAGTACACTCTATGCTCCGGGAAGGGGTTATAGTGCCGATCCCGTTACCCCAATGGGGGACGGGTTATTACTCCAACCTCTTCTGGTGCAGAAACCAAACGGATCGTATCGGCCTATACTCAACCTAAAGTCCTTAAACAAGTTTTTGAGGGTACCTCGTTTCAGAATGGAAACACTGCGTTCCATTATTTTGGCTATGGAACCTGGGGATTTTATGGTGTCTCTGGATATTCAGGATGCCTACCTGCATATCCCGATAGCTACATCTCATCAGCGTTTCCTCAGGTTTGCAGTAGTGAACCAGCTTTACTAGTTTCAGACACTACCATTTGGCCTCTCTACAGCTCCGAGGGTGTTTACCAAAGTCATGGCGGTTATGGCGGTACATCTGTGGCTGCAGGGGGTCCGCCTATTACCCTACCTGGATGACCTACTACTGTTAGCAGGGTCTCCAGAGGGACTTCACCACCATCTGCAACTGACAATATCTGTATCGCAAACTAACAGCTGGCTGATAAAATGGTGGTTCCTAACACCTTCTTGGAGGATGCTCCATCTCTGGGAACTGTTGGACTCTCAACAGCAGAGGTTGTTTTTGACGGAGGACAAGATCTTGGTTTTGCAGACGAGGGTTCGCAATTGTCTGCGAGATCGCTGAGTGTCCATCCACTCTGCAATGAGGTTACTGGGGTCCATGGTGTCGACGTTCGACATGGTGGAGTATGCCCAGTTCCACTCGAGGCCTCTGCAGAAGTTAATCCTCTCCAGATGGGATGGGTTGCTCCATCGGCTAAATGCTCAGATGATAGTGCTTTCTCCAGAGGTACCTCTGTCTCTGGTCTGGTGGCTACAGACGTCTCATCTCAACAAGAGATGTCCCTTCTGGATCTTGGATTGGGTCTTTCTGACGATGGGCGGGGTGCTGTGACAGGTCCACACGTGTTTCAGGGCCGGTGGACAGTGACGGAGTCTGCTCTTACAATCAACATATTGGAATTACGAGCAGTCTTCAGAGCTCTACAGCAAGCAAGGCTCTATCTTCAAGGGAAACCTGTGCAGATTCAGTCAGACAACACCACGACTGTGGCTTACATAAATCGTCAAGGAGGAACTCAAAGTCAGGCGGCATTAAAGGAGGTATCCCGCATTCTGACTTGGGCGGAAGGCAATCTACCAGCCATCTCAGCAGTGTTCATTCCAGGAGTGTTCAACTGGGAAGCGGACTTTCCTCAGCCATCACGACGTGCATCCAGGGGCATGGTCCCTTCACCAGGAAGTATTTCAGCTCCTTATGGACAGGTGGGGCCTTCCAGAAATAGACCTTATGGCCTTCAGACACAACCGCAAGCTGCGGGCATACGGATCCCGAACAAGAGATGCAGAGGCTCTCCTGGTGTATGCTCTATCGTTACGGTGGACCTTCCAGTTTGCGTACCTGTTTCCTCAGTTCTCCCTTCTTCCTCGAGTGCTTCAAAAGCTCAAGCAAGAAGGAGGCACGATCCTGCTGGTGGCTCCAGTGTGGCCCAGACGTCACTGGTACTCAGATCTTTGGAGTCTCTCAATCGACACTCCGTTGCTATTACCTCAATGCCTGGACCTGTTGTCTCAGGGTCCTTGTCTTTACTCAGATCTGGGCCATCTGTCTTTGATGGCATGGCTCTTGAGACATCCCTCTTGAGGTTGAGGGTTTTTTCCAGCTCTGTGGTGAATACCATGCTCAGGGCTCAGAAGCCTGCTTCGGCCAGGATTTAACACAGGGTGTGGCATACCTATTTTGAATGGTGTCGCCCTAAAGGGTATGATCCACTGGTGTTTCAGGTTTCTAGAGTTCTAGCTTTCCTTCAGACGGGCTTCGATCAGGGTCTACGCCTCGCTTCCTTTAAGGTGCAGGTCTCTGCTTTGTTGGTGTGGTTTCAGCGTAGGATTGCTCCTCTTGTTGATGTCCGCACTTTTATGCAGGGGATCCTTCGCATACAGCCTCCCTTTGTCCCTCCAGTGGCTCCTTGGGATTTGGCTGTGGTCCTGAAGGCCCTACAAGGTCCCCCATTTGAACCACTGGGCTCAGTGGATTTGAAATGGCTTACAGCTAAGGCTGTTTTTCTTTTGGCTATTGCATCTGCCAGAAGGGTGTCAGATTTGGGGCTCTTTCCTGTCGTCCCCCCTATTTGATTTTTCATCAGGATAGGGCGGTTCTTGGGACTCGCCCCGGTTTCCTTCCTAAGGTGGTACCGAGTTTTCACATTAATGAGAAGATCATTGTGCCGGCCTTTCACTCTCCAGGTTTGTCGGTGGGTGAGGCCACTTTGGATGTGGTCCGCGCTCTTCGGATTTATGTGGAGCGTACCTGTTCTTTCCGGAAATCGGATTCTTTGTTTTGTATGGTTTCCGCAAGAAGGGATGGCCAGCCAGTAAGCAGACTTTGGCCCGATGGATTTGTTTGGCGATCTCTGAGGCTTATGTTCATGAGGGCATTCCTGTTCCGCCCTCTGTGACTGCTCATTCTACAAGGTCTGTGGGTCCCTTGTGGGAAGCTCGGCGTGGTGCCTCGGCTGCTCAGCTGTGTAAGGCGGCCACGTGGTCTTCGGTTCATACCTTTGTAAGGTATTATGCTTTCGATACCTTCGCCTCTCAGGATGCTTCCTTTGGGCGGCGGATTCTCCTTTCTGCACAGGAGCGACCCCACCCTTGAAGGATACTGCTTTGGGACATCCCCAAGGTATCCCTATGGACCCTAAGGACCCTGAAGTAGAAAACAAGAGATATGGTAAGAGCTTACCTTGGTTATCTCTGTTTCTACGAGGTCCTTAGGGTCCACAGGGCGCCTGCCCTGTCGCCCTGTGCTTCAGTAGGGTATTGTTCTGGTCACCAGTTTTCTGTCTCCTTTATGTGAGAGTGAGATTCTTGTGTGTACCAAACTTTTTTCTTTCTTTTTCTCCTCCTCCGGCCTCTGGCTTGGTACGTAACTGAAGGTGCCTTGGCCGGGGGGCGGGGTATAGGAAGGGAGCCCAGTGCATCCTGGGAGTCTGAAAATGAACTGCGTGGTGCCCGTGTTGGTCCCCAACCACCTATACCCCAAGGTATTCCTGTGGACCCTAAGGACCTCGTAGAAACAGAGATAACCAAGGTAAGATCTTACCATATCTCTTGGTTTTTTTTTCCTAGATTAGCATTAGGACTGTCTGGTATAAGAGAAAAAGACACATTGGAAAATGTAACTTCTATTGATCATTTAAAATGATATAACTACATATGCAGAGAGATAGATAATACAGAAACAGATAAAAATAAATCGATGGGTGAAAAATATAAGTAACATGCCTGTGGCTGCTCAGTGTGATCTCAGGTGCTTCTAATACTGCTGAATGGATTTCTATTCTCTTCTGTCTCTCCAAGTCACGTGTTATAAACACACTTCTGTGACTTTGTGAACCAATCACAAGTCACAAATCCTACCTAAACTCCACTGCATTCTGCACAGTGTCTCTGCTCTATTGTTCACACACCCCGACAGCAGCAGGAGATAACATAATTAATGAATGACTCATTCCAGCTGACCGGATTAGCTGATGATTCAAAGCCCAAAATAAAGCAACCTAAAAAAAAATCAAGCCCAAAAACAAGCGACAAGCAACTTGGGAAAAACACAAGCAATTTAGGGAAAAACCAAGACCAATTCCGCTTGTTATAAGCGGACTTGGCAACTATGGCTGGGTCCCCCAGCCTCTCCCCTAGGGTAATTAAATGCCCTCCTGTAAGGCCTCATGCATGGAAGTGGCAGGAGAAGGTTGAGGGAAAGCTGGCTAATGCAGCCAGCTGTTTCAGGGAGCTCCAAAAGAGTTCCCTTCTGTGGCCAGTAAACGCTGCTCGGGGACACTGCTTGCCAACCTCTGGAGCTCAGATTCAGGCAGAGGTGACCGGCCTGGTCCCTTAGCAGATTCCTGGACATAGGTTTTGGAGGGAAACTGTCAGGATCTTCCAGCCTAAGGCACTGCATTAATTACTGCCTGTCTGTGTGTAGTGTCAGGTGCATGCTAATTGTTTCTCCTGTCTGTGCACAGCACAGGTGCATCGTTAAAAGGAGGCTGGCTCTGGTTGGGCTCTGTGTCTGTTAAATTCCAGCCAGCCCTTCACTCCATGCCGGTGATAGAGTTTTTTCGAACTTCCGATTTCCAGTCTCCTGCTTGTCAGTCGAGTTCCAGGCTCCACCTGCATCTCATCCACGTGTGCTGCTTGTACCATATGGGCAGTACAGTGCACTTCCTACTTCAGAAGCATCTGTCGCCATCCGGCGGCTTGTGTCAACTCGGCGGCACCAGTCGCAATTTAATGCTCCAGGTGCACAATCTAGCACACCGCCGCCAGTGTCATCCCGGCGGCACTGGGAGCTACTCTGCATTCCAGGTATGCAATCTAGCACACCATCACCAGTGTCAACCTGGCAACACTGGTAGCAACTCTGCGTTCCAGGTGCGCTATTAAGCACACCATCACCAGTGTCATCTCGGCGGCACTGGTAGCAGCCCACTTTCCTGTTGCATACCTCACCTGAGTCTCATCAGCCCAAAAGCTGCAACGGTCCTGGGGCCCCAGGCCACCATTAGCCCTCAAGGCTGCTCCTACAACCCACTGGTTGCATCAAATCCTTCATAAAGAAGAAGGACAGAGGCGAAATGTCATGTGTGGTGCACTTTAATTAAAACATAACTTTTATTGTCACAAGTTAATACTCTTTGGCTCAGGTATATAGATGATCTCCTGATAATTTGGGAGGGAGAAGTGAAACACTTTGAGGAATTTCTAATAAAGTTGAATACCAACAAACTCAACCTGAAACTTACACATGAAGCGAGCAGAATGAGTATCAACTTCTTGGACATCTCCCTCACCATCGAGAAAGATGGACACATATCTACGGATTTATATCGTAAGAAAACATCAACCAACAGTCTTCTACATAGTAAGAGTTCTCACTTTCCTCCAGTTTTGAGGGGATTACCTAAGGGCGAATTCCTTCGTATGAAGCGGAATTGCTCAGAGGACCATACATTTCAGAAAAGATCAAATCAACTGAGTGGAAGATTGAAATCTCGTGGCTATAGTAACAGGAAAGCCCGTGAGGAGACTGTCAAATATACAAGAGATCAACTACTAACATCCAAAATAAAAAAGAAAGAACCAGAATGTGTGAGGTTTGTAGGGACATTCTGTCATGAGTGGAAACAGATACAAGAGACCCTCCAGAGACATCTGAATGTGTTAAGAACAGATAGAGATCTCTCAGAAATTGTTGGGGATAAGATCAATATAAGTTGGAGACGATCTAAGAACATGAAGGACATTTTAGTTCGGAGCCATTTTGAGGAACCCAGAAAGCCACTGTACTCTAAGAAGGGTTCCAGGAGATGTAAGGCATGTTGGACAATGGTCACAACTGATACTTACAGAGACAAATTCAATAAGATCTGGCAGATTCGGGACCATATTGATTGTAATACTACGGCTGTAGTATATAACTTGAAATGTCCCTGCAATAAGGAAAACGATCAGACCTCTCAAAAAAAGAATTTTAGAACATTTGGGGGATATAAGAAATGCCAGACGTGACCAGCTGCTTTTCAAACCGTTAACATCGGTAGCGAGACATTTTTTGCAATGTCATGAAGGCAAATCCATGGGTCTGAGAGCCTATGGAATGAGAAAAATCAGAACTAACATCAGGGGTGGAGACATGGATGGCGAACTTCTCAAACAAGAGACCAGACTTATATTCCTTATGGATACCCTAACACCAAAAGGGTTAAATGAAGAAAATAGCTATACGGCTTTTCTGAAATAAAATTAAACATCATAGGTCTAATACACTCACAAAGTTAGCCAGGCTGTTATTTCTTCCTCCCCTCCCCTCTTCTCTATTTCTTCCCTTTTTTCTCCTTAAATCAGTGACAAATAAGGATGATCTTTTTATACTAATCCCTATTGACAATTCTCGTATATTAATATACATATCCCCATTGAGGAGTTCATAATCTACTCCGAGCATGGAACATATGAGGAGCATATTAAATTTGACTATGATAAGGGAACTATGTTTACTGAGTATTCATAGATATTCTCATGTTTTCTTTATTTATGGTTTAATTTTCACGTGTGTCACACTTTGTGTTCACTCTTAACACTAATAATTATATATACAATATATTATTTCATATCATTATTATTTTTATGGTTGGTATGATCATATTCAATATGCTATTTTTTTATATTTATTACTTTATTTTTATTCACGTTTTTTTCTTTGTCATATTTGTTTTTTCACATTATTTTCATGAGACTCTTATGGCCTCTCTTACATTATGTTTATTTTTATTTGTCATTCACTCTCACCTTTTGCACTTATTTTATTATCATTTTCTCTATTCACTTTTTATTATTCGTACAGGATATTTTTCTAATCACTTTAAGATTATTTGGATACGAATTAGACAGAGAATATAAGAGCAAGTATATATATATATATACTATATATGTAACCTTAATAATCCATGTATTGTTTGGAGTATTTATATTGTGGATTATAGATACAACATCAGTTCAATGAGGCATCCATTTATTTGGTCTATATAACTCCCTATACGTATTATTATGGAGAGATCGCGTGACTGGATTATGAAAATCATATTTTTATCTCGACAGTTAACCATTCATGCGGATCAATTAGAATCCTATGATCCGCACTTTGGCCCTCATTCAGAGCCGTACGCTCTGAGCAGAGCGCACGCTCTGAATGAGGGCCGGGCTCCATTTTCACGGAGCGTCCTCCTGGACGCTCTTATAGCTGTGGGTCACCTCCCACAGGCTATACGAGCGTGCATTGTGATGGTCGCGATGGTCGAGACCATCGCGACCATCGAATTTGCGTGCCGGAGCCTGCGGTTGAGGTTTTCAATCGCAAGCTCCGGAGTGATTTTGGCTCTATCAGAGCCAAAATCACTCCCACTGACATCACTAGTGATGTCAGTGGGCCGGCTTTTGACGGGAGGCGTTCCCGTGGGAACGCCCCCGTCAGGGAGGCACGCCCCTGGCACGCCCACCAAAGGGGGCGTGCTGTCAATCAACATTGACAGCACGCCCCCTTTGATCGGACACAACGAGCGAAGGACTTTCCTTCGCTCGTCGCGTCTGGCGCATGCGCACGACGGAGCTCCCTCCGTCGTGCGCATGCTCAGTCCAAAACATCGACCCACTTGCGAGCGGACAGCCGCTCGCGAGTGGGTCTGAATCAGGCCCATTATGGATAAGAGATAGAGGATTTTTTCCTTGTAGTTATCCTTTACTATGGTGGATATTAGAGACGCGGATCAGTGATCCTTTGGTTGAGTCTGTGAGAGTACTGACTAATGGGCGGCCTGACCTGACGTCATTGCTCTCCCTGGGAGTCCCCGGCAGTCAATCATTGAGGGGTGGACGGAGCTGGCCGGAACAGGACTGTTTGTAACTGGATAGTTTATACTGGGACGGCTTGTGATTGGTGCAGGACGACACGTCCGGATATATAAGGATGCCCCGACATGTGATTCGGCTTGCCTTGATAAAGCTGTTAGCGAAATGCTGCGTTGGCAGCGACATGTGTGATCCGACCTAATGTTAATATGTGATACTATCTGTGAATCTAGTGTGTTTTAACATGCGCTCAGTGAGAGAGCAGCCTAATAACTAAATAGAAGGAACTATGAAATATGAAAAACTTCATGGGCAACTGCGTGTATGATTTATGAGGGACACTGACACTACTGCATTATATCTGCATATTTCCCAGAAGCATTGGCTATAATAGGAGAGAACTCCTTTCTGGATGGTTCAAAAACAATAACAAACTTAATTAAAAAGTGATTCCACTCAAATAATGTGATTAAGAAACCATCTTCCATATATAATATTTTGGCAGAAAGTGTCTGATTAAATATTGTGTACACCCTGAATTCAAAGGCATTTAAGGATAATTACCCCCAGATGTTGATTTCAATCTGATAGTGAAAAATAGAATTGTATGAATATATATGGGTATGGCAATACGCTGATATATGAATGAATTGTGCCTCCTGATGAATGGGCATTGATTAGCCCATATAGGAACTCCCTATAGGAGTAGCTATTTAATATAGCAACATCTTGCTATATGTTCATACACAGTGAGCCAAACTATTAGGTGGACCGACAATTGATTAATAAGCCTATATAAGGGCTCTTTATGTAGACACATGATTATATTATATTATATACTAAACATCCCTCAGAAATAACTTTTAACACACTGGATATTTGACTGAATTCTGGAAATGTTCGATACTAAATGAAGTATATGTGACGTATGTGTGCCATTCTTGTGATCTTGCATTGGATACTTAAATACATGGTTCTACTGAAGTAATTAGACACACAGTCACAAACATTAACAGTCAATCTTTATTACAACTTAGTAGGTCGAGACACACATGTCGCATTCTATTTTTGAATCACATTTTCTTTCTTTATCAACTATATAATTTTGAAACAATTTTCGCTGTTCCTCTTTCCTAATAGAGTATTAACTTGTGACAATAAAAGTTATGTTTTAATTAAAGTGCACCACACATGACATTTCGCCTCTGTCCTTCTTCTTCTTTATGTATGATATAAGTGTCAGTGGTAGCACCCCTCAATTAAAGATTTGATTCTCTACATATATATATATATTATGAGGGTTCTATTTGTGTAAATAACAAATTCTGATTCTTGTGCGACTGTAGATTTCTTTTTGGATGCATCAAATCCTTAACTCTTGTCATTTATAGTCGATTCCCTCCAGGAATCACAACAGAAACCTTCCCCGGCCCTAGACGAGCCGCCTCCTGGGTGGCGATGTTAAATGTGCACGTGACCAGCATATGCACAGGTCATGCACTTAAGGTGATTGGTTGGAAACCACAGGGCGGACTTACCCCCTGTGGTATTGGGTATTGGAGTGGCATAAAAGAAGGCTTTGTGCCTGGTAAAATTGTACAACCCTGTATATCCTTTGTGGAGAAGAACTGCTGATAATAAGATTTCTGTATGCTGATGTACCCCTTCATTTGGAAGGATGAGTCTTTTTCAAGACTTTGAGCAATAAACAACTTGCCTGACTACCATTGCATCTCAATCCTGCGACCAACAGAATTGCGCCAAACGCTATTCCGTTCTCCGGCTGTTCTGGGAGGAGCTCCGCATCTCCAAGTTGAAGGCCCCTCCTGCTACCATGTAGAGCCTGGTCCATTGTGAGGGATCAAGAGGAATCAGTCGACACCAATCAGGGGGTGTGGCCGCAGCTAGTATACGCATACGCCAGCAGAAGCGGTTCCAGATGCCGAGGTAGGAGCCTGGGTATTCATAAGCAGTTCCGACTGCCGATAGGAGCTCGGTGGTGGCAGCATCGTTACACACCCATGGCGAAGTGGGCGAAGTCAGTGACAGGCGGTCACTGACGGTAAGCAGAAATCCCTGATACCCAATCTCCAGTGGGGATCGAAACCCCAATCTGTGATCGGGAGTCGGCAAGAGGCCATCCGGTCACATATGTGTTCCTCCTTTAATGGTTGTTTCTCCTTAACTGCCTGTAGAGATATCGGTATATCAGGAAATATTGCGATGTCTTTCTCTTGATGTTAAGTAAATCTGCATCACACAGGGGGGCAGGTAATCTGAATCCCATTGCTATGTTCTTTTGATGTACTTTTATAATTCGGTTCACACAGATAAATAGGAAGTTTAATTTATCCTTATGACACCCCGAGGTGATTCTGTATAATGTCATAAGCACATCAATTATGATATTCTTGAAGCAGGAAACTGTAATTAGTTGGGCAGGGAATGGGATTGAAATGCCGGTTCAAATCCCGACCGAGGCAGGTAAGTATCCTAACCTCCCCTGCCCACCCCCTAACCCTTCCTTAGTGGTGCCCAATCCTAACTCCCCCCCCCCCTAGTGCCTAATCCTAACCCCCCTTACCGCTCCCTAAACCTAACTCTCCCAGGGGGGTGCCTAACCCTAACCTCCCCCCTAGGGTTGCCTAATCCTAACCACCCCCACCAAAACCTAATGATAACCCCGCTAACTGCCCTAAACCTAAACCACCCCGTGGTTAACAGGACGGGATCCCTGGACTTACCTTGTTCAGGCATGCGTCGTCCTGAATTCCAGCTTCAGGATTATGATAGGCGTCGGTATTTCGACGCCTATCATAAATCCCTAGCCGGCATTCTGCTGTCGGGATTGTGACCGGCGGCCTTGCGGACACTCAAGTATAAGGCCGAATAAGAGTAACATTTAAATGTGATTGTTGCACTGAAATTAGCTAATCACTGAATGTATGAATGGCAAGAATCTAGCTAAATAAGCAGCATGTGTGATTGATGACTTAATCCAGACTTTGCATTTAGGCAGCGGCTATACGAATGATTCTGAGTCACATGCAATGGCGATGTTCGTGTAAATTATTGATTTCTTGCGACTGCACGTGTCTACACTCTAAGAAGTCACATGGTGCATGAATTCAGCCCCACTGACTCTGGAATGTATAGGGCAGTGAATAAGAGGTGGGCTAAACATGCACGAGATCTTCCATCTGATTGGTGTGTTACAAGAGTGGCGTGGGCAAGTCGCAGGTTTTGAAACCAGACACTTAATCCCGAGCTCCGTACTCTGACCTAACATAGGGCTGGTGCAAATTTGGATGGTGCTGAAGCCAAAGTGCGCATCCCAGCTCGTCTGCATTTGGACGCTTTATCGCCAAGGGAGGGGCTTTAACTAGCATCGCAGACGTGACTAGAGCTGAAGACACTATGGCGGCCTCAGGATCAGCCCTGTGTATTCAAGCTAATACTAATTATTAGTTAAAACACTAAATATTGGATGCAAGTCCTCTGAAGGGGATGGGTACTGGATGCCAGCGCTCGGGATCCTGGTGGTCAAAATCCCGACGACGACATCCCGACAGGGTTAGGGTACCGACACTTGTCGGTCAGTATCCTAACCCTCTCTCCCCGGTGCCTAAACGTAACCTCCCCTTAGTGCCTAAACCTAACTCTCCCCCTTAATCTGGATTCAAATGAGTAATGACTGAATTTACTGTAGATTTGGACAAAAGGGAGCTTCTCGTATATGATCTAGCTTCTCGAAGGGCTTTGTCCAATATGTACGTAGGATAACCTTTATGTGTGAATGCAGAATACATATTTTTGCATTGAGTGTTAAAGACTGATTTTGAGGAATAGTTCCTCCTAAATCGGAGAAACTGACCTTTAGGTATATTCAATTTCCAGGGTTTGCAGTGACTACTCTTAAAGTGTAAGTAGTTCTGGCAATCTACATCTTTTTTATACGTTGCTATTTTTTATTATTATTATTATTATTATTATTATTATTATTATTTCCATCTATTTCCATATGCACCTATTTTTTATTTTATTTATTCTTTTTTATTATATTATTTTATTTTTTTATTCCCACTACATATATTTCAGCTGTTTGCTGAAGATATTATTATAATTATTGTTTTTCTATTTCTCATATGTGTGCTTTAGTTAGTACTGATATTCTTGTACTAGACCCTTGATTATGATGTCATCTGAATTATATTAATATGGGGACTTTTTCCTGTTTTTATATTGGTTTTTATATATATTTCTATATTCTGGTTATTAATATTGTTTTAAGTTTTTAGGGAACTATTATGTATAGGCTTAAATATATACACCAATAGTTATATATTTTTTTCTGTTTATTTCTAATTGCGTTCTTGTTTATCTATTTATTTCTAAGTATGTATAATGTGATTTTTGATGGTTAAACATTTAGTCACTATATGTATCCTTTTAAGCCTATCCATATCAATAATGGTTAAATTGAGTTTCTTTTGTCTAGATTTTTGTTGCATGTGTATATGTATCTATTTTTCTAAACCTTCATTAGCGGAGTCCCAAATGTGCACCAAGTGGGTTAAAACTGTTCTGAATTACCTAATTAACATCTCCTATTTAAAGTCCTGGATGAGAGAGAGGGGGTATACCTCTGAGGAAACAGCCGGTGATTTTTGGCTGAGAAACGCGTTAGTTTCATTACCCCCGCACGCCGGTGCACCCAGGACTCCTTGCATCCCTATTGGAATCTTCTTATTTGATTCTTCAGCTGATTCTGGCAATACTAAATGACGGGACTGCATACTTTTTAACTAAGACGCTCATTGTGCTTTAATAGCTGGCGGATAACCTACGCTGCACCACAACCTTCTGACTCCATGTGTAAGGACTCACGGTAGATACTAGGGATCCCTCTGCTGAAGGACATAGGAGAGGCCTCTCCGAAGATCCACACTGATATATCAGCAGCACAGTATTTATTTCTTCCTAGCATGGAGTCTATGTCCTAATGCGGACTGGTGGATTTGGGTACACATTCCCAGGAACATTGAATTGATCTTATTCTTGTTACTAAGTTTCATATTTGTTTCATTCACAGACATTGTCTCTGCTTCATGCTGTCTACAGACTGAGCGAATAAGAAGTCTATTTGTGGTTCCATTAATATTTTGGACAAAGAAAAATAGGCACATTTACACAGCAATATGTATTTATTGCAAATAACTCTTTTATGAATGTTTATCGATTTTTTTCTGTGGCCACAGTGTTTTTTATATTTTGTTTATTCATTATTTATGATTATATTGTCCAAATAATTATACAACGCTGTTATATTTAAGCACTCCCAGTTTGTTTTGTACTTTCCATAGGCTGTATAGGGGTTAGTCACCCCTTCCTGGTGAGCGACTATTAGATTCACATAGTTTGGTTGAAGCGCCCACCCATTTCTTCTTTCACCTTTTTTGTTTACGGCTCTGTAATATAGTCACACAGAAATGTTGACCAACGGTCAGGAGAATGTGAAAAAAAAAAAATATGTAAAGTTACAGTATGTGTGGACTGTACAGTGGGGATGTAATTGGGTAGGATAACTTATGGAGGTTATATGGGTGTTTCTGGAATTTAAAAAGTTTGCCTGAAGAAGTGAGTTTTCAGGGAACGCTTGAAGGTTTGGAGACTAGAGTAAAGACTTTTTGTGCATGGGAGGTCATTACACAGAGTGCGGCCCAAAAAAAGACCTATAACCGTGAATAGGAGCAATACACGTGGATGAGAGATGCAGATCTTGTGCAGAGCGGAGAGTTGGGTTGAGAGATATTTTGATATAAGTGAAAAGATGGATGTTGTTGTAGTTTGGTTAATAGCTTTATGTGTAAGTAAAATTATTTTATATTGAATATGGTAGAAAACAGGTCATTTAAAATATCATTCACAGGGCCAATTATCAATGAGTTTTATCACATGCAATGAGTGTTAAAATTCGTTGTGTATGATATTGGTGCTCTAGCCAATCAGCTTCTAATTGTCATCAGAAAAGACATTTGCAGTGCGCTTATCCAGAGCCCAGGAGTCTAAATTGGAGCTGCTATGGCTAGAGAGGTCACTACTCTCCCTTCAAATAAAAAAAGGTATATTGCACTTATGGGTGTGAATATTGATTTTATTACACTATGTTTGTCCCTTTATATCATTTTTTTTTAAAACATATTTTTATTGTAAAACCGCAATAAACTATATAACATGTTGGTCAGAAAATGACAAGACATCAATAGGACCACAACAGTAATGTGCAATACAATGTATCCATGAGGAACGTATCAATACAGGAATTAAAATGGTGGTTCACCTGAGGACAAGGTTTCTTCATTATACCAGGCTGTAAGTTGGACTGCGGCACGAAGCGTGTCTTTAACCTGAGGTGTTAATGTGTGAACATACGGAAGCCAAATATTAAAGAACTTCTCTGCCTCCTAGTCTTTATTAAGGGACAGTTCTAGCCAATCCATGTTAAATAGGTACGTAATTCTAGGCTGGAAAAGACTGAGCGTTACAGTGTCAGTGGAAATCCATTGGGATGTTTTTTTTCGCAGTTGCTGCAATCATTGCTAGTAATAGATGGGCCCCCCCTAGGGTGACAGGACGACCCAAATGATGGTACAATATCCCACATAGCCCACTCGGGTGTTAGTTCAAAAACAATTCCCAACTTGGTCGATATATATGTGTGTACTAAAGACCAGGACCTCTGTACCTCCGCACAGTGTCACATACAATGCATTAGATCCGCATCAGGTTGACCACATTTAAAACAATTTGAGTCTGTGGAAGTTCCTGTAATGAGTCTTAATTTGGGGGTGAAATAGGCGCGATGTAGTAATTTATATTGCATTTCAGCGTATGAAGCCGAAATTAATTGCTTATTAAGTCTAACAAAAGATTTTAGAATGGTGGATAGGGGTATGGTAGGGAATGTAGAATGCCACTTGGCAAGTCCCACCGTCTCCACTTCCAAATTTATTTCCCGGTGTATATAGGTGTATAGCATAGAAGTGGAAAATGACATAGAGGGGCAGCGAGACAGCACATCATCCAAACCACTTTTCCCAGATGTAATGGGAATTTTAGGGAGTAAAGTATTGACATAACTACGTATTTGGAAATATATAAATAAAGGGATTTGGATACAGGGAAATTTTTCCTGTATTTGGTTGTGAGAGTAAATAGTCATTGTGGAGAGATCCAGTAACTGATATATGTAATGTAATCCCTGTGTGTTCCAGGTTTTGAAAGTCTGTGTTAGAAAACCAGCATCAAACCCTGGGTTATGACCGATAGGAAGGAACAAGGAGACATTGGTAGGGACTCTCATTTGAGTTCTGGCTCGTCGCCAAGCCATGCATGTAGTATGCAGTAGTAGATTTTGTGCTACGTGAGGTGGAAAAGACCCTTTATATAATTTTTAAAAGGTATCTCTGACATCAATGACTCATTTCCAGCTACGACCTCTGATATAAGGGGGAAGTAACATATATTAAAGAATGACATTTAGGTTAGATGCCTGCTCCATCCATGCTGTGATCACAATATAATAAACCTTCTTTTTCTCATTTATAATTATCTAGTTAAAAATCTCAGCGGTGACTCCGCCTTATATAATTACAGTTGTAAGATTTCTACTCTATAATATGTAATGGAGATCATACTGTAATATTGCTGTGATCAGATACAACACCTGTTCTTCACAAGGGGCCTCCCATCTTAGTATTGGACAGGGAGAGAACAGTCAGGCAGATGAGGTCCTACAGTAGCCCTGTAATGATCAGATACAACACCTGTTCTTCCCAAGGGGCCTCCCATCTTAGTATTGGACAGAGAGAGAACAGTCAGGCAGATGAGGTCCTACAGTAGCCCTGTAATGATCAGAGATAACACCTGTTCTTCACAAGGGGCCTCCCATCTTAGTATTGGACAAGGAGAGAACAGTCAGGCAGATGAGGTCCTACAGTCGCCCTGTGATGATCAGATACAACACCTGTTCTTCCCAAAGGGACCTCCCATTTCAGTATTGGACAGAGAGAACAGTCAGGCAGATGAGGTCCTACAGTCGCACAGTGATGATCAGAGATAACACCTGTTCTTCTTGAGTGGTCTCCCATCTTAGTACTGCAAAGGCACTTACCTGCGGTTAGGCATTTACAGGATATGAGGCCCTAGACATTATGGCCTCTTTATGAGTGCTGTGGGTTGTGTAAATCCTCTACTCTGACAGGTTGTTAAAAAATGGCTATCCCCACACTGCAAAGGGGAAGGGGGGGGTTTAGACCTCAGAGATGAGAAATGGGGAAAGGAAGGAGAGAGATGTGCGAGATAAAGATAAGGGCAACAAAGGAGACAGACGGGAAGGGTGATGGAGATGAGGGAGAGGGCGTCAGATGAGAAAAACGTGGAGTGTTTACAGGTGAGAGAGACAGCCTGTGAGACAGAGATGAGAGAGTCATATGGGAGGGAGGGGGAACGTGTTGACAGAGATGAGAGAGACACAGATAGGAGGAGGGACAGAGGAAATAAAATGTTGGACATGATCACTAGTGACCCGGTGAATGATGAGTCCAAAATACTACCCATAGTATCTTTTACCATTTAGCAAGGTAACATCTATTTCTCCGTTTAGAAAATAGCACAAAATGGGTGTCATATGGTACAGCTTTATTATGAGAACACCATTCTGAAGTTACCAAATTATTATAAGAGGTAAAAGTTTAATCTGTTTGCTTATATTTGTAGATTCCAGATGGCAATATACATAGAACAAATACCTCATATAATACATAGTCACTCAATACTTAGAAACAATTAAATCATCCAAACTGTGTTAAGATACTCATACAAGGTTTCAATAGTCTCTTAATACAATAATAAAAATACAATGCGATAATACAACAGCTAGTGTTTTATTAACTTTTTCATTTAACTACACTACTATTTGTAAAAATATGGGGGTCCTTATTTCATGCCCACAACAGCTGAAAGTGCAATGGTGTTTTACGAAGTCACAATGCATACTTATGAGTAGTTTCATACGCAAGTAATAATAATACAGCAAGCAACAATATAAGGAAAAAGTATGAAAGTCTGGGGATCCCTACTCATGGTCATTCGTGTATTTCTCGCAATATGTACTAAAAGGATATTGCTTCCTTCACATCCTGTTTTTCTCACACTCTTCTGATTCTATTTACCTGTTTGTGTCATTCATACCTTGCAGTAGGAAGTTTGTGATTAATAATATATATAAAAAAAATAATGACTTAGGTTAGATACCTGCTCCATGTAGTGATCACAATATAATAAATCTTCTTCCGTTTTCTTCTTATCTATAAAAATCTCAGCGGTGACTCCGCCTTATATAATTACAGTTGAAAGATTTTTACTCCAACTTATATAACGGAGATCATACTGTAATATTGCTGTGATAATAAACACTGATGTTCATGTTCCTTTTTTCTCAATATTCAGCAATATTTACAGATATGCTGCACTGGTAGAAGGTAAGGTGCCTGCTACTCCTCAAAAGAGAGGTAATCTAGTCCATTTTGTTGCCACTGTGAGGTGTAAGGGGAATCCAGAATCCCCTTGGGGGTGACAATGTAAAACAGGAATTAATTCTTGGGCGCAGGTTGACTAGATTAATCCATAATGATTGCCAATGATCCCAGTATCTGTCTATGATAGGATCAACAGTCCAATAGTGGTAAAAGTCAGAGTGAAAGGTCCAACAAAGGTATATATCTTCCAAAAATGTTTATTCCAAAATGGAGGTATCATGAGCAGGTAACATCACATAGGCTTATGTAAATTTCAGTTTCCAAAGTACAGCGCATTTCATTGGGTCGCGGACAGCTTCTTCAGACACGGATAAGTGTAGATATTATAAGTGACAGAGCTTGTTGTGTGTCAGAATAAGATACCCTTAAGTTTTGTATTTGTTGCAGTAAAATGTCTCTCTGCTCACAGTCCCATGTGGATATAAAACATGTGTATACCATGCCCCATACTCAAAACATGGAAATGGTTTCTCACCTATGTAAATTAATTGAAGACCAGATTTCAAAGACAAAACATTTCCCTCACTCAAAACATTTATGGTGTTGAACTTGTATGAGTTCTCTGATGTTCAACAAGAACATTCTTGCGTTTAAAACATTTCCCACATTCAGAACATTTATATGGGTTCACTCCTGTGTGAGTTTTCTGATGTCTAGCACGTTGGGAACTTCCCGTAAAACATCTCCCACATTCAGCACATTTATATGGTTTCTCCCCTGTGTGACTTCTGTGATGTTTAACCATAGCTGATCTCTGTGCAAAACATCTCCCACACACAGGACAGGGAAATGGTTTCTCACCTGTGTGACATCTCTCATGTGTAACAAGATTTGTTTTCAGTGCAAAGCATTTCCCACACTCAGAACATGAAAATGGTTTTTCACCTGTGTGAATTTTCTGATGTTTAACAAGACCTGATTTCTCAGCAAACCATTTCTCACATTCAGAGCATGGAAATGGTTTTGCACCTGTGTGAATTCTCTGATGTCGGACAAGACCTGATTTCTCAGCAAACCATTTTCCACACTCAGAACACGGAAATGACTTCTCACCTGTGTGAATTCTCTGATGTTCAACAAGAAGATCCTTGCGTGTAAAACATTTCCCACACTCAGAACATGAAAATGGTTTTGCACCTGTGTGAGTTCTCTGATGTTCAACAAGTAGATAATTACGTCTATAAGATTTCCCACACTCAGAACATGGAAAAGGTTTCTCTCCAGTGTGACTTCTCTTATGTGTTACAAGACCTGATTTCACTGCAAAACATTTTCCACACTCAGAACATGAAAATGGTTTCACGCCTGTGTGTGTCCTCTGGTGTGCAATAATCAGATATTTGCGTGAAAAACATTTCCCACACTCAGAACATGGAAATGGTTTCTCTCCAGTGTGACTTATCTGATGTCTAACGAGATATGCTTTCTTTGTAAAACATTTGCCACATGTAGAACAGGGAAAGGTTGTATCACCTCTACGAGCTGTACTGTGTGGTGCAACATCTGAATTATCAGAACGTTCCTCTTCAAATGAGGGATCAGATGATATTTCTGCACTGTCAGGTACTGGATGTTTATTTAGGGTAATCGTTCTTTTTTCTGGAGACTCCTGTGTGACGTTATCTTGTATTTTAAAATGTGGAGACAATTTTAGATTTCCCTTAGAGGTATTCTTACTTGCAAGTCCATCTATTGACAAAAAAAAAAAAAATAAGTGTGTGTAAATATATATTTTTTTTCATTTTATAGAACAAAAAGAAAATACTATTAGCAAGTGCAAGAATTTTTCTTTAGTTTCTCATTGCAAACTGCAAACAGTTATTTAAATTGATACATTTACAAAACAACAAATATGACTCTTGTGAACAGATAAAACTGTGGTTTATAATATAACACAATCAATACACTGAGTATACACATTGCCCAGCCAGCATCATAGGACAGGAAGTCTCATTAGCCAGTGACACTGTCCAACCACCATATCCATCCAGCCACAGACACTGAAGACATGAAGACATGACAGCAGGGCGAGAGATGTGGGATAAATTAGTGTCACGTCCTATCCATGTATCTGCACTACTCGCAGGTCTCCAGGAGGACACACAGGTAGCATAATGTAACACAGTGACCTGATGTGCGGGGGAGAGCAGGAGTATAATAGGGGCTGATGGCTCCTGATGTATGAGATACACCAGAGAGTGTGGGGAGGAGACTGGTCAGATCTCTGGGCTGGTAACACACAGTGACATAATGTGAGGAGGAGAGCAGGAGTATAATAGGGGCTGATGTATGAGATACACCAGAGAGTGTGGGGAGGAGACTCGTCAGATCTCTGGGCTGGTAACACACAATGACATGATGTGAGGGGGAGAGCAGGAGTATAATAGGGGCTGACGGTTCCTGACTCCCCCACTGGGCAGATATTTTCCTTAATAGTTTGTACTGACAGAGAAGGGTGAAGAATAAGAGATTGTTGTAGTGACTGATCAAGGAGAATATGTAATAAGTGTTTATTACTCACCTGTACTAATATCTGTAGGGTTTTCCTCCTCCTTACACTGCTGATCACTCTTCACAATTGTCTCTCCTTTTCCCTCTATATCTTCTAACTTAGTATCAGTCAAAACTTTACCCTAAATAACCCACAAAACAATGAAATAATAATTATTTAAAAATGTTTAAATTCAGCAATTGCTATTAAACACGATATTAGTGTATTAGAGTCACACACATTTACAGATCATATAGTTGAAAATCAGCTCCTAAATTCCATCTATGAACAAAATGAACAACACCCCAGGCCCTGGAAAAGGACCAAGCTGCTGTTGGTTAATGCAGGTAACTACAAAAATACAACACAAGAAACCACCACGGTGCTGCATTCAGATTCAAATAAAAATAATATACTATAAATTAAAAATATATATAGAATATATAGACCGTGATTATGTGAAGTACAATATTATTTAGTCAAACAGAATATATATTGTGACAGAAGCACCTGGTAAGTTGTCAAGGGGAGATATGTGTGCCCCAGGTTTCTAACTTCTTTCTAGTGGTCAGTCATATAATTAGCAACCTTGACTGCCAGGGCACTTGTGAGAGGCTGATAAAGGAGAGTCAGTTTTTGTAGTCTGTCTCTCACTGCCTTGGGGAAGCTGGCTGAAGGCCTGCTAAGAGACAAGTTTTTTGTTTGATGTAAGTGCTGTGCTAAATTCTGTTTTGTTTAGGAGGTCCTTCCACCCAGAGAGAGGGAACTTTTTGTTAGTTAGAGCCGGACAGTCTAGGATTTATTATATGGGTTTATTTTGTGCTGCCAAATAAAACTAGCTGTGGATACTTGTACCATGGCACTGGACTGGTTTGCTATTGATTGGCTGCTGAATGAGACGTGCTGCCATTTACCCCCTGGAGACCAAACTTATAACCTGATCACATGTTGGAGAATAAACAGAAAATGGCAGCTGCTCAAATCTATCTGGTATTACTCTTCATGTGCATGAAAAGGAGGGGTCATACCAAATAGAAAAAAAGGGGGGGGGGTTTAACCCCCTATTTTTCCTCAGCACATTGAATTGTACCTGCAACAATACATGCAGACTGTATGGTGATAGAAATTCTGTTACTTCTCTGTTACTAGCAGTCCCTAACACTAAGAGGTTCACGTCTGGGACGCAAGGTACCCCCAAAAAACGTCCAGCCCAGGACCCCCCAGGGCATCACACAAAAAAAGGAAGAAGGGTGACAATGAAGTGTAAAGTATAGATGTGTAAGATTAATTTTTAAGTGTTGAAAAAGGGTTAAAATATAAGTGAAAAAATTACGTTGTATAAAAAACAAACATAAAAGGTGATATGAAAACTGACTATGTGTATTAAGTGGTGATGCCCTGAAGAGGCCCAGCCAGGGTAGCCCCAGGGGCCCTACGTCCAAACGCTCACCCCAAAGGTAATATATTTACCAATTATAAGGCCTCATGATAAAGGCACATATATATATTTTGTCAATTGTAAGTCCTCATGATAAAGGCACATACATGAATGCATCCAAATTGAGAGCCAGCTTACCTGGAATCACTCCTGGGAACTCCAACGAGCACTACTAGAACCATCTATACTTTACACTTCACTGTCACCCTTCTTCCTGTTTTCGTGATGCCCTGGGGGGGTCCTGGGCTTGACGGTTTTTTGGGGTACCCTGCGCCCCGGACGTGAATCCCTTAGTGTTAGGGACTGCTAGTAACAGAGAAGCCGTGACGTGGCCTAGCAGCTTCCCATGGATTTGCAAATGCATGCAACTAATATCTCTGAATTTCTATCGCCATATAGTCTTCATATATTGTTGCAGGTGCAATTCAGTGTGCTGAGGAACAATAGGGGATTAAAACCCCCCCTTTTTTTCTACTACACATGTTGGAGAATGCAAGCATTGCACTTACATTGCAGCCTTAAAAAATCTGTGTGAAAAATTTAAAGTGACAGACACCCAAGACTTACATTGTGAACTTCATGATGGGGTCACCATCAGCTGGTTAAGGGAGCCAGTTTAAATTCCGGTGGATGGGATGCCGGCCATCGATATCCCGACACCTGATTCCTGACCGCCTGCAAAATGCTACGTCGCTATCTCGAATGAGAACAGGATACTGGCAT
Source organism: Taudactylus pleione (assembly GCA_031769625.1). Classification (NCBI taxonomy): domain Eukaryota; kingdom Metazoa; phylum Chordata; class Amphibia; order Anura; family Myobatrachidae; genus Taudactylus; species Taudactylus pleione. The sequence continues at coordinate 442,739 of JAUIMM010000799.1, read as the reverse complement.
CGGCATCCCGAATACCAGAATCTCAAATGTCCGGACGCTGGTAAGTATCGCACGGTCCCTGCGGATGGCAGTCTTAGGTTTATGCACTCCCAGGGGGAGATTAGGGTTAGGCGCTGCTCGAAAAGGGTTAAGGTTAGGCTATGAGGAGGGGGAGTTAGAATTAGGCACCTCCCCGGGAGGTTAGGGTTAGGCACCACCTGGGGGAGGTTAGGGTTAGGCACTGGGAGGGAGGTTAGGCATTACTAAGGGAGGGTTAGGGGGGTAGAGATAGTATACTTACCACCCCTATTGGGATCTTCAGCGTTTTGGGGTTCCGGCGTCGGGATTTCACACCCAATCCACATGCACATACTTACAACACTAGGAATATTTTTGGAGTGTGGGAGGAAACCGGAGCACCTGGAGGAAACCCACGCAAGCACAGGAAGAATATACAAACTCCACACAGTTAAGGCCCCCACACACGGTACGATTTCTTTAAACGATATTGCCATTTTCGACCGATTGGAATGACAAATAGTTTAAAAAAGTGCTGTGTGTAGGTATTATAACGATGCAATGTGCCCTCCCGCTAGTCGTTGGTCATGGTCGTTGATCTCTTCTACATGCAGAAAAATCACAACCTGTTTTTCAAGATTTGTCATTATATTGTTCCGTGTGTACGCACGATGAACAGACGACACAGATGCCTGCAAAAACAATCGGTGCGATCCGTGCGTCAAGCACCTGTGATAAAAGACACAGATGCACGGACGGATCAGTGAGATCCGTCCGTGCAGCTGTCAAAAAAAAAATTAATAATAGTGTAAATAAAATAAAATAAAAAAAGGCGTGCCCATCCCCCCCTCCTTCCCCCACACACAAAGCTCAACCAGCCTCTGGCTTTTCACAGCCGGTCCTGATTGTGCTAAATACAGGGGACAAATGGCGTAGGGGTCCCCTGTATTTTGCACAACCAGCACCGGGCTCTGAGCCGGTCCTGGTTTTGGAAATACAGGGGACAAAAAACGTAGGGGTCCCCTGTATTTTCCATATCCAGCACCATACTTTTTCAGATCGTTCACCATCTGATGATATGCAAAATTAGATTGTGCACGATAGATCTTGTGTCACATCGTGGAGCTTTCGCTGCACATCGTGTCCTGGAGCTGCCGGGGAGAGTTCCAGGAAAATTGTTAACGAGATTGGATCGTTACCTACATAGTACCGTGCGTATCCACCTTTAGGGCCCTAGTGGGAATCGAACCCTCGGCCTCTGTGCTGTGAGGCAGTAATGCTAACCATTACACCGTCTGTGATTATAACAAGATAGAATACATATAAAAAATGACAATGGTAACTAATGGACTACATGATATTGTACTCCACATAATCACAGCTTACATACCATATATATTATTGAATGCATAGTATATTATTTTATTTATTTGATTCTGATGGCAGCACTGTGTGTGCCGCCTAAATCCCACCTACCTGATGCTCCTGTGGGGTCCTGTGATTCTCCTCTGTACAGTGCTGGGAATAAATAGGACGGGGACATCTCTCTGGGGTATTTCTGTTACTGGGTCCATCTGTAGGAGACACACAGTGTCTGAGTACATTGTATATATGTGATTATCAGGTGATGTGTGTACAGTAACCAAAGCAGCCCATAGTGTGATAGAGAAAACAGGACTGACTCTTGGTGCTGCATTTGCTAGGTATATAAGGATACGTTGCTTATATTTTCCGCCCTTAAAGTGATGTCAATACAGCAATCTAGAACAACCATATGCTAGATTAATGGGAAATAATATCAGTGAGCTCATTTAAAAAGGAAGATAAATGTAATGTGGTCATTACCAGTAACATTCTCCACGATCGGGCTGGGTTTAATGCCAGGAAATCCACCACGCAGAATCTACGTCGATTATTTTATCACTTACAGATGCAACATTGGATGGAGCTGGTGCCAGTGGTGGCATCTCTTCTCGCTGCCAAGGTTCTTTAGCTCTGTTGAGTGGCTGAATCTTTGGGTGGTTTTGGGTCAGTTTGGCATGGGTCCCCGGTTTATACGTTGGGTCCTGTTACGGTACACCTCCCCTGCTGCTAGGGTCTCAGTAGATTGCCACAGTACGGCACAATTTAATCTGGGCAGGGGTACTCGTCAGGGCTGCACGCCTCTCTGCTTTTGTTCGCCCTTGAACCATTTGCCATGTCTGGTGCTTTTGGTTAATGTTTTTGGAATTAACTGGTTCGAATCTATTATCTTTCTCCTTAGTGGTCCTGTTCCTCCAGCCCCCGTCCCTTCCTCCTTCCTGCCCCTTTTAGTGGAATTTGAAATATCAGTATTGGGCATCTGGATTTTCCCTTGCTGTTCAGCCTACGTAAGGTATAATCTTGACCCTATCACTACTCAATTTAAAAATAAGGCCCACATGTGGAAAAAAATCTTCATCTGTGGGTTACTGGCCGTATGACTCTCTTTAAAATTATCATCCAGCCAAAATACCTTACAGGTATCTTCTCTAGGACTGTCCTGTATACCTCCCTAAGAGAGTGTTTAGAGACCGTAGTTTTCTAATTTATTTGGGCTGATAAATGGGCTCACATCAGCCTTCGTATACTTTCCAAACCTTAAGCCTCTGGGGTTCTGCCTCTACCCTACCTTCATGTATACTATATGGCCTCCTAGTTAACTTATTTAGTGTGCAGGCCATCTACACTGAGATATACTACACATGTGGGCTTTCTGACTGAGCAGATGGGGTCCCCACTTTCTACGTTACATTATTTACTATCTAAATCTACATGTACTGGTTTGGCTCCACTGTTGTGTCAGGAGGTTTGGGTCTGGAGCTTTGCTAATGTATTATACGAGGTGGTGGTAGTGGTGGAGGTGGTGGTGGAGGGGAAGGATACTGATCCGGACTCCCCTCTCTGGTTTGAGTTTGGAGCGCTCAGTGGTGACAATATATGGCTGTTATATGGTCTATCCTCGGTGGGACAACATTACTTGGATGGTCTCTTCAAACTACCACAATTACAAGGAGAATATGGTCTTCCACACACTTCAGCTTCAACTTGGGAATGGCAGCCTGCCCCCCTCCCATAAAATCCATGCTTCTCCGTCCAGGACCTAAAACACAGGTCTCCTAAGTCTACTTCCGACCTTATTGCCCGCTACTTGCCGGATGTTCTTCTTCCTTTGAAATTGAAATGGGAGGTAGACTTATGTCCCCTTACTGATGAAGACTGGGAACATATCCATTTGCTCAATTAATGACACCAGTCTCTGTGTTAGATTCCAGCTAATTTTTTATTATGTCCCACATAGCGTGGAACGTACTCATTTATCTCCAGGGTCCTGATCCTAGCTGCCCTCAGTGAGGGACCTTGAACTCAGGGGTTTTCGTACCTTCTTTGGGATTGTCCTGTTGTTCTTGCTTCCTGGACTAATGTGTCCTCAAACATCTAGCCTCAATACGCCACACAGCACGACTTGCCTGGTGTGAGTGATGCAACAGGTCCCGCGATACTCTGCCAGCGTTGGGCGTCTTTTTTCACTGAAAATGTGTCTAAGCCGCAATGAGAAGTGACTGGGACGCACCAGCAGACCGTGCTGATTAATGTCATATGTGACACGTGTGTATGTGTGCGCACCTGAGTCTGTATATGAAACCACAAAGGAACTTGGAGTGAAAAACGGCAGCTGTTACATTATAGCACCTTGGCCTTGGACTGGAAGAACAATACAATAAAGTACTCTATAGATTTAAACTTGGCCTTTCCACCTTTGCTAAGTTCCTTATTATCAGGACGTGGTTTGCTTCAGAAACCCCCAGACCTCTGTAAATGAAGAGCCCTAGTTAGCGAGGTAGGTCTCTAATTACGGACAAAACCTGTATACGTACAGACGTGCCCTCTCAAAATATACACAGGTGGCGTTACCGCTAGGCTGTTTTAGCGGGGCACGGCACCCTGCCCTCCTTCTGGAGGGCAAAAAGCACCCTGCCCTCACAGCCTGCGGGTGCCGTCTTCACCCGCGGGTCGCAGTGTCGCGGGGGTGGAGAAATGTGCGGTGACCCGGTCACCGCCGGAGAATAGACACCGGGCGCATGCGCCCGGCATCTATTCTCCCTGTGTGCAGCGCTTGGGGGCTGCCCCGCGCGTCCGTAAGTGCCGGGCACGCCCCCAAGAGTGACGAAAAGGGGACGCATCTTATAGGCATGCCCCCTTTTCAATGACCACGCCCCTTTTCGGGCACGCACAAAGATGCCCTTTCTGGCTCCGGCGCCCTGCCTGCGGCCGGAGGTAGAGTGAACACTACACAGGTATGGTTTCCATTCCGATTCAACACTTCTCCAACACTTGCTATGCAAGCTTTCTGTTTGCATGTACTTATTACATGATTGTCCACTGGGGCTCAGTCTTTTGAGGGCCTCGTTTACAGTTGCCATTCACGCAATATTGTTTGGCCAATGTTTCTATGAGCAGCAAATGTACCAGTGAATTGTATTCCTTTACCTTGCTATTGTTTTAATGTTTCTTGTCATTGTTTTCTTTGTTACTACCTAAAAACTCTTAATAAAAGATTATTTACTTAAGAAACAAAAAACCCAGGAGATAAATGTCTATCAATAGGGTTTGAAATGATTAAGTGACCAAAACATATTCAACAATGTCCAGGGTCCCCACATCCCCAGCAGTGTGACAGGGCAGATCTGTGATACTGTACGTCTAGGGTCCCCACATCCCCAGCAGTGTGACAGGGCAGATCTGTGACACTGTACATCTAGGGTCCCCACATCCCCAGCAGTGTGACAGGGCAGATCTGTGACACTGTACATCTAGGGTCCCCACATCCCCAGCAGTGTGACAGGACAGATCTGTGACACTGTACGTCTAGGGACCCCACATCCCCAGCAGTGTGACAGGACAGATCTGTGACACTGTACATCTAGGGTCCCCACATCCCCAGCAGTGTGACAGGGCAGATCTGTGACATTATGTCTAGGGTCCCCACATCCCCAGCAGTGTGACAGGGCAGATCTGTGACATTATGTCTAGGGTCCCCACATCCCCAGCAGTGTGACAGGGCAGATCTGTGACATGTCTAGGGTCCTCACATCCCCAGCAGAGTGACAGGGCAGATCTGTGACATTATGTCTAGGGTCCCCACATCCCCAGCAGTGTGACAGGGCAGATCTGTGACATGTCTAGGGTCCTCACATCCCCAGCAGTGTGACAGGGCAGACCTGTGACATTATGTCTAGGGTCCCCACATCCCCAGCAGTGTGACAGGGCAGATCTGTGACACTGTACATCTAGGGTCCCCACATCCCCAGCAGTGTGACAGGGCAGATCTGTGACATTATGTCTAGGGTCCCCACATCCCCAGCAGTGTGACAGGGCAGATCTGTGACATTATGTCTAGGGTCCCCACATCCCCAGCAGTGTGACAGGGCAGATCTGTGACATGTCTAGGGTCCTCACATCCCCAGCAGTGTGACAGGGCAGATCTGTGACATTATGTCTAGGGTCCCCACATCCCCAGCAGTGTGACAGGGCAGATCTGTGACATTATGTCTAGGGTCCCCACATCCCCAGCAGTGTGACAGGGCAGATCTGTGACATGTCTAGGGTCCTCACATCCCCAGCAGTGTGACGGGGCAGATCTGTGACACTGTACGTCTAGGGTCCCCACATCCCCAGCAGTGTGACAGGGCAGATCTGTGACACTGTACATCTAGGGTCCCCACATCCCCAGCAGTGTGACAGGGCAGATCTGTGACACTGTACGTCTAGGGTCCCCACATCCCCAGCAGTGTGACAGGGCAGATCTGTGACATTATGTCTAGGGTCCCCACATCCCCAGCAGTGTGACAGGGCAGATCTGTGACATTATGTCTAGGGTCCTCACATCCCCAGCAGTGTGACGGGGCAGATCTGTGACATTATGTCTAGGGTCCCCACATACCCAGCAGTGTGACGGGGCAGACCTGTGATATGTCTAGGGTCCTCACATCCCCAGCAGTGTGACGGGGCAGATCTGTGACATTATGTCTAGGGTCCCCACATCCCCAGCAGTGTGACGGGGCAGATCTGTGACATTATGTCTAGGGTCCTCACATCACCAGCAGTGTGACAGGGCAGATCTGTAACATTATGTCTAGGGGCCTCACATCACCAGCAGTGTGACAGGGCAGATCTGTGATACTGTACATCTAGGGTCCCTACATCCCCAGCAGTGTGACGGGGCAGATCTGTGACATTATGTCTAGGGTCCTCACATCCCCAGCAGTGTGACAGGACAGATCTGTGACATTATGTCTAGGGTCCTCACATCCCCAGAAGTGTGACAGGACAGATCTGTGACACTGTACATCTAGGGTCCCCACATCCCCAGCAGTGTGACAGGGCAGATCTGTGACATTATGTCTAGGGTCCTCACATCCCCAGCAGTGTGACAGGACAGATCTGTGACATTATGTCTAGGGTCCTCACATCCCCAGCAGTGTGACAGGACAGATCTGTGACATTATGTCTAGGGTCCTCACATCCCCAGCAGTGTGACAGGACAGATCTGTGACACTGTACGTCTAGGGTCCCCACATCCCCAGCAGTGTGACAGGGCAGATCTGTGACACTGTACATCTAGGGTCCCCACATCCCCAGCAGTGTGACAGGGCAGATCTGTGACACTGTACATCTAGGGTCCCCACATCCCCAGCAGTGTGACAGGGCAGATCTGTGACACTGTACATCTAGGGTCCTACATCCCCAGCAGTGTGACAGGGCAGATCTGTGACACTGTAAGTCTAGGGTCCCCACATCCCTAGTAGTGTGACAGGACAGATCTGTGACACTGTACGTCTAGGGTCCCCACATCCCCAGCAGTGTGACAGGGCAGATCTGTGATACTGTACGTCTAGGGTCCTCACATCCCCAGCAGTGTGACAGGGCAGATCTGTGATACTGTACGTCTAGGGTCCCCACATCCCCAGCAGTGTGACAGGGCAGATCTGTGATACTGTACGTCTAGGGTCCTCACATCCCCAGCAGTGTGACAGGGCAGATCTGTGATACTGTACGTCTAGGGTCCTCACATCCCCAGCAGTGTGACAGGGCAGATCTGTGACATTATGTCTAGGGTCCCCACATCCCCAGCAGTGTGACAGGGCAGATCTGTGACACTGTACGTCTAGGGTCCCTACATCCCCAGCAGTGTGACAGGGCAGACCTGTGACACTGTACATCTAGGGTCCCCACATCCCCAGCAGTGTGACAGGGCAGATCTGTGATACTGTACGTCTAGGGTCCCCACATCCCCAGCAGTGTGACAGGGCAGATCTGTGATACTGTACGTCTAGGGTCCTCACATCCCCAGCAGTGTGACAGGGCAGATCTGTGATACTGTACGTCTAGGGTCCTCACATCCCCAGCAGTGTGACAGGGCAGACCTGTGACACTGTACGTCTAGGGTCCTCACATCCCCAGCAGTGTGACAGGGCAGGTCTGTGACACTGTACATCTAGGGTCCTACATCCCCAGCAGTGTGACAGGGCAGATCTGTGACACTGTACATCTAGGGTCCCCACATCCCCAGCAGTGTGACAGGACAGATCTGTGACACTGTACGTCTAGGGTCCTCACATCCCCAGCAGTGTGACAGGGCAGATCTGTGATACTGTACGTCTAGGGTCCTCACATCCCCAGCAGTGTGACAGGGCAGATGTGTGACACTGTACGTCTAGGGTCCCCACATCCCCAGCAGTGTGACAGGGCAGACCTGTGACACTGTACATCTAGGGTCCTCACATCCCCAGCAGTGTGACAGGGCAGATCTGTGACACTGTACATCTAGGGTCCCCACATCCCCAGCAGTGTGACAGGGCAGATTAAACCCTAATTAAGAGGAGACCTCTATGTTATGTAAGCCCCAGACTTTATTTCGTTCATATGTCAATCAGGGAAAAACCCAGAAGTAGAAATGCGTTGGACGCACTTAAGGAGGGTGTACTCCTGCTCAGCTGCGTGAGAGCTCTCCGTTTGAGACGGCAATAACTGAACCAATTCCTGGGAAGTTTATTCATCTGGAGACGTCTGTCAGTTCATTATTCGCTGATGTACAAGCCTAGTGTGCTGGTCGGAGCCATTGCTGTAACCTACTGGGGGACTGCATGAGAGAATACAGTGTTCATTCTAGCACCCTGCACCTGTCACAAGCCGTGCGGTTCCTCTTTCTTGCCTGGGGTGTCGCTCTCTGCTCTGGTGCTTCTAGCACACTCAGCTGATGCAACAAACTGCTGAGATAAAGACCAGAGTGTGCTAGAAGCATCAGAGCAGAGAGTGACACCCCAGGCAGGAAAGAGGAAGTGCACGGGGTGTGACACGTGCAGGGTGCTAAAGTGAACACTAGAGTACTACATCTGGTATATTAATACATGAAGTGTGAGTGCAGGATACATGCTTTGAAGAGATTTTATTGTTATAACTACAGAAATGTACTCACCTGTGCTGATAGCTGTAGGGATTTCCTCCTCCTTACACTGCTGATCACCCATCACATACGTCTCTTCTTCTCCCTCTGTATCTTCTGCCTTAATATCTGCCATATCACCACCCTAAATAACCCACAGAACGATAAAACAGGTTAGAGTGCCTCACCACGACAGAACAATTAATACTTTCCCAGTCTCCCGTCTAATTTTACATCGCTGTATATAACAATGGTGACAGTAAGATCAGTTTCAGACACAAACAATAAAGGCTGCGTGTAATATTCTACAGGTCATAAATATAGACAATAAAATGTCCCGTGTGACACCTGCACGGTGATACAGCTGCACATCTTCTAAGCCAAGTGTATTCAGCATGCGGCCCCCAGCATGCCGTGATACAGGTGTGTAGTCACTGAATACCCCTATTCTAACCCCTTAGTGTTGTAGTACAGCTTTATTTGAGGAGTAAAGGAATTGGACCACAGGAATCAGTATGTAATGCAGGCTGTCGGGATGCCTTCTGTCAATACCGACAGAAGGCATCTTGATGGTTGGTACCCCGACGGGGGTCGGGTAAGTATACTTACCTTCCCTTCTTGTAGCCTAACCCTAACCCTCCGCACCCCGCACCCTAACCCCACCCCTTCATGCCTAAACCTAATCCTTCCACCTAGGGGTGCATAACCCTAGCCTCCCCCCAAAAAAAACTAACGCTAACCCCAATATGCTACCTGCACCTAACCCGCCCCTCCGTGGCTAACAGCTAAGGGTGACTTACCTTGTTTGGGCTGGCGTCCTTCTGGATTCCCCCGTCGAGATTTAGACTGGTGGCATCGCGGCCGTCTGTCTCATAAATACATCCCGAACCACCCAGCAGTTTATGCTTCACTAATATAATACCGATAACAGGACACCACAGGCTGCTCCCCCTGTATAATACCAATAAAAGGGCACCACAGGCTGCTCCCCCTGTATAATAACAATAACAGGACACCACAGGCTGCTCCCCCTGTATAATAATAACAGGACTCCACAGGTTACTCCCCCTGTATAATAATAACAGGACACCACAGGTTGCTCCCCCTGTATAATAATAATAATAATAATAATAATAATAATAATAGTAACAGGACACCACAGGCTGCTCCTCTGTATAATAATAATAATAATAATAATAATAATAATAATAATAATAATAATAATAGGACACCACAGATTACTCCCCCTGTATAATAATAACAGGACACCACAGGTTGCTCCCCCTGTATAATAATAATAACAGGACACCACAGGCTGCTCCCCCTGTATAATAATAATAATAATAATAATAATAATAATAATAGTAACAGGACACCACAGGCTGCTCCTCTGTATAATAATAATAATAATAATAATAATAATAATAATAGGACACCACAGGTTACTCCCCCTGTATAATAATAACAGGACACCACAGGTTACTCCCCCTGTATAATAATAATAACAGGACACCACAGGTTGCTCCCCCTGTATAATAATAATAATAATAATAGTAACAGGACACCACAGGCTGCTCCTCTGTAAAATAATAATAATAATAATAACAACAACAACAACAGTACATCACGGGCTGCTCCCGCTGTATAATAACAGAACACCACAGGCTGCTCCCCTGTATAATAATAATAATAATAATAGGACACCACAGGCTGCTCCCCCTGTACAATAATAACAACAGGATACCACAGGCTGCTCCCCCTGTATAATAATAATAACAGGACACCGCAGGCTGCTCCCCCTGTATAATAATAATAACAGGACACCACAGACTGCTCCCCCTGTATAATAATAACAGGACACCACAGGCTGCTCCCCCTGTATAATAATAACAACAGGACACCACAGGCTGCTCCCCTGTATAATAATAGTAATAACAGGACACCACAGACTGCTCCCCTTGTATAATAATGATAATAACAGGACACCACAGGTTACTCCCCCTGTATAATAATAGCAGGACAGCAAAGGCTGCTCCCCCTGTATAATAATAATAACAGGACACCACAGGCTGCTCCCCCTGTATAATAACAGGACACCAAAGGCTGCTCCTCCTGTATACTAATAATAACAGGACACCACAGGCTGCTCCCTCTGTATAATAATAATAATAATAATAACAACAACAGGACACCACAGGCTGCTCCCCTGTATAATAATAATAACAGGACACTACAGGCTGCTCCCCCTGTATAATAATAACAGGACACCACAGGCTGCTCCCCCTGTATAATAATAATAACAGGACACCACAGGCTGCTCCCCCTGTATAATAACAGGACACCACAGGCTTCTCCTCCTATATAATAATAATAACAGGACACCACAGGCTGCTCCCCCTGTATAATAATAATAACAGGACACCACAGGCTGCTCCCTCTGTATAATAATAATAACAGGACACCACAGGCTGCTCCCTCTGTATAATAATAACAGGACACCACAGGCTGCTCCCCTGTATAATAATAATAATAACAGGACACCACAGGCTGCTCCCTCTGTATAATAATAATAACAGGACACCACAGGCTGCTCCCCCTGTATAATAATAATAACAGGACACCACAGGCTGCTCCCCCTGTATAATAATAATAACAGGACACCACAGGCTGCTCCCCTGTATAATAATAACAGAACACCACAGGCTGCTCCCCTGTATAATAATAATAATAACAGGACACCACAGGCTGCTCCCCCTGTACAATAATAATAACAGGATACCACAGGCTGCTCCCCCTGTATAATAATAACAATAGGACACCGCAGGCTGCTCCCCCTGTATAATAATAATAACAGGACACCACAGACTGCTCCCCCTGTATAATAATAACAGGACACCACAGGCTGCTCCCCCTGTATAATAATAACAACAGGACACCACAGGCTGCTCCCCTGTATAATAATAGTAATAACAGGACACCACAGGCTGCTCCCCCTGTATAATAATAACAACAACAGGACACCACAGACTGCTCCCCTTGTATAATAATGATAATAACAGGACACCACAGGTTACTCCCCCTGTATAATAATAGCAGGACAGCAAAGGCTGCTCCCCCTGTATAATAATAATAACAGGACACCACAGGCTGCTCCCCCTGTATAATAACAGGACACCACAGGCTTCTCCTCCTATATAATAATAACAGGACACCACAGGCTGCTCATCCTGTATACTAATAATAACAGGACACCACAGGCTGCTCCCTCTGTATAATAATAATAATAATAATAATAATAATAATAATAACAGGACACCACAGGCTGCTCCCCTGTATAATAATAATAATAACAGGACACTACAGGCTGCTCCCCCTGTATAATAATAACAGGACACCACAGGCTGCTCCCCCTGTATAATAATAATAACAGGACACCACAGGCTGCTCCCCCTGTATAAAAACAGGACACCACAGGCTGCTCCTCCTGTACACTAACAGGACACCACAGGCTACTCCCTCTGTATAATAATAACAGGACACCACAGGCTGCTCCCCCTGTATACTAATAATAACAGGACACCACGAGCTGCTCCCCCTGTATAATAATAATAATGACAGGACACCACAGGATGCTCCCCCTGTATAATAACAACAGGACACCACGAGCTGCTCCCCCTGTATAATAATAACAGGACACCACAGGCTGCTCCCCCTGTATAATAATAATAACAGGACACCACAGGCTGCTCCCCCTGTATAAAAACAGGACACCACAGGCTGCTCCTCCTGTACACTAACAGGACACCACAGGCTACTCCCTCTGTATAATAATAACAGGACACCACAGGCTGCTCCCCCTGTATACTAATAATAACAGGACACCACAGGCTGCTCCCCCTGTATAATAATAATAACAGGACACCACGAGCTGCTCCCCCTGTATAATAACAACAGGACACCACGAGCTGCTCCCCCTGTATAATAATAACAGGACACCACGAGCTGCTCCCCCTGTATAATAACAGGACACCACAGGCTTCTCCTCCTATATAATAATAACAGGACACCACAGGCTGCTCATCCTGTATACTAATAATAACAGGACACCACAGGCTGCTCCCTCTGTATAATAATAATAATAATAATAATAATAATAATAATAATAACAGGACACCACAGGCTGCTCCCCTGTATAATAATAATAATAATAACAGGACACTACAGGCTGCTCCCCCTGTATAATAATAACAGGACACCACAGGCTGCTCCCCCTGTATAATAATAATAACAGGACACCACAGGCTGCTCCCCCTGTATAAAAACAGGACACCACAGGCTGCTCCTCCTGTACACTAACAGGACACCACAGGCTACTCCCTCTGTATAATAATAACAGGACACCACAGGCTGCTCCCCCTGTATACTAATAATAACAGGACACCACAGGCTGCTCCCCCTGTATAATAATAATAACAGGACACCACGAGCTGCTCCCCCTGTATAATAACAACAGGACACCACAAGCTGCTCCCCCTGTATAATAATAACAGGACACCACGGGCTGCTCCCCCTGTATAAAAACAGGACACCACAGGCTTCTCCTCCTATATAATAATAATAATAATAACAGGACACCACAGGCTGCTCCCCCTGTATAATAATAATAACAGGACACCACAGGCTACTCCCTCTGTATAATAATAACAGGACACCACAGGCTGCTCCCCTGTATAATAATAATAACAGGACACCACAGGCTGCTCCCCTGTATAATAATAATAACAGGACACCACAGGCTGCTCCCCCTGTATAAAAACAGGACACCACAGGCTGCTCCTCCTGTACACTAACAGGACACCACAGGCTACTCCCTCTGTATAATAATAACAGGACACCACAGGCTGCTCCCCCTGTATACTAATAATAACAGGACACCACGAGCTGCTCCCCCTGTATAATAATAATAATGACAGGACACCACAGGATGCTCCCCCTGTATAATAACAACAGGACACCACGAGCTGCTCCCCCTGTATAATAATAACAGGACACCACAGGCTGCTCCCCCTGTATAATAATAATAACAGGACACCACAGGCTGCTCCCCCTGTATAAAAACAGGACACCACAGGCTGCTCCTCCTGTACACTAACAGGACACCACAGGCTACTCCCTCTGTATAATAATAACAGGACACCACAGGCTGCTCCCCCTGTATACTAATAATAACAGGACACCACAGGCTGCTCCCCCTGTATAATAATAATAACAGGACACCACGAGCTGCTCCCCCTGTATAATAACAACAGGACACCACGAGCTGCTCCCCCTGTATAATAATAACAGGACACCACGAGCTGCTCCCCCTGTATAATAACAGGACACCACAGGCTTCTCCTCCTATATAATAATAACAGGACACCACAGGCTGCTCATCCTGTATACTAATAATAACAGGACACCACAGGCTGCTCCCTCTGTATAATAATAATAATAATAATAATAATAATAATAATAATAACAGGACACCACAGGCTGCTCCCCTGTATAATAATAATAATAATAACAGGACACTACAGGCTGCTCCCCCTGTATAATAATAACAGGACACCACAGGCTGCTCCCCCTGTATAATAATAATAACAGGACACCACAGGCTGCTCCCCCTGTATAAAAACAGGACACCACAGGCTGCTCCTCCTGTACACTAACAGGACACCACAGGCTACTCCCTCTGTATAATAATAACAGGACACCACAGGCTGCTCCCCCTGTATACTAATAATAACAGGACACCACAGGCTGCTCCCCCTGTATAATAATAATAACAGGACACCACGAGCTGCTCCCCCTGTATAATAACAACAGGACACCACGAGCTGCTCCCCCTGTATAATAATAACAGGACACCACGGGCTGCTCCCCCTGTATAAAAACAGGACACCACAGGCTTCTCCTCCTATATAATAATAATAATAATAACAGGACACCACAGGCTGCTCCCCCTGTATAATAATAATAACAGGACACCACAGGCTACTCCCTCTGTATAATAATAACAGGACACCACAGGCTGCTCCCCTGTATAATAATAATAACAGGACACCACAGGCTGCTCCCCTGTATAATAATAATAACAGGACACCACAGGCTGCTCCCCCTGTATACTAATAATAACAGGACACAACAGGCTGCTCCCCCTCTATAATAATGATGAGGATACCAGAGGTTACTCCTCCTGTATAATAATAATAACAGGACACCACAGGATGCTCCCCCTGTATAATAACAACAGGACACCACGGGCTGCTCCCCCTGTATAATAACAACAGGACACCACGGGCTGCTCCCCCTGTATTACATGACACATTACCTGCTGCGGCCTCTCTGCGCCTGCTACACCTGGTGACCCGGAAGCTGCTATCGCCTCAGAGGGCAGGGAGATCAGGTGGACCGCAAAACCCGGAAGTCCTGTGGAACGCACATACAGGAAGTTGGGATCATCTTTCTCCCTACAGGCCGGATGCCGGGTGTGTAACGTAACGTTAAAGTCCTCCGGGCAAGAGCGCCGGGCAGTGTCTGAAAGGGGTGAGTAGGTAGAAGATTAGTGAGATAGTTGAGATGTAGTATACATATATATATATATGTTAGACGAGGACACCCCTGTACACAGCCATCTCTAAGCTCACACTTTACATGAAGATATGAGAGTTATTGTTACACTCACATCTAATAATGACACTGGTGCCTAGATAGGTGGGGGTCACGGCAGTGTCACGAGACCGCGCCATAGTGGCCTTTCCCTATGCCCCCGTGATGTGCGTTATTACTGGAACATACCGCACACGCTCTTCGTATATATATATACACCGTGTTACCCCGAAAATAAGCCCTACCCTTAGTTTTGTAACCCGGTCCAAATTAAGCTCTACCCCGAAAATAAGACCTACCTGAATCTCATATTGAGCTGGGAACGCTGCAGAGACCAGCGTTCCCAGTCATGCAGTGCGCAGGTGACGTCATGAAGTCACCCGCGCGCTGAGGATCCTGTGCGGCCGCGCCTGCTGGATCATGTTAGATCCAGTCAGCGCGCAAGTGAGAGCGACATCCCGGACGGCGGCGAGTCAAGGGGGGGGCCTGCATAAGGGTCACTTCTACAAGGGGGCCTGCAAGGGGGGGCCTGCATAAGGGTCACTTCTACAAGGGGGCCTGCAAGGGGGGGCCTGCATAAGGGTCACTTCTACAAGGGGGCCTGCAAGGGGGGCCTGCATAAGGGTCACTTCTGCAAGGGGGGCCTGCATAAGGGTCACTTCTACAAGGGGGCCTGCAAGGGGGGGCCTGCATAAGGGTCACTTCTACAAGGGGGCCTGCAAGGGGGTGGCCTGCATAAGGGGCACTTCTAAAAGGGGGCCTGCATAATGTTAATTAATATAAGACCTACCTCGAAAATAAGCCCTATGGTGTTTTTTTGAACAAAAAAAATAAGACAGTGTCTTATTATCGGGGAAACACGGTATATATGTGTAAAAAATAAAATAGGTAACAGACGGCAGAGGTGAGGAGATTGGGGGGATCTGGAGGAGCGGCTCCACCCCTTGTGGTAGATGGTGAGATGCGTCACTAGGATGTCAGCCAGGGACAAATATAATTCCATCTGGCTCATTTTGTGTTCCTGTATAAAATGTGCACTGATGTTGCCTTTGCAGGTTTTGCTCTTTCCCTGCCAAGCAGCAATTATGACATTAATGTTTAACTAATGTTTGTTTTTATTGTTTTATTCTCGTCTTTATTTAGTCACAATAGATTGCACGTACGTGACTATGTATCCACAGTTTACACAAGTTTGGTCATAAATGTTCCTTTCTTTAGTCTTTTAAAAATTTATTGTGCCCATGATCCTCCGCTCTGTGTCACTGTGACATCACTTATATCTATAGTACAAGTAATAATACAGGGACATGACTGGGGAGGTGAGGGGATCTGGGAGCGTCACAGTGACATCACTTATATCTATAGTAATAATACAGGGACATGACTGGGGAGGTGAGGGGATCTGGGAGTGTCACAGTGACATCACTTATATCTATAGTAATAATACAGGGACATGACTGGGGAGGTGAGGGAATCTGGGGGTGTCACTGTGACATCACTTATATCTATAGTAATAATACAGGGACATGACTGGGGAGGTGAGAGGATCTGGGGGTGTCACTGTGACATCACTTATATCTATAGTAATAATTCAGGGACATGACTGGGGAGGTGAGGGGATCTGGGAGTGTCACAGTGACATCACTTATATCTATAGTAATAATACAGGGACATGACTGGGGAGCTGAGGGGATCTGGGAGTGTCACAGTGACATCACTTATATCTATAGTAATAATACAGGGACATGACTGGGGAGGTGAGGGGATCTGGGAGTGTCACTGTGACATCACTTATATCTATAGTAATAATACAGGGACATGACTGGGGAGGTGAGGGGATCTGGGAGTGTCACATTGACATCACTTATATCTATAGTAATAATACAGGGACATGACTGGGGAGCTGAGGGGATCTGGGAGTGTCACAGTGACATCACTTATATCTATAGTAATAATACAGGGACATGACTGGGGAGGTGAGGGGGTCTGGGAGTGTCACAGTGACATCACTTATATCTATAGTAATAATACAGGGACATGACTGGGGAGGTGAGGGGATCTGGGAGTGTCACAGTGACATCACTTATATCTATAGTAATAATACAGGGACATGACTGGGGAGGTGAGGGGATCTGGGAGTGTCACAGTGACATCACTTATATC
The DNA here is from genome assembly GCA_031769625.1 of Taudactylus pleione. Classification (NCBI taxonomy): domain Eukaryota; kingdom Metazoa; phylum Chordata; class Amphibia; order Anura; family Myobatrachidae; genus Taudactylus; species Taudactylus pleione. The sequence goes on along the minus strand of JAUIMM010000799.1, from coordinate 425,464 downwards.
TATAGTAATAATACAGGGACATGACTGGGGAGGTGAGGGGATCTGGGAGTATCACAGTGACATCACTTATATCTATAGTAATAATACAGGGACATGACTGGGGAGGTGAGGGGATCTGGGAGTGTCACAGTGACATCACTTATATCTATAGTAATAATACAGGGACATGACTGGGGAGGTGAGGGGATCTGGGAGTGTCACAGTGACATCACTTATATCTATAGTAATAATACAGGGACATGACTGGGGAGGTGAGGGGATCTTGGAGTGTCACAGATATTAGTGTCAGTCCCTTAGTCCTTACTGGAGTTGGGATTTATTACAATGCGCACAGCATATTGTCTTGTTTCCTTCACTGACACAAAGATGTTGGAGCTGCAAGTGATACTATATACTCTACATTTTCCTGTATATCAGAGATTGTTACAAGACTTGTTTTTGTAAATTAAACTCTTGTATATTCTGCAAAATGAACACCTGAATATACAGCTCAATTTAGGTGGAGTTTAATTGACCTTGTCATTGGTGTCTCCCCCAATACACAGAATTACACAGTAGTGAAGAAGACATCTGGTGAGTGTGAGACACCCAGCTGCCATCCCCGTGTGTCAGGAGGACTGAGCAGGACCCAGAGCCCCATCACGGTGCCTCCACCTCACTCAGTGATACACGAGACACAATGACCAGAAGATCCTGGAACTCACCAACAAGATCATTCAGCTGCTGACTGGAGAGGTGACTGCTGGGACTGGGACATTATACTGTAACACCAGGGGATGTGTCTGGGTGATGACTGGAGAGGTGACTGCTGGGAATGGGACATTATACAGTAACACCAGAGGACGTGTCTGGGTGATGACTGGAGAGGTGACTGCTGGGAATGGGACATTATACAGTAACACCGGGGGATGTGTCTGGGTGATGACTGGAGAGGTGACTGCTGGGAATGGGATATTATAAAGTAACACCGGGGGATGTGTCTGGGTGATGACTGGAGAGGTGACTGCTGGGAATGGGACATTATACAGTAACACCGGGGGATGTGTCTGGGTGATGACTGGAGAGGTGACTGCTGGGAATGGGACATTATACAGTAACACCGGGGGATGTGTCTGGGTGATGACTGGAGAGGTGACTGCTGGGAATGGGACATTATAAAGTAACATCGGGGGATGTGTCTGGGTGATGACCGGAGAGGTGACTGCTGGGAATGGGACATTATACAGTAACACCAGGGGATGTGTCTGGGTGGTGACCGGGGAGGTGACTGCTGGGAATGGGACATTATACAGTAACACCAGGGGATGTATTTGGGTGATGACCGGGGAGGTGACTGCTGGGAATGGGACATTATACAGTAACACCAGGGGATGTGTCTGGGTGATGACCGGAGAGGTGACTGCTGGGAATGGGACATTATACAGTAACACCAGGGGATGTGTCTGGGTGATGACTGGGGAGGTGACTGCTGGGAATGGGACATTATTCAGTAACAGCAGGGGATGTGTCTGGGTGATGACTGGAGATGTGACTGCTGGGAATGGGACATTATACAGTAACACCAGGGGATGTGTCTGGGTGATGACTGGGGAGGTGACTGCTGGGAATGGGACATTATACAGTAACACCAGGGGATGTGTCTGGGTGATGACTGGAGAGGTGACTGCTGGGAATGGGACATTATACAGTAACACCAGGGGATGTGTCTGGGTGATGACTGGGGAGGTGACTGCTGGGAATGGGACATTATACAGTAGCACCAGGGGATGTGTCTGGGTGATGACTGTATCATTGTGTGTGTCCGGTTCCTATAAGGTGTCAGGATGTCACTGTCTATGTCTCCATGCAGGAGGGGGAGTATATAGAGGAACACAGGGATCTGTAGAAGGACGTGATGATGGAGAATCACCGGCCCCTCACATCACTTGGTAAGAGGAGACTGTCATTTATTGTACAGGGGAGAGCAGGTATGGGGGCCCCCTATATACACACATCACCTGATAATCACATATATACAATGTACTCAGTCACTGTGTGTCTCCTACAGATGGAGCCAGTAACAGAAATACCCCAGAGAGATGTCCCCGTCCTCTGTATTCCCAGCACTGTACAGAGGAGAAGCACAGGATCCCACAGGAGCATCAGGTAGATGGGATTAAGGGTCTCACCAAATAGCATGGTGACTTTTTACTAGATCTGTAGAGAACTGTGTGTATCTTATACACTGAGATTCTACTAGAATTGCATAGAACACCTATCAAAGACAAATTCAGAAACACAGTGATACAATAGGTCTTGGGTTACTCCCTATGCAGCCCTCAAGTAATTTTTAACTCTTTTTTTTTTTTTTTTAAATCAAGTAATTTTTATTAAAGATGTTCACAAATGTTCACAAATTATAAACAGATTTAAAGATTTAAAATATGTGCAGAGTAGATAAAAATCATAAAATGACAAAATACACATTCAGAAGGTTACCCCGAGTAAGCCAGGCCTAGGACCAATGTAGGAGCATTTACGCAACCAGCGCATGGAGGTAGAAAAACAAAAATACAAAAAAAAACACAGGAAAATTATAACGGAGCACAAAAGAGTAAAAATATTTGTTTGAAAAGAAAAGAAGACACATCACAAGGGAGGATCACCAAGTGGTCTACGAAGGCCCAGGGGGAAAAAGAGCCCAACGGTCCCATAGTTTATGATATTTAAGAAGAGCCCTACGGCTAGTTTAGACATATCTTTCATGGTCAATTGTATCATTCACCAGTACTCGCCATTTGTGTGTATTTGGAGGGTCCGGGGCACACCAGGAGCGAGCAATAATCACTTTAGCCAAAGTAGATAAGCCTAAAACATAACAATAAATTGTCACATTAAACAATTCCTCCAAATCTAGAGCAAATAAACAAAGATTAGCTTCTAATGATGGTAATGATGGAAGTGTAGACTGAATATCCAACCAGACCAACTTCCAAAAATCACTGACCATAGGGCATTCCCATAATAGATGCAAAAAATCACAGACAGATGCATAACATTTGGGACAATTAGATGGGGCATTAATATCAATATGCATATTAGAGACAGGAGAACGGTAGGACCTATGCATAATAAAGTAATGGATTTGTTGAAAACAAACACAGGGGGAGGTGTACCTTATAGAACCCAGTATTTGAGTCCATTGCTCATCCTGGAGAGGACCCAAATTTAATTCCCATTTATTTCGGAGGGGATGAAGGGCATTCGGCAAATTGCGAGAGATGAGTCCACTATAGAGGTAGGAGACTGTCTTACGAGAAGGTACTTGAAGGAGTGCCAATTTTAGAAGGGAAGGGGATCACAATATGGGGTCAGGTCCAAACTGGGCACGCAGGGCATGACAGAGCTGGAGATATCTATAGAAGGCCGAATGAGGAAAGCCGAACTCCACATGCAAATGTTTAAAGGAATGGAGGACATCGTTTTGAAACAGATGTCCAAGTGTTTTGATACCATGAGAAATCCAAAAGGTCTCCGATCCCAGCATGCCCAGTTCAGAGAGACCCCCATTAAACCAAAGTGGGACATCAGGATCCAAACCCTCATCCCCAAATAACCCCTGTGCAAAACGCCAGACCAGTCGGGCCTGACGGAGCAAAGGAGGAGATCCACCTGGAGTTTTAGCAGAAAGCAAAACCTGTAAGGGAGCTAAAGGGGACCCCGTCCGCTCACCAAGGAATCCCGCCAGAGTGGTAGAAGTATCAGCTGTCAACCAGGTAACCAGATGCGAAAGTTGTGAGGCCATATTATAGAATCCTAAATTAGAAAGAGCCAGGCCGCCCGCAAATTTAGGTCTGCATAGAGTTTGAAGTGCAATCCGAGGTCTTTTTTCCCCCCCCACACAAAATAGGAAAGAATAGAGTAGTGCAACTCTTTTTTTACTATATTGCACTTTTGAATTTCAGTGAATAAAGTGTTGTTTTATTGCTCTGTGGGTTATTTAGGGTGAAGATCTGACTAATATGAAGGCAGAAGATAGACAGAGAGAAGAAGAGACTTATGTGATGGGTGATCAGCAGTGTAAGGAGGAGGAAATCCCTACAGATATCAGCACAGGTGAGTGATAAATATTTATTACAGAAAATAGTGTCCTCCCCACACTCTCTGGTGTATCTCATACATCAGGAGCCATCAGTTCCTATTATACTCCTGCTCTCCCCATCACATCATGTCACTGTGTGTTACCAGCCCAGAGATCTGACCAGTCTCCTCCCCACACTCTCTGGTGTATCTCATACATCAGGAGCCATCAGCCCCTATTATACTACTGCTCTCCTCCTCACATCATGTCACTGTGTGTTACCAGCCCAGAGATCTGACCAGTCTCCTCCTCACACTCTTTCTGGTGTTTCTAATACATCAGGAGCCATCAGCCCCTATTATACTCCTGCTCTCCCCCCTCACATCATGTCACTGTGTGTTACCAGCCCAGAGATCTGACCAGTCTCCTCCCCACACTCTCTGGTGTATCTCATACATCAAGAGCCGTCAGTCCCTATTATACTCCTGCTCTCCCCCTCACACCATGTTACTGTGTGTTACCAGCCTAGAGATCTGACCAGTCTCCTCCTCACACTCTTTCTGGTGTTCCTCATACATCAGGAGCCATCAGCCCCTATTATACTCCTGCTCTCCCCCTCACATCATGTCACTGTCTGTTACCAGCCCAGAGATCTGACCAGTCTCCTCCCCACACTCTCTGGTGTATCTCATACATCAAGAGCCGTCAGTCCCTATTATACTCCTGCTCTCCCCCTCACATCATGTCACTGTGTGTTACCAGCCCAGAGATCTGACAAGTCTCCTCCCCACACTCTCTGGTGTATCTCATACATCAGGAGCCATCACTCCTATTATACTCCTGCTCTCCTCCTCACATCATGTCACTGTGTGTTACCAGCCCAGAGATCTGACCATTCTCCTCCCCACACTCTCTGGTGTATCTCATACATCAAGAGCCATCAGCCCCTATTATACTCCTGCTCTCCCCCTCACATCATGTCATTGTGTGTTACCAGCCCAGAGATCTGACCAGTCTCCTCCCCACACTCTCTGGTGTATCTCATACATCAAGAGCCGTCAGTCCCTATTATACTCCTGCTCTCCCCCTCACATTATGTCACTGTGTGTTACCAGCCCAGAGATCTGACAAGTCTCCTCCCCACACTCTCTGGTGTATCTCATACATCAGGAGCCATCAGCCCCTATTATACTCCTGCAAAACCATAGTGATCTGACATCATTTGTGCATCTGAGGCACTTTGGAGGAGCCGTTTTGGATTAGAGTTTTAGCCTCGTCATTGCAGGAGTTCATTAAATTCTTCCTTGCACAAATATGTGAATGTCCTGTGTATGTGCCTTCTGGTTTTTCAAACTGGTCTTTCCATTCCATGAAGAAGGCCAAATGGCATCTGATTCTGACTTGAAAGTAACCTTGCAATTTGAGGATGAGACCCTGGGTCTGCAGGTTGCCGGTATATAAGTTTGGGTGGGTCCACCAAACACAGGACCTATCTGGAACAGAGATACTGGAGATTCCCAATGCTTCTAGATATAAGCGTAAGGTGAAGTCTTTTTTTTCTTTCCCTTTTTCTTCAAAGCTTGAGGATCTTGTTAACAAGGTGTGGTTGCAGCCAGACCAAAAGTTACAGGAACCACACCATTTTCTTCCAGTTATACTCTTCTAGTAATGATATGACAAGGTGGAAATCACCTCTGATTGCACATGACTCCATTTAGAGGTTGTCCAGGTCCACTATCTTTCCCAGTCCTAGGTCCTAGTCCCATCCCATGATTGCACAGGAGGGCCTCCTTCCACTTTTTGTTGTGGCTGGGGGCCTCCCTTTGGCCTATCCTAGATATTCAACTTTTTGTGGTTTCAGCACACTGAACTCTCTGACTCGAGACTACGGTGGCGAAGATAGAGCTAAGAAGACTTTGGAGTCTTAGCTTTTTTTTCCTGCTGTCTTATTCATCCCATAGCTGAATAATATAATTAAAAGTACCTCCCTATATTTTTCTAAGTAAATGGACTCTTGGTTTTGGCCCTTTCGTGTTTCTGGTAGAGGAAAATCTTTAGCCTCAAAGGTTGAGTCTTTTACCACTCAGGAGGACAGCATAAAATGAAATAGGTCTTGTGTGCCTTAAAGCCACCAACCAACCAAGCCCTCAGTGTCCTAGTGTTAAGGGTGGTGTGAAATCCTCTAATACAGGGACAACTTATACCAACCACCTGTTAGGCACAAATTGGAGACCTGAAGTATCATGATTTGGACGAAACAAAATGTTATGAAAATACTCAGTGTAAAAATTTGGGAGACCGATTATCTCAGCAGACATGTCATTCACCTAGGAGACAGGTCACTCTATCTGGACATCTTTCATCAGATTGTGGACAGATGGCTTCAGTCAGACATCGAAATAATGGTGTCTGCTGAACTACAAGGTGGAAAGTTTCTGCTTGGTGATCTTGGATCTGCAATTGCTTCTTGTAGACTCCTGGATGGCTCCATGGCATTTTCATCTGATTTATCTGTTCTCACCGGTGGGGATGAAGCACCACCTTCATAAATAGATAAGAGGCGTTCAGGTTTTGTTGGCGGCACCAGTCTGTGTTATTGAGACAGTTTATGAATGTGGGTGAGTCTGTTGTCTGCTAATTCACAGTCTATTTTATTATCAGGCATAAACATAATTCTTGACAGGGTGATAAAACCATTCTCAGGACCAAATAACGGTTTTGGTAGAAATGATCATAGGGTTTGAGTTATAATTCTTAGTGCAAGAATAGGAAGATCCGAAAAAGACTACTTTCCATTTGACCCGTGTCTAACTGTTCCTTCAAGATTCTTTCAAGGGAGGTTCCACCAAGATTCAGAGATCTGTTTCCTTCCATAAGTGTTGTCGGTTGGGAGTTTTGCTCCTTTGGTTGCTACACATATCAGTGTAAAAATAAGACATAATTGAGTGAAGACGCCCAGAATTAGGTTTATATGATTACATAAATCAGGGATGGGGAACCTTTTTTTCTGCCGAGGGCTATTTTGAGATATATATATATATATATATATATATATTAGGGATGTGCAGGCTCGGATAGGTTCGAGTTTGCACGTGGAGTTCGGATTTTTCCCTCCAAAAAAACGGAACTCAGAACGAGGCAAAACGTCATCTTACATGGACGAACATCATCATTCCTGGTCTTTTGTCCAGGAATGATGATGTTCGTCCATGTAAGATGACGTTTTGCCTCGTTCTGAGTTCCGTTTTTTTGGAGGGAAAAATCCGAACTCCACGTGCAAACTCGAACCTATCCGAGCCTGCACATCCCTAATATATATATATATATATATATATATATATATATATATATATATATATATAAAACATTATTTGCAGCCCCAGTGCAAGCCACACCCCCTCTGTGTGATGTCACACTGGGCGGGGCCACAATCACCAGTGATTACCGCAATGCCCGGAGCATCCTCAGGATGCTCCAGGGAGCTGCAAGGGCAGCGGTGTGACCGTCTGAAGCTTCCTAAGGACTCTCCAGGCGGCACTGCTGCATAGATTCTGGCTGCAGGGTGCCATTCTAGGCACCCTGCTAGCCAGATGAGTCTAGCATAAAAAGATCCGAGGGCCTTATAGGGCCCCGGTCCTGAGGTTCCCCATCCCTGACATAAATGAACAACAGTTTATTGATAAACAATAGGTATTTAATAATGTATAACAGATTTATAAAGGTATAAGCAGACAAGGTTTATGCTCAGCTCTAAATCAGTTGTATTCATTCAGGAAAGAGACAAGGCCTCGGGAATCCTGTTTGTCTAAGAGTTAGACACCCAGATCGAAGGATGTGTAGAGACGTTAGTGGATGGATCACCATCAACCAGCAAAGTCCCAAGTGGAGCATAATGTGTTGCATGAATTCACTTTTTATCCCCTTGAAATTAGGGGAGGTGTCTCCCCAAAATATATACGTTAATGCTCAACTTTTATTAACAGCAGGGGACAGTATTTCCTTAAATATGAATAATACATATGTTTTCCTATGCTGGCTGTTAAGGCCACTGACCTTTTTATTATTATGAATTTATGAAGCTCAATAAGAACTCATCTGTACATGTAACTATGTGATCTGCACAAATTTGAACAAACAACTACAATCAAAATAGCCTTGTTCTAAAAATAAAACCTTCACAAAGCTTACATTAGCGTAAAAATGTGGGACTAGGGTAACACGACAACTACCATTAAACCTACTGGTTACACATAAGAGTCTGGCAACCTTACCAGATGACTTGCCCGAGGAAGCAGTATGCCTTCCGTGAAACGCGTTGCATGAAATTTACCATTGATGGAAAAGATTTTTTTTTCTATTTCATGGTTTAGTTTAATATTTTGTAGAAATTGTATATATACATTTTATATATAATTTTTAACTAACCGTGAAGGTTCCTTTTGTTATGTTATGTATGAAGTTTGATATGTTTAATTTATTTGTTGGTTCAGAGATTATATGATGATATTCTTTTATTCCTATTATATCTTGTTGGTTGTGAAAAAATGAACACACCAAAAAAGTTTGTACAGTTATCTCCGTTTAATTAAAACTTGCTAATATTTTGAACACACTATGGAAGATCTTACAGACACACACACATCTCACAGAGAGAGTAATAAGGTCAAACCTTGTTGTAAAGATGCCTACACACTAGATGACTCGCAAAACATTCGATGTCGCCAACGATTTCCCTTGATCTCCCGGACATATGATATTGTGCTTAGACTGTCAATCTGAACAACAACCTATCGTGCATCCTTAACGAGATTACCTGATCTTACTGCATGTAGGTAAGATCTGAGGATATGACAAATGACCTGCGGGACTGCACATCGACATCGTTATCCTTCTTGGACACTACACGATTTGCACAATTAGTAAATCCGATGAGTCGGAGTCAGCCAAATCGTGCAAAAAAATCTTCTAGTGTTTCTAAGATTAAATGACCTGAGTATCACCTGAGCTTGATTATTGAATATTTTCAGGTTTATTATTAGAGTATGAAAACGCTATCATTAGTGGTATACTGTTGACTTTCTGTTGGTATTCTCTAGATATCGTCCCAAAACCTTTCTCTTAATTCAATCTTGCCGAATTCTCAGATCTTTATTCAGGATGTGTTGCTTATGAAACCACCACTGAGTCCTCCTGTAGTCCCATAGGACTTTAATTTATTGCCAAAGATATTCCAACAGGCTCTTTTTCAACCACTGGACTGGTATTTGGGAATGACAAACAGAATATTCTGTATAGAGGACTCCAAACCATGATGGAACTGGCTTTCTGTGATTTAATATGCTGTGTCTTAACAAACCTACACCGTGCTCTAAAATTATTGTGCAGAAGGAATACTATGTAAATGGAATTACCCAGAATCCCAGTCTCTTATTGGAATGCTGTTGCAAACATCGGGTGGATAATGTGGATGCTTGGAAAACAGAAACCAGATGCACCATACAACCATTAATAATTATGCACAATATGTGAGGTTTTTGGCATAAATTTGGCCAAAATGGTGAGCTTACTCACCATCGTTTATCAGAGGCAGGTGGGCGGGTGCTAGTCCAGATTGAAGGAGTCTCGGCCTTCGTGTGTGTGTGTATATGATGTATGTGTGTATATATACATATATACACTACCGTTCAAAAGTTTGGGGTCACCCAGACAATTTCGTGTTTTACATGAAAACTGACTTTTATTTATTAGATGAGTTGTAAAATGAATAGAAGATATAGTCAAGACATTGGCAAGGTTAGAAATAATGATTTTATTTGAAATTATAATTTTGTCCTTCAAACTTTGCTTTCATCAAAGAATGCTCCTTTTGCAGCAATTACACTATTACAGACCTTCGGCATTCTAGCTGTTAATTTGTTGAGGTAATCTGAAGAAATTTCACCCAACGTTTACTGAAGCACCTCCCACAAGTTGGATTGGCTTGATGGGCACTTCTTGCGTACCATGCGGTCAAGCTGCTCCCACAACAGCTCAATGGGGTTGAGATCTGGTGACTGCGCTGGCCACTCCATTACAGACAGAATACCAGCTGCCTGCTTCTTCCCTAAATAGTTCTTGCGTAATTTGGAGGTGTGCTTTGGGTCATTGTCCTGTTGGAGGTGGAAATTGGCTCCAATCAAGCGCTGTCCACAGGGTACGGCATTGCGTTGCAAAATGGAGTGATAGCCTACCTTATTCAAAATCCCTTTTACCTTGTACAAATCTCCCACTTTACCAGCACCTCACAAATGTTCTTCTGTGTGATCCAAATACCTCAAACTTCGATTTGTCTGTCCATAACACTTTTTTGCAATCTTCCTCTGTCCAATGTCTGTGTTCTTTTGCCCATATTAATCTTTTCATTTTATTGGCCAGTCTCAGGTATGGCTTTTTCTTGGCCACTCTGCCTAGAAGGACAGCATCCCGGAGTCGCCTCTTCACTGTAGACATTGACACTGGCATTTTGCGGGTACCATTTAATGAAGCTGCCAGTTGAGGACTTGTGAGGCATCTATTTCTCAAACTAGAGACTCTAATGTACTTGTCTTCTTGCACAGTTGTGCATCGGGAGCCTCCCACTTCTCTTTCTACTCTGATTAGAGCCTGTTTGTGCTGTTCTCTGAAAGAAGTAGTACACACCATTGTAGGAAATGTTCAGTTTCTTGGCAATTTCTCGCACGGAATAAACTTCGTTTATAAGAACAAGAATTGACTGTTGAGTTTCACATGAAAGTTCTCTTTCTGGCCATTTGGAGAGTATAATCGAACCCACAAATGTGATGCTTCAGATACTCAACTAGCTCAAAAGAAGGCCAGTTTTATAGCTTCTCTAAGGAGCAAGCCCATTTTCAGCTGTGCTAACATAATTGCACAAGGGTTTTCAAAGGTTTTCTAATCATTCATTAGTCTTATAACACGCTTGGCAAATCTAATGTACCATTAGAACATTGGAGTGATGGTTGCTGGAAATGGGCCTCTATACACCTATGTAGATATTCCTTTAAAAACCAGACGATTGCAGCTAGTATAGTCATTTGCCACATTAACAATGTATAGAGTGTATTTCTGATTAATTTAATGTTATCTTCATAGAAAAAAAAATAGCTTTTCTTCAAAAAAATAAGGACATTTCTAAGTGACCTTTTGAACGGTAGTGTGTGTGTGTATATATAAATATATATATACATCCTGGCCGGTTAGCTCAGTTGGTTACAGCGTGGTGCTGATAAATATATATATACATAATACATTAAATATTTTTGGCAAAGGGGGCCTGGACTGCACACCCTAGCTCTTTCTAGTGGGATGTGCTACCTAGATGAGACTTAAATATTACAACATAGAAAGCAGAGAAACCAGATGCACCATACAACTATAATAATTATGCACAATATGCAAGGTTTTTGGCATAACTTTTGCCAAAATGATGAGCTTACTCACCATCGTTAAGCTCATAATTTTGTCCAAATTTATGCCAAAAACCTTGCATATTGTGCATAATTATTAATGGTTGTATGGTGCATCTGGTTCCTCTGCTTTCTATGTTGTAATATTTAAGTCTCAGCTAGGTAGCACATCCCATTAGAAAGAGCTAGGGTGTGCAGTCCAGAACCCCTTTCCCAAAAATATTTACTGTGGATGCTCGCCATACACTTGGAGTTGGTGTCTACTGAGAACTGATGTGCAGAGTCTGATGTATCGGTGGCTTTCACCTTGGACCCCCGCAAGGGGATTTTGACTTCACTGCGCCCAATATGCAGGTCGAAGCCCTCAGTCTGGGTTCTGAAGTACAGACTTGTGGTATGAAGGAACTTAAGTAAGATGGAGACAGGTCACTCTGGAGCAAACAGGAGCGTGGTCCCCAGGAATGGGTCAGAACCAGACAAGCAAATGTGGTACCAGGAAGCAAGCAGAAATCAGGTTTAGGAATAGCTGAAGTCAATTCCAGGAATCACTAGAAGCAGCACCAGGAGTTAAACAGATTCTGATCAAATGGAATATCAAAAGGTCAGAGCCAGGAATCATAATAAACTTGCACTGGACACAATGCTGGAGAGGTGTGAATCATAATACTCTAGAACTGAACAGTGCTCAAAGACTTTCTTTTAGAGGGATGAGAGTTTGAATCTGGCATCAAATGTAGAGTTATGTTTGAAACACCTGGCACTTACTCTGAAACAGAGTTGCACGCGCATCCTTATAGTAGCCGCAGCCGCCAGGAGCGGCAGCAGCAGGGGAGAGGAGATACCAGCAGTACCTGCAGCAGCCAGGAGAGGACTGCTGGAAAAAAGGGACATTAACAGGTGCCAGTTGGCACCTGCCCATGAATGGAGCACCACAGCCCCTGTGGACCAGAGCCACTGGACCTGGCAAGTACGAACCAGGCTCCGGCGCACTGTGACAGAAGGCTTATTTCAGAAAATTAGAGAGCCCAATCATCTCAGGGATTACATTAGGCCCTGCCCGTGATGGTTCTGCTTTCCTGTGGTGCGGCACAAAAAGATCCCCTCTGCTTTTTCACACTGCTGGATTGTGGAGACCCTATGAATTCCTTATTCCATATATTTTGGGAATGTCCAAAAATTTAACACTATTTATAGATATATATACCCTTATTGAAAGAGCTTATTGGTGGTGACATTTCCCATTTATCCAGCATGTCTATTTCTGTATTGCAGTATCTCTAAGTTCAGAACATATATGAGATGTCTTCTTATGTACTTCATAAATGCAGCACAGGCAGTCAGTCCTGCTTTCCCTATCTTGCTATGGTCAGCTGAGGTTACTGTACACACCTGATAATCACACATGTACAATGTACTCAGTCACTGTGTGTCTCCTACAGATGGACCCAGTAACAGGAATACCACAGAGAGATGTCCCCATCCTCTTTATTCCCAGGATTGTACAGAGGAGAATCACAGTGTCCCACAGGAGGATCAGGTAGATGGGATTTAGGCTCTCGACAATATACCAAAGTGACTTTTCACTAGATTTATCTGTTTAATGCACTAATCTACTTTATTTTAATCCTAATGATATCAGACATTACTAAAGTGTTATTTTATTGTTTTGTGGATGAATTAGAGTGAAAATCTGACTTATATTAAAGTAGAAGACCTAGATAAAGAAGAAAAGACGTATGTGAATGATAATAAGGCAGAAGATATAGAGGGAGAAGAAGGGATGTATGTGACTGATATGAAGACAGAAGATATAGAGGGAGAAGAAGAGATGTATGTGACTGATATGAAGACGGAAGATATAGATGGAGAAGAAGAGATATACATGACTGATAACAAGGCAGACGATATAGAGGGAGAAGAAGAGACGTATGTGACTGATATGAAGGCAGAAGATATAGAAGAAGAAGAGACATATGTGACTGATATGAAGGCAGAAGATATAGAGGGAGAAGAAGAGACATATGTGACTGATATGAAGGCAGAAGATATAGAGGGAGAAGAAGAGACATATATGAGATGTGATCAGCAGTGTAAGGAGGAGGAAATCCCTACAGATATCAGCACAGGTGAGTAATAAACACTTATTACAGAGAAAAAAAAGCTTCATAATGTATCAGGAGGCAAATATAAGTTAGGTGTCACCATAGCCTCAGTGGTCATAGCCCCCAGATTATAGGGATAGACGCTCCATACGGACGTTTAGGGGATGGTAAGACAATACCTGCTGAGAAGTGTGGAAATCATGAACAGAGGGATAGCTTTTGACGGGGAGGCTTCTTTTGACAACATTGCTTTTACAGCAAAGTATGTAGCAGGACTGGCTAGCTGAGTCCCCTGGTCACACCCTAGGCAGTCAGAAATTAGCCAAGCTAATCTATTTAAAGGGGGCATTTCATTTGGAGGCATATTAGACTCCCTGATACTAAAATTCTCTGAAGGGAAATCATATAATTTGCCACTAGACCACGGTCTAAATTTACTGTACTTCATTTTAGCAATTTAACATAAAACAATGGAACAGGATGACAATACAGCAGGCACTATATTCCTTGTACCTCTGGACAGCCTTGTCAAGCTTTCAAGATGAAATAATGAAATCAGAGGAGCTTTTTAACACCCACATAAGCTTTTGATGTTGCAAACTAAACTTCTGCTCAAGCATCGCGATTACTAAATCTATAAACACTTCTATAGACAATGCAGTTTAAAGTCACTGTGTGTCTCCTACAGGTGAACCCAGTAACAGTTTAAAGTATCAAGTTAACAAGCTATAAATTGTACCTTACAGCATTGAGAATCTACGCATTCCACAGTAATTTGACAAGTCTTTAAACTTGTCACAGGGAGCATCCATATTACCATAGATTTATTTTGCTTTCCAGCGGATGAACGTAAGAGCAGGAATATCGTGGAAGGTCATCTTATTTTCGCTACAGATTGTGCAACAAATTTGAACAACAGTAGAAAAGATTCTCAAACATCAAACTCTATCATCCCATTTATACAGGGTGCTGCTATATCCGCTGTTCCCCATTATCAAGAGGAATATTCAAACTGTGATCTTGGTACATCTGTTATGCCACCTATAGTTGCTCAAATATTTCCATGTTTTAAACAGAACATAGAGCTTATTACCCCTCAGTCAATTGAGACAGGTGAGAAGCTATTTCCATGTTCTGAGTGTGGGAAGTGTTTTACATGGAAATCACATCTTGTTAAACATCAGAGAAGTCACACAGGTGAGAGGCCATATTCATGTTCTGAGTGTGAGAAATGTTTTACACAGAAAGCATATCTTGTTATACATCAGAGAAGTCACACAGGGGAGAGGCCATTTTCATGTTCTGAGTGTGGGAAGTGTTTTACACAGAAATCAGCTCTTATTATACATGAGAGAAGTCACACAGGTGAGAAACCATTTTCATGTTGTGAGTGTGGGAAATGGTTTACACTGAAATCATCTCTTGTTAAACATCAGATAACTCATACAGGTGAAAGACCATTTCCATGTTCTGAGTGTGGGAAATGTTTTACACGGAAATCGCATCTTGTTATACATCAGAGACGTCACACAGGTGAGAAACCATATCCATCATTTCCATGCTCTGAGTGTGGGAAATGTTTTGCAGAGAGATCAGTTCTTGTATCACATCAGAGAAGTCACACAGGTGAGAAGCCATTTCCATGCTTTGAATGTAGGAAATATTTTACACAGAAATCATATCTTGTTGCACATCAGCGATGTCATACAGGTGAGAAACCATTTCCATGCACTGAGTGTGGGAAATGTTTTACACAGAAGTCAGATCTTGATAGACATCAGAGAAGTCACACAGGTGAGAAACCATTTCCATGCTCTGAATGTGGGAAAAGTTTTACACTTAAATCTGCTCTAGTTAAGCACGAGAGAATTCACACAGGTGAGAAACCATTTTGCTGTTCAGAGTGTGGCAAATGTTTTATACAGCAATATTGTCTTGATGCACATCAGAGAAGTCACACAGGTGAGAGGCCATTTCCATGTTCTGAGTGTGGGAAATGTTTTACACAAAAATCAGGTCTTCTTAGACATCAGAGAAGTCACACAGGTGAGAAACCATTTCCATGCTCTGAGTGTGGGAAATGTTTTACACAGAAATCTGCTCTTGTTAAACATCAGAGAAGTCACACATCATTTCCATGTTCTGAATGAGGGAAATGTTTTACACACAAAACTGTTTGCTACCCATCAGACAACTCACACAGGTGAGAAACGATTTCCATGTTAATGTGGGAAATAACAATCTTGACCTAATCTCAGATCTAATTAAACTATACATTAATGCACATTTAAAAAAGGTGAAACTTTGCATTTACTCATTAAGCATACTATTTCTCCTCAACGTGGCTTTTGAGTGACCTTTCAGCTTTGAGTTTGTTTTAGAAAGAATTGCTTTGCTGTCTTTCATTTTGCCAGGTAATTACTGGAACTGGTAACCACTATACTTTTAACACATCACGTCCCTTACTTGATTGTTTCTAATTGAAATCGCTATGCAGCTGAGCTGCTAATTGAATTCATTCAATTAGGACTCCCCATGGCCAAAGCTTACAATTGGCCCATAACTACTCCATGTTCCCAATCATTTTGTACTATGTGCCTTGTTCCTTCAATACATAATGTATAATGTTTCAATATAATATTTATTATCAATTGTGTTTGCTATTAAATCTTACACATTTATCTTGATTTTTGGTCTGCACTAATATTTTTTCATTTAGTTTTGGACATTTTGACCTAACGCTGTTCCCCATCTCTATCTGCATATAGGAGGGAACATCGTTCACCTTCTAAGATAACAAATAGAGATACCCCGCTATTACCCATAATGCGTCCCAACGAGGTTTGTGATAGTTACTTGTGCAGTCTTTTTTTTTTTTTTTTTTTTTTTACTGGGCATAAACCAACCATTATGTTGATATCAGAACACAAATATATCATCAACGTAACCACAATGGTTTAGAAGAAAAAAAAACTATTCACCTAGCAATTCAGTTCTTGAACCTATGAACGAATACAAAGCACAAAATCCTTTACTTCACAGTGATACCTTTATGATCATATAAAGAGTAAGTAGGGTATGCAGCCAGTTTGTCAATGTTGACTCTGTCGACACCATTACGTCGACAATTCTGATGCATCATGGTTTAAATATCTGGAAAATGTTGACGTAGTGAAAGGTGGTCAACAGGGTTAGGTTTTGGGGCAGGGATATACAAATGCATTGTCGACATTGACCATATTCAAGATTTTATCAGTGTCGACATGATTGTTAATGTGATAGGAGGAATAGGGAATGGGGGGAGCGGCTCCCCTGCATTTTATGTTACTGTATGTAAAGGAGGGTGGTAGGGGCAGAGTTTTTTGTATGCCGTAAGGGTGCGTTATAATGGCACATTGGTCATAAGGAAAGGAGGCGGGTCACATTAGACTTTGGGCAGGCTGAAGGAGAGGTGGGGCTGAAGCAGCTGCCATTAAGAGCTTTGATGGGGATGGGGCCTCCCCTCATCTCTAGTGCACAAGTGTGAATACAGAATTTAAGTCCATTAAATAATAGATTAAAATTATGTGTCCATCCATCAGCCATAACATTAAAACCACCTGCCTAATATTGTGTAGGTCCCCCTTGTACCACAAAAACGGTTTTAAGACTCTACAAGACCCCTAAAGGTGTCCAGTGATATCTAGCCTCAAGATGTTAGCAATAGCAAGTCCTGTAAGTTGCGAGGTGGGACCTTCATGGCTTGGACTTGTTTTTCTGACACATCCCACAAATATTGACATCTGGGGATTTTGGAGGCAACACCTTAAACTCCATCATGTTCCTCAAACCATTTCTGGACACTTTTTGCAGTGTGGCAAAGTGCATTATCCTGCTGAAAGAGGCCACCGCCATCAAGGAATACCGTTGCCATGAAGGGGGTGTACTAGGTCTTCAACAGTGTATATGTAGATGCTAATATAATAACCACCTGAATGCCAGAAGCCAAGGTTTCCCAACAGAACATTGACTAAAGCATCACACTGCCTCTGCTGGCTTGCCTTCTACCCATAGTGCATTCTGGTGCCATCTCTTCTCCAGGTAAACGATGTACGCGCAGCGGGCCATCTACACGATGTAAGAGAAAACGTGATCCATCAGACCAGGCCACCTAACATTGCTCTGTGATCCAGTTTTGATGCTCACGTGCCCATCGTAAGTGCTTTCGGCGGTGGACGGGGGTCAGCATGGTCACTGAGCGGTCTGCGGCTACGCAGCCCTTATATGTATCAAGCTGCCATGCACTCTGTTCTGACTTCTTTCTACCACAGAATGTGTGATAGGTCCAGACGGGCTAGCCTTTGCTCCCCACATGAATCAGTGAGTCTTGGATACCCATGACTCAGTTGCTGGTTCAGCAGTTGTCCTTCCTTGGACTACTTATGGTAGGCACTAACCACTGCATACCGGGAACAACCGACAAGGCCTGCCATTTTGGAGATGGTCTAACCCAGGCATTTAGCCATCACAATTTGGTCCTGTTTCCAACACATCAACTTCAAGATCCGGCTGTTCACATGCTGCCTAATTTATCTCACCCCTTGACAGGAGATATTGTAATGAGATAATAAATGTTATTCGGTTCAGCTGTTAGTGCTTTTAATGTTATGGCTGATGGGTGAATATTGCAGAATTTACTAAACCTAGACAGAGTTAAGCACATGTGGGTGATTCAGATGCGGACGCAGGAGCTACCGTAGCTGCTAGCATGTTAGCAGCTGCGATAGCTGTAATATGATAATGCAGCAGGAGGCATCACGCCTTCTGCATGCATTACTGATCCGAGCTGCGTCCTTGGATGCAGCATTGGATCATCTATGTGTGTCCCTCTGTCGGCTGAGTGACCCATGGGGTCACACAAGCCAGCCATCGCAGATGCCCAAAAAGAGACCAGTAAATCTACATCTGCCGATGGAGAGCCTGGCCTCTTCCCTTCCTCCCCCCAACATCAGCGACACACCTCTGGTTTGGGAAACGGAGGCCATCCCACCCACAAACGGCAGCAGACTGTTAATCACTGCCAGTTTGCTGCTGCTCTATGTGCAGTCAGGCAGGAACCCTCCTGCACATACTTACACTGGGTCCTGCACACGTGCAGATTCCCGATTATTGGGAATCTGGGTTCAGCTGAATCAGGCCCATAGATTTCAGTTATATAGTAAATATGGATTGCAGAGTTAAGTACATAGGGCCTGATACAGCATGGATCGCTAATGCGATCGCAGATCCGTAATCGCACGCAGTTCTGCTGCGAAAAAATATGCTGTCTGCCACCGCTCAGCCAGCGCCTGCGTTTTTCTGACCACACCCCGTCACCACCCCCAAACGCTTACATCCCGTTACTCACTCCGCGTGATCGCAGTGCCATCGCAATGCTATCCTGCGCAGTACGCACCATTCCCCGATCTGCATACGCGGTTGCCGTTGCGATCCGTGCTGAATCAGGCACATACATCAGTATCGGTACATATTGAATAAATGCCTTTTCTACATTTTACAACTTTCTATGCATCCTGGTGTTCAACAGAGGGGAGGGGGCAAAGAGATGAAACACAGCGGAGACCACTTTGTGATCGCTCTGTGATCAGGTGTTATATTGTTTCCATTTGGTATAATGCTGATTATTTGTGTTTATTGTCTGTGCATATGGGCCTCACAGGAAGTGCATATATGGACAGGAAGTTCTCATCAGCTGGAAGCAGATTGTCAGATGAAAAGCATGGAACAGGTCATTGTGGGAGGCATTGGTCATTACCATACACACTACACCTCATTAACATTAGTCATTTTCTATTGTTCACCCAAGTAATATATTATCCCACCAATGGCCAGGAGCTAATTCTGAGTTGGACCAAACGCGGCCAACTCCTGATCAGTCCTATAATGTTGAATCCGGGACGCTGGTACATTAAGTTTTGCCATTCTCATTAATTGATGGTGTGAGACGGTTCCTATAATTCTGTGATTTGTTACGGTGCGTACACACAGGAGCTGATTCAGACTCGCTAGCTAGGATGCGATCGTTCGTAGCTGGCCGATAGTTGCAATCTGCGCAGTGCGCAAACCACTACGAAAGATCGGGAAGCGCTCGCTCACCCAGCATAGACAACCCTTGTGAATGAGTGACAGGAGAGGCCATTTGTGGGTGGTGACAGGGGCAGGGCACTAGAAACGGGGGAGTGGAGGTGTGAACGCAGGCATGCCTGAGTGTTACAACGCCGTTTCAGAAGCGTCATAGTACGCGTCACCTGGTTGTGTTTCACACTGAAGTGATCGCAGTGCTTACGGCAGGGTATAGTCAACCTCAAGGGCTGTGAGCACATCCGATGGTGCTCAATGTACCGATGGTTGCATACATTTCCTGGAGATGACGTGCGCAAGTGGGCGTCTTATGAATGGCTGGTGGGCATCTGCATACACAAAGTGATCGCATGCCAAGACATAGTGGGCGTGCTAATGCCTTGGCGTACGATCGCCTGCCTTGCTGGGCGTGCGTTAGACTTGCATACGCTGGGAGTGAGCGAAAGCATCTAGCGAGCGGGTCTGAATCAGCTCAACAGTACGATAAAAATGCAGGATATGAACGATAACGATATTGATCATATTGTTCATATCCTGCAATTTTGGGTGCCTTCCAGCCCACAAATGACCAGCGATGCGCGAGCACGCATGGACGATAACTATATCGTCCATTGGCCGTGCATGCAGGCCAACCTGGTCGATATCGATCAGGTTACATAGGGACCCGCGATCGTTGATCGTGTGTCACTGGCCCTTCGTTGGTGGTGTGCTGGATGATCGATATCGATCATCTAGAACATCAGGAAGCAGGGCCGGCTCCAGGGCTAATAGCACTCTGTGCCGGCCGAGCACTCTGCGCTCGACCAAAATTGGGGGCGTGGCCTAATTACATAGGCCACCTATCCTTGCATGCCGTTATCTAAGGGATGGCACGCCTCCAAATAACATTAGGCTGGGGGGAGCCTCACTAGCTGGGCTTCCCCCAGCCCTCAGCACTGAATGGATCCCGCTTGCATGCGCACAGCATCCATTCAGACTCCGGGGTCCCCAACCCCCTGATTTGACCACCCGCGGGCGACTTCGGCCCACGGGTGGAACAGCTGGACAGTACCGCTGAAATCTAGATGCTGGGGAAGGGTGAGCCCTCTATGGGTGACGCCTCTGTTCGACCGCTCAGGTCGAACACCCCTAGAGCCAGCCCTGCCTGGAAGGTGCAGGGGGATCATTCATCGATATCGTTATTGCTGACAATCGTATGCACCATTACTCTGTCACTGGGGACATTTGTGAAGCTGCAGAAATGTGGGCCTGGAGTGCACGTGCAGTTTTATGCTGCTGTGCGGCTATTTGTGTAGAAACACCCATTTGTACAGGTACAAGTTTGGGTCAAAATGAGTATCCAGGGGAGTAAAACCTGTCAGTTACATGGATCCAGTCTTGTATTATTCCAGCATCAGAAATGAAAAAATGTCTTTTACATGACGAAATGTATACATGAAGTTCAAAGGGTGGATCGTGCGTTTTTATTTTGACTTTTCCTGTTTAGCAGGTGGACACCCTGTGAATGGCCTTAAATGATGCACTTGCACAGAGTTGGCGGAACTCTCAACTCATTATGCAGTATTGTACTGTCTTCATTTGTATTGCTACATCTTGTGATTGCTGTTTGATGTATTACGCTTCAATAAAAAATTTTTTTTTTAAAAAAGGTGACGTCTTTTGTACCTTTCATACGCATTTAATACAGAAGAGCAAATTTATAGGGTCATAAATAAATATGAAATAAGTGAAACGAAATGTGATGCGTAGCAAATATAATCCTGGGGTCCCCTCACTGATATTACTGCCAAACATGGAAGCCTCCACGGGGACTTGACTGCAAGGTAGACTGAGATACTCAGGTGAGGAAGGCAGAGATAGGGGATGAGAGACCTGTCCTGCTGTAGGTTGTTGATGGGGGTGGGCACTTGCTTGAATATGCCCCACCCCCTCAGCATGATGTCACTATTTGTGTGGATATGGGACAGGGCTAGTCCTATTGGCTCCGCCCACTCCATTGCGACCAGTGTAGGAAAGAAATAAGTCTGTCGGGTGGTTTCTGGGTACTCAGAAAACCCCCCCTGTGTGCGCCAGTGCTATGCTGTTTAATTACCAACTGCCTAGAGCCATGAACATGTATCCCCATCAACAGCCACAATTGTTATTCTGCTAATTTACGTATCCATTATTTGTTTGTATCTCAATCCCATCAATGTACAGAACTATGTTATGTTTGTGCTTCAAGAAAATAATATAATTATTCTATATTTGTGGCTGAAACAACTTTCACAAGAAGAATTCGTGTCCAATCGGTACTAAGCAGTAACATCACTGAGGTACTTCCTGTATTAATTGGCCGTGTGCTAAAGGATGTCTCCAAATGCCTGCCTGTGCTTTACTTGATGTAGTACTGAAATATAGATAACCGACAACATAAGAATATTATTACTCACATAGTTGCTGCTCTTTATATACAAGTTACATTATATGGCTGGTCTGTGTGATATAATGACCCATATATTGTACTGTATACTGTAGGTGCACAGCGACCAATATTAATGTTTTAGGTTCAGTTTGATTTTATTCTGTTTCTAGAGATTTTTATTCTCTATTTAGTTAATAAATAGTTTAAATAACAGTACAGTTCATATATGGAATTTAATTTTGCCGACATTTTATTCCCTTGATCGATGAGGGATCAAAATACCTGGGGGTATATTTACTAAAGTACGGGTTTTTAGAAGTGGAGATGTTGCCCATAGCAACCAATAAGATTCTAGCTATTATCTTCTAGAAGGTGCTAGAGACATGATAAGTAGACTCTGGGCCTGATTCAGACCCGCTCGCGAGCGCACAGCGCTCGCAAGCGGGTCGATGGCCGGGCAGTGCCATCTCGCTGCGGGACTCACTACAAGACGGGGCGGCTGTCGATTGTGATTGACAGCTCGCCCCGTTTTGTAGGCATGCAGGGAGGGTGGCTGGACAAACGGAGGCGTTTCTAAAGGAACGCCTGCCGTTTGTGGGCGGCCCTACTGACATCACTCGTGATGTCAGTAGTGAACATCCTGCTCTATTAGAGCAGGAAGCTCATTGGGGCTTGCGGTGGATGAGACCCTACCACAAGGGTCTCGTCACAAGCCCGGTGGTCGCGATAATCGCGACCATCGCCAGGCCGCCCGCTAAAGCTGTGGGTGGTCACCCACAGCTTAGCAAGCAGCCAGGAGGCCGGTGGGAAAAAAAAACGGCCCGCCCTGATTGAGAGCGAGCGCTTGCAAATAGCGAGTGCCTCTGAATCAGGGCCTCTGATCGGTTGCTACGGGCAACATCTCCACTTCTGAAGACCTGTTCTTTAGTAAATATACCTCTTAGTGTGCAAATAGTGGTGGCTTATTGGTTTGTCCTTAATTGCATTCCCACAGTCCTTTTATATTATTCTGTAGCATTCATGACTTTAGTCCGAAACAGGAACATAGTTTTTTTGCAAGGTAGTAGTGGCCATCTTGGTTAAGGGAAGGATATAGGGCAGCGGTGGCTGGAAGTGGGATTGTCAGAGTCCGTTCCTAACACCTAGATTAATGGAAATTAAGGTTGGCAGGAACTAATGCAGCAACCCCAGTAAATGGTACCGTGTAAGGGAGACGTTCAAACAGAGTAACAATACCAGGTTTTAGCTCTCTCCTGGGACTCGGACTCGCTTAGGGAGTAAGATATGCAGTCAATAAGTCAACAAACATAATATCAACAGTTGTGTCGACATTCTCCAAATGTGGACATTACCATTAGGGTTAGGCATAGACTTACCTTTATAAACAGTGTTGACGTTCTGGCCTTGTTGACATATAAGCAGTGTGTACAGGGCGAGTTTCAAAATTATGAACATGCTGACATGTTCAATGTCGATATAACAATAATGTCGTTATTTTCGTGTCGGGATGATGAATGTGGACATAATATACTGAACCCGGGTGTATAACAGCAGTCTAGCAATGGTAGAGATCAGTATAATAGGTGCGTGATTGTACACTAGTGTTTAGACCAGGGGTTCCCAACCACGATCCTCAAGGCACACTAACAGTCCAGGTTTTAGGGATAGCCATACTTGAGCACAAGTGACTTAATTAGTACCTCAGTTATTTTGATTTAACCATCTGTGCTCAATCATGGATATCACTAAAACCAGGACTGTTAGTATGCCTTGAGGACCGAGGTTGGGAATCACTGGTTTAGCCCCTTGGTGGATCCGTTTCCTGTTGAAATCCTAAAAATGTAAAGCCTTGCCGACTGTTTTGCACACAATAGAAAACTGGGAGGATACACATTGGATTAATTGCATCAAAATCACCGTGATCCAGTCCGTTTGTGTCTTGCGTCCCAGGTGGGTAGCCATTATTAACATGGCCCACGCTCCCCCTTCACAGATGTATAGAGCATATATTTTTCAATCTTGCCCCGATATGTACAGGTCCGTGCATGGCTTATCGCTACATGTAACTATACAGTGCCGCCCATTCTAATCTGTGCGGATGAGAGCGATCCTTGTAGAACACGAGTTAAGTAGAGGAAAGCGATATAAAAAACCCTAAATATTATACTGATACAGGGAAGTCACCTAAACAAATCCGCAACTGGAGGAGGGTAGAGACCTTCTGGGATCCACAATACAATGTGGAACGATGGCAGCGCCAGTGTGGCACAAGCAATAGAAATGAGAAAATGTTGCTTGTGCATACATATCAAAACCAGCTTTGTCCCCCCCCCTCTTCTTACTAATTAACCAACTAAGATATAATATTGTATGTTCTTATTTTTGTCCACAATGCATATACTGAGTCTATGCTTCGCTCACCTATGCAATGTATTTGAAACATTCCCGATCTCTCCAATTGATTTGGCTAGCTATTCTTTGCCTTCGTACAACCTTTGTCGCTTGTTAGACCGCATTCTAGCTGTGTGGCCTTTGGACCTGATTCAGAGCCACTCGCAAGATGCGATCGCTCGCTTGCAAAAAGGGTCCGGGTATGCATATCAAGCGATCGCTCTTTGCGCTGTGAGAACGCCCTCTATGTCTTAGTGAGCGACGGCAGTTAGTGTACGCTGGACAATAAAACCTCCCACCTGTCACTCGCAGCACACGTCATCTCCGGGAAGTGTCTGATTAATCGTGAACATCGAGGGCCATCGGAGCTGCTCGCAGCGCTTGGGGTTGACCTAACCTACCCCAAGCACTGCGAGCAGTTCAGGCTAAAAAACAACCAAGTCACGTGTGCAATGACGCTACTTTGCTAACTATGCACGCCCGTTCTGACGGTCAGACACGCCTGCGTTCTCACAACCACTCCCCCGTTCACAAGCACCTTCCCGTTACCACCCACAAAGGGCGCAATCTGTCACTCAAAGTAGCGTCCTGTCTGTGTACTACGAGCGCTCGATTGTATATCGCAGACGCTAGTTTGCGTACGCACACTGCGACTTAGACACATGCACAGACGGGCAACAATCGCTCCTAGCGAGCGATTCTGAATCAGGTCCTTTGTTCACTATTATTCTCTTGTATCTTTGGATTATGGCGCTGATTCTGTCCCAGACGCAGTCCGGATTCAGGACCTCATTCAGAGGAGGTCGTTAGATACAAGCAGTCGCACAGAATCAGGGCGGCCGCTTGCATCCTGAACGGCCGCCTCCTTGACGATCGTTAAGCTGTGGGTTGCCACCCACAGCTTAACGACTGACCAGGTTGATGGTCGCGATGGTGACCATCGGGGCTTATAGCCAGACCCTAAGGTTGGGTCTGGGCACTCGTAAGCCCCAGGGAGCTTCCTGCTCTGATGGAGCAGGAAGCTCCCCACTGACATCACTGATGATGTCAGTGTGGCCGCCCACAAAACGGTAGGCGTTCCTTAAGGAATGCCTCCGTTTTGGAAAGCACCCCCCGGCCCGCCTACCAAGCGGGGCGAGCTGTCGATCAACATTGACAGCCGCCCCTTTGGTAGCGAGCTCTGGAGCGACAGATACTCTGTCGCTCCGGGGCTTGCGCACGCGCAGTGCGGCCCCGCTGTGCATGCGCAGGCCTTACCATCGAGTCAGTTACGAGCACATCAGCACTTGTGACCGACTCTGAATAAGGTCCTCAGTCCCAATTGACTGATGGTTCCGCGGCTCTGCATGTGTTTTGGCCAGAGTGCGCATGTCCTGTATGTTGCAGCAACTAGACGCCGTGCACTGACCAACCACAGCTTGGTTGACTGGGTCATGTGACCAGACTATTCCCATTTACACGTACATCATGCAGTAGGGTGACAATATGGAGTTGGAGATAATAAAAACCAAAAATTTAAAAAGAGACAACTTTGTGTCTCAGCAGCAAACGATCAGTCTCCTTGGCATCAAAGAAGAATTCTGCATACAGATAAGAACTGAACCAATATTTGCAAACTTTGTTTGACCACTAGAAGCTTTTCCAGGTATCCTCCATGTCACTGCAACCCATGGAGGTCAAAAGATTAGAAAATCTCTAAGACCACCCCCGATCCTTTATTTTCCCCAGGCAGGGCCGTAACTAGGGTGGTTCTGCCGGTGCCACCTCACAGAGCTCAACAGCCCCAAGGGCAGAACACCGGCCGCGTACCTCAATCCCTCTATCCACCGGCTGCGTGCTACAGCTGGGGATGGGAAGTTTGTTTCTCCAGCCTGCCAGCAGCGGCCACCTGATGCCCACTGAAACTGCAAACCCCACCCCTTCCATGCCAGATAGCTGGCCCGGGGTTCTAATACCGGGCAATGCAGGCATAGTACTGTTATATATCGCGGTGCAGTAGAAGGCTTCAAGCCTCCCTGCGCCACACAGTTTCTGGGTGACACCTCTGCCTGTGCCGTGTTACATGCCGCACTACCGCGGCCAATAGCTGTCGATCTCTGGGCCTGATTCAGACCCGGTCGCAAGCGCTGAGCTCTCGCAACCGGGTCGATGGTGGCCCAGAGCGCATGCACGAGACCCGGATAGCGACAGGCAATCCGTCGCTCCGGGTCTCGCACCAAAGGGGGCGTGCTGTCGATGTTGTGTCATAGCTCTTTTTATATGTTTATACTGTATGTCACAGTATAAAGACATAAAGAGCTATGACATACAGTATAAACACATAAAAAGAGCTATGACATATAAAGAGCTATGACATACAGTATAAACACATAAAAAGAGCTATGACATATAAAGAGCTATGACATACAGTATAAACACATAAAAAGAGCTATGACATATAAAGAGCTATGACATACAGTATAAAGACATAAAGAGCTATGACATACAGTATAAACACATATAAAGAGCTATGACATATAAAGACATAAAGAGCTATGACATACAGTATAAAGACATAAAGAGCTATGACATACAGTATAAAGACATAACAAGATATAGCTCTTTATGTTTTTATATTTCATAGCTCTTTATGTCTTTATACTGTATGTCATAGCTCTTTATATGTCATAGCTCTTTTTATGTGTTTATACTGTATGTCATAGCTCTTTGTATGTCTTTATATGTCATAGCTCTTTATATGTCTTTATTTCTGTATTTTAACTATGACACTGCTGTCATCGCTAAGTAGCCATATAGCTATACCTTACCAGCGGTTTTCTGTACATATTCCATGTAGGGCAGTCTGAGGGGCCTTTAAGTTCTTTGCGGGGAGGTCTCATGCCATGTGGGGCAGTCTGAGGTGCATTAAAGGCTCGAACCATTTTAGATATTACACTTAACCATACATTCCAATGGGACCAGATATAGTGCGGTAGGCCCCACAATTTTTAAAGTAATGGGTCACTGGTACTCGCATATTTTTTGCCTCAGCGCTATCACTTATATGTGAGTATATATATATATATATATATATGAAAAAAAGAACAAAGGGTCCGGCTCTCCCAGTAAACAAACAACTTGGCCACGGTGCCTGCGTATTATAATGTCCACGTTTCAGTGCCTCTACCTCGGCACTGTCCTCAGGCCTAAGGACAGTACTGAGGTAGAGGCACTGAAACGTTGCTATGTACCACTGATGGAATAAATATTTGATATCAAGAACCACGAGTGCCACGTCTGGAGGATGAGTATGTATATATATATATATATATATATATATACACACACACTAGTATATTCCAGGTCACCTCAGTTACCTCACCCTCATTCCACACTTTCCTGCCTCCCAGCTCTATCCAGCCACACCCTGCTCTATTCACTGCCCACCACCCTCTCTACCTCTTTTAACATATTACGGCCATGTTTCCCTTTATTCATTTGTAGATTCTCACACTATTGATATAAGCGTAAAGGAGAGGGAGATAGTGGTTTGTCAAGGTAGGTGCTAGTCACAGCCCCACAACACTGACCACATTTTCTACATCACTAGTCACGCCCCCACGGTGCTGGTCGCATCCCATGTGGTGGCACACAATAGGCCCTTAATAAATTTCAGCACCGGCCCCATGTAGACCTTAATCTGGCACGGGGCGGTGGTATCCAGCAGCAGGTCCCTGCCATTGTCACTCCCAGTGAGTGAGTCACTTGAGTGACTGACACGGTTGTCGTGTCCTTCAGAACTTTAGAGTTGAAGTAAATACAGCCAGTTTGGGTAACTCTAAAGTAAGATTAAAATAGGTTTAAAAATACATTTACAATCATACTACTGTTTAATTGCAAAACATAGTTGTTTTGCTTTTGTTTTCCCCAAATACTTCATCTATGACTTCCATTCCCACATTAATATAGGTACATGTATAATGAAAGAGCAAGTGGTTAAAGTCATAAAGTGCATATTGTTCTGCTTGCTAATCTCTTTGCTCCTGAAGAGGTCATACATTGTATTGCTGGTCTCAAACAAGCAGACAGGAAAGTAGCTAATGACTACTGGGTACTACTGTGTGGTGTAACGTATATAAGGGGCACTACTGTGTGCCATAACATATATAAGGGGCACTACTGTGTGGTGTAATGTGAATAACGGGCACTACTGTGTGGTGTAATGTGACTAATGAACACTACTGTACTGGCCACACCCCTTCCCCATGAAACGACGCCCCTACATTTTTGGCATGTGCCTTTGGTGTGCACTGTCCCTACTTTGATTGGGGGGCGGCACCAATTCTCTTTCTGGCACAGGGCACCAAAATGTCTATTTACTGCTTTGTACCCAGGCCATGGGTAATAAAAGGCAATTTGTAGTTCACCTACAGCAGTTGGAAGTTCCATGGTTCTGACATTGCTATTGCCACTGCTCTGATTTGCCAACAAGCATAGAAATGGACCACCATTGTTAGATCTAATGATGACAAATTACAACACAGAGACATCTCTATGGAGGAATAATTGGAATATTGCCTCATGGAGCGACAATTCTCCCAGATGGATTTGATACTGGCTAAGGTTATTTATTATAACATCAATTTTCTGTACCAGGCATGATTGCCATTACTTCAGAGAGAAAAACTATGGTTGTAGAGTCTACCAGTTAAACCCAGGTCTCCTCAAATACAAATACCATGTCTAAATTCAAAATGAAACACAAGGCTACACAGCAATAGATTTTGGAGTCAAAACATCTGCACTTGAGGGGAATTTTTTATCAGCTCTAACGAGCATGTTTTGATTTCATCTATTGATGTGTAGCCTTGATCTTTTATGCCTTTGTGCATATCATTGCTGTTGCTACCAAAACCTTTATCTTCTGGTGCCTCATTGTCGATTTGTGAAGGCAACTACACTTCTTAAAAAAGTTCTTCAGATGTTTCTGTTAGCAGGGAAATGTAAATGTTTTGATAGACCTTTTCAGACGGCTTTCATTTCTACAGGCTGGTGTATTTTCACTGCTGCCATGTGTCCCGTACCACTTCTGGAAATAGATCAGTATTCCAATCTGTGGAACTAGAAACTGTTGGTTCTGGTATTAGTCGAGAGACTCTGGCCCTCATTCAGAGTCGATCGCTAGATACAAGCGGTCGCTCTGAATGAGGGCGGCCGCTTGTGGTGTGAAGTGCGGCCTCCTGGTCGCTAGCTAAGCTGTGGGTTACCACCCACAGCTCTAGCGAGCGACCAGGTTGATGGTCGCGATGGTTAGGACCATCGCGATCATCGGGGCTTGCGACGAGACCCTAAGGTTGGGTCTCGGCAAGCGCAAACCCCAGGGAGCTTCCTGCTCTGATCGAGCAGGAAGCTCCCCACTGACATCATTGATGATGTCAGTGGCACCGCCCGCAAACGGCAAGCGTTCCGACGGGAACGCCTCCGTTTGGCTGGCCACCCCCCCTGCCCGCCTCCCAAACGGGGTGAGCTGTCAATCACCATCGACAGCTCGCCCCCTTTGGTGCGATACCCGTAGCGACGGAGCGCCTGTCGCTAGCTGGGTCTCGCACATCGGAGCCGGCTCCGACATGCGCATGCCCAGTTGGCAAACATCGACCCATTTGCAAGCGCTCAGCGCTCGCGACCAGGTCTGAATAAGGCCCTCTCTGTGTTGAGTTTTGTAACCTCGATCACAAGCTCCAGGGAATCTAGCTAGCAATCCCTTTGGGGAGAGATCTACTTTAAGGCTTCTACATATTGTTTCATCGATAGAAGTTATTTGTTACATTTGAAACTAACCTCTAGTGAATTAATCTCTATTTTTTTTCTTTAATAGAGCAAATTTGTCTTTGATATGTCTATGGTTATCTAGGACTAAATTTACCAAGACGGCAGAAGAAGTCTTCTAGCTCCATTAAAAAGCCAGCCATCTTTTTGCACCTACAGTATGTTGCCATATTGTTTGCAATATGTTCTTATTTTCTTAAATTGACAATATCATCCAGATTTAGTGAGAAGGGCCATAAGGACCACTATGACCTTTGTGAAGGTCCTTGGAGACCTGAAAAGGGTGAATGAAGAATAAATAAGATGGAAGTACTTGAAACAAATCAATGATTGCAATGAACAAAGTCCACAAACATTCTAACAAATCATAGGAACAGAGGAGGCTGTGTAGACCATCTGCTCATGCCTATAACTCCACAGGGGAAATTGGAGATCAAGAACTTATGAATTGTCTTTATTTTTGCCTAGAAGCAAAGGACAGAAATGTCCTGTGATTGGGCTTACTTCCTGTCTTATTATTTTTTTTATTTGCTTTTTACATTATAGGTCCACTGCCTATAATCAAAGTTTCCAAAAATCCACATTAATCCCTCTAATCTTTATAGCTGGATTAACTAAAACAATTGTCAATTAACCTTTATCACTGACAGGGAGGTTAAAGTGATTATACAACCAAAATTACTTTTAAATTTTTATTTTCCAATAATATCCAGTTTTTCTTCCACCGTATTCTTTGGAAAATTGAGAGCTATGTCCTCTCTGGTCTATATGGATCGCTGACCCCAAATCAAATAGGCCACACTTAATTGGTCCAGAGCATTAAGAGGTCTGGCTCTACCACATTTCTATTACTTTGTGGTGTATTTGCCTATTTGCAGGAATGGGTACTATTACCTCTTTTCCACCTAAAACCCAGGTCCGACCTGGGTTTTTGGACATGGTTCCAACCCTGGTCAGACCCAGGTTAAACCCATTTACACTGCACCTTCGATCTGGGTTACTCCCAGGTCAGCCCTGTTCACACTGAACACAGGTCTGCCCTGCTAAACCTGTGAGATCATAAAAAGTGGGAGGTGAATGCCCCACACCCACCAATCAGCTCATTTTAGGCATGACCCAGGTCAGATAACCCGGGTTGCACCGTTTACACTGCGCCATTACACTGGTCCATCCTGGGTCCAACCCTGGTAGCTACCTGGGTTGGATTGCTGGGTCACTTGACCTGGGTTATTTTTCAGGGACCCTTTTACACTGAGCTGCGACCCGGGTAGACCCAGCAAAAACCCAGGTTTTTGCTCTGGTGTAAAAAGGGTATAAGAGAGGATGATGCGGATTACCAGCTCTGTTGGTTGCTCAGTCAGGTTTTGGACACTTACCTCTTCAGGCTCTAATGGGTGGTAGGGATGCATGATTTGGTCTTCCAATGCTACAGAAGGTTGTTAGTATCTGGTTGATAAATTACTGGTGACTCCAGGATTGGATCCTGCTACTCCAAGGGGCATATTCAATAGGCAGCGAGATTAGCAAAAAACCTGCACCTGCGAGGGTTTTTCCTGCACCTGCGAGGGTTTTTCCTGCCGCTGTGGGTTTTTTGCTATTAGGTTTGTGTTTTGTTTTAAAACACGCGCCGGGAGGTATTGTTTTACTCACCGCCTGAGCAAGCGTGATTTTTCCTTAAATCACTGATTTTAGGAGAAATCACAAGGACTTGCTCTGGCACCCCCCCTGAGGACTAATTAAGCAATTAGTAGTATCCAATTAGCTTAATTAGTCCTTAGTTGCTTACCTTCTGCAGCGCTGTCTTCTGCATCTTCTTCTTCGTCCAGCGTCGGAAGCCGGGTCTTCTGCAGCAGCGGTGAATATGTCAGTGTGTGTGCTGTGTGTATGAGTGCTGTGTGCGTGTGTGTCCCAGTGTCAATGTGCCCCCCCCCCCCCCCCGTGGTACCCCCGGAATGGGCGCTGGGAGACCTACATCTCCCAGCAGCCCTTGCCCCACCCACCATCCCCCGGGACTCCCAGCAGCCCCCTCTCCAGTAAAAAGAGAGAGGAGAAGCCAACAGGAGCCGTGGAGAACACCGCGCAGGTAAGCGTTTTTGTTTTTTTTTTAAATAAATTTACGCGGCGAGTAGTTTTCAATGATGAAAACCCTGCATCCACTATTTTTAAATTGAATCCGGCGGGTATCGGGAGCGCAAATACCAGCGGGATTCCGAAATTGGGCGCAAGGATTTATCCTCGCTAAACCTCTCGCCCAATTGAACATGCCCCCATGTGTGAGCGACTAAATTATTAGAACAGGCTGAGCTCAGTTGCGGTCAGGGAGCAGTGAACTTGCAGTAATTGTTCATTACAAAATTATGACCTAAAATTATCATCCCAAGGAAAGAATTCTACCATGGTCTACAGTTACAGCACACCCTGACTGCACAGTTCCTGGGGGTCATCCTGTCCTTAAGAATCTCCTATTGAGTGCTCAACACTCTGATACCTTGTCCCATCCTACAGGTTGTTGAGAGACATTTATCCATTAGATGAGGAATGGGGATATGCTTTAGGACAGAAACCTATGTGAGGCTACCATGTAGGTTTGCTTTAGTAGATTCAACAATTTATACTCTTTTGGACTCATCATACACCTTGCAGATTATTTAGGACAGGGGTCAGGGAACTTTTTTACCTTTTACCCCAAAATATATTTAGATACGCCAACGTTACCCCCTTGATTTAGGAAGGAAATCATATAGTAGTGCCCCCAAATAATACCCCTGTAGTGCCGCTTGTACAAACCCCCCCCCCCAAAAAAAACCACTTACCTTAATCCCCGCTCCTGCAAGTGTTGCTGTCCTGTCCGCCCGGCTGCTCCTTGGAACTATGGGAGAAACGTCATGACATCTTTCCCATAGTGCGCATAGAGGCGGAAGCTGGAGTTCAGAAGAGAACTCCAGCCTCCGGCTAACGCGGCGCTGCAGGGAAGGAGCCGGGCGCCCGCTGGTAATAACATCTCAGCGGGCGTCCAGCTTAGAGCCTCCCTACGGCACAGCCGGGCATGCATATGAATCATTCTATGCATGCCCGACTGTCCGTCCATTACCCCCAGGAATTTCATTTTTACCCGTTCCCTGACCACTGATTTAGGATATTGCATCTGCACCCCTCCTCTGGATAGTGGTTTCGTGATTAGTAATGCTGCACCTTAGTGATGCTGGGCTATCCCCTTGGATAAACAGGAAGCAATTGGGTAATCACCATGGGTGCAAGTAAACCAGGAAAGCCAAAATGTCCCATTGTGAGCGTTCTTAAATTGTGCAGAAATCTGGTTTCTTGATAGTACAAGCTTCTCTTAGTAAAAAAAGATTGCTCCTATGAAATATCATTATTCACAATTTTATTGATGTAACGTTCGATTGTAGGTGAGCAGAAAAGTACATTCAAGAGTATTAGATTTAGGTTTCCACCATTATGACACGTTTCATGGGTAGCGGCCCTCTTCTTCAGATAGGGAAACATACGGTATATTGGAGACCAATACAAGTAGCAGTGTGTGTGTGGCATTCAGCAGACAAATCAGTAAGGTTGTTGTCGGTCTCAGGATACATCCGCTCAAATAATGTCCCGAGATTTGCTGCTTCCCATCCATTTGATAATAGTTTACCACATACCCTACAAATAATATTTGTAAACTTACTGTTTTGCAACCAGTTTATAACACACTCTTCCAATGAAGTTGAGACTTGCTGCTATTCAATAATTAGTAAAATGTAGTAACTATATTACTAAATTAGCAACAGACATATATAACCAGTGGAGCCTATCAAAGGCCTTCTCTGCATCCAAAGAGAGCAAAACCATGTGGACTGGATTAGATGCATGGACCTCTAGAATATGCAGTTATTGCCCTTTTAAATCCAGCAACCAAGTGTTTGCTCTGAGAAGCTCCACATAATAAATTTACCCCCTTGGGGGGAATGCGATGGGATTGAGGAGTCAATGAATGTATGGTGCACAGAACATGCTGCACTAACCATGAGAATATAGCAAAGACATTCACCAAGCAGGTAGGTAGTGACAGTCTAGCAAAACACTAACTGAACCTGTAGTGGTCACAAGCCAGGCATGAAGAAACATGCAGGTTGGCTGTCTATAAGACATATATGTTTCTGTCATGATGTAGTCATTTGAAACTAGTTATAACTAATATAATGGGTGCAAGCTTTATGTATAAATACTGGGGCTACTACTTTGTTGGTTAGGTCCAGCAGGAACGTGGAGGAGTCAGTTTCCAGTCCCAAGCTGAATATTGATCCTGGATGTCAAAAAGAGTGCCATAGAATAGAAGAAATCATAGAAGATCTTTTTACAAATTAACTGCAAAGCGGAGCATAACCATTTATTACCAATTGCATGTTGGTTTTATGATCACTCATTTGTACTCAATCTGTATTTTCACTCACTTTTAACATCTTTGTCTCACTGTATTATCTGTTGAGTTTTATTGCACTTATATACCTACAGTATTTTTTATTTTTTTTTTAAACTGTTTTTCAATTTACCAACTCAATTCCTCAACAATTCCTTTTCATTTATGATTTTTTTTTTTTTTAAATGTATTTAAGTTTTAAAACCCTCTTATGTACAGATTGTTTTTTTACTCTCTTCAAACAAAATAAAATAAAAAAATGATACAATTTGATGTTTCTGTTACATTTGTATGGAGCTAATAATACATTCGAATTAGATCTAACATCTCTTTAGAAAACGTAACCCTTCTACTCCACCGCTATATATATATATATATATATATATATATATATATATATATATATATATATATATAGTGATAGAAGCACTGTAGAAGTCTGGGATGGCATATATGTGTGTCCCGGATTCCTATGTGTTTTAAAAACCCCAGGAAAAGATTGTTATGCCAAACAGACCAGAAGTGTCGGCTTTTGGTAAAAGCCGGGTAATGGGTCCTAGGGGTGTGGATGGAGAAGAGAAGGGAGGGCTCCATCCACAGGCCATTCCTGGTGTTGGACCTTTCAGTCTGAGAGCAGGTTGATTAGTAGTTGCACCTGGAAGTGGCTCAGATAAGCTGTGTTAGGTTTTGGTTGAGTGTCTCACATACCCTGGGGAGAACAGACACTGAGGTTTGTTCAGAGACACAGTGATATTTGAAAGTGCTGTGTTTGTGGTAAGGCAGTAGGCCCTGCCACTTGTAGAGAGGGAATAACCTGTCTAGTTAGGGCCCAGATGGGCTAGGATTTATTTTTGTTTTGTTTATTTTGTTGTTTATATTGCACATTAATTTAAAACTGGTTCCGACCAGCTCACACGAAAACCCTGGACTGGTATGCTGTTTCCTGGCTGCTGTGAGTAAGGAGGTGTCCATCTACCCCAGGAGAGGGACCCCCTAGCCCGACATTATATATATATATATACACATATACACACACGCACACACATTATATATATATATATATATACATACATACATATATACATACATACATACACATATATACTTACATACATACATACCTGGTTCTAGAATGTCCATACAATAAAGGCAGACTTAATTAATGTAGCAACTGTATTTTTATATTTAGCTTCTGTTTCCGTATACTGTATTTTTGGATTATATATCTTGATAACTGCTGTTTGGTACTACAAATTTGTGCTGCTGTATAAATAAGCAACAGTGATAACTAATTTCTTCCCTTTTAATGTAGTTGGGGGAAGAAGCAATTTTTTACACATTTTTGACGGCGATAATAGAAAAGAGATTGGCTCCTACTCTAGAAAGTGACCATTCTGCAATCTTATTTATTAGCCCCAACATAGAAATTAGGTACAATTTTATAAACAGAATATATTGGACTTTTATGCCAGAATGTCTATGTCAAAAAAATGAAAAAATATATATGTGGTTAGTCTCATTTTAGGCCTCTTAAGGCAAGGGTCTCAACTCCAGTCCTCAAGGACCACCGACAGGTTATATTTGGTAGATTATTTTAATCATGCCAAGTGAGATAATCTATTTTGCTGGGTCAGTAATTATCCCACCTGCTTCCACAGACAGAAATCCTCAAAACATGACTTGTTGGGAAAACTTGAAGGTTGGGAACCAGTGCTCTAAGGCAGAGTGTCACAGACTACGCCATTACAGTCCAGGATTTAAGGATATCCATGCTTGAGTCCAGATGGTTAAATGAAATTGACTGAGGTACTAATTAAGTCATCTGTGCTCAAGCATGGATATCATTAAGACCTGGACTGTAATGGCGGAGTTTGGAAACCTCTGCTCTAAGGCAAACTCAATTCAAGGAGTATATGTACTAAAGTGCAGGTTTTTAGAAGTGGAGATGTTGCCCATAGCAACCAGATTAAGATAATGGCGAGAATCTGGTTGGTTGCCAGGGGCAACATCACTTCTAAAAATCTGCTCTTTAGTAAATATAACCCCCAAGACTAAACACTGAGTTGTGGGTAAAACTAGACAAGATGAAATTTTAAATGTTACATGTGTCACGTCTATTCTGAAGGTCTCCGATGAGTCCAACGGTCCCAAGACCAGCCTTGCATTGGGTTGTCAAAGCCCTAATCCCTGAAGTTATATTTTTTTTTAGAGGTTCACAAAGAGGGAACTAAAATCTGTTTAGTAGAAATTCGCCTTTACAATGTAAGTTAACAAAAAATATCAAACATTGTGAGGTCACAGAAAGAAATAAACATACAATATATTACAACGTAGCATTTATGAAAATATCAGTACATCAGGAAAAAGAAGTAGAGAGAGAGTGCCTTTCTTCAAAAGTACCCATATAAGCACATAAGGGATCTCTGCCTGATGTTCCAGGGACAATTTCAAGTATAACAGTCCTTATTCCTCATAGTTCTGGTGTCCTGATTCACAAGAATAATTCCTGTACTTGACCATCTTTTATTTTTTTTTTAAGTAAACAAAACGGAGCACCTGGCCTCCTTGTTCATGGAGAAGATGTGTACGGTTAAGTTATAGTCACAAGGCGTCTATTTAGATAGCTCCTAGAGTATTGTTCCTCTAGTCTTCCTGCAATGACCCATTTAACTCAGTGATCTAATTCCTAAAACTATGTTTCCTCCTATCCACTTAATAAGTGGATATCTTGCAAAATGAACAATTAAAACAACAAAAAGCCAAATAGTACAGTAAACATATGCTAACTTCAAAACCTTTTTATCACAACAGGTGTTAGGAGAGTTCAATGAAAAGGCTGTGTAAGGATAAATAGTATGCTTAATTAAATAAATAATTAGTAAAAAATAAATACTCCCACTTGCATCCATGCAAGGTTTTACTGTGTAAACGTGTGCGAATAATGAATGTATGGTTTGCCAAGATCATAGAGAGGTCATTTTCCAAACTTCGAACGAGGAAATGGTTTCTCTCCTGTGTGCGTTCTCTGATGTTCGACAAGAGATGATTTGTGTGTAAAACATCTCTCACACTGAGAGCATGAAAAAGGTTTCTCACCGGTGTGAATTCTCTGATGCTTAACAAGATGAGATTTATCCGTAAAACATTTCCCACACACATTGCATGAAAATGGCTTCTCACCTGTGTGAATTCTCAGATGTTTAACCAGACCCGATTTATTGGTAAAACATTTCCCACAATGAGAACATGGAAACGGTTTCTCACCTGTGTGAATTCTCTGATGTATGACAAGAGAAGATTTATCTGTAAAACATTTTCCACACTGAGTACATTTAAATGGTTTCTCACCTGTGTGACTTCTCTGATGTGCAATATGAGAGGATTTGTGCATGAAACATTTCCCACACTGAGAACAAGAGAAGGGTTTCTCTCCTGTGTGAAGTCTTCGATGGTTAATAAGAGAGGATTTCTCTGTAAAACATTTCCCACACTGAGAACATGAATACGGCTTTGCACCTGTGTGAATTTTCTCATGTCTATTGAGAGATGATTTCTCTGTAAAACATTTCCCACACTCAGAGCATGGAAATGGCCTCTCACCTCCCTTAGCTGTCTGAAGGGGAATAAGATTTGTGTTGTGTGGGTCATCTATAGAAAATGATATTTTATCTACACTAGGAGCTGTGCCATATGTACAATTATTTGAGTTATCCAGAAAACATTCCTCATGATAAATTGGATCAGATGATAAATCTGCACTGTGAAGAACTTGATGAACAAATGGGGCGGTAGAGTTTTCTCTTGGGCAATCTTGCGCGAAGAAATAATTTTCTAATTTACAATCTGGAGATAAAATGAGATGCTCCATTGAGATATTCCAGCTGTTGCATCCATCTGCTGGGGGGGAAAAAAAAAAAAGGAAAAATATTCAAATTATTTTTTTTTCCCCCTTAACAAGTTTATCTTTTCGATTTAAACTATATTAAAAGGTCACTAATTTACCAACAAAGAATTAATTTTTTGGGTACTTACCATTAAATCTCTTTCTCAGAGTACATCTAGAGGACACTGCTGCCCACTGAGGCTGAATGTTGTCCCAGGGACCAATTCTTGGTCAGGACATTAGTCAACTAAACTTAATGGCAAGATTTTTTTGAAAAACAAATAAAGGGTTTCTCTGATAAGATTATTCACACCATGATCAAGGCAAAGAGGCAGGTATCCTCAGACAATTGTAGAGTCTGTCGTTTTCCTTCATCACTGTTTTGGCTTCTTCAGGTCAGTCTAGAGTTAAGACTTTTTGCCTAGGTTCACTTAAATGGCAGGTGTTGGCACTGTCAATATACTTTCAGAGAAGACTGTCTTGGACCCCAGTGGTTAAGGCATTTTTTTTTTTGCAGGGAGTTGCCCTGGACCTGCTGCCATGTTTAGTGCATGGGAATACCAAACCCTCAATAGCCAGTCTGGGGTGACAAAGGGTCAATAGTATTCCTTACCTTCAAATTTTCTTGAGAACAAGAGGGAGCATCAGAACTGGTGGGAATATATAAGTTAGCTGGAATCTCCATGGAGTCTATGAGAAGTGACAATGGGTCCCTAGATCTGCAGCAAAACTTGGATGTCTTGTTGCTGAGCTACTTCCAGCTGACCCCGCTGATCCACCAGGCTGCTAAAAACTTCTGGGTGCATAGACAGCTCCCCTTTAAGAATGGATTGAAGGCTCAGATAATCTGCTTCACAATTCTTTATTCTAGGGATAGTGCTGGTAGAAAAATCTCTTTCCAAGATAGAATTTGGTTCTCATAGTCAGAGAACTCGTGGTTCCTCCCTGGTGATTTTTATTTGTGACTGCTGTAGCATTGACTGACTGGATTTTGAATGATCTGTCATGAATTAGTGACTGAGTTTTCCTCAAATGCATTCAGGACTGCCCTCAGTTCCAGGGCATTGATCAGAGGCATTTTCTGCTCCTTGGACCAAGTTCCTGTAGATGGAGGTTTAGTGTAACTACTCCCCCATCCCTGAAGACTGGCATCTATAGCCACTGTCCTGCCTCTGCATAGGTTTTTCCGATATTGTCCACCACCTGAGAGACTGCCTTGTCTCTGGTGAAAGACTAAATTGCGTTGTGAGTCCATAGTTGGACCGAGACCAGTTCCTTAGTATGTTTAGCTGAAACATTTGAGAATGTAGTCTTGCATACTGAACCACCTTGAAACAGAATACAGTCTTTCCCATTTGTCTCATACATAGAAGAACCAAAAGACTTCTGACAGTCAAAACCCTGTGAATCTGAATGTTTTTGATTTTGTCCCTCGGCAGGAAGACCCTTCCTAATTGGGTATTGAACACTAAACCTAGGAATCTCATCATCTGGCTGAGAATCATAATTGATTCCTGAAGACTGAGAATCCAGCCATGAGACTCCAGAACCCCCACATGCTTTAGAAGATATAATCTTAGGGACTGCTCTGAATCTTCTTTGAAAAGAACAAGCAATAAGGTACAGTCTTTACCTCCATCAATCTTATGAGTCCAGCCCTGACTGCTAAGATTTTTATAGAAATACGAGAAAAAGTAACCGCCCTGAATTGAAAATACCTTCCTTTAAATCGTAAAAGGCAATGGCATCCTTCACAGAAGCTCGAAGAAAAGCTATTGACTGCTCTAAATCCAAACACTTTTCCCTGTCTGTCTGCAAACTTGTGGAAAATTATCTTCTTGGTGACAGATCAGATGGAATAGAGGACATAAGGCCTGACCCCATGGGTCACTTAGCCGGCTGTTGTTCTTGCAGATTATGCGATGCTGCGTTGTACAACGCAGCTCAGATAGGTAATGCATGCAGGAGGCGTGATGACTGAATTGCAAAGCTGCTTGCGTGCATTTTTGCAATTCCGTCCTAAGCTGAATCAGGCGCACAGTCTCTCTTTATGATAACGGTCACTCAGTGGTCTGAAGAGGATGTTCTCCACTGATCACTGAATGACAAAATAAAGAGACCCAACATAACGAGATGTCTGGGTATATGACCTTCTAGTTTATGTGGTATAATCCTGGAGCCTTTGTGTCTAAAGTTTGCCTGGCTCCTTTCTACCTCTCTAAGTCTATTACACCTGTTCGAGAGCCACCTTATAAGTTGTTAAGCGATTCCTTTGTTGCAAGGAAGGCCGAAAGGAATGAAACTTCGAATCTTTGCAGAACTACCCATGAGTAAAAAAAATAAAAATAATTTCTGGAGGAAAAAAACATTTTCATCAAATTCAGACCAAACAAACAAAAAGCTTTCCTTCAAAATTCAAGCTTTCCAAAAGTTTTACTTCTCCTAAATGTGAGAATATAATACGCACCGTGCCACAGCCACAAACCCTGAAATTTTTGAATTCAGCAAGAATGGATCTAATGTGGCGTCACCTAAATAATCTGCTCCTACCTTAATCTATTCTGCAATGGGAAGGAGTGGAGATTTAGTTAAACCAGATTGAATATCTTCCAGGAAAAGGTCAGACCACTTTTCCATATGAACCCTCCTTTAAAGGAGGATCCGTCTAGAATGGGAAAAACGGTGATCCAGGATAAATGAGCTACCGAAGTATCTACAATAATTAACTGCTCTCTGCCAGCAATCTCACCATGTGGTAATGAATACATTAACCATGGTTCCCCAATTAAATGAGACAACTGGTAGGATGAAGGAAATTACATGGATTTTTATTCTTCAATCTTTTAGTTCTGAGTACATCTCTGATGGCAACTTTTGATTTATCACATCTCTTAAATCCAACTGCTGAACTGCTCTAACCAGGTCATCTACAGTCTGGACACCCATCCCCTTGTCTACTAAGGAAACGGAGTCTTCAGAATCCAAATGCTCTTGATGTTTGTCTTCATCAGAGGAAATATCTGAAAACCATGATAAGCAAACCTGGTCCACAAGTTGTCGCTTGCAGCTCTTTGAAACAGCTGAAGTCAACAGCTTCTGTATAGAAGATGACATTCTCTCCAGGCCTAATGCTGAGTCCCATCATCCTATCCCAGGATATGAACCTCAGAGGACCCCAATGTCACTGACCCAAACATCTCATCCTGAGGAATAAGCTCTATTTGTGTGCCACCTTGGTCAATATTTGGTGTGACTTGTTACCCTAGTACTCTGACCAGTAAATTAAACAACTCCGCCCTCATAGCTAAAGCTATGGATTGAGCCAACAATTTAGCCGAAGAAGGGTCTTCCCCAGACCCTGCTGGTATCTCCGCAACCGGTCAGGAATCACGGCCCTCATGGCAGACAGTCCCGCAAATGTGATGACACTTTTAGCCTGATAATGGTTACAAAAATGAAAGAACAAGGATTTCCATCCTCCAGACTTATTCTCAAAGCTATGCCCTTATTCAGACATTGTTATACTGAAAACAAGGAACTATCCTCACAAAAAACAGTAACTATACACATCATACATACATAGAGAAACACATACAGATATCTGAGCAGAAATATATATATGTGAGTTACTTATCCCAAGACTCCAAAAACCTGAAGAGGACATTCTCAGCAGCCATCAATGAACCCTTATTTCAGCTGTTGGACCTTTTCATCAGGCTGCCTCCTATCCACAGCAAGACCAGTTTACTGGTCAGCTTCAGCACAATGCGTAACTCCTTTCATTAAGGGTTGGCCCTGGGTATATCCACCCAATACTCTGAGCCTCTCACTAGGGTCAGAGTGGAGCAATTTGTTGCCGTGAATCCATTACCCCCCCCAACTTTCATGAGGCAGGGTGGTCTGTCCCACTTCCTGCAGTCTGCCGACATCATCTGTAGCGGTTGGCAGCTCACTTCCTGTTTTTATCACCACCATGCTGCATTCTTTTCCGAAGCCATCTCCGGTGGTTGGCAGCTCCCAGGAGTGCATTACTCCGTGCCCTCTGTCTGGTCCACAAATGCAAGAACCTCGGCAGAGAAAGCTCGCCGCCGCCAAACACAGGCTGTCACTACCGCTCTGTATACCGGTCTACACAGACCGAAAGGCGCAGCTCTGGACCCTCTGCATGCCCCGCTGCCCGGGTCACCAGGGAGGTGCAATCCCACCTTATTAACAGGTTACAGCATTTGGTTAAAATAAAATAATAAAAATTAAAAAAATGGGGGGGGGGGACTAACCAAGGAGAATATGTGACTCTTTCCTGTACTTAGTGATTATTACTCACCTGTGCTAATATCTGTAGGGATTTCCTCCTCCTTACACTGCTGATCCCCCCTCACATACGTCTCTTCTTCTGTGTCTATATCTTCTACCTTGATATCCGTTAGGTATTCAGCCTTAATAAACCAGAAAAACAATAAATCAACATTTTAGTAATGTCCGATTTCATTAGCTGAGATTACACAGTATAATATCAATGGAATGGGTATGAAGTCCCGGCGGCTGAAAAGTCGGCGATTCATATCCCGATGCCGGCACAGCCCGAAGGGAGAAGATCTCGACAGGGCAGGTAAGTACCCTACCCCTCTCCCCCTTTAACCCTCCCTTAGTGGTGCCTAACCTCAGCCCTTAGTGCCTAACCCTAATCCCCCGTAACGTATCCTAAATCTAACCCTCCCAGGGGAGTGCCTAACCCTAAACTCCCCCCCGAGGGTGCCTAACCCTAACCCTTATCCCTAGCCCAACGCTAACCTCTCCCCCCAAAACCTAACCCCTCTACGCTCCCTAAACCTAACCCACCCCCCCTTGCTAACGCTAAGGGCACCCCAGACTTACATCATTCAGCTGGCGTTCCGGCGTCGGGATTAAGATAGGCGTCGGTATTTCTTAAGTCCCTTGTCGGGATTCGGATATTGGTATCGAGACCGGCAGCCGCATAACTACATACTATACCAATGTATAAGACACACACAGCTGCTCTACACATCATATAGTGACAGTCACTATTGGTGAGACCCTAAATCCCACCTACCTGATGCTCCTGTGGGATCCTGTGATTCTCCTCTGTACAGTGCTGGGAATACAGAGGACGGGGACATCTCTCTGGGGTATTTCTGTTACTGGCTCCATCTGTAGGAGAAACACAGTGACTGAGTACATTGTATATATGTGATTCTCCTCTGTACAGTGCTGGGAATACAGAGGACGGGGACATCTCTCTGGGGTATTACTGTTACTGGCTCCATCTGTAGGAGACACACAGTGACTGAGTACATTGTATATATGTGAAATGTACATTAAACTGAGCAAGCAGTGGCTTGACAGGGCTAGCATACATGAGTCCATGAGTTATATTTACTAATAATAAAAAGCAGCAACTTATATGTTCCAATATTAAAGCTAGTGTAATATAGCAACTAACAGGCTAGATCAATGGGAAATTGAACACTTAAACTGGATCATTTTTTTCCCCTCAAAACCGCCTGGAGAATTACGTTGTTTTTTTTTACCTCTCACCACTGAGTGTTAACCGATCCCCCCAGGGGCAATAGAACCCCAATGGCGTTTTCACCACCCCTGGAAATAATATGGACATTGGT
The DNA here is from genome assembly GCA_031769625.1 of Taudactylus pleione. NCBI lineage: Eukaryota > Metazoa > Chordata > Amphibia > Anura > Myobatrachidae > Taudactylus > Taudactylus pleione. Next base: position 381,198 of record JAUIMM010000799.1, on the reverse strand, counting down.
GGGTGTGGGGGCTCTACCGCTGGGGACCTAAGTACCAAATGGATTAGTAACCACTCCCCATTGTCTCCTAACTATTATATATTCCCCCTCCCCCACACTCCCAATAGTGTATAACGTGGTGCAATACCATCCCCCGTGGTATTAACTCACCCACCCCCCTCCCAAATGACCATCTTGCAGAGCGCGCGAGCTGTAGCAGAGGGAAGTGATGATCAGTCTACTCTGCTACATCAGAGATCAGCCAAATAGTGTTCGGAGGATGAACTAAGTGCCCCTCTTTACACTTTTGTTCCCAGTACATGCACTCCAGAATGCTGTTCGCACGGTGTTCAGGGGCGCCATTCCGGTAGTGATGTCGGCGGTCACAGACAACCGCATTACTGCAAGTTGGACAAATGAGCAGAATGAAATCAGTTCTGTACATGGACACTAAAAGCCGGGGGAAGCAGCGGGACGGCACAGTTGCATGGGATGTGGGCATGTCAGCTGAAGTCCAGCTGGCTACAGTCACATCCACATGCAACCATATCAGGTAGATATTCTCTTATTTAACTACCTATCAAAAATGAATGCTTGAGTATATTCCGAAAAGATACGAGGGTTGTCCAAAAAGTAATGCCTAAATGCTCAGAACTCTGAAATAATATGCAATATTTATTTGAAACTTTGTAGTTTAATGTCTGCTAACTATATATGCATTTTTGTTTAGGTAGTCCAAGAAATACCATGGAATCCAAGAAGAAACAAAGAACCGTCATTGTCTTTTTGGAAAAAGAAGGCTGCAGTGCTACAGAAATCCACAGAAGACTGAAAAAAGTGTATGGTGAGTGTACAATTGACTATAGCAATGTCAGAAGGTGGATGGTGAGCGTACAAGTGACTATAGCAATGTCAGAAGGTGGATGGTGAGCGTACAAGTGACTATAGCAATGTCAGAAGGTGGATGGTGAGCGTACAAGTGACTATAGCAATGTCAGAAGGTGGATGGTGAGCGTACAAGTGACTATAGCAATGTCAGAAGGTGGATGGTGAGCGTACAAGTGACTATAGCAATGTCAGAAGGTGGATGAAGCAGTTTCATTTGGGAGAATCGTCCGTGTGCGACAAACCTCGTGGTGGCAGACCCATGCCATGATTCAGAAAGATCGTCATGTGACCATCAGAGATGTCAGTGATGAACTTGAATGTAGCCATGGCACTGTAGAAACACTAATCAATGATTTGGGATATTGTAAAGTGTGCGCTAATGGGTTCCAAAGCAATTAACCAGGGATCATAAGGCCCAGAGGGCGGAAGTGTGCAATGACCTTTTGACCAACTTTGAAGCCAACCCTGAGACGTTTTGGGAAAATGTCATTACAGGAGATGAGACCTGGGTATTCCTTTATGACCCGTAAACAAAGGCCCAATCAAAGTAATGGAAACACCCAAGTTCACCTAGGCCAAAAAAGTTTAAATCACAGCGATCCGTAAACAAAGTCATGGCCACATTCTTCTGGGATTGCCGAGGTGTTATTCTCATATTACTTGGAACAAAACCAATCAATCAACAGTGATCGATACATTATTACACTTAAGAAGCTGAAAGAAGCCATCCACAAAAAAAGGTCAACAATTCCACTGTCAAATGTCATCTTACACCACGACAATGCCAGACCTCACACTTTGATGGCAACATCTGCGGCTATTGCCAAAATGGGGTGGGCAATAATGCCACATCCACCATACAGTCCTGATTTGGCCCCTTCTGACTTTCATCTGTTTGGCCCTCTCAAATACTGTCTCCGGGCTCAACATTTTGAAGACACAGAGGTTGTTAAAACGTTATACGTTCCTGGGTCAAACACCAACCACTGCAAGATTTCCAAAGTGGATTCTCAGCTTGGGTTGAGAGGTGGAGAAAATGTTTGAGGGCAGAAGGTGAATTTTTTGAGTAGAGTCATTCTGTTACTAAGACTTCAAAGTATTTTACTGCAAATTTCAAATCTGTATCTATAATAAAATTTGAGTTGTGAGCATTTAGGCATTATTTTTTGAACAACCCTCGTATGTATGTCTAGGGTCCCCACATCCCCAGCAGTGTGACAGGACAGATCTGTGATACTGTACATCTAGGGTCCTCACATCCCCAGCAGTGTGACAGGGCAGATCTGTGACACTATGTCTAGGGTCCTCACATCCCCAGCAGTGTGACAGGGCAGATCTGTGACACTGTACATCTAGGGTCCCCACATCCCCAGCAGTGTGACAGGGCAGATCTGTGACACTGTACATCTAGGGTCCCCGCATCCCCAGCAGTGTGACAGGGCAGATCTGTGACACTGTACATCTAGGGTCCCCACATCCCCAGCAGTGTGACAGGGCAAATCTGTGACACTGTACGTCTAGGGTCCCCACATCCCCAGCAGTGTGACAGGACAGATCTGTGACACTGTACATCTAGGGTCCCCACATCCCCAGCAGTGTGACAGGGCAGATCTGTGACACTGTACATCTAGGGTCCTCACATCCCCAGCAGTGTGACAGGACAGATCTGTGACACTGTACATCTAGGGTCCCCACATCCCCAGCAGTGTGAGAGGGCAGATCTGTGACACTGTACGTTTAGGATCCCCACATCCCCAGCAGTGTGACAGGGCAGATCTGTGACACTGTACGTCTAGGGTCCCCACATCCCCAGCAGTGTGACAGGGCAGATCTGTGACACTGTACGTCTAGGATCCCCACATCCCCAGTGTGATGACAGGGCAGATCTGTGACACTGTACATCTAGGGTCCCCACATCCCCAGCAGTGTGACAGGACAGATCTGTGACACTGTACGCCTAGTGTCCTACATCCCCAGCAGGGTGACAGGGCAGATCTGTGACACTGTACATCTAGGGTCCCCACATCCCCAGCAGTGTGAGAGGGCAGATCTGTGACACTGTACGTTTAGGATCCCCACATCCCCAGCAGTGTGACAGGGCAGATCTGTGACACTGTACGTCTAGGGTCCCCACATCCCCAGCAGTGTGACAGGGCAGATCTGTGACACTGTACGTCTAGGATCCCCACATCCCCAGTGTGATGACAGGGCAGATCTGTGACACTGTACATCTAGGGTCCCTACATCCCCAGCAGTGTGACAGGGCAGATCTGTGACACTGTACATCTAGGGTCCTCACATCCCCAGCAGTGTGACAGGGCAGATCTGTGACACTGTACGTCTAGGGTCCCCACATCCCCAGCAGTGTGACAGGGCAGATCTGTGACACTGTACGTCTAGGATCCCCACATCCCCAGTGTGATGACAGGGCAGATCTGTGACACTGTACATCTAGGGTCCTCACATCCCCAGCAGTGTGACAGGGCAGATCTGTGACACTGTACGTCTAGGGTCCTCACATCCCCAGCAGTGTGACAGGGCAGATCTGTGACACTGTACGTCTAGGGTCCCCACATCCCCAGCAGTGTGACAGGGCAGATCTGTGACACTGTACGTCTAGGATCCCCACATCCCCAGTGTGATGACAGGGCAGGTCTGTGACACTGTACATCTAGGGTCCCCACTTCCCCAGCAGTGTGACAGGACAGATCTGTGACACTGTACGTCTAGGGACCCCACATCCCCAGCAGTGTGACAGGACAGATCTGTGACACTGTACGCCTAGTGTCCTACATCCCCAGCAGGGTGACAGGGCAGATCTGTGACACTGTACGTCTAGGGTCCTCACATCCCCAGCAGTGTGACAGGACAGATCTGTGACACTGTACGTCTAGGGTCCTCACATCCCCAGCAGTGTGACAGGGTAGATCTGTGACACTGTACATCTAGGGTCCTCACATCCCCAGCAGTGTGACAGGGCAGATCTGTGACACTGTACGTCTAGGGTCCCCACATCCCCAGCAGTGTGACAGGGTAGATCTGTGACACTGTACGTCTAGGGTCCCCACATCCCCAGCAGTGTGACAGGGTAGATCTGTGACACTGTACGTCTAGGGTCCCCACATCCCCAGCAGTGTGACAAACCAAAGGCTTCATTTAATTAAATAAAAAAAGTAGGTTAATCAGATCCGGAACCTATGAGGAAATTCTGGGCATATGATGGGGTATAGGAAGAGTAACCAGAGCGTGAGTAGACAAGTTCCAATAGGAAGGTGGGAGAGGTCACATGATATCTCCTGACAGACTGCCTGGAGCACATAAAGTAAACACAGGAGGCCACATCGGTAGCTCAGAAAACTGGGTGAGTAATCAAAAATTTGAGATTTTATTGTTCTTTGTGCAAGTTTGTGTAAAGCCGATTCCAGCATGACGACGAGGACAGAGGTGGTTGGCAAAGTAGTAAATAACATGAGGGAATACGCAGAACCTACAACCTGCCTAATGCGACGCCTGGGAGGTTTGCCATACCAGTAGGAGAATGGACTTCTGGGTAATGTCATCTACATAGCAGCCCTTTAAGGCACTATTTTTAAATTGCTGCTCCGTTTTGTACCATAACAAAGTCTCAACGGAAGTCTCCAATCTAAAGGGCACAAAATCTCTTAACATAACATGATTCAAGTTATTAAGTCTGAAACAGACTCAGGGCCGAATCAGTCCCCATATTTGTGGTGGCCACCTCGTCTTACAGGGGTAAAAAGTTAAATCAGTACGGATGGTCCAAACCTTCCAAATCCATAGATTTACTAGGCTGGTAACACACAGTGACATGATGTGAGGGGGAGAGCAGGAGTATAATAGGGGATGATGGCTCCTGATGTATGAGATACACCAGAGAGTGTGGGGAGGAGACTGGTCAGATCTCTGTGCTGGTAACACACAGTGACATGATGTGAGGGGGAGAGCAGGAGTATAATAGGGGCTGATATAATGGTAACTAACTCCCCCCACTGGTCAGATATATTTCCCTCATTCGTTTGTAATAACAGAGGAGGGTGTAGGATAAGAGATTGCTGTAGTTAATGAGCATGGATATGCGACTCATTTCTGTAATGTGTTTATTACTCACCTGTGCTGATATCTGTAGGCATTTCCTCCTCCTTACACTGCTGATCACCTCTCACATACGTCTCTTCTTGTACATCTACATATTCTAACTTGATATTAGTCATACCTGCTCCCTAAAAGACAAAATAATAAAATTAATTATATTTACACTTATATTAACTGAATTAAACAGAAGAAAATCAGTGTACTAGACCCACTCAGCTGCAGTGCGGACTGTATAGTGAGAGTCACTTTTGTGTTTTGTCCCAAAATCCCCACCTACCTGATGCTCCTGTGGGGTCCTGTGATTCTCCTCTGTACAATCCTGGGTATACAGAGGACGGGGACATCTCTCTGGGGTATTTCTGTTACTGGGTCCATCTGTAGGAGACACACAGTGACTGAGTACATTGTATATATGTGATTATCAGGTGATGTGTATATAGGGGGCCCCCATACCTGCTCTCCCCTGTACAATAAATGACAGTCTCCTCTTACCCAGTGATGTGAGGGGCCGGTGATTCTCCATCATCACGTCCTTGTAGAAACCCCTGTGTTCTTCTATATACTCCCACTCCTCGACGGAGAAATAGACAGTGACATCCTGACACCTTATAGGAACCTGACACACACAATGATACAGTCATCACCCAGACACATCCCCTGGTGTTACTGTATAATGTCCCATTCCCAGCAGTCACCTCTCCAGTCAGCAGCTGAATGATCTTGCTGGTGAGTTCCAGGATCTTCTGGTCATTGTGTCTCTCATGTATCAGTGAGTGAGGTGGAGGCACCGTGATGGGGCTCTGGGTCCTGCTCAGTCCTCCTGACACACGGAGATGGCTGCTGGGTGTCTCACACTTACCTGATGTCTTCTTCACTACTGTGTAACCCTGTATTTTGGGAGAGACACCAAATATCACTGCATACATTCCCAGAACCCCTTATATATAAGTGATGTCACTGTGATACTCCCAGATCCACTCACCTCCCCAATCATGTCCCTGTGTTATTACTATAGATATAAGTGATGTCACTGTGACACTCCCAGATCCCCTCACCTCCCTAGTCATGTCCCTGTATTATTACTATAGATATAAGTGATGTCACTGTGACACTCCCAGATCCCCTCACCTCCCTAGTCATGTCCCTGTATTATTACTATAGATATAAGTGATGTCACTGTGACACTCCCAGATCCCCTCACCTCCCCCAGTCATGTCCCTGTATTATTACTATAGATATAAGTGATGTCACTGTGACACTCCCAGATCCCCTCACCTCCCTAGTCATGTCCCTGTATTATTACTATAGATATAAGTGATGTCACTGTGACACTCCCAGATCCCCTCACCTCCCCAGTCATGTCCCTGTATTATTACTACAGATATAAGTGATGTCAGTGTGACACTCCCAGATCCCCTCACCTCCTCTGTCATGACCCTGTATTACTACTACAGATATAAGTGATGTCAGTGTGACACTCCCAGATCCCCTCACCTCCCCAGTCATGTCCCTGTATTATTACTATAGATATAAGTGATGTCACTGTGACACTCCCAGATCCCCTCACCTCCCCAGTCATGTCTCTGTATTATTACTATAGATATAAGTGATGTCACTGTGACACTCCCAGATCCCCTCACCTCCCCAGTCATGTCCCTGTATTACTATAGATATAAGTGATGTCACTGTGACACGCCCAGACCCTCTCACCTCCCCAGTCAGCAGGTAGATGATCTCCAGAGTGAGATTTATTATCCTCTCAGGCGTTTTACTCCTATCCGTGTCCATCCTCAGTAACTCAGGGATTTATACAGGACAGGTTTGACCCTCCTGTGATTCCCAGTAAATAGGTTTTTCGTCCTCACTGCTCAGTAGTCTAGGAATAAATGTAATTATTATTAGTATAATAAGCATCACAAAGTACACTGAGTGACCACTAAATTCTCTATTTTTCTCGAGCCACAAATTCCTGGTCAGAGTTTCTCAGAAGTTCCCTGATCCAGCTTCATATAACTGCTTAGTGACCGTTACACAATGTTCTATTGCTTAAGGTTAAGCCAATGGTCCTTTCATGTCCAAGAGTTTCAATCCGCTAAGACTAGAGCTGGACTGGCTCATGGGGGCATTGCCGGGAAATCTCCGGCTCTCTGCACCCACTCCTCCACATACAAGCGTCATCATTAACGGAACAATCAGTCAGCGATGCCAATTGTAGGTACAAGTACAGAGAGCCGGATGCCTCTACACATTGTCCTGGCATACCCAGACTGGCAGCGGATCTCTGCCATACACTGGTGAGCCAATCCGACTCTGCTGAGACATACGTTTAGTGTAATTGGTTTCACTTGAAATAAGCACAAACTAGATTACATGATCACCATTTTATATTCATCTCAGAAATTGAGAGATAATTTAGTCACCAGAATGCCATCAGCACTGCATAGACCACACCGCTAACTATGGGGGCTGCAGGAATCCAACAGGAGAAACTATTCACTTCCTAAATATGGGGAATGGTAAGATCTGGCTCTGTCCAGCTAATATGCAGGAGATAAGGTAACTGCAGCTTTTATATACAGACCCCTCTGTATGCTCACCCATACCTTTGGGACAGGATCAAATACTGACTTGATTCCCACCCGCAGCTTCTGCTAGCTTCAGAGCGTTGCCCTACCTTTGCCCCTGTTATCTGTCCTTCACCCCTCTCCTGGTATCAGTCACACCCCCCCCCCCATCTCCCAGAAGAGTGTTCCTTCTAGGCTGTGTAAATGGGCTCTGTGCACTGCCCGATTTTAAAGTGGCAAAATGCGCCCGGCCCTGTGCCACTCCAACCCGCGGGCCGCAGTGTCCCACTGGTGGGAAAAGTGGCGGTTACCTAACGCTGCCAGGTGAATAGGTGCAGAGTGCATACGCGCGGCATCTATTCATAGTGAGGGGAGAGTTTGGGAGAAGTCATCAGCTTCGTAAGTGCTGAACACAACCCCAAGTGTGACAAAGTGGTGGTATGTCATAAGAACACGCCCCTCCCTGGGCGGTCACACCCCCTTTTCAGGAGCACACGCACAGAGAATCCCTGTCCGTGCCTAAGCGCCGTGCTCGGCTTCCAGTCTATTGGGAACACTACAGTGCCAGTCACCTCCCTCTCCTAGGACCAATATCACACACACTCCTCTCCCAGTATCATTCAGGCCCCTATCCCCACAGTACCAGTCAGGTACTTCTCCCAGAACCATTCACCCCACATCTCCCAGAACCAGTCACCTCTCCCCTCTCGCAGTACCAGTCACCCCCTCTAACCAGTACCAGTCACCCCTCCTCTCCCAGTACCAGTCACCTCCCCCTTCCCAAGTACCAGTCACAGCCCCCTCTCTCAGTACCAGTCACCCCCCCTCCCAGTACCAGTTACCTCCCCCTCTCCCAGTACCAGTCACCTCCCCTTCCCCAAGTACCAGTCACAGCCCCCTCTCTCAGTACCAGTCACCCACCCCCTCTTCCAGTACCAGTCACCCCCTCTAACCAGTCATCCCTCCTCTCCGAATACCCCCTCCCCTCTCTCCCAGTACCAGTCACCCCTCCCCCTCTCCTCTCCCAGTACCAGTCACCCCTGCACCTCTCCTCTCCCAGTACCAGTCACCCCTGCACCTCTCCTCTCCCAGTACCAGTCCCCTCTCCTCTCCCAGTACCAGTCCCCCTCTCCTCTCCCAGTACCAGTCACCCCTGCACCTCTCCTCTCCCAGTACCAGTCCCCCTTCCTCTCCCAGTACCAGTCCCCCTTCCTCTCCCAGTACCAGTCCCCCTTCCTCTGCCACAGTGCCAATCACCCCTCTCTCCCAGTAGCTGTCAGACAGGGGACAGACAGATGAAGGACAGAACTTACCGCAGCAGAGGAGCCCGGTCACTGGCAGCGATCACCGGGGGGATGAGAGTCAGAGGTCAGAGAGACCGCAGCTGGGGACGAGGCTTGGCATACAGGAAGTGCCCGTCACGTGATAGGGATCAGACGCAGTAACGAGGCTTGGAATACAGGAAGTGCCGGTCACGTGGTGCAGTAGCCATAGAAACGCGGCTGTGATACAGGAAGATGGGTGCAGGGGGTGATGTGAGGGTTGGGTAATGTTTAAATCCCCTTTTCGGAGAGGACCCTGACGTCATCAGCCAGTGCCCAGCGTCATTCCCTACCATCCAAGTGGGCATAGAGGGGGAAAATAACCTGAGGGATAGGTGGTTTAGAACGAGGTGCTAGCAACAACCGTAATTTGGGAGAGGAGGATGATGGGGGATGTCTGTATCTACAGGAAGAGCTGCTGAGGGGGCAACATGGAGCCTGATCTGCACTAACTCCTACATATCCTATATTGGAAAGGTACATTATATATAGATAGATATAGTAAAGGAGCGAACATACACTGGGCGATTAGGAAAGACTGCACGATTACGACATAGTAATCGTTCAGTCGTTCCTGATCCCCTGTAGTGCCTACACTGAACGATCAGTCGTTTAGTGAGTGCAGGCTCCCTCCCTCATCATTGAACATGGCCAATCTGTCGTTGCCGACAGATTGTGCTACATGTTCAGGCGATGGACAATGTTGGAAATGACCAGTGGGAGCGCGCATCGCTGTTCGTTTCTGTCATTATAGTGCACGATTACTGAGCGATTGCACAATTACGATGTCGTAATCGTGCAATCGCTCAGTAATATTGCCCAGTGTGTACACAACTTAGAGCTATATAGAGATATTGCCATAGAGAGAGAGCCCGGCCGTCCTCATCACCTACATTACCGTTACCGCAGCCCAGCCGTCCTCATCTCCTACATTACCGCAGCCCGGCCGTCCTCATCTCCTACATTACCGCACAGCCCGGCCGCCCTCATCTCCTACATTACCGCAGCCCGGCCGTCCTCATCTCCTACATTACCGCAGCCCGGCCGCCCTCATCTCCTACATTACCGCAGCCCGGCCGCCCTCATCTCCTACATTACCGCAGCCCGGCCGCCCTCATCTCCTACATTACCGCAGCCCGGCCGCCCTCATCTCCTACATTACCGCAGCCCGGCCGCCCTCATCTCCTACATTAACGCAGCCCGGCCGCCCTCATCTCCTACATTACCGCACAGCCCGGCCGCCCTCATCTCCTACATTACCGCAGCCCGGCCGCCCTCATCTCCTACATTACCGCAGCCCGGCCGCCCTCATCTCCTACATTACCACACAGCCCGGCCGCCCTCATCTCCTACGTTACCGCACAGCCCGGCCGCTCTCATCTCCTACATTACCGCAGCCCGGCCGTCCTCATCTCCTACATTACCGCAGCCCGGCCGCCCTCATCTCCTACATTACCTCAGCCCGGCCGTCCTCATCTCCTACATTACCGTTACCGCAGCCCAGCCGTCCTCATCTCCTACATTACCGCAGCCCAGCCGCCCTCATCTCCTACATTAACGCAGCCCGGCCGCCCTCATCTCCTACATTACCGCAGCCCGGCCGCCCTCATCTCCTACATTACCGCACAGCCCGGCCGCCCTCATCTCCTACATTACCGCACAGCCCGGCCGCCCTCATCTCCTACGTTACCGCACAGCCCGGCCGCTCTCATCTCCTACGTTACCGCACAGCCAGGCCGCCCTCATCTCCTACATTACCGCAGCCCGGCCGCCCTCATCTCCTACATTACCGCAGCCCGGCCGCCCTCATCTCCTACATTACCGCAGCCCGGCCGCCCTCATCTCCTACATTACCTCAGCCCGGCCGTCCTCATCTCCTACATTACCGTTACCGCAGCCCAGCCGTCCTCATCTCCTACATTACCGCAGCCCAGCCGCCCTCATCTCCTACATTAACACAGCCCGGCCGCCCTCATCTCCTACATTACCGCAGCCCGGCCGCCCTCATCTCCTACATTACCGCACAGCCCGGCCGCCCTCATCTCCTACATTACCGCACAGCCCGGCCGCCCTCATCTCCTACGTTACCGCACAGCCCGGCCGCTCTCATCTCCTACGTTACCGCACAGCCAGGCCGCCCTCATCTCCTACATTACCGCAGCCCGGCCGCCCTCATCTCCTACATTACCGCAGCCCGGCCGCCCTCATCTCCTACATTACCGCAGCCCGGCCGCCCTCATCTCCTACATTACCGCAGCCCGGCCGCCCTCATCTCCTACATTAACGCAGCCCGGCCGCCCTCATCTCCTACATTACCGCACAGCCCGGCCGCCCTCATCTCCTACATTACCGCAGCCCGGCCACCCTCATCTCCTACATTACCGCACAGCCCGGCCGCCCTCATCTCCTACATTACCGCACAGCCCGGCCGCCCTCATCTCCTACGTTACCGCACAGCCCGGCCGCTCTCATCTCCTACATTACCGCACAGCCAGGCCGCCCTGATCTCCTACATTACCGCAGCCCGGCCGCCCTCATCTCCTACATTACCGCAGCCCGGCCGTCCTCATCTCCTACATTACCGCAGCCCGGCCGCCCTCATCTCCTACATTACCGTTACCGCAGCCCAGCCGTCCTCATCTCCTACATTACCGCAGCCCGGCCGCCCTCATCTCCTACATTAACGCAGCCCGGCCGCTCTCATCTCCTACATTACCGCACAGCCAGGCCGCCCTCATCTCCTACATTACCGCAGCCCGGCCGTCCTCATCTCCTACATTACCGCAGCCCGGCTGCCCTCATCTCCTACATTACCACACAGCCCGGCCGTCCTCATCTCCTACATTACCGCAGCCCGGCCGCCCTCATCTCCTACATTACCGCAGCCCGGCCGCCCTCATCTCCTACATTACCGCAGCCCGGCCGTCCTCATCTCCTACATTACCGTTACCGCAGCCCAGCCGTCCTCATCTCCTACATTACCGCAGCCCGGCCGCCCTCATCTCCTACATTAACGCAGCCCGGCCGCCCTCATCTCCTACATTACCGCACAGCCCGGCCGCCCTCATCTCCTACGTTACCGCAGCCCGGCCGCCCTCATCTCCTACATTACCGCAGCCCGGCCGTCCTCATCTCCTACGTTACCGCACAGCCCGGCCGCCCTCATCTCCTACGTTACCGCAGCCCGGCCGCCCTCATCTCCTACATTACCGCAGCCCGGCCGCCCTCATCTCTTACGTTACCGCAGCCCGGCCGCCCTCATCTCCTACGTTACCGCAGCCCGGCCGCCCTCATCTCCTACATTACCGCAGCCCGGCCGCCCTCATCTCCTACATTACCGCAGCCCGGCCGCCCTCATCTCCTACGTTACCGCAGCCCGGCCGTCCTCATCTCCTACGTTACCGCAGCCCGGCCGCCCTCATCTCCTACGTTACCGCAGCCCGGCCGTCCTCATCTCTTACGTTACCGCACAGCCCGGCCGCCCTCATCTCCTACATTAACGCAGCCCGGCCGCCCTCATCTCCTACATTACCGCAGCCCGGCCGCCCTCATCTCCTACATTACCGCACAGCCCGGCCGTCCTCATCTCCTACATTACCGCAGCCCGGCCGCCCTCATCTCCTACATTACCGCAGCCCGGCCGTCCTCATCTCCTACATTACCACAGCCCGGCCGCCCTCATCTCCTACATTACCGCAGCCCGGCCGTCCTCATCTCCTACATTACCGCAGCCCGGCCGCCCTCATCTCCTACATTACCGTTACCGCAGCCCAGCCGTCCTCATCTCCTACATTACCGCAGCCCGGCCGCCCTCATCTCCTACATTAACGCAGCCCGGCCGCCCTCATCTCCTACATTACCGCACAGCCCGGCCGCCCTCATCTCCTACATTACCGCAGCCCGGCCGCCCTCATCTCCTACATTACCGCACAGCCCGGCCGCCCTCATCTCCTACATTACCGCAGCCCGGCCGTCCTCATCTCTTACGTTACCGCACAGCCCGGCCGCCCTCATCTCCTACGTTACCGCAGCCCGGCCGCCCTCATCTCCTACATTAACGCAGCCCGGCCGCCCTCATCTCCTACATTAACGCAGCCCGGCCGCCCTCATCTCCTACATTACCGCACAGCCCGGCCGCCCTCATCTCCTACATTACCGCACAGCCCGGCCGTCCTCATCTCCTACATTACCGCACAGCCCGGCCGTCCTCATCTCCTACATTACCGCAGCCCAGCCGTCCTCATCTCCTACATTACCGCAGCCCGGCCGCCCTCATCTCCTACATTACCGCAGCCCGGCCGTCCTCATCTCCTACATTACCGCAGCCCGGCCGCCCTCATCTCCTACATTACCGCAGCCCGGCCGTCCTCATCTCCTACTTTACCGCAGCCCGGCCGCCCTCATCTCCTACATTACCTCAGCCCGGCCGTCCTCATCTCCTACATTACCGTTACCGCAGCCCAGCCGTCCTCATCTCCTACATTACCGCAGCCCGGCCGCCCTCATCTCCTACATTAACGCAGCCCGGCCGCCCTCATCTCCTACGTTACCGCAGCCCGGCCGCCCTCATCTCCTACATTACCGCAGCCCGGCCGTCCTCATCTCCTACTTTACCGCAGCCCGGCCGCCCTCATCTCCTACATTACCTCAGCCCGGCCGTCCTCATCTCCTACATTACCGTTACCGCAGCCCAGCCGTCCTCATCTCCTACATTACCGCAGCCCGGCCGCCCTCATCTCCTACATTAACGCAGCCCGGCCGCCCTCATCTCCTACGTTACCGCACAGCCCGGCCGCTCTCATCTCCTACATTACCGCACAGCCAGGCCGCCCTCATCTCCTACATTACCGCAGCCCGGCCGCCCTCATCTCCTACATTACCGCAGCCCGGCCGCCCTCATCTCCTACATTACCGCAGCCCGGCCGCCCTCATCTCCTACATTACCTCAGCCCGGCCGTCCTCATCTCCTACATTACCGTTACCGCAGCCCAGCCGTCCTCATCTCCTACATTACCGCAGCCCGGCCGCCCTCATCTCCTACATTAACGCAGCCCGGCCGCCCTCATCTCCTACATTACCGCACAGCCCGGCCGCCCTCATCTCCTACGTTACCGCACAGCCCGGCCGCTCTCATCTCCTACATTACCGCACAGCCAGGCCGCCCTCATCTCCTACATTACCGCAGCCCGGCCGCCCTCATCTCCTACATTACCGCAGCCCGGCCGCCCTCATCTCCTACATTACCGCAGCCCGGCCGCCCTCATCTCCTACATTACCGCAGCCCGGCCGTCCTCATCTCCTACATTACCGCAGCCCGGCCGCCCTCATCTCCTACATTAACGCAGCCCGGCCGCCCTCATCTCCTACATTACCGCACAGCCCGGCCGCCCTCATCTCCTACATTACCGCACAGCCCGGCCACCCTCATCTCCTACATTACCGCACAGCCCGGCCGCCCTCATCTCCTACATTACCGCACAGCCCGGCCGCCCTCATCTCCTACATTACCGCACAGCCCGGCCGCCCTCATCTCCTACGTTACCGCACAGCCCGGCCGCTCTCATCTCCTACATTACCGCACAGCCAGGCCGCCCTGATCTCCTACATTACCGCAGCCCGGCCGCCCTCATCTCCTACATTACCGCACAGCCCGGCCGTCCTCATCTCCTACATTACCGCAGCCCGGCCGCCCTCATCTCCTACATTACCGCAGCCCGGCCGTCCTCATCTCCTACATTACCGCAGCCCGGCCGCCCTCATCTCCTACATTACCGCAGCCCGGCCGTCCTCATCTCCTACATTACCGCAGCCCGGCCGCCCTCATCTCCTACATTACCGTTACCGCAGCCCAGCCGTCCTCATCTCCTACATTACCGCAGCCCGGCCGCCCTCATCTCCTACATTAACGCAGCCCGGCCGCCCTCATCTCCTACATTACCGCACAGCCCGGCCGCCCTCATCTCCTACATTACCGCAGCCCGGCCGCCCTCATCTCCTACATTACCGCACAGCCCGGCCGCCCTCATCTCCTACATTACCGCAGCCCGGCCGTCCTCATCTCTTACGTTACCGCACAGCCCGGCCGCCCTCATCTCCTACGTTACCGCAGCCCGGCCGCCCTCATCTCCTACATTAACGCAGCCCGGCCGCCCTCATCTCCTACATTACCGCAGCCCGGCCGCCCTCATCTCCTACATTACCGCACAGCCCGGCCGCCCTCATCTCCTACATTACCGCACAGCCCGGCCGTCCTCATCTCCTACATTACCGCACAGCCCGGCCGTCCTCATCTCCTACATTACCGCAGCCCAGCCGTCCTCATCTCCTACATTACCGCAGCCCGGCCGCCCTCATCTCCTACATTACCGCAGCCCGGCCGTCCTCATCTCCTACATTACCGCAGCCCGGCCGCCCTCATCTCCTACATTACCGCAGCCCGGCCGTCCTCATCTCCTACTTTACCGCAGCCCGGCCGCCCTCATCTCCTACATTACCTCAGCCCGGCCGTCCTCATCTCCTACATTACCGTTACCGCAGCCCAGCCGCCCTCATCTCCTACATTACCGCAGCCCGGCCGCCCTCATCTCCTACATTAACGCAGCCCGGCCGCCCTCATCTCCTACATTACCGCACAGCCCGGCCGCCCTCATCTCCTACATTACCGCAGCCCGGCCGCCCTCATCTCCTACATTACCGCACAGCCCGGCCGCCCTCATCTCCTACATTACCACACAGCCCGGCCGCCCTCATCTCCTACGTTACCGCACAGCCCGGCCGCTCTCATCTCCTACATTACCGCAGCCCGGCCGTCCTCATCTCCTACATTACCGCAGCCCGGCCGCCCTCATCTCCTACATTACCTCAGCCCGGCCGTCCTCATCTCCTACATTACCGTTACCGCAGCCCAGCCGTCCTCATCTCCTACATTACCGCAGCCCAGCCGCCCTCATCTCCTACATTAACGCAGCCCGGCCGCCCTCATCTCCTACATTACCGCACAGCCCGGCCGCCCTCATCTCCTACATTACCGCAGCCCGGCCGCCCTCATCTCCTACATTACCGCACAGCCCGGCCGCCCTCATCTCCTACATTACCGCACAGCCCGGCCGCCCTCATCTCCTACGTTACCGCACAGCCCGGCCGCTCTCATCTCCTACATTACCGCACAGCCAGGCCGCCCTCATCTCCTACATTACCGCAGCCCGGCCGCCCTCATCTCCTACATTACCGCAGCCCGGCCGCCCTCATCTCCTACATTACCGCAGCCCGGCCGCCCTCATCTCCTACATTACCGCAGCCCGGCCGTCCTCATCTCCTACATTACCGCAGCCCGGCCGCCCTCATCTCCTACATTAACGCAGCCCGGCCGCCCTCATCTCCTACATTACCGCACAGCCCGGCCGCCTTCATCTCCTACATTACCGCAGCCCGGCCGCCCTCATCTCCTACATTACCGCACAGCCCGGCCGCCCTCATCTCCTACATTACCGCACAGCCCGGCCGCCCTCATCTCCTACGTTACCGCACAGCCCGGCCGCTCTCATCTCCTACATTACCGCACAGCCAGGCCGCCCTCATCTCCTACATTACCGCAGCCCGGCCGCCCTCATCTCCTACATTACCGCAGCCCGGCCGTCCTCATCTCCTACATTACCGCAGCCCGGCCGCCCTCATCTCCTACATTACCGTTACCGCAGCCCAGCCGTCCTCATCTCCTACATTACCGCAGCCCGGCCGCCCTCATCTCCTACATTAACGCAGCCCGGCCGCTCTCATCTCCTACATTACCGCACAGCCAGGCCGCCCTCATCTCCTACATTACCGCAGCCCGGCCGCCCTCATCTCCTACATTACCGCAGCCCGGCTGCCCTCATCTCCTACATTACCACACAGCCCGGCCGTCCTCATCTCCTACATTACCGCAGCCCGGCCGCCCTCATCTCCTACATTACCGCAGCCCGGCCGCCCTCATCTCCTACATTACCTCAGCCCGGCCGTCCTCATCTCCTACATTACCGTTACCGCAGCCCAGCCGTCCTCATCTCCTACATTACCGCAGCCCGGCCGCCCTCATCTCCTACATTAACGCAGCCCGGCCGCCCTCATCTCCTACATTACCGCACAGCCCGGCCGTCCTCATCTCCTACATTACCGCAGCCCAGCCGCCCTCATCTCCTACATTACCGCACAGCCCGGCCGCTCTCATCTCCTACATTACCGCACAGCCAGGCCGCCCTCATCTCCTACATTACCGCAGCCCGGCCGCCCTCATCTCCTACATTACCGCACAGCCCGGCCGCCCTCATCTCCTACGTTACCGCAGCCCGGCCGTCCTCATCTCCTACATTACCGCAGCCCGGCCGTCCTCATCTCCTACATTACCGCAGCCCGGCCGCCCTCATCTCCTACGTTACCGCAGCCCGGCCGCCCTCATCTCCTACGTTACCGCAGCCCGGCCGTCCTCATCTCTTACGTTACCGCACAGCCCGGCCGCCCTCATCTCCTACGTTACCGCACAGCCCGGCCGCCCTCATCTCCTACATTACCGCAGCCCGGCCGCCCTCATCTCCTACATTACCGCAGCCCGGCCGCCCTCATCTCCTACATTGCCGCAGCCCGGCCGCCCTCATCTCCTACATTGCCGCAGCCCGGCCGCCCTCATCTCCTACATTGCCGCAGCCCGGCCGCCCTCATCTCCTACATTACCGCACAGCCCGGCCGCCCTCATCTCCTACGTTACCGCACAGCCCGGCCGCCCTCATCTCCTACGTTACCGCACAGCCCGGCCGCCCTCATCTCCTACGTTACCGCACAGCCCGGCCGCCCTCATCTCCTACGTTACCGCACAGCCCGGCCGCACTCATCTCCTACGTTACCGCAGCCAGGCCGCCCTCATCTCCTACGTTACCGCAGCCCGGCCGCCCTCATCTCCTACATTACCGCAGCCCGGCCGCCCTCATCTCCTACATTACCACACAGCCCGGCCGTCCTCATCTCCTACATTACCACACAGCCCGGCCGCCCTCATCTCCTACATCGCCGCAACCCGGCCGTCCTCATCTCCTACATCGCCGCAGCCCGGCCGTCCTCATCTCCTACATCACCGCAGCCCGGCCGTCCTCATCTCCTACATCGCCGCAGCCCGGCCGCCCTCATCTCCTACATTACAGCAGCCCGGCCGTCCTCATCTCCTACATTACCTCAGCCCGGCCGTCCTCATCTCCTACATTACCGTTACCGCAGCCCAGCCGTCCTCATCTCCTACATTAACGCAGCCCGGCCGCCCTCATCTCCTACATTAACGCAGCCCGGTCGTCCTCATCTCCTACATTACCGCATCCCAGCCGTCCTCATCTCCTACATTACCGCAGCTCGGCCGTCCTCATCTCCTACATTACCGTTACCGCAGCCCAGCCGTCCTCATCTCCTACATTACCACAGCCCGGCTGTCCTCATCTCCTACATTACCACAGCCCGGCCGTCCTCATCTCCTACATTACCTCACCCTGCCCGTCCTCATCTCCTACATTACCTCAGCCCGGCCGCCCTCATCTCCTACATTACCGCAGCCCGGCCGCCCTCATCTCCTACATTACCGCAGCCCGGCCGTCCTCATCTCCTACATTACCTCAGCCCGGCCGCCCTCATCTCCTACATTACCGCAGCCCGGCCGCCCTCATCTCCTACATTACCGCAGCCCGGCCGCCCTCATCTCCTACATTACCGCAGCCCGGCCGCCCTCATCTCCTACATTACCTCAGCCCGGCCGTCCTCATCTCCTACATTACCGCAGCCCGGCCATCCTCATCTCCTACATTACAGCAGCCCGGCCGCCCTCATCTCCTACATTACCGCAGCCCGGCCGTCCTCATCTCCTACATTACAGCAGCCCGGCCGCCCTCATCTCCTATATGACCGCAGCCCGGCCGTCCTCATCTCCTACATGACAGCAGCCCGGCCGTCCTCATCTCCTACATCAATGCAGCCCGGCCGCCCTAATCTCCCTCATTACTGCAGCCTGGGCCGCTTTAATCTCCATGCTGCAGCCCGGCCGTCCTCATCTCCTACTTTACCACAGCCCGGGAGGTTACGGGGGCGGCTAAAAAGATACATCTAAATGTTGCGTCTTATGGGAGTGTTACGAGCATTTTGGTGATAGCGGTTGCATACAAAGACGCTGATCCGCTCACATAGGAGACCATACTTTTAGATGGATGATCTGCACATCATAGGGCTAGTGCAAGTTTTGATGGACCAAGCAGTATTTCAGCGTCTATGGGCACTGACAGTGGGCATCTCAGTCCTTACACATTTGAACGCACAGTCCTACACCAGGAAAGGCCCATGTAGCGGTATTAGTATACAGAAGCGACCACATCTGTGCCCAACTCAGAATTACCCCTTTACACAAGAGTTCAATGACAATTTAAAAGGTTATGAATAAAGCAAAGCCTATGTTACAACTTATGGTCAGAGACATGCAAAGCCTATGTTTTCACTTATGGTAAGAGACAAGCAAAGCCTGTGCTACCACTTATGGTCAGAGACAAGCAAAGCCTATGTTACCACTTACGGCCAGAGACAAGCAAAGCCTATGTTACCGCTTACGGTCAGAGACAAGCAAAGCTTATGTTACCACTTATGGTCAGAGACAAGCAAAGCCTATGCTACCACTAATTTTAATTAATATGCCATTAAAATATAACATTTTTGTGTATGTCTTTATATAAATAAACTTTTATGGTCAATATGGAAATATATATATAATTTTTTTCTCCCATGTATGTCAACTATTGGAGTTTTAAAGTGTTTCCCAGATGTTGATGAGATGCACATTTGAGCCCATTAGAGGGTAATTATTCAATTTGGAAGGATAAGTGGGATTGTGGCACTTTACTAAGATCTTTTTACTGGGAGAAGGTTTCCAGCACCATCTAGAAGGTGAAGTGCAAAAGCATATGGTGGATTAACAATTATTGAAATGAATACACTGTGTACTCTCATTTATGGTTTGGTCTGTATGTGCTGTACTTTTCAACATCCATAAAAAGAAGGATCGCTAGTTCGGGATTCATGTCAAACTCAAAAAACTGCCAAACCGCTATGGTCTATCATTACATCCGATCCAGAAGCTCTTAAAAACACTGAGGCCCTGTTATCGTAGAAGTCGCAACATAAAGGACTACGTAGTCCACACAGACGTGACTAATTTAGCTAAGAATCCTAGAAAAATATTCTTTGGACATTCGAGATCAGGATGCTATAAATGCCCTAATTGCCTGACATATAGGTACATGCAGGCAGGTGATGTCTTCCTTCATCCCCATACAGGGGTAAAATTCATTAAACAATATCACATGTACCAGCAAATATGTTGTGTATACCATTTCCTGCCCTTGTGGACGACAATATGTAGCGCCAATTTGAAGAGTGAATGATGCTCCACAGATCCGCAATTAGGGGGAGGTGATAGGGGCAACAAGCTACTACAACTTGAGATCAAGTGGATAGATTAGGGAAGCTGACTCCAAGAGGTTTAAATGAGATCCTAGGTCTTTATGGTTTTCTTTAATAGCCATTCATTATCGGTACATTTGGGTGCTAGTATATATCATTGTGGTGATATCATTATCTCTATTTTTTCATGTTTCTTAATTTTTATTTTTTATTTTATATTTACTTATGATTTTTGTTTAGTACATTTGCCATGCAGTAGGGTACTTTATTGGCTAGTTGTCTTTGACTAATGTGGATATTTATTTTACCATGTACATTACTGTAGCGGGTAAGTTCAAGATGACCAATGGGAGACTGAGGTGTTGCAAACAAGTAAGCTTTTATTCCAGGCTTGGTAAGGCAGAGCCAGTGTAATGGCTTCTTACACAAGGCAAACACAGTTCAGGAACAACAATTCAGCTTACATGAGACAGCAGTTCAAACGAGCAGAGTATTCACAGCACAATCAGGGTTCAGATTGTTCAGCATAGAGAGAGCTGCGGAAGGTGCAACATCTCCCTCACATTCCCTCTGACCTTCTCATCTCACCATGTTTTTATACCTTAGCTGGTCTCATTTGAGGCAAGGGTGTGGTTCCTCCCTGGCTACAGCAGGTTAACCCGTTTCCTCAGAATGTGGGAGAGACCTACAGTCAGGTGCATAAATATTGGGACATTGACAGAATTTTCAGATTTTGGCCTCCATTCACCACCACAATGGCTTTGAAATGAAACAAACAAGATGTGATTTACCTGCAGACTTTCAGATTTAATTTGAGGGTAATTAAATCCAAAATCAGGTGAACGGTGAAGGAATTACACCGGTTTCTATATGTGCCTCCCACTTTTTAAGGGGCCAAAAGTAATGGGACAAACTAAACAATCCTAAATCTAACTTTCACTTTTTAAAGTCACTTAAAGTGGACCAGAGTATACAGGATGGTTCAGTCGATCCTATCAATCTGGAAGCATACTCAGAATCAGCATATAATTAATGTTCCAAGGAGTTAAATAGGTATGACACAATGTTGTCTTGTAGAGGAGTTCAAAATATACAAAGTATCCAGATCTCTAATAACAGTCTCGGAGCATGTAGCTCAAAATCAGCCTTTGCTAGTGTTCCAATTTGCTTGGGTAAAATTAGATGACAATGTTATTAATATTATATTGTAGTAGGTGAGTATCCAGAAGTCACACTTAGGGCCTGATTCAGACCCACTCGCGAGCGGCTGTCCGCTCGCAAGTGGGTCGATGTTCTGGACTGAGCATGCGCACGACGGAGGGAGCTCCGTCGTGCGCATGCGCCAGACGCGACGAGCGAAGGAAAGTCCTTCGCTCGTTGTGTCCGATCAAAGGGGGCGTGCTGTCAATGTTGATTGACAGCACGCCCCCTTTGGTAGGCGTGCCGCGGGCGTGCCTCCCTGACGGGGGCGTTCCCACGGGAACGCCTCCCGTCAAAAGCTGGCCCACTGACATCACTAGTGATGTCAGTGGGAGTGATTTTGGCTCTGATAGAGCCAAAATCACTCCGGAGCTTGCGGTTGAAAACCTCAACCGCAGGCTCCGGCTCGCAATTTCGATGGTCGCGATGGTCTCGACCATCGCGGCCATCAAAATGCACGCTCGTATAGCCTGTGGGTGGTGACCCACAGCTATACGAGCGTCCAGAAGGACGCTCCATTTTCATGGAGGCCGGCCCTCATTCAGAGCGTGCGCTCTGCTCAGAGCGTACGGCTCTGAATGAGGGCCTTAATCTTTATCCGTGGATGCCAGAAAATGAAAAGTAATGGTGCATACACACGTTCAGATTTTTCTTCAGATCTGAACGATAACGATTTAAAAAATCGTTCAATCGTTCATATCTGAAGGAAAATCTGACATGGACATGGACGATGCGCGTTCCCGATGGTCAGATAACGATATCTGACATCTGATGTGTTTGCAGTCAGACTTGGACAATTCCATTCATTTTAATGCAGTCAAAAATCGTTCAAATCTTTGGTAAAATCGTTCAATCGTTCATCTGACAGATCTGACAAATCTGACTGTGTGTATGCTCCATAAGTTAGCCAGCGGCTAGCGGGAGCTGATCCGGATAGCTCGCGCTGCAAAAAGTGGTCTCACTGGGAGCTGCAGACTCGCATCCAGTGAGAGCAGATCAGCGTGCTGCTCTAATGGCTAACTGTGCGGGTGGAAGCCAGGACCGATGATACCACTGACGGCAGGAGTGAATACCAGCTGGTCCTCCCGCTGTATACACGGACCTCACTCGCAGGCGGCCTACCAGCGCGGTATCCAAAGGTGTAAGCGAGCTGGGCTAAATATGTTCCCAAAAGGGCAGGGGGTTTCACGCTGGCAGGGTCCCAGATATAAATAGTTGATCCAATAGACAAGCAAAGTATTCAGAGCAAGTGTAGCACAGAGCAGCAGGACAGCACCTGTGCCTTCAACGCGTTTCTCCGTATAACCACGGCTTTTTCAAGAAGCAGGTGCTCTAACCCAACTTTAGGGCATTAGAGATTGCTACACTACCCGCATGCTGGGTCCACACTGGCCAACATACCGGTCAGTGTGAACGGACAATATATTGTGTGTATCGGCCAGTGTGTACAGATGTGTGAGCTACGTCGTTCAGACATATCGGATGGCCGATCTGTCGACCTAATGTGTATCCAGCTTCGGTCTAAAACATCCCAAGGCCAAGGTCAGATTAGATCATATCCTTGAACAATTAGGGACCTATGCATTAATAATTGTGGAACTGACGCGATTATTAAGGATCCATTTCACGGGGGATATTTTGATGAAAATATCCCGGCTATGTACTAAGGAAAACTCGCAGGGTCAACGGTTGCAGTAACCGATGTCTCTGCGGGTTATATCCATAGATGCCAAGTCCGCTTATAACAAGCGGAATTGGGCTGGTTATTTTTGCAAGTTGCTTGTTTTTTTTGCAAGTTGCTTGTTGCTTGGTTTTGGGCTTATTTTTTAAGGTTGCTAGTTTTTGAGCTTGCTTTTGTTGTGTGCATTGCCGAGGCACCCCTGGAGGTAGGTAAATGTGTGTGTGTGTGTGAGGTAGGGGGGGAGGTTGTGTTCTGGGGAATAGAGGGCAGGAGCCAGTGGACATGGTGAAGTTGGAGGGGGCAGGCATGAAGGAGAGGTAAACTAGATGACAGAAATGAGGCAGGTACATGGGGGCAAGTTAAAATTACTGAGGCTGTTAAAAAGAGGGGATAATGGAATTAGACAGGTGACAGGAATGAAGGAGGTAAGGAAGAGGGGTGAGAGAAATGGGGAGAAGAAGAGTCAGGTAAAGGAAAGGTGGGTACACACTAAGCAATTTGTCGCCTGATACTGCGGATTGGACTGACATATCGTCCATATCGGCCAGTGTGTAACCATTATGCAAGACCCTGCGCACTCCTGCGGGTCGTCCATTGGGGACGTTCAGTGGGCCTGCATGTAGGGCCGATGGACCGACCCAGATGCAGACGCCGGCATAGTGGATGGAGCCGGTGCCCGACATATCGGACGTTTGGTCACCACATTCAGTATGTATTGACCGCCCGATATATATTGCGTGGTCGGGCGTCACATCGCTGGGTACACACATCGGCAAGTGTGTACCCAGTTGAAAACTGGCAAGGGAATGAGGTATGAAAAGAGGGAGGAGGCAAAAAAATATGGAGGCTGGTGTAGAGGGAGAAAAGCAATATAGGCAGATAAGGCTGTGCATACACTAACATATTTAGGTTAGAGAAGAGGGGGAATAAAGGAAGTTAGGCAGGTAGGGAGTGAGGACAAAGGGCCTGACTCAGAGCCGCTCGCTGATGGCAAGCACTCGCTCTGAATCAGGGCGTTTTTGTTTTTTTCCTTCAGGTCGCTCGCTAAGCTATCGCGACCATCAGCCTTGTGAGGAGACCCTGTGGTAGGGTCTCAGCTCTCGCAAGCCCGATTGGACTCCTTGCTCTAGTAGATCAGGAAGTCCACTACTGACATCACTAGTGATGTCAGTAGGGCCGCCCACAAACGCCAGGCGTTCTTAAGGGAACGCCTGCGTTTGTGCAGCCACCCCCTCCCCGCCTACAAAATGGGGCGAGCTGTCAATCAACATCGACAGCAACCCCGTCTTGTAGCGAGACCCGTAGCGACGGAGCAGCCGTCGCTGGACAGGTCTCACGCATGCGCACGCTGGAGGCGGCGCATGTGCAGTGGGGGACCATCGACCCGCTTGCGAGCGCTGTGCACTTGTGAGCGGGTCTGAATCAGGCCCAAAGAGACATCCCCATAAATTGGGCTTTTTTATTGGACTTTTTAGGATTGGTTTAGGCTTGTTTTTTACTTATAGGTTGCTTGTTTTCCATTTCAGAGTTGGCAACACTGGTTATATCCCCATCATTATATAGAAGTCTTTCACGTTCATGAAAGACTTTTTCAGAAGAAGCTGTCACTGCGCACGCACACCAGAGTCAGCTTCCGGAGCTGGCCAGAGGCTGCAGGAGAGGTTGGAGGACCTCTCTCCTGCTCGTAAGCCTCCGTAGGCTTAAAGCAGTTTACACCATCATGGTGTAAGCTAATGAGGCCAAAGTCCGAAAAGTTTAACTTTTCAGAGTTTGGTACATAGGGGTCAGATCATCATCCCCCTTGATAATAATGGGGACTGCAAATTAGCACTCTACCAAAGATTTCTGTTAAATCTCCTGCATTGTTCTATTAGGCGATGATTCAGCAGTGGACGGAATTGCAAAGCTCCGCACAAGCGTCTGAATTGAAGAGACTTCTCCAGTCAGCAATTGTGGTCACAGCCTGGGAACACAATCGCGACCATCGATGCTGTGCGGCACAGGCCAGCTGAGTAAGCCTTAGCTTATGCAGGCTGGCCAACTTGCGAGGCCTGAAAGTCTGTGTCCATGGAATGCAGGCCATCCCCGCCCCGCAAACGACTCTGCCTGTCAATCAGAACTAGTTCTGCATGCGCAGATTCCCAATAAGGTGGAATCTGCGTGAGTTGCCCCATCAACAGCCACTGCTGAATCAGCACCTTACATAGCTACAATTTATAACATTATGCAGAAACTGCTGTTTCCACTTCATTTTTGGGAAAAAAAAAAACCAGCTTGATAAATAGGCCCCTTAATCCCTAGACACTTTTCACAAAAGTCTTCAGGTTTATAAACAAGTCTGGAAAGCTTCCTTCTAATTTACTGAAAAGAGCCAGGCCCACTAATAATCAGTAGCCCTCCACCGATTCGATGGTTCCAGAACTCATGAAGGGGTAGAAATATTAAGAGATTTTGAAGAAGTTCTAGGAAAATCTTTATTCTAAGAGTTCCATTGATCTCACAAATAAGGCTGCTCTCTAGTATGTCTTCCCTAGATAAACGGCGCCCAGGCAAACTCGTCATTGCTCCATAGACAGGAAAGCAATCCTTGCAGTAATCAATCATTAAAAAAGTTGAAGGACTCGGCCCTGATGGGTTGTCTGGAGAATGTGATAAAAGACTAGATGATAGACTGTGTGATACTCTACAAGAAGTCTTCACTACTCTTACTAAGAATCAATTTTAATTCTGCTTCCATTATAGTTCTGCCCAAGCTTGGCAGAGACCCTGAAGGACCGTCTTCTTGTAGACCTATTTCTTTATTGGACATAGATTATAAAATTATTGCAGAGAGATCAGTGGCGTAAGTTTATCCCAGACACCCGGAGGCAAGTTATAATTTGGTGCCGCTATCACACCCGCTGACATTGTAATGGAGCCTATCGTATGCAGATACACCCAGAATATAGCCAGTTGCACACAGAATATAGGCATTCCGCATATCATCTTAACAGAAGCTGATTGTGTGTCATATTCGCATCAATGTGCGAATAAGACACATTTGAAAGGAAATGTTTGCATGTAAAGATGCTCTGTGCTATCGAGTCACTCTGCGCTCACACGTTATGTGTAACGCGACTTTTCACGCACGGAGGATAGATGTATGTGGACACATCTGTGTGTTTTAGATAAGATAGTGACCTATATGGTGCAATTAGCATGAGGCTCAGAGTCCTCCTGGTCAAAAGCCACCTGATATGGGGTGGAGAGCCCTCCTGAAATCACTGATGGAGGGGTAAACCACCTGATGCGGTGGCTTTGAAGGCTGAATTTAAGTCAAGATTTTGAAAGACTGCCACTGTGGTGGGACTACAAATCACAAAATGCCCAGTCTACTGCCGACTGCATCACATGCCGGGAAGTTGCTCCACCAAAGATCTTTCCCCCAGACTCAGTCGCTGGTGCCCCAAGCCCCTGCCCTATCCAGTGCATCCTTGTTGACATCCAGCTCCTGGAAAATCTGCAGCCAGAATTATGCTCGGGCCAGCCACTCAGGACTCCAGGGAGGAGTGGGGTAGGGATTTGTGGGTGAGCGGGGGGAGCACCAGGACTGCTGCATGGGTTCGCTGCTAGGGCTGTCACCAGGGAGAAGTGGGACGGGGAGTTGTGGGTGAGGGGGTGCGCCAGGACTGCTGCACGGGTCTGAGGCTAGGGCTGCTGCCAGTAAGGAGTGAGATGGAGAGTTGTGGGTGAGGGGGGCGTCGGATGTGTCACACTGACATAAGAAGCTGCTGAAGAGCGACACCAGTGAGTAGGAACATGCCATAGATAGACTGAGGCGGAAGCTGATGGTCTGACTTGGAGCTCTCCACTAGTGTATGTTGGCTTCTCAGGTGCCGAGAATAGGTACCATGTATTGGGGTGGCCATGACGGTACACTCTAGGTACATAGTTAGTGGGGTGAATATATTGTGGGCAATGGAGGCGCCTCCATTGTCTCCCATAGTTCTGCCCCTGAGATAGATTGAAATTGATACTACCTTTGGTTGTTTCCAGGAATCACACCAGTTTTATTTTTGGGAGGCATTCTATGGTTAAAATTCATAAGGTCATCTCCTATATTCAGTCACTGAGTCATACTGGGACTTTCCATTTTTGTTTCCCAGGGGACTTTGTGGCTATTTTACAGACTCTATCGAAATGCTTATACCCAAGTTATGAGTAATGGATATTTATCAATTCCATTGCACTGGCAGAGAGGTACCAAACAGGATGCCTCTGGTCACCATTATTATTTGCATTGGCCCTTTAACCATTGGCCAAAAGCCTTACAAATTCCACCTGGCTTTCAGGGAATACGAGTTGGTTTGGTTAGTTTGAACTTAAACCTCTTACACTGTGTCCAAACCTCATCATTCAATACTGGTTTATCTTGGATCTATTGACTAAATTTGGGATAGTTGTAGAATATAGAGTTAATCTTCATAAATCTCATATTGCAGATTACAAGATCCAACATACCTCCTTTATCTCCTCAGACTTTAGCCTAATATTAATTAGTCATAGATTTACATTCCTTGACATTTACACAGTCAAGTCACATTATTATGACCACCAACTAAGAGCTAGAGTAAACGCCATGTGCAGCACAGACAGCAGCTAGACAGCCTGGGAGTGACTCAATAAAGTGCTGATAGGTTGGCACAGGTATCTGGAGGGTGCTTGGTGGAGTATCCATAGAGCGCACACAATGATTGAGGTAGTCCCACAGATGCTCAATTGGGTTGAAGTCTGGGGAATTAGGGGGCCAGGGAAGTACTTGGAAATCTTGGTCGTGCTTGTCCAACCACTGTTGGACATTTCTAGCCTTGTGACATGTCACTGTGAGGTTCTGAATTTGTTGTGGACCCGGGGAGGTGATAGGAGCAGACACAGAAGCAGACTTAAATGAAAAAGTGGAGTTTTTATTAAGTGATTTAGAAGACATGGGAATGGCAAATGAAAAAGTCCAGGTATAGCACTAAAGTGCACTTGAAAACTGTAGTGGGGGTTAATGAGAAAATGTCCAGATTGTGACAGGCAGGAACAATCCAGTATACAAGTATGGTGAGCTGAAAACAGAATGCAGGTATGATGAGCTGTAACTGAATGTAGGTTTGGTGAACTGTAACTGATGCAGGCAGAGGTAGTGAAGTCCAGCTGGGAGTGAAGTGAAGCAAGGTGCAGGGAAACAGCAGGTTCAGGTACTCAGGCAGGTAAGAAGGTATATGGAGGGTGCAGGGTAAGTCCAGCAGGTTGTAGCAGGCAAGGTTCAGGCTAGGAGCATATACAAGCAGGCAGGTAAGGCACAGGTACTCTCTCTCAGCCACAGCTGAGAAACACGTTGCACTGGCAAAGGAAGGAAGGCTTTGGACCTTCCTAAATACTCAGGGCCACGCTGTGACTGGCTGGGATGAGCACATGACTACCAGGATTGGACAGCCGGAATCACATGGCCGCAGGCAAGATGGCGGCGCCCATGCCGACGGAACGGAAACACTGCCAGACCTCACCAGGCCTAGTGACAATATGCTCGCACAGAACCACGTGCAGCCAATGCCCCTCGCCAAACACTAGCACCGCTGCCAGAGACCCCCCGCCATAACGACCTCACAGGTAATACCCGGTGACTACCATGCCGAGAAACCCTGGCCGTGACAGTCACATTGTCTTGCTGGAATATTCCATCCGCCTCAGGGAAGACAATCAGCATGTATGAGTGTACGTGCTCTACAAGGATGGATTCATAACCAAATCGTTGAGGGTGCCTTCCACATGGATGAGTGGGCCAAGAGAATGCCATGAAAACATTCCCCAGACCATAACACTGCCACCACCCACCAGCTTATGTTCTTCCAGCAATGGTTGCAGGATGTTTGCTCTACGATGTTTCTCGCCTGACACGCCAACGTTCATCTGTTTGAATCAGAAAACGTGATTTATCAGAGAAGGCAATCCTTCGTCAATCAGTGGAGGTCCAATTCTGATTAAGGTGTGAAAATTGAAGCCTTTTCCGCCGATGTACCTTCATTAGCATAGGTGCAGTGACTATTAATTTGCTTCAGAGCCCCATACACAGCAGGGATTGCTGAACTGTCGATTTAGACACAAGTCTGGTGGTCCCCAGGTGACGGTGAGCTGCTCCACTGTAGCGTGTTGGTCGTCCCTCACGCACATTTGAAGCTGATGTGCACCTCTCATAGCAGTGGTACGTGGTGCTCCGCAGTTTCCATGATGATTATTCGCAATGGTGTTATTTGTGCAGTCACGATACACCTTCACCACAGCAGCACGCGAACAGTTCACAAACTGCGCTGTTTCAGAAATACTGCCATCCATGGCCCGAAAGCCAATAATCATCCCTTCTTGCAACTTGGATAAATCGCCCCTTTTACCCATGTCAGCAACGAGTGATGTGTGTAGACGGCCTATCGCACATCTACGCTCTGCCGACATCAAATGTAGGAGGTGGTCATAATAATGTGACTCAACTGAGTATATTCCTTATGACCTCTAATTTATATAAGTAAATTTTACTCCGATCATTGATAAAATATCTAAATTGCTGGACACGTCACTTTCTTCCAGTCCTGTAAGCTTTTCCAGGACATATATTCATCATTACTCTGTGAATGTTCTCTGATTTTATTTGGCAAGGCGAAACGCCGCTCATTGCACGGTCCAAGTTACGTGTGAACTGAAAAGTTGGTGGGTTGGGAGGTTCCAGGTATTTTAGAATTTGCGATTGCAGAGTTCTTTCGCTACGGTTTAGATTGTTTGATAAACTTATACACCTAAAGGTTTGGAAGAGGCTCTGCTCTCTGGCAACACCTCTACATGTACCAAAGATGCTTCTTCCCTGTTACATCCTTTCCACTGCTGTTCTCTAGTAAACATTTTGCATGGCTTGGTATTCATCGTACGTTTCACACACCCCACACGTTGCGCCATCTCATTACATGATGGGATAACCCTCTTAGCACTCCAGGACTGGATGGATGCTTGCTTCATCTCTGGTGTCACATGATGCACCCATGTTTCGTCGCCTGCAACAATCCTCACGGTACCACAGTGCACAAGAGACAATTCCATCCTACTGGTTCTGTGAACTTCTGTGAGTTGCTTCGGTACTCAGCATGAACACTTTATGTACCCCAGTTGCTCATGAACGATGTTGTGCACAGTACCCACTGAGATATTCAGTTCCTCAGCAATATCATTAACTTGAATGCATCTGTCCTCCTGAATCAGATCTTCAAATTCGGCACACATGGTCATCGGTGGTGGACGGGCTTGGTTGGCCTGATTGCTGCTCATCTTGAACATCTGCCCTGCCATATTCAAAGTCAGTGCACCAAACCCAAACCTGTTTCCAAAAGGTGATGTTATCACCATACACCTTGTGATGATAAGTTGGCGATGAATTTCAGCTGCTGATATTCCCTTTAAGGGGCACAACCACTAGCAGACATAGAAACAACTGCACGATTATGACATTGTAATCGTGCAGTCATTTCACAGTCTGGTGCTGTGCCTATACTGAACGATCGGTCGTTCAGTGTAGGCACATCAATCATCCCCTAACATGCTCAACCTGACTTGCATGTTCGGGCGATGATTGATGTTGGAAGCTACCAGCGGGAGCGCGCATCACTGGTTGTTTCCGACATTTACGTCCCCGATGTGTGCCAGATTACTGAACGATTGCACGAGTACGATGTCGTAAACGTGCAATCGCTCTAAGTAATCGGGTAGTGGATACGTGGCATTAGACACAGAAAATTTGGACACACTATACACCTCAATGTTTGATCAGGTTTCCGCCAGCTCCGCCATCTTACAACTGATGTTAGGACAGTATGACTGATATGAGGCGCAGTCTAATGGCCATGAGAGGCTACCTGCTCTGGCTTGGCGGTAAATTAGAACATTACACACGTGAAAGGTCTTGTTACCTAATTGAACCATTTACGTACTTAAAAATTACATGGGCAGTTCTGGGATGAGCCCAGATTTAATCACTGGTCAGCCAGTCAGTAGAGACCGGAGATATTACCCATGGGGTGTGGTGATCAGCTGATAAAAGGTACGATCACCCATTGTTCTAGGGTTCAGACTGGGCGATCAATTTCTGCATTGAAGCCTGTTCTTGCATCTTCCTTGTTTATAAAAACTTTGTCTTTATAACACTTCTGGGACTAAGCATTGTACGTCTTTTGTAAATAAAGTATTCTTTTATTAGTTTTACCCATATATACTCTAAAACCCAGTTTTTCAAAGGAGGCTCTTAGATTGCTTAGATGACGCTATCATGGTCATTGATTGCGAGAATCAGGGGGAGCACAAACTAACCGAGGGGGAGTTTGTGTCGCTGATCCCCATCAATTGGGATAGAGGGTTAAGAGACCTGTTTCTCCTTGGTAATTACTCCCAGGGGGTGGCAGAAATGATAAGTGTATGGTACAAAAAGCAGAGAGAGAATATTCACCTCTGCCATCACTGTATAAGGACTTGGGGATCTGTGCAGTCCTGACGCTGGTGATACAGTGAAAACATAAGAGATACGTACTGGGGTCCATGACTCTGCATTTCAATCACAAAAGCGCATTTGTGCGCACAATCTGTGTAACGTATGCAGAATAGGAATTTGTAGGGGTTTTCATGCATGTAAAAATAGTTAAAAAAAACATTAGCACCGTGTGCAGCTCTAAACTAGGCCCATACATAGTAATAACCTTAATAAGTCAGTGAGGCTCAATCAAGCCTATGATTGTGCGCAGACATTTTGGGATACGTGTGCCTTTATAGAGATTTAGTCACATGCTAATGGCTAATTTACGTAAACATCGTTAATGCTTGTGCCTCAGAATCAGCCATAAGGTGCGAGTACCCTCATCCATATGAATAAATACCATTTGAAACAAAATTGAGCAATAATGAAAGAAAATATGTATTTTATGGCGGAATAATTTTTTTATATACACTTAATTCATACATTTCTTACATGTTATTATTGATTGTACTTTTTATATATTAAATGTATATTTTACTTGTTGAATTTATAATTTTAACCACATTGGCTTTTAGGGCGCTGTATGTGGTATTTGGTTAGTGGTTGTCTAGATATACACAAAGTCTCAGCTGATCTCCAATGAAACACTTACTCGCAAAACCTTTAAACATCAATTTAGTAAAAAAAAACACAACTTTAAAAATTAAAAAACCTTGACCCTTCATCATATATAAATCAAATCACACACTAATATATTCCCCCCCCCTTTACATCATCACAGTTTTAAATTTGTTATATTTGGTTTTGTTTTAGGTTAAGAATTTAGTACACTATCAGACTGATGTATTTATTTTACCTACACTTTATCATGACTCAATTTTCATAATACATTTTCTACATACTCTGTGATAGGCATCCGGATATACTTATCATCCAGATATAATTAAGGGCAGCCCTACAACATTCAATAGGAACGCCCATAACTCTTTCAGAAATAACAGGAAAAACTGATAACCTGGGTAAACCCACATCATTCATCCCAAAGTTACTATTAAACTTTATTTGTAGGGCACCACAAGTGGTCCACAGAGCCATACAGGGGGCAAAATAATAAGACAGTACAGTACAATACAGTAGATTAGTAACATATAGCACTACAAAGCTCAACACAGCCACTGATGCAAGGGGTTCTATCCAAATATTTAGTGTAAGCTGAAACCTGAAGCTATTACCGTGGATACATAGAGCGGGTCTAGGTCATCTGAAAACATGAAAATGGAGGTGTGGTGTCAAGGGGCAGCAACCCCAAGATGGAGTTGTAGAGTGTAGCTGGTGTGCAAAAGAAGTAGGTAATGAGAACAGAAGGAAGGAGGGCCCTGCGCATGAAGCTTACAGTCCAAAATGCCCCTCACTTTCTCCAAAACAGTATATCTGGCCATAATACACCAGCTTATATCCCATAAGTACTGAAAGGCTCCGCTATATGCCATTAAGATCTAAGAACATACATCTCAGAAATGCTTTTACAACACCCAGACATCACCACATGCCAATCAGTTCTCTTTATTGTGGATATTCTGATGTTCCACAAGGTCTAATTTATGAGTAAACCGCATGGAAATGGTTTATCACCTGTGTGAGTTCTGATGTATAATAAGGGCTGCTTTGCATGTAAAACATTTCCCACACTCAGAGCATGGAAATGGTTTCTCACCTGTGTGACTTCTCTGATGTATAACCAGAGCTAATTTCCTTGTAAAACATTTGCCACACTCAGAACATGAAAATTGTTTCTCACCTGTGTGAGTTCTCTGATGTGTAAGAAGATTTGATTTCTGTGTAAAACATTTCCCACACTCAGTGCAGGGATACAGCTTCTCACCTGTGTGACTTCTCTGATGTGTAACAAGATAGGACTTCCATGAAAAAGATTTCCCACACACAGAGCATGGAAAAGGCTTCTCACCTGTGTGACTTCTCTGATGTTCAGCAAGACGTGATTTCTGTGAAAAACATTTCCCACACTCAGAACATAGAAATGGTTTCTCACCCGTGTGACTTCTCTGATGTCTAACAAGTACTGCTTTGTGTGTAAAACTTTTCCCACATTCAGAACATGGATATGGTTTCTCACCTGTGTGACTTCTCTGATGTCTAACAAGACCTTGTTTCCGTGTAAAACATTTCCCACACTCAGAGCATGGAAATGGTTTCTCACCTGTGTGACTTCTCTGATGTATAGCAAGATCTGATTTCTGTGTAAAACATTGCCCGCACTCAGAACATGACACTGGTTTCTCACCTGTGTGACTTCTCTTATGCTTAACAAGATTTGATTTCTGTGTAAAACATTTCCCACACTCAGAACATAGAAATGGCCTCTCACCTGTGTGACTTCTCTGATGTCTAACAAACACTGACTGATGTACAAAAGTTTTACCACATTCAGAACATGTAAAGACTGGATCACCTGTAAGCGCTGCACTATGTGTAGCAATATCTGAGCTATTAGAAGAACACGCCTCACAATTAGAGGGATCAGATGATATATCAGCACTGTGAGGTACTGGGTGTATATTTAGGGTAATGGGCATGTCTACTGGTAAATCCTCTGTGATGTTATCTTGTATTTTAAGATCTGCAGATAAATCTCCCTCCATGATCTTCCTGTTTGTGCGTCCTTTTGCTGGAAATAAATGGAATAATATAGAATTTTGTTAACTCGAGGAGCAAATTATCATACTATTAAAAAATTATAGATGTTCAGTTTCATTTCAATTTTCCAAGTACAGTTTATCACTAATCTAAAGGAATGCGAGGAGGGAGGTGGGTTTCAATAAATAAGATAACAAAACCTCTCTATGCATAAATTTATTCAACTCGTACATATACGTTTAATCAATAGTATGGCCTTGGTACAGATTATTTTTCCACATAGACCAGTATGGGACTAAGGGCCTGATTCAGAGCCGGACGCTCCTTCAGAGCGCTTGCTCTGAATCAGGGCGGCATATTTTTTTTTTTGAGAGCCGGCCTCCTGGCCCCTCACTAAGCTGTGGGTGACCACCCACAGCTTTTGCGAGCAGCCAGGTGATGGTCACGACCATCGGGCTTGCGACGAGACCCTTGTGGTAGGGTCTCGTCCATCGCAAGCCCCAGTGATCTTCCAGCTCTAATAGAACCGGAAGCTCACTGCTGAGGCCGACCCCAAACGGCAGGCTTTCCTTCGGGAATGCCTCCTTTTGGCCAGCCACCCCCCCTGCCCGCCTCCAAAACGGGGAGAGCTGTCAATCACAATCGACAGCCGTCCCGTTTTGGTGCGAGACTCGTAGCGACGGAGCGCCTGTCGCTGGCCGGGTCTCGCGCATGCGCACGCCGGAGCCGGCTCCAGCGTGCGCATGCGCGGTGGGGGACCATCGACCCACTTGCGAGCGGGTCTGAATCAGGCCCTAAGTACTTGTTCCAACATTACACCATCAAATCAATTACAGAATAGAAGAAATAAGAGTCAAGCACCTAAAGCCACGACATAACAGCTTGCTGAACGTCACAGTTGGCTGCGAATCGCCTTCCACCCAGGTGCTTCTTCAATGGTCCAAAGAGATGGAAATCACTCGGTGTCAGGTCAGGAATGTAGAGAGGATGGCCCAGTACCTCCAAATCGTAACAACTCACACGTGCGGTTGGCTGAGTGTGGCCTTGCGTTAACATGCACCAATACAACACCTGTTCATGGCAACCCAGGTTATTTTCAACTATTTGCACTCTGCAACCGGCTCAATGTGTCAAAATAGTGGTCAGCATTCACACCCAGTATCTCTCGGTGAGGAAAACAACAAGAATCACGCCCTTGTCCCAATACACGGTCGCCATGACCTTCTTTGCTGATGAAGTTGTTTTGAAATACTTTGAAGGTGGGGACGATGAGTGTTTCCATGTCGTGGATGCTTGCTTCGTCTCCGGTGTCACATGATGCACCCAAGTTTCATCGCCTGTACCAATACGCTGCAGGAACTGCACTCCCTCCTCCTGGTACCGCGTCAAGTGCACGAGAGACCATCCCATCTTATTGGTTTTGTGAACTTCCCTGAGTTGCTTCGGTACCCAGTGTGATTACTTTTTCCTGTACCCCAGTTGCTCATCAACGATGTTGTGCACAGTACCCACTGAGATGTTCAGCTTATCAGCAATATCAAATAACGTCAAATGCATCTGCCCTCCTGAACCTGAATCAGACCTTCAATGTGGCACAAATTGTCATCTGTGGTGGACATGCTTGGCCGACCGGCCGGATCTCTGCTCATCTTAAACGTCGGTCCTGCAGTTATCGAGGGCAGTGCACCAAACCCAGACCTGCTATCGTGACATGACGTTATCACCGTATACCCCGACAAGTTGGCGATGAATTTCAGCTTCTGATGTGACCTTTAGACTCGGAAATCTGATCACACTACGCACCTCAATGTTTGACCATGTTTCCGCCAGCCCTATTTCTTACAAGTGGTGTTGGGATAGTAAGACAGATATGAGGCGCAGTCTAATGGCCGTGAGGGGAAGCAATGGTCTACCTGCTCTGGCCTGGCGGGATATTAGAATGACACATTACATACGAGAGGTCTTGTTACCTTACTTATTGAACCTCTCTCATACATACAGTAAACAGGAATCTTTTACTGCACAGATAACACATTGGCTTAAAATAGAATCGGATCCATTTGATTTGAAGTTTGTGAGCTTTCACGCTTGTCCTGGTGACCTCAAAGTAAGCCCAGGCTATGGTCTAAGGACTTCTCCCCACAAATGTAAAACCATATTTCAGGAGGAACCGAAATCTTAGGTATATTTCACGAAGTGCATTAGAGATAATGACCCTTGTTTCTCTAAAGGGGACAAACTCCAACTGATCTAGGTGAGTAATGGTAGGTATTTTCAGAAGAGCCGACAAGAGCTGTGCAGGGCGGGGGATAAAAAAAAAGCTCTCAAAGTGCGGGTGAGTAGTGTTATCTACTTATTGTTAGTTATCTGATACCTCTACGGCTTTATGAAAAGAGGGGGCACCATCTCCAAAGCTACCATGTGTCTCACAAATGGTGTCCACAAGCTGATGGAGATCCCCTCAAAGTGCAGACATTCCTACTTTGAGAGCGGTAACATCATCAACTTATTCTAGGAAGGAAGCAGCAGACTTCCTCCTCAGAGTCCTATGAATTATAATTTTGCATTGCTCGGGCCATAGGGAAGGGAGAATGTGACAATGAAGAGCCTGTGGATGTCTACGCTACAGCTAGGTCTGATGTTGAGAAGCCGCTACACCCTTAAGCCTCAGAAAAATTCACCAATATCCATAAACAGCATCATTATCCTGGGCAGTAAGATAAAGTTTTCCCTTACTAACCCATATTCTGCATAGGCCCTGATAAATACACCTGTACTGATATTATAGCGTATTAATCTCCTACAACATGTGATCTCACAGCATCCCATAATGTGCATAGTATTAAATGTACTAATATAAGCTGTTGTATTACTAGTATACAGCATGGATATGAAAATCTATGATGTAAACATTAAGTACAGAACATACATATAATACTATTAGTGCACAGGAAGAATCATACCCACTGATCAGTGACAAAATCACTATGGTGATGACCTAGGAAGTAACATTGTATGCGATATACCAGAGAATGTGGGGGGGTTACTGGTCAGATCTCTGGGCTGGTAACACACAGTGACATGATGTGAGGGGGAGAGCAGGAGTATAATAGGGGCTGATGGCTCCTGATGTATGAGATACACCAGAGAGTGTGTGGAGGAGACTGGTCAGATCTCTGGGCTGGTAACACACAGTGACATGATGTGAGGAGGAGAGCAGGAGTATAATAGGGGCTGATGGCTCCTGATGTATGAGATACACCAGAGAGTGTGTGGAGGAGACTGGTCAGATCTCTGGGCTGGTAACACACAGTGACATGATGTGAGGAGGAGAGCAGGAGTATAATAGGGGCTGATGGCTCCTGATGTATGAGATACACCAGAGAGTGTGGGGAGGAGACTGGTCAGATCTCTGGGCTGGCAACACACAGTGACATGATGTGAGGGGGAGAGCAGGAGTATAATAGGGGCTGATGGCTCCGGATGTATGATACACCAGAGAGTGTGGGGAGGAGGCTGGTCAGATCTCTGGGCTGGTAACACACAGTGACATGATGTGAGGGGGAGAGCAGGAGTATAATAGGGGCTGATGGCTCCTGACTCCCCCCCTTGGAAATACATTTCCCTCATTAGTCTGTACTGACAGTAGAGGTTGTAATATAAAAGTTTGTTGTAGTGACTGGTCGAGAAGAATATGTGACTCTGTTCTGTAATAAGTGTTTATTACTCACCTGTGCTGATATCTGTAGGGATTTCCTCCTCCTTACACTGCTGATCACCTCTCACATATGTCTCTTCTTCTCCCTTTGTATCTTCTGCCTTTATATCAGTCACATACGTCGCTTCTTCTCCCTCCATATCTTCTGCCTTCATATCAGTCACATATGTCTCTTCTTCTGCCTTTATATCAGTCACATACGTCTTTTCTTTTCCCTGTATAACTTCTTGGTTAATATTTGTCAAACGGTCAACCTAGATAATCCCAAAAAAAAATTTTTTTTAATAATGCCAGATATAATTAAGATTAAGCACAAGAATATCTAAGTATAAGACACACACACAGCTTCTATACAGATTATATATATGGTGACATTCACTTTGGTATATCGGTGAGACTCTAAATCCCATCTACCTGATGCTCCTGTGGAATCCTGTGATCCTCCTCTGCGCAGTCCTGTGAATATAGAGGACGGGCACATCTCTCTTGGATATTTCTGTTACTGGGTTCATCTGTAGGAGACACACAGTGACAGAGTACATTGTATATATGTGATTATCAGGTGATGTGTGCATATAGGGGCCCCCCATAACTGCTGTCCCTTGTATAATAAATGACAGTCTCCTCTTACCCAGTGATGTGAGGGTCCGGTGATTCTCAATCATCACGTCCTTGTACAGACCCCCGTGTTCCTCTATATAATTCCCCTCCTGCATGGAGACACAGACAGTGACATCCTGACACCTTATAGGAACCTGACACACACAATGATACAGTCATCACCCAGACACATCCCCTGGTGTTACTGTATAATGTCCCATTCCCAGCAGTCACCTCTCCAGTCATCACCCAGATACATCCCCTGGTGTTACTGTATAATGTCCCATTCCCAGCAGTCACCTCTCCAGTCATCACCCAGACACATCCCCCGGTGTTACTGTATAATGTCCCAATCCCAGCAGTCACCTCTCCAGTCATCACCCATACACATCCCCCGGTGTTACTGTATAATGTCCCATTCCCAGCAGTCACCTCTCCAGTCATCACCCAGACACCTCCCCCGGTGTTACTGTATAATGTCCCATTACCAGCAGTCACCTATCCAGTCATCACCCAGACACATCCCCCGGTGTTACTGTATAATGTCCCGTTCCCAGCAGTCACCTCTCCAGTCATCACCCAGACACATCCCCTGGTGTTACTGTATAATGTCCCATTCCCAGCAGTCACCTCTCCAGTCATCACCCAGACACATCCCCTGGTGTTACTGTATAATGTCTCATTCCCAGCAGTCACCTCTCCAGTCATCACCCAGACACATCCCCTGGTGTTACTGTATAATGTCTCATTCCCAGCAGTCACCTCTCCTGTCATCACCCAGACACATCCCCCGGTGTTACTGTATAATGTCCCATTCCAAGCAGTCACCTCTCCAGTCATCACCCAGACACATCCCCCGGTGTTACTGTATAATGTCCCATTCCCAGTAGTCACCTCTCCAGTCATCACCCAGACACATCCCCTGGTGTTACTGTATAATGTCCCATTCACAGCAGTCACCGCTCCAGTCATCACCCAGACACATCCCCTGGTGTTACTGTATAATGTCCCATTCCCAGCAGTCACCTCTCCAGTCATCACCCAGACACATCCCCTGGTGTTACTGTATAATGTCCCATTCCCAGCAGTCACCTCTCCAGTCATCACCCAGACACATCCCCTGGTGTTACTGTATAATGTCCCATTCCCAGCAGTCACCTCTCCGGTCATCACCCAGACACATCCCCTGGTGTTACTGTATAATGTCCCATTCCCAGCAGTCACCTCTCCAGTCAGCAGCTGAATGATCTTGTTGGTGAGTTCCAGGATCTTCTGGTCATTGTGTCTCTCATGTATCAGTGAGTGAGGTGGAGGCACCGTGATGGGGCTCTGGGTCCTGCTCAGTCCTCCTGACACATGGGGACGGCTGCTGGGTGTCTCACACTTACCTGATGTTTTCTTCACTACTGAGTAATCCTGTTTATTGGGGGGAGACATTAAAAAAAGCTAAACTCTCCATAAGGAGTTGATATTTTAGGAGCTAATTGTGCAGAATATAAGGGTCTT
Organism: Taudactylus pleione; assembly: GCA_031769625.1. NCBI lineage: Eukaryota > Metazoa > Chordata > Amphibia > Anura > Myobatrachidae > Taudactylus > Taudactylus pleione. The sequence goes on along the minus strand of JAUIMM010000799.1, from coordinate 340,985 downwards.
TTATACAATTACAATCCCTATTCCATTTGTAATTAATTCAAATATATAGGAAAATGGAAAGTAAGTTGTACCTCACCAGTCATCTTCGTTTTAATGATAGAATAAAAAATACATACTGATACTGTATCTGAGAGAGTCTCCCTGCTGCTCGGCTACAGCTGGACTGATCTGACCAGTCCCTGTATTATTACTATAGATATAAGTGATGTCACTGTGACACTCCCAGATCCCCTCACCTCCCCAGTCATGTCCCTGTATTATTACTATAGATATAAGTGATGTCACTGTGACACTCCCAGATCCCCTCACCTCCCCAGTCATGTCCCTGTATTATTACTATAGATATAAGTGATGTCAGTGTGACACTCCCAGATCCCCTCACCTCCCCAGTCATGTCCCTGTATTATTACTATAGATATAAGTGATGTCACTGTGACACTACCAGATCCTCTCACCTCCCCAGTCATGTCCCTGTATTATTACTATAGATATAAGTGATGTCACTGTGATACTCCCAGATCCCCTCACCTCCCCAGTCATGTCCCTGTATTATTACTATAGATATAAGTGATGTCACTGTGACACTCCCACATCCCCTCACCTCCCCCAGTCATGTCCCTGTATTATTACTATAGATATAAGTGATGTCACTGTGACACTCCCAGATCCCCTCACCTCCCCAGTCATGTCCCTGTATTATTACTATAGATATAAGTGATGTCACTGTGACACTCCCAGATCCCCTCACCTCCCCCAGTCATGTCCCTGTATTATTACTATAGATATAAGTGATGTCACTGTGACACTCCCAGATCCCCTCACCTCCCCCAGTCATGTCCATGTATTATTACTATAGATATGTGATGTCACTGTGACACTACCAGATCCTCTCACCTCCCCAGTCATGTCCCTGTATTATTACTATAGATATAAGTGATGTCAGTGTGACACTCCCAGATCCCCTCACCTCCCCAGTTATGTCCCTGTATTATTACTATAGATATAAGTGATGTCACTGTGACACTCCCAGATCCCCTCACCTCCCCCAGTCATGTCCCTGTATTATTACTATAGATATAAGTGATGTCACTGTGACACTCCCAGATCCCCTCACCTCCCCAGTCATGTCCCTGTATTATTACTATAGATATAAGTGATGTCACTGTGACACTCCCAGATCCCCTCACCTCCCCAGTCATGTCCCTGTATTATTACTATAGATATAAGTGATGTCACTGTGACACTCCCAGATCCCCTCACCTCCCCAGTCATGTCCCTGTATTATTACTATAGATATAAGTGATGTCACTGTGACACTCCCAGATCCCCTCACCTCCCCAGTCATGTCCCTGTATTATTACTATAGATATAAGTGATGTCACTGTGACACTCCCAGATCCCCTCACCTCCCCAGTCATGTCCCTGTATTATTACTATAGATATAAGTGATGTCACTGTGACACTCCCAGATCCCCTCACCTCCCCAGTCATGTCCCTGTATTATTACTATAGATATAAGTGATGTCACTGTGACACTCCCAGATCCCCTCACCTCCCCAGTCATGTCCCTGTATTATTACTATAGATATAAGTGATGTCACTGTGACACTCCCAGATCCCCTCACCTCCCCAGTCATGTCCCTGTATTATTACTATAGATATAAGTGATGTCACTGTGACACTCCCAGATCCCCTCACCTCCCCAGTCATGTCCCTGTATTATTACTATAGATATAAGTGATGTCACTGTGACACTCCCAGATCCCCTCATCTCCCCAGTCATGTCCCTGTATTATTACTATAGATATAAGTGATGTCACTGTGACACTCCCAGATCCCCTCACCTCCCCAGTCATGTCCCTGTATTATTACTATAGATATAAGTGATATCACTGTGACACTCCCAGATCCCCTCATCTCCCCAGTCATGTCCCTGTATTATTACTATAGATATAAGTGATGTCACTGTGACACTCCCAGATCCCCTCACCTCCCCAGTCATGTCCCTGTATTATTACTATAGATATAAGTGATGTCACTGTGACACTCCCAGATCCCCTCACCTCCCCAGTCATGTCCCTGTATTATTACTATAGATATAAGTGGTCACTGTGACACTCCCAGATCCCCTCACCTCCCCAGTCATGTCCCTGTATTATTACTATAGATATAAGTGATGTCACTGTGACACTCCCAGATCCCCTCACCTCCCCAGTCATGTCCCTGTATTATTACTATAGATATAAGTGATGTCACTGTGACACTCCCAGATCCCCTCACCTCCCCAGTCATGTCCCTGTATTATTACTATAGATATAAGTGATGTCACTGTGACACTCCCAGATCCCCTCACCTCCCCAGTCATCTCCCTGTATTATTACTATAGATATAAGTGATGTCACCGTGACACTCCCAGATCCCCTCACCTCCCCAGTCATGTCCCTGTATTATTACTATAGATGTAAGTGATGTCACTGTGACACTCCCAGATCCCCTCACCTCCCAGTCATGTCCCTGTATTATTACTATAGATGTAAGTGATGTCACTGTGACACTCCCAGATCCCCTCACCTCCCCAGTCATGTCCCTGTATTATTACTATAGATATAAGTGATGTCACTGTGACACTCCCAGATCCCCTCACCTCCCAGTCATGTCCCTGTATTATTACTATAGATATAAGTGATGTCACTGTGACACTCCCAGATCCCCTCACCTCCCAGTCATGTCCCTGTATTATTACTATAGATGTAAGTGATGTCACTGTGACACTCCCAGATCCCCTCACCTCCCCAGTCATGTCCCTGTATTATTACTATAGATATAAGTGATGTCACTGTGACACTCCCAGATCCCCTCACCTCCCAGTCATGTCCCTGTATTATTACTATAGATATAAGTGATGTCACTGTGACACTCCCAGATCCCCTCACCTCCCAGTCATGTCCCTGTATTATTACTATAGATATAAGTGATGTCACTGTGACACTCCCAGATCCCCTCACCTCCCCAGTCATGTCCCTGTATTATTACTATAGATGTAAGTGATGTCACTGTGACACTCCCAGATCCCCTCACCTCCCAGTCATGTCCCTGTATTATTACTATAGATGTAAGTGATGTCACTGTGACACTCCCAGATCCCCTCACCTCCCCAGTCATGTCCCTGTATTATTACTATAGATATAAGTGATGTCACTGTGACACTCCCAGATCCCCCTCACCTCCCCAGTCATGTCCCTGTATTATTACTATAGATATAAGTGATGTCACTGTGACACTCCCAGATCACCTCACCTCCCCAGTCATGTCCCTGTATTATTACTATAGATATAAGTGATGTTACTGTGACACGCCCAGATCCCCTCACCTCCCCAGTCATGTCCCTGTATTATTACTATAGATATAAGTGATGTCACTGTGACACGCCCAGATCCTCTCACCTCCCCAGTCATGTCCCTGTATTATTACTATAGATATAAGTGGTCACTGACACTCCCAGATCTCCTCACCTCCCCAGTCATGTCCCTGTATTATTACTATAGATATAAGTGATGTCACTGTGACACTCCCAGATCCCCCTCACCTCCCCAGTCATGTCCCTGTATTATTACTATAGATATAAGTGATACAGTGACACTCCCAGATCCCCTCACCTCCCCAGTCATGTCCCTGTATTAGTACTATAGATATAAGTGATGTCACTGTGACACTCCCAGATCCCCTCACCTCCCCCAGTCATGTCCCTGTATTATTACTATAGATATAAGTGATACAGTGACACTCCCAGATACCCTCACTTCCCCAGTCATGTCCCTGTATTATTACTATAGATATAAGTGATGTCACTGTGACACTCCCAGATCCCCTCACCTCCCCAGTCATGTCCCTGTATTATTACTATAGATATAAGTGATGTCACTGTGACACTCCCAGATCCCCTCACCTCCCCAGTCATGTCCCTGTATTATTACTATAGATATAAGTGATGTCACTGTGACACTCCCAGATCCCCTCACCTCCCCAGTCATGTCCCTGTATTATTACTATAGATATAAGTGATGTCACTGTGACACTCCCAGATCCCCTCACCTCCCTAGTCATGTCCCTGTATTATTACTACAGATATAAGTGATGTCACTGTGACACTCCCAGATCCTCTCACCTCCCCAGTCATGTCCCTGTATTATTACTATAGATATAAGTGATGTCACTGTGACACTCCCAGACCCTCTCACCTCCCCAGTCATGTCCCTGTATTATTACTATAGATATAAGTGATGTCACTGTGACACTCCCAGATCCCCTCACCTCCCAGTCATGTCCCTGTATTATTACTATAGATGTAAGTGATGTCACTGTGACAGTCCCAGATCCCCTCACCTCCCCAGTCATGTCCCTGTATTATTACTATAGATATAAGTGATGTCACTGTGACACCTCCAGATCCCCTCACCTCCCCAGTCATGTCCCTGTATTATTACTATAGATATAAGTGATGTCACTGTGACACTCCCAGATCCCCTCACCTCCCCAGTCATGTCCCTGTATTATTACTATAGATATAAGGGATGTCACTGTGACACCTCCAGATCCCCTCACCTCCCCAGTCATGTCCCTGTATTATTACTATAGATATAAGTGATGTCACTGTGACACTCCCAGATCCCCTCACCTCCCCAGTCATGTCCCTGTATTATTACTATAGATATAAGGGATGTCACTGTTACACTCCCAGATCCCCTCACCTCCCCAGTCATGTCCCTGTATTATTACTATAGATATAAGTGATGTCACTGTGACACCTCCAGGCCCTCTCACCTCCCCAGTCAGCAGGTAGATGATCTCCAAGGTGAGATGTAATATTTGCTCAGTCGTGTGGCTTCTGTCCGTGTCCATCCTTAGTGACTCAGCGATTTATATAGGACGGGTTTCACCATCCTGTGACTTCCAGAAAAACAGGGTCTCTTTCCACACTGCACAGTAGTCTATGAATACATATAATTATTAGTATAATAAGTATCATAGAGGACAATGAGCGTCCAATAAATTCTCCATTCCTGGTCAGCATTTCACAGAAGTTTACCTGACCTGTTTTATAAAGCTGCTTAGTGACCGTTACACAATGTTCTATTGCTTAAGGTTAAACCAATGGTCCTCTCATGGCCAAGAGTTTCAGTCCTCTGAGACCAGAGCTGGACTGGCTCACCGGGGTATTGCTAGAATCTGCTGCTAGTCCATGCGCGGCTACCTGCACCCGCTCCCCAACATACAATCGCCATTGCTGATGTCACAATCAGTCACGGATGCAGACTGTAGGTACAAGTGCAGAGAGCCAGGTGCCTATACACATTGCGCCAGGATAAACAGACTGGCAGCGGATCATGGCAATACACGGGTGAGCCAATCCTTGAAGGAGGAAGTTATTTCCGAAGCACGTTGGTATGGGGAGGACCACTGCCTTCTGAAGCTTGGGGGAGATAATCGCTGTTCAATCGCAGGAGGTGATATACTCGGGTTTTACATCCATCTCCTTACGCTTTTATCAGTGCCTACCTCTAGGCTTTATTAGGTACGCAGGAAATCCTGGAGGGTTTTTTTTTTTATGACTGTCACTGATAGATCCATTCTATCTTCTGATGAAGCCGCCGATACTGGTTTAGAGGCGGGGAAGCGCATAAAGATTACCGGATATCAGCTGGAGTTTGAACTTTATTTTACAAGCCTATAGAATGTCGCTGAACACATTGTACTGGGATCACAGAACATTACGCAGCCGATTGCTCGATCAGCACTGGAGAGGAATCCAGCTCACTAATGCAATGCTTTTTCCTCAAGAAAGAGAAGTGGTATATGATTGCTGGCTTTCCATACATAACTCTGTACATTGCCTGGCCAGGAATGTTTATGTGCAATTAAGGACTGACTTGACAGATTAAAGCCTTTTTGCGAGATTGCTGGTGAATAATTGCTGCATATGCTTATAACGGAATACATACGATTTACCGCCGGTGGTTCTAATCCCAACAGCGGCATCCCGGCAGAGGAGGAAATCCCGATCATCCTCAGGTATGTATAAACTAACCTAATTCTACCCCCTAACCCTCCCTTAGGGGTGCCTAACTCTAACCTCCCCCCAAGTGCCTAAATCTAACCCCCCCTTCCCCGTCGCCTAAACCCAAGTCCCCTGGGGGGGTGCCTAACCCTAACCTCCCCCCAGGGGTGCCTAACTCTAATTCCCCTAGCCTAAACCTAACCTCCCTGGGTGCCTAACCCTAAGTCCCCCCCCCCCAAACGGCTATATTACTTCAGGTTAGCAAATACAACTGACCGTAACATTAATGTGTGCTATTAACACATATGACAGATATTTAACCTCTGCTTGAGTTGTACCGATGCACAGCGCTAAGTACATGGACTGTGATTCTGAAGCAATTGCGATATTGCTATATATTCTTGCCTTCTAAAAAGATTAAGCTGAATTATCTGATTCTACATGTGCTTATATAAATGGGATTCATTTTGCTAATAGTGCTACTATACTTTTTTACCTTCTTGTTTTTTTTTTCGCTATACCGGCCGATGTATATTATATTGTGTCTAATTGTATATTAAATAGACCATTTTCTAAGCGCTTTTTCCCTATTTTGTGTCTACTTTATGTTTAGGGCAGTGGTTCCCAAACTTTTTTGAGTCACAGCGCCCTAGAGTATCAGAATTGTTTTCAGGGCACCCCTAAGTTTAAGGGGTCTATTTACTAAGCTGTGTTAGGAGACAAAGTGAATGGTGATGAGGTACCAGCCAATCAGCTCCTAACATTTTTCAAACACAGCCTGTGACATGGCAGTTAGGAGCTGATTGGCTGGTACCATATCACCGTTCACTTTATCTCCTAACACAGCTTAGTAAATAGACCCCTAAGTTTGTTATTGAGAAATTAACCAAAAAATGTAGTGAAGTACGAAAGTGAAGTAAATTGTGCTGACCTGTCATCCTTAGGTACAGTTATGTGGTGGGGGACAGGTTTGCACTTCTGTTTATCCACATATTTACATTACATTGGCCATAAATTATTTGATTTGGTGCTGGACCACCATCCACCCCTGCAAGTGTCCTGGGTGCCACAGGTCACAGTTTGGGAACCACTGGTTTAGGGGTTGAATATCCCCTGATTAAGAGCTGCTGGGTGTCTAAATAATAATCTATATTGTTTCTTAAATAGCACCTAAATATTTTAGAGTTACGTCCAATAAATTTTGACTGTTTTACGCTATGAGAGGCTGTTATTTGTGATTCTTTTGAAGGATCTCTCACATAAATGATGAGGATTACATGAGATCATTGTCTCACCATTCAAAAGTATAAAAGGAGAGTGTGGATGTCAAGGAAAGATTAAAGAAACCTTGATGGGTCCATATCTCACCGTGTAAAGGTGTGCATTCCCTTGACCAGGAGGATTTCTGTGAAAATATACTGCATTCTCTAATTTACATACCAATTCTGTTCTCTCTCATTCATGTTATATGGGAGATATACTGTATACCAGAGCTTGGTGCCCCTTCTCTATGTTATATATTTGGTGTAATTTGTCCCTCTTGAAATCTTTTACAAATGTGCAAACTGGATTATGTGATCTCCATTTTATTTTCTGTTTCAGAAACACGGATATCAGTTTGGTCACCAGAATGCCATCAGCAATGCATAGGCCACACTGCTAACTATGGGGGCTGCAGGAATCCAACAGGAGAAACTATTCACTTCCTAAATATGGGGGAAAGGCAAGATCTGGCTTTGTCCAGCTAATATGCTGGGGATAAGGTAATGCCATCTTTTATATACAGACCCCTCTGAATGCTCGTCCATAACTTTGGTACGAACTCTACCTACCTGAATCAGCTATAACTTCCTCATAATATCAGTACCAGTCACCCCCTCTCACCAAGTACCAGTAAACCCCTTCACCCACAATACCAGTCCCTCCTCTCTCCCAGTACAAATCTCCCCGCTCTCACAGTACCAGTCACCCCGCTCTCACAGTACCAGTCACTCTCCCTCTCCCAGTACCAGTCACTATCCCTCTCCCAGTACCAGTCACTCTCCCAGTACCAGTCACTCTCCCTCTCCCAGTACCAGTCACTCTCCCAGTACCAGTCACTCTCCCTCTCCCAGTACCAGTCACTCTCCCTCTCCCAGTACCAGTCACTCTCCCTCTCCCAGTACCAGTCACCCCCCCTCTCCCAGTACCAGTCACCCCCCTCTCTCAGTACCAATCATCCTCCCTCTCTCAGTACCAGTCACCCTCTCCTCTCCCACAATACCAGTCACATCCCCCCTCCTAGTACCAGTCACCCTCTCCTCTCTCAGTACTAGTCATCCCCCTCTCTCCCAGTACCAGTCATACCCTCTCTCCCAGCCTCCTCTCTCAGTACCAGTCACCCCCCTCTCTCCCAGTAGCTGTCAGACAGGGGACAGACAGATGAAGGACAGAACTTACTGCAGCAGAGGAGCCCGGTCACTGGCAGCGATCACCGGGGGGATGAGAGTCAGAGATCAGAGAGACCGCAGCTGGGGACGAGGCTTGGCATACAGGAAGTGCCCGTCACGTGATAGGGATCAGACGCAGTAACGAGGCTTGGAATACAGGAAGTGCCGGTCACGTGGTGCAGTAGCCATAGAAACGCGGCTGTGATACAGGAAGATGGGTGCAGGGGGTGATGTGAGGGTTGGGTAATGTTTAAATCCCCTTTTCGGAGAGGACCCTGACGTCATCAGCCAGTGCCCAGCGTCATTCCCTACCATCCAAGTGGGCATAGAGGGGGAAAATAACCTGAGGGATAGGTGGTTTAGAACGAGGTGCTAGCAACAACCGTAATTTGGGAGAGGAGGATGATGGGGGATGTCTGTATCTACAGGAAGAGCTGCTGAGGGGGCAACATGGAGCCTGATCTGCACTAACTCCTACATATCCTATATTGGAAAGGTACATTATATATAGATAGATATAGTAAAGGAGCGAACATACACTGGGCGATTAGGAAAGACTGCACGATTACGACATAGTAATCGTTCAGTCGTTCCTGATCCCCTGTAGTGCCTACACTGAACGATCAGTCGTTTAGTGAGTGCAGGCTCCCTCCCTCATCATTGAACATGGCCAATCTGTCGTTGCCGACAGATTGTGCTACATGTTCAGGCGATGGACAATGTTGGAAATGACCAGTGGGAGCGCGCATCGCTGTTCGTTTCTGTCATTATAGTGCACGATTACTGAGCGATTGCGCAATTACGATGTCGTAATCGTGCAATCGCTCAGTAATATTGCCCAGTGTGTACGCAACTTAGAGCTATATAGAGATATTGCCATAGAGAGAGAGCCCGGCCGTCCTCATCACCTACATTACCGCCCAGCCCGGCCGTCCTCATCTCTTACATTACCGCAGCCCGGCCGTCCTCATCTCCTACATTACCGCAGCCCGGCCGCCCTCATCTCCTACATTACCGCAGCCCGGCCGTCCTCATCTCCTACATTACCGCAGCCCGGCCATCCTCATCTCCTACATTACCGCAGCCCGGCCGTCCTCATCTCCTACATTACCGCAGCCCGGCCGCCCTCATCTACATTACTGCAGCCCGGCCGCCCTCATCTCCTACATTACCGCAGCCCGGCCGCCCTCATCTCCTACATTACCGCACAGCCCGGCCGTCCTCATCACCTACATTACCGCAGCCCGGCCGTCCTCATCTCTTACATTAACGCAGCCCGGCCGCCCTCATCTCCTACATTACCGCAGCCCGGCCGCCCTCATCTCCTACATTACCGCACAGCCCGGCCGCCCTCATCTCCTACATTACCGCAGCCCGGCCGTCCTCATCTCCTACATTACCGCAGCCCGGCCGCCCTCATCTCCTACATTACCGCAGCCCGGCCGCCCTCATCTCCTACATTACCGCACAGCCCGGCCGCCCTCATCTCCTACATTACCGCAGCCCGGCCGCCCTCATCTCCTACATTACCGCAGCCCGGCCGCCCTCATCTCCTACATTACCGCAGCCCGGCCGTCCTCATCTCCTACATTACCGCAGCCCGGCCGTCCTCATCTCCTACATTACCGCAGCCCGGCCGTCCTCATCTCCTACATTACCGCAGCCCGGCCGCCCTCATCTCCTACATTACCGCAGCCCGGCCGCCCTCATCTCCTACATTACCGCACAGCCCGGCCGCCCTCATCTCCTACATTACCGCAGCCCGGCCGCCCTCATCTCCTACATTACCGCAGCCCGGCCGCCCTCATCTCCTACATTACCGCAGCCCGGCCGTCCTCATCTCCTACATTACCGCAGCCCGGCCGCCCTCATCTCCTACATTACCGCAGCCCGGCCGCCCTCATCTCCTACATTACCGCAGCCCGGCCGCCCTCATCTCCTACATTACCGCAGCCCGGCCGTCCTCATCTCCTACATTACCGCAGCCCGGCCGCCCTCATCTCCTACATTACCGCAGCCCGGCCGTCCTCATCTCCTACATTACCGCAGCCCGGCCGTCCTCATCTCCTACATTACCGCAGCCCGGCCGTCCTCATCTCCTACATTACCGCAGCCCGGCCGTCCTCATCTCCTACATTACCGCAGCCCGGCCGTCCTCATCTCCTACATTACCGCAGCCCGGCCGTCCTCATCTCCTACATTACCGCAGCCCGGCCGTCCTCATCTCCTACATTACCGCAGCCCGGCCGTCCTCATCTCCTACATTACCGCAGCCCGGCCGTCCTCATCTCCTACATTACCGCAGCCCGGCCGTCCTCATCTCCTACATTACCGCAGCCCGGCCGCCCTCATCTCCTACATTACCGCAGCCCGGCCGCCCTCATCTCCTACATTACCGCAGCCCGGCCGTCCTCATCTCCTACATTACCGCAGCCCGGCCGTCCTCATCTCCTACATTACCGCAGCCCGGCCGTCCTCATCTCCTACATTACCGCAGCCCGGCCGTCCTCATCTCCTACATTACCGCAGCCCGGCCTTCCTCATCTCCTACATTACCGCAGCCCGGCCGTCCTCAACTTCTACATTACCGCAGCCCGGCCGTCCTCATCTCCTACATTACCGCAGACCGGCCGTCCTCATCTCCTACATTACCGCAGACCGGCCGTCCTCATTTCCTACATTACCGCAGCCCGGCCGCCCTTATCTCTTACATTACTGCAGCCCGGCCGCCCTCAACTTCTACGTAACCGCAGCCTGGAATTATCATCTCCTACATTACCGCAGCCAGGCCGTCCTTATCTCCTACATTACTGCAGCCCGGCCGTCCTTATCTCCTACATTACTGCAGCCCGGCCGCCCTCAACTTCTACGTAACCGCAGCCTGGAATTATCATCTCCTACATTACCGCAGCCCGGCCGTCCTCATCTCCTACATTACCGCAGCCCGGCCGTCCTCATCTCCTACATTACTGCAGCCCGGCCGCCCTCAACTTCTACGTAACCGCAGCCTGGAATTATCATCTCCTACATTACCGCAGCCCGGCCGTCCTCATCTCCTACATTACCGCAGCCCGGCCGTCCTCATCTCCTACATTACTGCAGCCCGGCCGCCCTCAACTTCTACGTAACCGCAGCCTGGAATTATCATCTCCTACATTACCGCAGCCCGGCCGTCCTCATCTCCTACATTACCGCAGCCCGGCCGTCCTCATCTCCTACATTACCGCAGCCCGGCCGTCCTCATCTCCTACATTACCGCAGCCCGGCCGTCCTCATTTCCTACATTACCGCAGCCCGGCCGTCCTCATTCCTACATTACCGCAGCCCGGCCGTCCTCATCTCCTACATTACCGCAGCCCGGCCGCCCTTATCTCCTACATTACTGCAGCCCGGCCGCCCTCAACTTCTACGTAACCGCAGCCTGGAATTATCATCTCCTACATTACCGCAGCCCGGCCGTCCTCATCTCCTACATTACCGCAGACCAGCCGTCCTCATTTCCTACATTACCGCAGCCCGGCCGCCCTTATCTCTTACATTACTGCAGCCCGGCCGCCCTCAACTTCTACGTAACCGCAGCCTGGAATTATCATCTCCTACATTACCGCAGCCAGGCCGTTCTTATCTCCTACATTACTGCAGCCCGGCCGCCCTTATCTCCTACATTACTGCAGCCCGGCCGCCCTCAACTTCTACGTAACCGCAGCCTGGAATTATCATCTCCTACATTACCGCAGCCCGGCCGTCCTCATCTCCTACATTACCGCAGCCCGGCCGTCCTCATCTCCTACATTACTGCAGCCCGGCCGCCCTCAACTTCTACGTAACCGCAGCCTGGAATTATCATCTCCTACATTACCGCAGCCCGGCCGTCCTCATCTCCTACATTACCGCAGCCCGGCCGTCCTCATCTCCTACATTACTGCAGCCCGGCCGCCCTCAACTTCTACGTAACCGCAGCCTGGAATTATCATCTCCTACATTACCGCAGCCCGGCCGTCCTCATCTCCTACATTACCGCAGCCCGGCCGTCCTCATCTCCTACATTACCGCAGCCCGGCCGTCCTCATCTCCTACATTACCGCAGCCCGGCCGTCCTCATTTCCTACATTACCGCAGCCCGGCCGTCCTCATTTCCTACATTACCGCAGCCCGGCCGTCCTCATCTCCTACATTACCGCAGCCCGGCCGCCCTTATCTCCTACATTACTGCAGCCCGGCCGCCCTCAACTTCTACGTAACCGCAGCCTGGAATTATCATCTCCTACATTACCGCAGCCCGGCCGTCCTCATCTCCTACATTACCGCAGACCAGCCGTCCTCATTTCCTACATTACCGCAGCCCGGCCGCCCTTATCTCTTACATTACTGCAGCCCGGCCGCCCTCAACTTCTACGTAACCGCAGCCTGGAATTATCATCTCCTACATTACCGCAGCCAGGCCGTCCTTATCTCCTACATTACTGCAGCCCGGCCGCCCTTATCTCCTACATTACTGCAGCCCGGCCGCCCTCAACTTCTACGTAACCGCAGCCTGGAATTATCATCTCCTACATTACCGCAGCCCGGCCGTCCTCATCTCCTACATTACCGCAGCCCGGCCGTCCTCATCTCCTACATTACTGCAGCCCGGCCGCCCTCAACTTCTACGTAACCGCAGCCTGGAATTATCATCTCCTACATTACCGCAGCCCAGCCGTCCTCATCTCCTACATTACCGCAGCCCGGCCGTCCTCATCTCCTACATTACCGCAGCCCAGCCGTTCTCATCTCCTACATTACCGCAGCCCGGCCGTCCTCATTTCCTACATTACCGCAGCCCGGCCGTCCTCATTTCCTACATTACCGCAGCCCGGCCGTCCTCATCTCCTACATTACCGCAGCCCGGCCGTCCTCATCTCCTACATTACCGCAGCCCGGCCGTCCTCATCTCCAACATTACTGCAGCCCGGCCGCCCTCAACTTCTACATTACCGCAGCCCGGCCGTCCTCATCTCCTACATTACCGCAGACCGGCCGTCCTCATCTCCTACATTACCGCAGACCGGCCGTCCTCATTTCCTACATTACCGCAGCCCGGCCGCCCTTATCTCTTACATTACTGCAGCCCGGCCGCCCTCAACTTCTACGTAACCGCAGCCTGGAATTATCATCTCCTACATTACCGCAGCCAGGCCGTCCTTATCTCCTACATTACTGCAGCCCGGCCGCCCTTATCTCCTACATTACTGCAGCCCGGCCGCCCTCAACTTCTACGTAACCGCAGCCTGGAATTATCATCTCCTACATTACCGCAGCCCGGCCGTCCTCATCTCCTACATTACTGCAGCCCGGCCGTCCTCATCTCCTACATTACTGCAGCCCGGCCGCCCTCAACTTCTACGTAACCGCAGCCTGGAATTATCATCTCCTACATTACCGCAGCCCGGCCGTCCTCATCTCCTACATTACCGCAGCCCGGCCGTCCTCATCTCCTACATTACTGCAGCCCGGCCGTCCTCATCTCCTACATTACTGCAGCCCGGCCGCCCTCAACTTCTACGTAACCGCAGCCTGGAATTATCATCTCCTACATTACCGCAGCCAGGCCGTCCTTATCTCCTACATTACTGCAGCCCGGCCGCCCTTATCTCCTACATTACTGCAGCCCGGCCGCCCTTATCTCCTACATTACTGCAGCCCGGCCGCCCTCAACTTCTACGTAACCGCAGCCTGGAATTATCATCTCCTACATTACCGCAGCCCGGCCGTCCTCATCTCCTACATTACCGCAGCCCGGCCGTCCTCATCTCCTACATTACCGCAGCCCGGCCGTCCTCATCTCCTACATTACCGCAGCATAGCCATCCTCATTTCCTACATTACCGCAGCCCGGCCGTCCTCATCTCCTACATTACCGCAGCCCGGCCGCCCTTATCTCCTACATTACTGCAGCCTGGCCGCCCTCAACTTCTACGTAACCGCAGCCTGGAATTATCATCTCCTACATTACCGCAGCCAGGCCGTCCTTATCTCCTACATTACTGCAGCCCGGCCGCCCTTATCTCCTACATTACTGCAGCCCGGCCGCCCTCAACTTCTACGTAACCGCAGCCTGGAATTATCATCTCCTACATTACCGCAGCCCGGCCGTCCTCATCTCCTACATTACCGCAGCCCGGCCGTCCTCATCTCCTACATTACCGCAGCCCGGCTGTCCTCATCTCCTACATTACCGCAGCCCGGCCGTCCTCATCTCCTACATTACAGCAGCCCGGCCGTCCTCATCTCCTACATTACAGCAGCCCGGCCGTCCTCATCTCCTACATTACAGCAGCCCGGCCGTCCTCATCTCCTACATTACCGCAGCCCGGCCGTCCTCATCTCCTACATTACCGCAGCCCGGCCGTCCTCATCTCCTACATTACCGCAGCCCGGCCGTCCTCATCTCCTACATTACCGCAGCCCGGCCGTCCTCATCTCCTACATTACCGCAGCCCGGCCGTCCTCATCTCCTACATTACTGCAGCCCGGCCGCCCTCAACTTCTACGTAACCGCAGCCTGGAATTATCATCTCCTACATTACCGCAGCCAGGCCGTCCTTATCTCCTACATTACTGCAGCCCGGCCGCCCTTATCTCCTACATTACTGCAGCCCGGCCGCCCTCAACTTCTACGTAACCGCAGCCTGGAATTATCATCTCCTACATTACCGCAGCCCGGCCGTCCTCATCTCCTACATTACTGCAGCCCGGCCGGCCTTATCTCCTACATTACTGCAGCCCGGCCGCCCTCACCTTCTACGTAACCGCAGCCTGGAATTATCATCTTCTACATTACCGCAGCCCGGCCACCCTAATCTCCTACATTACAGTACTACAGCCCGGCCGTCCTCATCTCCTACATTACCGCAGCCCGGCCGTCCTCATCTCCTACATTACCGCAGCCCAGCCGTCCTCATCTCCTACATTACCGCAGCCCGGCCGTCCTCAACTTCTACGTAACCGCAGCCTGGAATTATCATCTCCTACATTAACGCAGCCCGGCCGTCCTCATCTCCTACATTACCGCAGACCAGCCGTCCTCATTTCCTACATTACCGCAGCCCGGCCGTCCTCATCTCCTACATTACCGCAGACCAGCCGTCCTCATTTCCTACATTACCGCAGACCAGCCGTCCTCATTTCCTACATTACCGCAGCCCGGCCGTCCTCATCTCCTACATTACCGCAGACCAGCCGTCCTCATTTCCTACATTACCGCAGCCCGGCCGTCCTCATTTCCTACATTACCGCAGCCCGGCCGCCCTTATCTCTTACATTACTGCAGCCCGGCCGCCCTCAACTTCTACGTAATCGCAGCCTGGAATTATCATCTCCTACATTACCGCAGCCAGGCCGTCCTTATCTCCTACATTACTGCAGCCCGGCCGCCCTTATCTCCTACATTACTGCAGCCCGGCCGCCCTCAACTTCTACGTAATCGCAGCCTGGAATTATCATCTCCTACATTACCGCAGCCCGGCCGTCCTCATCTCCTACATTACCGCAGCCCGGCCGTCCTCATCTCTTACATTACCGCAGCCCAGCCGTCCTCATCTCCTACATTACCGCAGCCCGGCCGTCCTCATTTCCTACATTACCGCAGCCCGGCCGTCCTCATTTCCTACATTACCGCAGCCCGGCCATCCTCATCTCCTACATTACCGCAGCCCGGCCGCCCTTATCTCCTACATTACTGCAGCCCGGCCGCCCTCAACTTCTACGTAACCGCAGCCTGGAATTATCATCTCCTACATTACCGCAGCCCGGCCGTCCTCATCTCCTACATTACCGCAGACCAGCCGTCCTCATTTCCTACATTACCGCAGCCCGGCCGTCCTCATCTCCTACATTACCGCAGACCAGCCGTCCTCATTTCCTACATTACCGCAGCCCGGCCGCCCTTATCTCTTACATTACTGCAGCCCGGCCGCCCTCAACTTCTACGTAACCGCAGCCTGGAATTATCATCTCCTACATTACCGCAGCCAGGCCGTCCTTATCTCCTACATTACTGCAGCCCGGCCGCCCTTATCTCCTACATTACTGCAGCCCGGCCGCCCTCAACTTCTACGTAACCGCAGCCTGGAATCATCATCTCCTACATTACCGCAGCCCGGCCGTCCTCATCTCCTACATTACCGCAGCCCGGCCGTCCTCATCTCCTACATTACCGCAGCCCGGCCGTCCTCATCTCCTACATTACCGCAGCATAGCCATCCTCATTTCCTACATTACCGCAGCCCGGCCGTCCTCATCTCCTACATTACAGCAGCCCGGCCGCCCTTATCTCCTACATTACTGCAGCCCGGCCGCCCTCAACTTCTACGTAACCGCAGCCTGGAATTATCATCTCCTACATTACCGCAGCCAGGCCGTCCTCATCTCCAACATTACTGCAGCCCAGCCGTCCTCATCTCCTACATTACCGCAGCCCGGCTGTCCTCATCTCCTACATTACCACAGCCCGGCCGTCCTCATCTCCTACATTACAGCAGCCCGGCCGTCCTCATCTCCTACATTACCGCAGCCCGGCCGTCCTCATCTCCTACATTACCGCAGCCCGGCCGTCCTCATCTCCTACATTACCGCAGCCCGCCCGTCCTCATCTCCTACATTACCGCAGCCCGGCCGCCCTTATCTCCTACATTACTGCAGCCCGGCCGCCCTCAACTTCTACGTAACCGCAGCCTGAAATTATCATCTCCTACATTACCGCAGCCAGGCCGTCCTTATCTCCTACATTACTGCAGCCCGGCCGCCCTCAACTTCTACGTAACCGCAGCCTGGAATTATCATCTCCTACATTACCGCAGCCCGGCCGTCCTCATCTCCTACATTACCGCAGCCCGGCCGCCCTTATCTCCTACATTACTGCAGCCCGGCCGCCCTTATCTCCTACATTACTGCAGCCCGGCCGCCCTCAACTTCTACGTAACCGCAGCCTGGAATTATCATCTCCTACATTACCGCAGCCAGGCCGTCCTTATCTCCTACATGACTGCTGCCCAGCTGTCCTCATTTCCTACATTACCGCAACCCGGCCGTCCTCATCTCCTACATTACCGCAGCCCGCCCGTCCTTATCTCCTACATTACTGCAGCCCGGCCGCCCTTATCTCCTACATTACTGCAGCCCGGCCGCCCTCACCTTCTACGTAACCGCAGCCTGGAATTATCATCTCCTACATTACCACAGCCAGGCCGTCCTTATCTCCTACATTACTGCAGCCCGGCCGCCCTCATCTTCTACATTACCGCAGCCTGGCATTCTCATCTCCTACATTACCGCAGCCCGGCCGTCCTCATCTCCTACATTACCACAGCCTGGCCGTCCTCATCTCCTACATTACCGCAGCCAGGCCGTCCTTATATCCTACATTAACGCAGCCCGGCCATCCTCATCTCCTACATTACCGCAGCCCGGCCGTCCTCATCTCCTACATTACCGCAGCCCGGCCGTCCTTATCTCCTACATTACCGCAGCCCGGCCGTCCTTATCTCCTACATTACAGCACCACAGCCCTGGCCGTTCTCATCTTCTACATTACCACAGCCCGGCCGTCCTCATCTTCTACATTACCGCAGCCCGGCCATCCTAATCTCCTACATTACAGTACCACAGCCCGGCCGTCCTCATCTCCTACATTACCGCAGCCCGGCCGTCCTCATCTCCTACATTACCGCAGCCCGGCCGTCCTCATCTCCTACATTACCGCAGCCCGGCCGTCCTCATCTCCTACATTACCGCAGCCCGGCCGTCCTCATCTCCTACATTACCGCAGCCCGGCCGTCCTCATCTCCTACATTACCGCAGCCCGGCCGTCCTCATCTCCTACATTACCGCAGCCCGGCCGTCCTCATTTCCTACATTACCGCAGCCCGGCCGTCCTCATCTCCTACATTACCGCAGCCCGGCCGCCCTTATCTCCTACATTACTGCAGCCCGGCCGCCCTCAACTTCTACGTAACCGCAGCCTGGAATTATCATCTCCTACATTACCGCAGCCCGGCCGTCCTCATCTCCTACATTACCGCAGACCAGCCGTCCTCATTTCCTACATTACCGCAGCCCGGCCGTCCTCATCTCCTACATTACCGCAGACCAGCCGTCCTCATTTCCTACATTACCGCAGCCCGGCCGTCCTCATCTCCTACATTACCGCAGACCAGCCGTCCTCATTTCCTACATTACCGCAGCCCGGCCGCCCTTATCTCTTACATTACTGCAGCCCGGCCGCCCTCAACTTCTACGTAACCGCAGCCTGGAATTATCATCTCCTACATTACCGCAGCCCGGCCGTCCTCATCTCCTACATTACCGCAGCCCGGCCGTCCTCATCTCCTACATTACCGCAGCCCGGCCGTCCTCATCTCCTACATTACCGCAGACCAGCCGTCCTCATTTCCTACATTACCGCAGCCCGGCCGTCCTCATCTCCTACATTACCGCAGCCCGGCCGCCCTTATCTCCTACATTACTGCAGCCCGGCCGCCCTTATCTCCTACATTACTGCAGCCCGGCCGCCCTCAACTTCTACGTAACCGCAGCCTGGAATTATCATCTCCTACATTACCGCAGCCCGGCCGTCCTCATCTCCTACATTACCGCAGCCCGGCCGTCCTCATCTCCTACATTACCGCAGCCCGGCCGTCCTCATCTCCTACATTACCGCAGCATAGCCGTCCTCATTTCCTACATTACCGCAGCCCGGCCGTCCTCATCTCCTACATTACCGCAGCCCGGCCGCCCTTATCTCCTACATTACTGCAGCCCGGCCGCCCTCAACTTCTACGTAACCGCAGCCTGGAATTATCATCTCCTACATTACCGCAGCCCGGCCGTCCTCATCTCCTACATTACCGCAGCCCGGCCGTCCTCATCTCCTACATTACCGCAGCCCGGCCGTCCTCATCTCCTACATTACCGCAGCCCGGCCGTCCTCATCTCCTACATTACAGCAGCCCAGCCGTCCTCATCTCCTACATTACAGCAGCCCGGCCGTCCTCATCTCCTACATTACAGCAGCCCGGCCGTCCTCATCTCCTACATTACCGCAGCCCGGCCGTCCTCATCTCCTACATTACCGCAGCCCGGCCGTCCTCATCTCCTACATTACCGCAGCCCGGCCGTCCTCATCTCCTACATTACCGCAGCCCGGCCGTCCTCATCTCCTACATTACCGCAGCCCGGCCGTCCTCATCTCCTACATTACTGCAGCCCGGCCGCCCTCAACTTCTACGTAACCGCAGCCTGGAATTATCATCTCCTACATTACCGCAGCCAGGCCGTCCTTATCTCCTACATTACTGCAGCCCGGCCGCCCTTATCTCCTACATTACTGCAGCCCGGCCGCCCTCAACTTCTACGTAACCGCAGCCTGGAATTATCATCTCCTACATTACCGCAGCCCGGCCGTCCTCATCTCCTACATTACTGCAGCCCGGCCGGCCTTATCTCCTACATTACTGCAGCCCGGCCGCCCTCACCTTCTACGTAACCGCAGCCTGGAATTATCATCTTCTACATTACCGCAGCCCGGCCACCCTAATCTCCTACATTACAGTACTACAGCCCGGCCGCCCTTATCTCCTACATTACCGCAGCCCGGCCGTCCTCAACTTCTAAGTAACCGCAGCCTGGAATTATCATCTCCTACATTACCGCAGCCCGGCCGTCCTCATCTCCTACATTACCGCAGACCAGCCGTCCTCATTTCCTACATTACCGCAGCCCGGCCGTCCTCATCTCCTACATTACCGCAGACCAGCCATCCTCATTTCCTACATTACCGCAGCCCGGCCGCCCTTATCTCTTACATTACTGCAGCCCGACCGCCCTCAACTTCTACGTAACCGCAGCCTGGAATTATCATCTCCTACATTACCGCAGCCAGGCCGTCCTTATCTCCTACATTACTGCAGCCCGTCCGCCCTTATCTCCTACATTACTGCAGCCCGGCCGCCCTCAACTTCTACGTAACCGCAGCCTGGAATTATCATCTCCTACATTACCGCAGCTCGGCCGTCCTCATCTCCTACATTACCGCAGCCCGGCCGTCCTCATCTCCTACATTACCGCAGCCCGGCCGTCCTCATCTCCTACATTACCGCAGCATAGCCGTCCTCATCTCCTACATTACCGCAGCCCGGCCGTCCTCATCTCCTACATTACCGCAGCCCGGCCGCCCTTATCTCCTACATTACTGCAGCCCGGCCGCCCTCAACTTCTACGTAACCGCAGCCTGGAATTATCATCTCCTACATTACCGCAGCCAGGCCGTCCTTATCTCCTACATTACCGCAGCCAGGCCGTCCTTATCTCCTACATTACTGCAGCCCGGCCGCCCTTATCTCCTACATTACTGCAGCCCGGCCGCCCTCAACTTCTACGTAACCGCAGCCTGGAATTATCATCTCCTACATTACCGCAGCTCGGCCGTCCTCATCTCCTACATTACCGCAGCCCGGCCGTCCTCATCTCCTTCATTACTGCAGCCCAGCCGTCCTCATCTCCTACATTACCGCAGCCAGGCCGTCCTTATCTCCTACATTACTGCAGCCCGTCCGCCCTTATCTCCTACATTACTGCAGCCCGGCCCTCCTCAACTTCTACGTAACCGCAGCCTGGAATTATCATCTCCTACATTACCGCAGCTCGGCCGTCCTCATCTCCTACATTACCGCAGCCCGGCCGTCCTCATCTCCTACATTACCGCAGCCCGGCCGTCCTCATCTCGTACATTACCGCAGCATAGCCGTCCTCATCTCCTACATTACCGCAGCCCGGCCGTCCTCATCTCCTACATTACCGCAGCCCGGCCGCCCTTATCTCCTACATTACTGCAGCCCGGCCGCCCTCAACTTATACGTAACCGCAGCCTGGAATTATCATCTCCTACATTACCGCAGCCAGGCCGTCCTTATCTCCTACATTACAGCAGCCCGGCCGTCCTCATCTCCTACATTACCGCAGCCCGGCCGTCCTCATCTCCTACATTACCGCAGCCCGGCCATCCTCATCTCGTACATTATCGCAGCCCGGCCGTCCTCATCTCCTACATTACCGCAGCCCGCCCGTCCTCATCTCTTACATTACCGCAGCCCGGCCGCCCTTATCTCCAACATTACTGCAGCCCGGCCGCCCTCAACTTCTACGTAACCGCAGCCTGAAATTATCATCTCCTACATTACCGCAGCCAGGCCGTCCGGATCTCCTACATTACTGCAGCCCGGCCGCCCTTATCTCCTACATTACTGCAGCCCGGCCGCCCTCAACTTCTACGTAACCGCAGCCTGGAATTATCATCTCCTACATTACCGCAGCCCGCCCGTCCTCATCTCCTACATTACGGCAGCCCGGCCGCCCTTATCTCCTACATTACTGCAGCCCGGCCGCCCTTATCTCCTACATTACTGCAGCCCGGCCGCCCTCAACTTCTACGTAACCGCAGCCTGGAATTATCATCTCCTACATTACCGCAGCCAGGCCGTCCTTATCTCCTACATTACTGCAGCCCGGCCGTCCTCATTTCCTACATTACCGCAGCCCGGCCGTCCTCATCTCCTACATTACCGCAGCCCGCCCGTCCTTATCTCCTACATTACTGCAGCCCGGCCGCCCTTATCTCCTACATTACTGCAGCCCGGCCGCCCTCACCTTCTACGTAACCGCAGCCTGGAATTATCATCTCCTACATTACCGCAGCCAGGCCGTCCTTATCTCCTACATTACTGCAGCCCGGCCGCCCTCATCTTCTACATTACCGCAGCCTGGCATTCTCATCTCCTACATTACCGCAGCCCGGCTGTCCTCATCACCTATATTACCACAGCCCGGCCGTCCTCATCTCCTACATTACCGCAGCCCGGCCGTCCTTATATCCGACATTAACGCAGCCCGGCCGTCCTCATCTCCTACATTACCGCAGCCTGGCCGTCCTCATCTCCTACATTACCGCAGCCCGGCCGTCCTTATCTCCTACATTACCGCAGCCCGGCCGTCCTTATCTCCTACATTACAGTACCACAGCCCTGGCCATTCTCATCTTCTACATTACCACAGCCCGGCCGTCCTCATCTTCTACATTACCGCAGCCCGGTCATCCTAATCTCCTACATTACAGTACCACAGCCCGGCCGTTCTCATCTCATACATTACCGCAGCCCGGCCGTCCTTATCTCCTACATTACCACAGCCCGACCGCCCTTATCTCCTACATTACAGTACCACAGCCCTGGCCGTTCTCATCTTCTACATTACCACAGCCCAGCCGTCCTCATCTTCTACATTACCGCAGCCCGGCCATCCTAATCTCCTACATTACAGTACCACAGTCCGGCCGTTCTCATCTCATACATTACCGCAGCCCGCCCGTCTTTATATCCTACATTACAGCAGCCTATCTACAACATTACCGCAGCCTGGCCGCCCTCATCTACATTACCACAGCACGGCCGCCCTTATCTCCTACATTACTGCAGCTCAGCAGCTCTTATTTCCTCAATTAACGCAGCCCGGCCGTCCTCATCTCCTACATTACCACAGCCCGGCCGTCCTCATCTCCTACATTACCACAGCCCGGCCGCCCTCATCTCCTACATTACCGCAGCCCGGCCGTCCTCATCTCCTACATTACAGCAGCCCGGCCGTCCTTATCTCCTACATTACCGCAGCCCGGCCGCCCTTATCTCTTACATTACTGCAGCCCGGCCGCCCTCAACTTCTACGTAACCGCAGCCTGGAATTATCATCTCCTACATTACCGCAGCCAGGCCGTCCTTATCTCCTACATTACTGCAGCCCGGCCGCCCTTATCTCCTACATTACTGCAGCCCGGCCGCCCTCAACTTCTACGTAACCGCAGCCTGGAATCATCATCTCCTACATTACCGCAGCCCGGCCGTCCTCATCTCCTACATTACCGCAGCCCGGCCGTCCTCATCTCCTACATTACCGCAGCCCGGCCGTCCTCATCTCCTACATTACCGCAGCATAGCCATCCTCATTTCCTACATTACCGCAGCCCGGCCGTCCTCATCTCCTACATTACAGCAGCCCGGCCGCCCTTATCTCCTACATTACTGCAGCCCGGCCGCCCTCAACTTCTACGTAACCGCAGCCTGGAATTATCATCTCCTACATTACCGCAGCCAGGCCGTCCTCATCTCCAACATTACTGCAGCCCAGCCGTCCTCATCTCCTACATTACCGCAGCCCGGCTGTCCTCATCTCCTACATTACCACAGCCCGGCCGTCCTCATCTCCTACATTACAGCAGCCCGGCCGTCCTCATCTCCTACATTACCGCAGCCCGGCCGTCCTCATCTCCTACATTACCGCAGCCCAGCCGTCCTCATCTCCTACATTACCGCAGCCCGCCCGTCCTCATCTCCTACATTACCGCAGCCCGGCCGCCCTTATCTCCTACATTACTGCAGCCAGGCCGCCCTCAACTTCTACGTAACCGCAGCCTGAAATTATCATCTCCTACATTACCGCAGCCAGGCCGTCCTTATCTCCTACATTACTGCAGCCCGGCCGCCCTCAACTTCTACGTAACCGCAGCCTGGAATTATCATCTCCTACATTACCGCAGCCCGGCCGTCCTCATCTCCTACATTACCGCAGCCCGGCCGCCCTTATCTCCTACATTACTGCAGCCCGGCCGCCCTTATCTCCTACATTACTGCAGCCCGGCCGCCCTCAACTTCTACGTAACCGCAGCCTGGAATTATCATCTCCTACATTACCGCAGCCAGGCCGTCCTTATCTCCTACATGACTGCTGCCCAGCTGTCCTCATTTCCTACATTACCGCAACCCGGCCGTCCTCATCTCCTACATTACCGCAGCCCGCCCGTCCTTATCTCCTACATTACTGCAGCCCGGCCGCCCTTATCTCCTACATTACTGCAGCCCGGCCGCCCTCACCTTCTACGTAACCGCAGCCTGGAATTATCATCTCCTACATTACCACAGCCAGGCCGTCCTTATCTCCTACATTACTGCAGCCCGGCCGCCCTCATCTTCTACATTACCGCAGCCTGGCATTCTCATCTCCTACATTACCGCAGCCCGGCCGTCCTCATCTCCTACATTACCACAGCCTGGCCGTCCTCATCTCCTACATTACCGCAGCCAGGCCGTCCTTATATCCTACATTAACGCAGCCCGGCCATCCTCATCTCCTACATTACCGCAGCCCGGCCGTCCTCATCTCCTACATTACCGCAGCCCGGCCGTCCTTATCTCCTACATTACCGCAGCCCGGCCGTCCTTATCTCCTACATTACAGCACCACAGCCCTGGCCGTTCTCATCTTCTACATTACCACAGCCCGGCCGTCCTCATCTTCTACATTACCGCAGCCCGGCCATCCTAATCTCCTACATTACAGTACCACAGCCCGGCCGTCCTCATCTCCTACATTACCGCAGCCCGGCCGTCCTCATCTCCTACATTACCGCAGCCCGGCCGTCCTCATCTCCTACATTACCGCAGCCCGGCCGTCCTCATCTCCTACATTACCGCAGCCCGGCCGTCCTCATCTCCTACATTACCGCAGCCCGGCCGTCCTCATCTCCTACATTACCGCAGCCCGGCCGTCCTCATTTCCTACATTACCGCAGCCCGGCCGTCCTCATCTCCTACATTACCGCAGCCCGGCCGCCCTTATCTCCTACATTACTGCAGCCCGGCCGCCCTCAACTTCTACGTAACCGCAGCCTGGAATTATCATCTCCTACATTACCGCAGCCCGGCCGTCCTCATCTCCTACATTACCGCAGACCAGCCGTCCTCATTTCCTACATTACCGCAGCCCGGCCGTCCTCATCTCCTACATTACCGCAGACCAGCCGTCCTCATTTCCTACATTACCGCAGCCCGGCCGTCCTCATCTCCTACATTACCGCAGACCAGCCGTCCTCATTTCCTACATTACCGCAGCCCGGCCGCCCTTATCTCTTACATTACTGCAGCCCGGCCGCCCTCAACTTCTACGTAACCGCAGCCTGGAATTATCATCTCCTACATTACCGCAGCTCGGCCGTCCTCATCTCCTACATTACCGCAGCCCGGCCGTCCTCATCTCCTACATTACCGCAGCCCGGCCGTCCTCATCTTCTACATTACCGCAGACCAGCCGTCCTCATTTCCTACATTACCGCAGCCCGGCCGCCCTTATCTCCTACATTACTGCAGCCCGGCCGCCCTTATCTCCTACATTACTGCAGCCCGGCCGCCCTCAACTTCTACGTAACCGCAGCCTGGAATTATCATCTCCTACATTACCGCAGCCCGGCCGTCCTCATCTCCTACATTACCGCAGCCCGGCCGTCCTCATCTCCTACATTACCGCAGCCCGGCCGTCCTCATCTCCTACATTACCGCAGCCCGGCCGTCCTTATCTCCTACATTACCGCAGCCCGGCCGTCCTTATCTCCTACATTACTGCAGCCCGGCCGCCCTCAACTCCTACATTACAGCAGCCCGGCCGTCCTCATCTCCTACATTACCGCAGCCCGGCCGTCCTCATCTCCTACATTACCGCAGCCCGGCCGTCCTCATCTCCTACATTACCGCAGCCCGGCCGTCCTCATCTCCTACATTACCGCAGCCCGGCCGTCCTCATCTCCTACATTACCGCAGCCCGGCCGTCCTCATCTCCTACATTACTGCAGCCCGGCCGCCCTCAACTTCTACGTAACCGCAGCCTGGAATTATCATCTCCTACATTACCGCAGCCAGGCCGTCCTTATCTCCTACATTACTGCAGCCCGGCCGCCCTTATCTCCTACATTACTGCAGCCCGGCCGCCCTCAACTTCTACGTAACCGCAGCCTGGAATTATCATCTCCTACATTACCGCAGCCCGGCCGTCCTCATCTCCTACATTACTGCAGCCCGGCCGGCCTTATCTCCTACATTACTGCAGCCCGGCCGCCCTCACCTTCTACGTAACCGCAGCCTGGAATTATCATCTTCTACATTACCGCAGCCCGGCCACCCTAATCTCCTACATTACAGTACTACAGCCCGGCCGCCCTTATCTCCTACATTACCGCAGCCCGGCCGTCCTCAACTTCTAAGTAACCGCAGCCTGGAATTATCATCTCCTACATTACCGCAGCCCGGCCGTCCTCATCTCCTACATTACGGCAGACCAGCCGTCCTCATTTCCTACATTACCGCAGCCCGGCCGTCCTCATCTCCTACATTACCGCAGACCAGCCATCCTCATTTCCTACATTACCGCAGCCCGGCCGCCCTTATCTCTTACATTACTGCAGCCCGACCGCCCTCAACTTCTACGTAACCGCAGCCTGGAATTATCATCTCCTACATTACCGCAGCCAGGCCGTCCTTATCTCCTACATTACTGCAGCCCGTCCGCCCTTATCTCCTACATTACTGCAGCCCGGCCGCCCTCAACTTCTACGTAACCGCAGCCTGGAATTATCATCTCCTACATTACCGCAGCTCGGCCGTCCTCATCTCCTACATTACCGCAGCCCGGCCGTCCTCATCTCCTACATTACCGCAGCCCGGCCGTCCTCATCTCCTACATTACCGCAGCATAGCCGTCCTCATCTCCTACATTACCGCAGCCCGGCCGTCCTCATCTCCTACATTACCGCAGCCCGGCCGCCCTTATCTCCTACATTACTGCAGCCCGGCCGCCCTCAACTTCTACGTAACCGCAGCCTGGAATTATCATCTCCTACATTACCGCAGCCAGGCCGTCCTTATCTCCTACATTACTGCAGCCCGGCCGCCCTTATCTCCTACATTACTGCAGCCCGGCCGCCCTCAACTTCTACGTAACCGCAGCCTGGAATTATCATCTCCTACATTACCGCAGCTCGGCCGTCCTCATCTCCTACATTACCGCAGCCCGGCCGTCCTCATCTCCTTCATTACTGCAGCCCAGCCGTCCTCATCTCCTACATTACCGCAGCCAGGCCGTCCTTATCTCCTACATTACTGCAGCCCGTCCGCCCTTATCTCCTACATTACTGCAGCCCGGCCCTCCTCAACTTCTACGTAACCGCAGCCTGGAATTATCATCTCCTACATTACCGCAGCTCGGCCGTCCTCATCTCCTACATTACCGCAGCCCGGCCGTCCTCATCTCCTACATTACCGCAGCCCGGCCGTCCTCATCTCGTACATTACCGCAGCATAGCCGTCCTCATCTCCTACATTACCGCAGCCCGGCCGTCCTCATCTCCTACATTACCGCAGCCCGGCCGCCCTTATCTCCTACATTACTGCAGCCCGGCCGCCCTCAACTTATACGTAACCGCAGCCTGGAATTATCATCTCCTACATTACCGCAGCCAGGCCGTCCTTATCTCCTACATTACAGCAGCCCGGCCGTCCTCATCTCCTACATTACCGCAGCCCGGCCGTCCTCATCTCCTACATTACCGCAGCCCGGCCATCCTCATCTCGTACATTATCGCAGCCCGGCCGTCCTCATCTCCTACATTACCGCAGCCCGCCCGTCCTCATCTCTTACATTACCGCAGCCCGGCCGCCCTTATCTCCAACATTACTGCAGCCCGGCCGCCCTCAACTTCTACGTAACCGCAGCCTGAAATTATCATCTCCTACATTACCGCAGCCAGGCCGTCCGGATCTCCTACATTACTGCAGCCCGGCCGCCCTTATCTCCTACATTACTGCAGCCCGGCCGCCCTCAACTTCTACGTAACCGCAGCCTGGAATTATCATCTCCTACATTACCGCAGCCCGCCCGTCCTCATCTCCTACATTACGGCAGCCCGGCCGCCCTTATCTCCTACATTACTGCAGCCCGGCCGCCCTTATCTCCTACATTACTGCAGCCCGGCCGCCCTCAACTTCTACGTAACCGCAGCCTGGAATTATCATCTCCTACATTACCGCAGCCAGGCCGTCCTTATCTCCTACATTACTGCAGCCCGGCCGTCCTCATTTCCTACATTACCGCAGCCCGGCCGTCCTCATCTCCTACATTACCGCAGCCCGCCCGTCCTTATCTCCTACATTACTGCAGCCCGGCCGCCCTTATCTCCTACATTACTGCAGCCCGGCCGCCCTCACCTTCTACGTAACCGCAGCCTGGAATTATCATCTCCTACATTACCGCAGCCAGGCCGTCCTTATCTCCTACATTACTGCAGCCCGGCCGCCCTCATCTTCTACATTACCGCAGCCTGGCATTCTCATCTCCTACATTACCGCAGCCCGGCTGTCCTCATCACCTATATTACCACAGCCTGGCCGTCCTCATCTCCTACATTACCGCAGCCCGGCCGTCCTTATATCCGACATTAACGCAGCCCGGCCGTCCTCATCTCCTACATTACCGCAGCCTGGCCGTCCTCATCTCCTACATTACCGCAGCCCGGCCGTCCTTATCTCCTACATTACCGCAGCCCGGCCGTCCTTATCTCCTACATTACAGTACCACAGCCCTGGCCATTCTCATCTTCTACATTACCACAGCCCGGCCGTCCTCATCTTCTACATTACCGCAGCCCGGTCATCCTAATCTCCTACATTACAGTACCACAGCCCGGCCGTTCTCATCTCATACATTACCGCAGCCCGGCCGTCCTTATCTCCTACATTACCACAGCCCGACCGCCCTTATCTCCTACATTACAGTACCACAGCCCTGGCCGTTCTCATCTTCTACATTACCACAGCCCAGCCGTCCTCATCTTCTACATTACCGCAGCCCGGCCATCCTAATCTCCTACATTACAGTACCACAGTCCGGCCGTTCTCATCTCATACATTACCGCAGCCCGCCCGTCTTTATATCCTACATTACAGCAGCCTATCTACAACATTACCGCAGCCTGGCCGCCCTCATCTACATTACCACAGCCCGGCCGCCCTTATCTCCTACATTACTGCAGCTCAGCAGCTCTTATTTCCTCAATTAACGCAGCCCGGCCGTCCTCATCTCCTACATTACCACAGCCCGGCCGTCCTCATCTCCTACATTACCACAGCCCGGCCGCCCTCATCTCCTACATTACCGCAGCCCGGCCGTCCTCATCTCCTACATTACAGCAGCCCGGCCGTCCTCATCTCCTACATTACCGCAGCCCGGCCGTCCTCATCTCCTACATTACCGCAGCCCGGCCGTCCTCCTCTCCTACATTACCGCAGCCCGGCCGTCCTCATCTCCTACATTACCGCAGCCCGGCCGTCCTCATCTCCTACATTAACGCAGCCCGGCCGTCCTCATCTCCTACATTACCGCAGCCCGGCCTCATCTCCTACATTACCGCAGCCCGGCCGTCCTCATCTCCTACATTACAGCAGCCCGGCCGTCCTCATCTCCTACATTACCGCAGCCCGGCCGTCCTCATCTCCTACATTACCGCAGCCCGGCCGTCCTCATCTCCTACATTACCGCAGCCCGGCCGTCCTCATCTCCTACATTACCGCAGCCCGGCCGTCCTCATCTCCTACATTACCGCAGCTCGGCCGTCCTCATCTCCTACATTACAGCAGCCCGGCCGTCCTCATCTCCTACATTACAGCAGCCCGGCCGTCCTCATCTCCTACATTACCGCAGCCCGGCCGTCCTCATCTCCTACATTACCGCAGCCCGGCCGTCCTCATCTCCTACATTACCGCAGCCCGGCCGTCCTCATCTCCTACATTACAGCAGCCCGGCCGTCCTCATCTCCTACATTACAGCAGCCCGGCCGTCCTTATCTCCTACATTACTGCAGCCCGGCCGCCCTTATCTCCTACATTACAGCAGCCCGGCCGCCCTCAACTTCTACGTAACCGCAGCCTGGAATTATCATCTCCTACATTACCGCAGCCCGGCCGTCCTCATCTCCTACATTACCGCAGCCCGGCCGTCCTCATCTCCTACATTACCGCAGCATAGCCGTCCTCATTTCCTACATTACCGCAGCCCGGCCGTCCTCATCTCCTACATTACTGCAGCCCGGCCGCCCTCAACTTCTACGTAACCGCAGCCTGGAATTATCATCTCCTACATTACCGCAGCCAGGCCGTCCTTATCTCCTACATTACTGCAGCCCGGCCGCCCTTATCTCCTACATTACTGCAGCCCGGCCGCCCTCAACTTCTACGTAACCGCAGCCTGGAATTATCATCTCCTACATTACCGCAGCCCGGCCGTCCTCATCTCCTACATTACCGCAGCCCAGCCGTCCTCATCTCCTACATTACCGCAGCCCGGCTGTCCTCATCTCCTACATTACCACAGCCCGGCCGTCCTCATCTCCTACATTACAGCAGCCCGGCCGTCCTCATCTCCTACATTACCGCAGCCCGGCCGTCCTCATCTCCTACATTACCGCAGCCCGGCCGTCCTCATCTCCTACATTACCGCAGCCCGGCCGTCCTCATCTCCTACATTACCGCAGCCCGCCCGTCCTCATCTCCTACATTACCGCAGCCCGGCCGCCCTTATCTCCTACATTACTGCAGCCCGGCCGCCCTCAACTTCTACGTAACTGCAGCCTGAAATTATCATCTCCTACATTACCGCAGCCAGGCCGTCCTTATCTCCTACATTACTGCAGCCCGGCCGCCCTTATCTCCTACATTACTGCAGCCCGGCCGCCCTCAACTTCTACGTAACCGCAGCCTGGAATTATCATCTCCTACATTACCGCAGCCCGCCCGTCCTCATCTCCTACATTACCGCAGCCCGGCCGCCCTTATCTCCTACATTACTGCAGCCCGGCCGCCCTCATCTTCTACATTACCGCAGCCTGGCATTCTCATCTCCTACATTACCGCAGCCCGGCTGTCCTCATCACCTATATTACCACAGCCTGGCCGTCCTCATCTCCTACATTACCGCAGCCCGGCCGTCCTTATATCCTACATTAACGCAGCCCGGCCGTCCTCATCTCCTACATTACCGCAGCCTGGCCGTCCTTATCTCCTACATTACCGCAGCCCGGCCGTCCTTATCTCCTACATTACAGTACCACAGCCCTGGCCGTTCTCATCTCATACATTACCGCAGCCCGGCCGTCCTTATCTCCTACATTACCACAGCCCGACCGCCCTTATCTCCTACATTACAGTACCACAGCCCTGGCCGTTCTCATCTTCTACATTACCACAGCCCAGCCGTCCTCATCTTCTACATTACCGCAGCCCGGCCATCCTAATCTCCTACATTACAGTACCACAGTCCGGCCGTTCTCATCTCATACATTACCGCAGCCCGCCCGTCTTTATATCCTACATTACAGCAGCCTATCTACAACATTACCGCAGCCTGGAATTATCATCTCCTACATTACCGCAGCCAGGCCGTCCTTATCTCCTACATTACTGCAGCCCGGCCGCCCTTATCTCCTACATTACTGCAGCCCGGCCGCCCTCAACTTCTACGTAACCGCAGCCTGGAATTATCATCTCCTACATTACCGCAGCCCGGCCGTCCTCATCTCCTACATTACCGCAGCCCAGCCGTCCTCATCTCCTACATTACCGCAGCCCGGCTGTCCTCATCTCCTACATTACCACAGCCCGGCCGTCCTCATCTCCTACATTACAGCAGCCCGGCCGTCCTCATCTCCTACATTACCGCAGCCCGGCCGTCCTCATCTCCTACATTACCGCAGCCCGCCCGTCCTTATCTCCTACATTACTGCAGCCCGGCCGCCCTCAACTTCTACGTAACCGCAGCCTGGAATTATCATCTCCTACATTACCGCAGCCAGGCCGTCCTTATCTCCTACATTACTGCAGCCCGGCCGTCCTCATTTCCTACATTACCGCAGCCCGGCCATCCTCATCTCCTACATTACCGCAGCCCGCCCGTCCTTATCTCCTACATTACTGCAGCCCGGCCGCCCTTATCTCCTACATTACTGCAGCCCGGCCGCCCTCAACTTCTACGTAACCGCAGCCTGGAATTATCATCTCCTACATTACCGCAGCCCGGCCGTCCTCATCTCCTACATTACCGCAGCCCAGCCGTCCTCATCTCCTACATTACCGCAGCCCGGCTGTCCTCATCTCCTACATTACCACAGCCCGGCCGTCCTCATCTCCTACATTACAGCAGCCCGGCCGTCCTCATCTCCTACATTACCGCAGCCCGGCCGTCCTCATCTCCTACATTACCGCAGCCCGCCCGTCCTTATCTCCTACATTACTGCAGCCCGGCCGCCCTCAACTTCTACGTAACCGCAGCCTGGAATTATCATCTCCTACATTACCGCAGCCAGGCCGTCCTTATCTCCTACATTACTGCAGCCCGGCCGTCCTCATTTCCTACATTACCGCAGCCCGGCCATCCTCATCTCCTACATTACCGCAGCCCGCCCGTCCTTATCTCCTACATTACTGCAGCCCGGCCGCCCTTATCTCCTACATTACTGCAGCCCGGCCGCCCTCACCTTCTACGTAACCGCAGCCTGGAATTATCATCTCTTACATTACCGCAGCCAGGCCGTCCTTATCTCCTACATTACTGCAGCCCGGCCGCCCTCATCTTCTACATTACCGCAGCCTGGCATTCTCATCTCCTACATTACCGCAGCCCGGCTGTCCTCATCACCTATATTACCACAGCCTGGCCGTCCTCATCTCCTACATTACCGCAGCCCGGCCGTCCTTATATCCTACATTAACGCAGCCCGGCCGTCCTCATCTCCTACATTACAGTACCACAGCCCTGGCCGTTCTCATCTTCTACATTACCACAGCCCAGCCGTCCTCATCTTCTACATTACCGCAGCCCGGCCATCCTAATCTCCTACATTACAGTACCACAGTCCGGCCGTTCTCATCTCATACATTACCGCAGCCCGCCCGTCTTTATATCCTACATTACAGCAGCCTATCTACAACATTACCGCAGCCTGGCCGCCCTCATCTACATTACCACAGCCCGGCCGCCCTTATCTCCTACATTACTGCAGCTCAGCAGCTCTTATTTCCTCAATTAACGCAGCCCGGCCGTCCTCATCTCCTACATTACCACAGCCCGGCCGTCCTCATCTCCTACATTACCACAGCCCGGCCGCCCTCATCTCCTACATTACCGCAGCCCGGCCGTCCTCATCTCCTACATTACAGCAGCCCGGCCGTCCTCATCTCCTACATTACCGCAGCCCGGCCGTCCTTATCTCCTACATTACCGCAGCCCGGCCGTCCTCATCTCCTACATTACCGCAGCCCGGCCGTCCTCATCTCCTACATTACCGCAGCCCGGCCGTCCTTATCTCCTACATTAACGCAGCCCGGCCGTCCTCATCTCCTACATTACCGCAGCCCGGCCGTCCTCATCTCCTACATTACAGCAGCCCGCCCTCATCTCCTACATTACCGCAGCCCGGCCGCCCTCATCTCCTACATTACCGCAGCCCGGCCGTCCTCATCTCCTACATTACTGCAGCCCGGCTGTCCTCATCTCCTACATTACTGCAGCCCGGCCGCCCTTGTCTCCTACATTACCGCAGCCCGGCCATTCCTTATCGCCTACATTTCCGCAGCCTGGCCGCCCTCAACTACATTACCGCAGCCTGGGTGCCCTTATCTCCTTCATTACTGCAGCCCAGCAATCCTCATGTCCTACATTACCGCAACCCAACCGTCGTCATCTGCAACATTACCACAGCTCGGCCGTCCTCATCTCCTACATTACCGCCGTCCAGACGCATTTTTCTCTTACATCTCCCAAGCCTAGCAGTCTCTCCTACATCAGTGCAGCCTGGCTATCCTTACCTCCTACATTACTGCCGCCTGGATGCAAATGTGCGACCTCCAATAGGTGCAGCTGCGGCCTCTTCTGCATCCTCCTATTTAGGAGAAATGAGTCAACTGCCCAAAATATACGAAGTATAAAACCCCATATTAGACAAATTATATTTATTACAGGCAGATAACACATGCGGAACACTGCCTCCAAGGGGTTTTAATTTTAAAAATCAAGGATAGGGAAGATTTACATTTGGAGTCCTTTATGGGAGCATGTGAGGATATTGGGTCCGCAGATCGCTCACACACTGCAGACTATGAACAACTTAAAACAAGTCTTATTTTGAAGACAGAATTGAGAACAGGACGTCACATTTAACACGTTCAATGTGTTAAGGGTTGAGTTCGATAACACTGCAGGACTAGGCACAGACTACTGAAGCATCTGCAGATTGATATAAAAGTCCTGAAGCAATACAGGGACCCAGATGAATAACCTGGCTCATCGTTCCAAATAAACCTGTACGATAGGTTCCACAACAAACCCCTGGCAGAGCATCGCCTCTTAGCCATGGACAGTGCTTCTCTCCTCACATAGAGCTCCATGCCATGAGTCTTTTTTTACTGACAGCACTGTAATATCTAGTCAAGTCCATGCTAGAGATATCGAGCCTCAGTGACTGCCAGCAAGGCTGCAGACCTGCTTCAAGGTCACCTCGCTTTTGGTAAGCGCCAATGACTCACAAGACCTGGGGTAACTTTTCCAAAGGAAGAATAACCAGGATCTTTTTGGGGTTTTTTTGAACGCTGCACTGCTCCTTCTGATAGCCCCAGGATAGGCTTAGGCTGTAGGGGTGTGTTTGAGGATCTTAAGGTATAAGAATACAATACACATTACCTAATTCAGGTGATTAAATCAGGCACTGAGAGCCACAAGTCTGGTTTGTGAGAACACTCCTAACCCTGATTTAGTTTGCCAAGAGGGTATGCAGTCGGGATGCCGACCGTTGGCATCCCGACTGTCTTAATCCCGGCAAGTGTCTAATGACAGGCGTCGCAATCCTGATGCCTGTCATTAGACCAACACCCGGCTTACCGATTGAAGGTAAGCCGGGCACGGACAGCCGCGGGGGGGAGGGTTAGGTTAGGGGCTCCTGGGGGAGACTTAGGGTTAGGCACCCCCCTGGGAGGTTAGGGTAGGGGGAGTTAGGGTTAGGCACCCCTGAGGGAAGGTTAGGGTTGGGCACCCCCTCGGGAGACTTATGGTTAGGCTGCGGGTAAGGGGGGTTAGGTTTAGGCACTTAGAGGGGGGGGGGAGGTTAGGTTAGTAAATAGAAAAAAAACTTACCTGTTGGGATCTTCACTGCCGGGCTTCCACTGTCGGGATTTGAACCGCCGGCCGCAATCATACTGATTCCTGCCTAGAGATGTAGCTAGCAGCATGATCTCACAGTCTCTCCCTGTTAGCCTGTAACATGTGGGTAAATAGCAATGTCATAGAATAATTACAATCTATATAAATGGTTACATCATAATGTAGTGTTGGCTATTCATTCCATTGTGCTTTAAGCATAATACGCCTGGCTAGATGTGGAACATTAGGGACACACACACTACACCTAGCTAGATCTCCTGAAGCTTAGGTAAACAAACATAGCCTCTGTCAAACAATATTCTGGTCTTCATGACCTGATAATTTCATTATTAATTTATCGTTTCTGCAGCTCTGTAATACTTATAGACTTATGGGGCCCATACATTTAAGATTCACAGATTCTGGGTTTTTTTTTTTCCCCAAAATTAAAGAATCCCCAATCCACCACTCCGTGCCCATACATTTGATAGTTTATAGTGATTGCAGATCATTTCCAGGAAAGACAGACCTGCCACCCTTGAAAGGCTCTTCATTTTGCTAGTAACGGTCTGCAAATCGTCTAATTGTTACCATACACTAGCAATCTACAGCCCTGATTGGTCAGTGAAAGCCAACATGTTGGACAACCTGATTTACCGATCCCAATCACTTCGACAATTGGTGTTCCCCATACAGAGACTTTTAACCCTGGACTAGTAGGCAGAGGTATATGGGAGGATAGAATAGTATGTGTGACAAATAGATTTGTCAGAGGGAGGAACTGTCAAGGAAAAATGGATTCAAACCTGAAGCTGATAGGTTAAATATTGAAGCTGAATGACTATAGAAATATCTACCTCATTGAAGTAAGTGGACCAAACATAATAGTCTGTGATTTGTGGCGAGATAGTCATTAGATATAAAGCAGCAATTACTCTACAGGGAAATCTGGCTCACATCACAGCTGTTGCTGCTCTCTGGGATGGCTTCCCCAGATACACGGTGCCCAGACAGACTCGTCATTGCT
Source organism: Taudactylus pleione (assembly GCA_031769625.1). NCBI lineage: Eukaryota > Metazoa > Chordata > Amphibia > Anura > Myobatrachidae > Taudactylus > Taudactylus pleione. Next base: position 304,387 of record JAUIMM010000799.1, on the reverse strand, counting down.
CCCACAGACCGGAAAGAAATCCTTGCAGTAATCAGTCATGTAGAAATGTTGAAGGCCCCGGCCCTGTGTGATACTCTACAAGAAGCCTTCACTACTATTACTAAGAATCAATTATAATTCTGCTACCATTAAAGTCTTGCCCAAGCTTGGTAAAGATCCTGAAGTTTGGGCTTCTTGTAGACCTACATCTTTATTGGATATAGATTACAATAATTTCTAGCCAGGATGTCATAGAGAAATTAAAATTGATATTACCATTGGATGTTTCCCCGATTCACACCGGTTTTATTTTTGAGGCATTCTGTGGTTAATATTCATAAGGTCATCTCTGTTATTCAATTACACTTGGACTTTCCATTTATGTTTCCTGAGGGACTTTATGACTATATTACAGACTTTATTGAAATACTTATACCAAAGTTATGCGGAATGGATATTTATCAACTCCATTTCACGCGCAGAGAGGTCCCCGCCAGTATTGCCTCTTGTCAACATTAATTCCATTGGCCCTTGAACCATTGGTCCAGAGCCTTACGAATTTTGGCTTTCGGGGAATATTAGTTGGTTTGGTTGAATTTAGAACGCTCACTCTTTGCCCATGATATGCTGCAGTTTGTGTCCCAACCTGATCATTCAGTGCTGGTTATCTTGGATCTATTGACTTGATTTTGGTTATTTGTAGGCTAATAGGTTAATTGTCATAAATCTGAAATATTGCAGATTACAGGAACCAACATATCTCCTTTTATCTCCTCAGACTTTAGCCCAATATTAATTAGTCATAGATATAAATACCTTGTCATTTATATTCCATATGACCTCTGTCATTTATATAAAGCAAATTTTACTCCTGTCATTGATAAATTGCTGGACATAGCCTTTTCTTCTGATCCCTTTATTGGGTAGGATAGAGGTCCCTAAATGTATTATCTTTTTCACAAATTGTCTTAGGCCGGGTACACGTTACAATGACCGGCAACCATGCAGTTGGTCAGAGCAATTTCACTTTGCCCTGGACCATCACAGACTGCTGGTACACACTACATAATGTAATGAACGACGGAACGATACCTTGTTCTGTCCTTCATTACAATGCACTGTAGTACACACAATATTGTTTAATTAACAGTGCAGCCTGGTCAATGAAACAATCCTGTATGTCATCCGCGGGAGCACACACATTGAGGGTACACACTAGCCGATGTAGACGAATTGTCGTTCCAATAAGACAAATCGCCCTATCATGCCAGTGTGAAGCCACACTTTCCCCATTAAATTGCCTTCCTAGGACACACATATATATATATATATATATATATATATATATATATATATATATATACACACAGTCAGGTGCATAAATATTGGGACATCGACAGAATTGTCATATTTTGGCCTCTATTCACCACCACAATGGCTTTGAAATGAAACAAACAAGATGTGCTTGTTTGTTTCATTTGTAGAAGTATGAAGAAAAAGGTTATTATTCAACTCACAATCATGTCATTGGAGGGAATTTATTGATAAGTCGACGTTTCTGGGTTTTGTACATATGTTGTCCTGAGGAAGGGGTACAATACCCCGAAACGTCGACTTATCAATAAATTCCCTCCATTGAGGGTATTATTTTCACCAGTCTCCGAGTGCCGCCTGGATATTGACTGTACATTGATTTGGGGATGCTGTCCTCCTTGGAGGGCACCGGAGCAAGCTGGGGCTGCACGCCCACCTACACTGTGTGAAGGAGTGCATGAGCACTGTATTGTATATCTTCATATTCATTATTTCTCTAATATGTTCTGATTTTATTTGGCAAGGCAGAACGCCTTGTTATGTTTGAACTGAAGAGATGGTAGGTTGGGGGTTCCAGATATTATAGAATTTGCAAATGCTGTGATCTTTCGCTATGGTTTAGATAGATTGTTTGGTAAACTTATACACTAATACATAATAAAGGTTTTTAAGAACTTCTCTCTCTGCACCTCTACATGTACCATAAGGTGCTTCTTCCCTCTAACACTCTTTCCAATGCTGTATTCTGGGAAATAAGAAATCGAATAGGAAACTGAGCTAATTAGCATAACATTGACGGATTGTGAGATGCCAGATAATAGATCAGTCAGGACTGTATATATTTAATCACACAAAGCTTAATAATGAGTTTACAATTCATTATCTTTATAAAAATGCTTTGCACATCTACATAAATAAACCCGACTTTTTCTACACTACTGTAAATATACATGATGACTTTATCCAGCGTCCAATAAATCAGTAATTACAGGACACGTATTAGTCCTAGATTAACTGCTGAGATATGTCCCATTTTCCAGTATTACATTGGCTCAATGCTTGTCCATGAGGCGTCAGCAATAACTGTGTAAAATGTTCCACTTTGTAAGACTAATGAAGTCACAGCTATAAATGCAAATCCATCTTATATGGCATTGATAATTTAATTTGCTGGGATCGATCTGGAAAGTTACCCAGTCCTGTTGAGAAACCTGCTTCTAATAAAGGTCCCACCGCAGCTAGAATGAAGCTTACTTGGAGTCATTGCTGCCTTTTTTCTCCTGCGCCTGCAGGCTGAGAGTGGCTTTGAAATGTGAGTTCTGATGTATAATAAGGGCTGCTTTACATGTAAAACATTTCCCACACTCAGAGCATGGAAATGGTTCCTAAGCCTTGTGACTTCTCTGATGTCTAACAAGATTTTGCTTCTGTATAAAACATTTCCCACACTCAGAGCATGGAAATGGTTTCTCACCTGTGTGAGTTCTCTGATGTCTAACAAGGTATGATTTGTGTGTAAAACATTTTCCACATTCAGAACATGGAAAAAGATTTTCAGCCTTGTGACTTCTCTGATGTCTAACAAGATTTTGCTTCTGTATAAAACATTTCCCACACTCAGAGCATGGAAATGGTTTCTCACCTGTGTGAGTTCTCTGATGTATAACGAGAGCTGATTTCTGTATAAAACATTTCCCACAATCAGAGCATGGAAATGGTTTCTGACCTGTGTGACGTCTCTGATGAATAACAAGATCTGATTTCTGTGTAAAACATTTCCCACAATCAGAACATGGAAATGGTTTCTCACCTGTGTGATGTCTCTGATGCATAACAAGATCTGATTTCTGTGTAAAACATTTCCCACACTCAGAGCATGGAAATGGTTTCACACGTGTGTGAGTTCTCTCATGTGACACAAGACTTGATTTCCGTGTAAAACATTTCCCACACTCAGAACATGGAAATGGCCTCTCGCCTGTGTGACTTCTCTGATGTGTAATAAGATATGATTTGTATGTAAAACATTTCCCACACTCAGAGCATGGAAATGGCTTCTCACCTGTGTGACTTCTCTGATGTCTAACAAACAATGACTGACGTACAAAACTTTTACCACATTCAGAACAGGTAAAGACTGAATCACAGGTAATCGCTGAAGCAATATTTGAGCTAACAGGAGAATATTCCTCACAATTAGAAGGATCAGATGATATATCTGCACTATGAGGTACTGGATGTATATTTAGAGTACAGGGGATGTCTCCTGGAGAATCCTGTGTGATGTTATCTTCTATTTTAAAATCTGTTGACAAAATGACATCTCCCTCCGAGGTCTTCCTGCTTGTGCATCCATTTGCTGGAAATAAATGTATGAAAATAACATTTTGTTACCTTGATGAGCAAATTTTCCTACTACTACTGAGAGTTCAAGATGTTCAGTTGTTTCATTTCAAATACCCAACTATAGGTTATTACAATGATAAATGTACATAAAGTAAATAAGACTCTTTTGCTGCAGATAAAACTTTGGCTTAAAATAGAACTAGATCCATTGGATAAGCTTGAGACCTTTCACACTTGCCCTAGTGGCCTCTAAGCAAGCCCAGGCTATGGTCTAAAGACTATTCCACATAAGTGTAAAGCCATATTGCAGGAGGACCCTCCACGCTAATAGTGTTCTATATGTATCAGTGTACAAGAATATGAAGTACAGGTCAGTAGTGTGTATGTTATCTGATACCTCTACTGCATTATGAAAAGAGAGGGCATCGTCTCCAAAGCTCCCATATTTCTGTGGGTGTCTTCTAACTAGGTCTGATGTCGAAAAGCCACCACTCCCTCAAACCTAAGAGGATTTCATAACCGTAGTTATTATTGTTGTCAGCAATATATAGTTTCCATTTACTATCCAATTATACATAGACCCTGATATTTACGTTTTAGTGTCAGTATAGGTGTATTATATCCCATGGCCTGTGACCTCACAGCTTCATATCACATCCGTAATGTGCATAGTATTATATGTACTTACGTAGGCAGTTGTATTGGGAATCAGTATGATATACTGCTGCCCCCCCTTCCCTGCAGCCTAAACCTAAGTTCCTGGGGGGTGCCTAACCCTAACCTCCCCCCTGGGGTGCCTAACCCTAACCCCCCCCTTCCCCCTAGCTTAACCCTCCCCGGGGCTGCCTACCCCCAAGTCCCCCCCGGGAGCCCCTAACTTAACCCTCCCCCCCCCCCCCCCCCCCCGCGCGGCTTACCTTCGATCGGTATGCCGGGTGTCGGGCTCCCGGCGTAGGTCTAATGACAGGCGTAGGGATTTCAACGCCTGTCCATAGTACCTTGCCAGGATTTGACAGTCGGGAAGCCGGCGGTCGGTATTGCGACCATCGGCTTCCTGACTGCATCCCGTTGTATTGCTAGTATATAGCAGCTTCACATCACACCCATAATGTGCACAGTATTACATATACTAACATAAGCAGTTGTAATGCTAGTATATAGCTACCTTAAAAAAAACATGTAAACATTTTGGGGTATAGCATATACATATATTACTATTAGTGCACAGGAACAATAATCCCACTGTTCAGTGACAAGATCACTATGGTAACGTGCCTTGTACACCAGAGAGTGTGGGGAGGAGACTGGTCAGATCTCCGGGCTGGTAACACACAGTGACATGATGTAAGGGGGAGAGCAGGAGTATAATAGGGGCTGATGGCTCCTGATGTATGAGATACACCAGACAGTGTGGGGAGGAGACTGGTCAGATCTCTGGGCTGGTAACACACAGTGACATGATGTGAGGGGAGAGAGCAGGAGTATAATAGGGGCTGATGGCTCCTGATGTATGAGATACACCAGAGAGTGTGGGGAGGAGACTGGTCAGATCTCTGGGCTCGTAACACACAGTGACATGATGTGAGGGGGAGAGCAGGAGTATAATAGGGGCTGATGGCTCCTGATGTATAAGATACACCAGAGAGTGTGGGGAGGAGACTGGTCAGATCTCTGGGCTGGTAACACAGTGACATGATGTGAGGAGGAGAGCAGGAGTATAATAGGGGATGATGGCTCCTGATGTATGAGATACACCAGAGAGTGTGGGGAGGAGACTGGTCAGATCTCTGGGCTGGTAACACACAGTGACATGATGTGAGGGGGAGAGCAGGAGTATAATAGGGACTGATGGCTCCTCATGTATGAGATACACCAGAGAGTGTGGGGAGGAGACTGGTCAGATCTCTGGGCTGGTAACACACAGTGACATGATGTGAGGAGGAGAGCAGGAGTATAATAGGGGCTGATGGCTCCTGATGTATGAGATACACCAGAGAGTGTGGGGAGGAGACTGGTCAGATCTCTGGGCTGGTAACACACAGTGACATGATGTGAGGAGGAGAGCAGGAGTATAATAGGGGCTGATGTATGAGATACACCAGAGAGTGTGGGGAGGAGACTGGTCAGATCTCTGGGCTGGTAACACACAGTGACATGATGTGAGGGGGAGAGCAGGAGTATAATAGGGGCTGATGGCTCCTGATGTATGAGATACACCAGAGAGTGTGGGGAGGAGACTGGTCAGATCTCTGGGCTGGTAAAACACAGTAACATGATGTGAGGGGGAGAGCAGGAGTATAATAGGGGCTGATGGCTCCTGATGTATGAGATACACCAGAGAGTGTGAGGAGGAGACTGGTCAGATCTCTGGGCTGGTAACACACAGTGACATGATGTGAGGGGGAGAGCAGGAGTATAATAGGGGCTGATGGCTCCTGATGTATGAGATACACCAGAGAGTGTGAGGAGGAGACTGGTCAGATCTCTGGGCTGGTAACACACAGTGACATGATGTGAGGGGGAGAGCAGGAGTATAATAGGGGCTGATGGCTCCTGATGTATGAGATACACCAGAGAGTGTGATGAGGAGACTGGTCAGAACTGTGGGCTGGTAACACACATTGGCATGATGGTAATCGGAGAGGAGGAGTATAATAGGGACTGATGGCTCCTGATGTATGATATGGGCAGATATAAAGTGTACTGTAATATGAGAGTGTAGGATAAGAGATTGCTGTAGTGACTAAGCAAGGAGAATATGTGACTCTTCTCTGTAATATGTGATTATTACTCACCTGTGCTGATATCTGTAGGGATTTCCTCCTCCTTACACTGCTGATCACCCCTCACATACGTCACTTCTTCTCCCTCTGTATCTTCTGCCTTCATATCAGTCACATACATCTCTTCTTCTCCCTCTATATCTTCTGCCTTCATATCAGTCACATACATCTCTTCTTCTCCCTCTATATCTTCTGCCTTTATATCAGTTACATTTGTCTCTTCTTCTCCCTCTATATCTTCTGCCTTCATATCAGTCACATACGTCTCTTCTTCTCCCTCTATATCTTCTGCCTTCATATCAGTCACAGACGTCTCTTTTACCTTAATATAGGTTATATACCCACCCTATTTAATAAACAAAATATTAAAACACTTAATGTCATTGAGTTAAGCATCCGAATATCAGCATATAAGACACACACAGATGCATTACAGATAATATAGTGAAGCAGTGCTTAAAGTGGTCCTAGAGAAGTGGTGAAACTCACCGCACCCTCTCGGTGCAATGTCACTAAAGGGACAGTGCACGCCATAGGCGTGCATTGAAAAAAGGGGCATGGTCTCAAAAGAAAGGGGTGTGGTCACAATAGTATTTCCGATACAATTTACGCCACACAGTAGCACATTCTTGATTCTCATTACACCACATAGTAGTGTCCCTTTTATCATTAATGTATGACACACAGCAGTGCCCCTTTTACACAATGCCCACATTTGTGCCCCTTATGCAATGCCCACAGTAGTGGTGCCCCTTACACATGCCTACTGTAGTGATGTCCCTTATGCAGTGCCCTCAGTAGTGGTGCCCCTAATGCAGTGCCCCCAGCAGTTGTAGTGCCCCTTATGCAAAGCCTACAGTGTTAGTGCCCCTTGTGCAGTGCCCCCAGTAGTGGTAGTGCCCCTTATGCAGAGCCCACAGCAGTTGTAGTGCCTCTTATGCAGTACCCCAGGTGTGGTGCCCCCTATGCAATGGCCCCATTAGTAGTCCCCCTGTAATAGTGCCCCCAAAAGTAGTATCTAGTAGTAATGCCCCCTGTAGTAGTGCCCCTAATAGCAATGCTCCTCTTAAGTAATGGCCCCAGTAGTAGAGCCACCTCAGTAATGCCCCAGTAGTAGTGCCCCTGAGTAATGCCCCCAGTAGTAGTGCCCCTGAGTAATGCCCTAGTAGTGCCCCTGAGTAATGTCCCCAGTAGTAGTGCCTCTGAGTAATGCCCCCAGTAGTAGTGCCACCTGAGTAATGACCCCAATGGTAATGCCCCCTGAGTAATGACCCCAGTAGTAGTGCCCCTGAGTAATGCCCCCAGTAGTAGTGCCACCTGAGTAATGACCCCAATAGTAATGCCCCCTGAGTAATGACCCCAGTAGTAGTGCCCCCTGCGTAATGCCCCCAGTAGTAGTGCCCCTGAGTAATGCCCCCAGTAGTAGTGCCCGAGTAATGCCCCCAGTAGTAGTGCCACCTGAGTAATGACCCCAATAGTAATGCCCCTGAGTAATGCCTCCAGTAGTAGTGCCCCCTGAGTAATGCCCCCAGTAGTAGTGCCCCCTGAGTAATGACCCCAGTAGTGCCCCCTGAGTAATGCCACCAGTAGTTGTGCCCCTGAGGAATGCCTAGTACCCCCTGAGCAAATGGCCCCTATAGTAATGTTCCTTATTGTGAAGCCGCTTACACAAAAAAACCCTGAATACTTACCTTAAGTCCGGCTGCCGCATCCGCTGCTGTCTGGTCCACCTGGCTGCTTCTCAGTCTGAACTATGGGAGAGACATCATGACGTCTCTCCCATAGTGCACTGCACACAGCGGGACCCAGAAGCCGGAGCTCATAAGTGAGCTTAAGCCTCCGGCTGCAGCTGGCTCGGGGAGAGTCGGGTGCCCGCTGGTAACAAAATCTCAGTGGTCGCCCGGCAAATGGAGCCTCCCTGCAGCGCCCGGGTTATAAGTGACGGAACGCAGTTCCGCCCTGTTCCGGTCCACTTTAACCCCTGTAGTGAAGGGTCAAGTTGGTATATTGGCGAGACCCCAAATCCCACGTACCTGGTGTTACTGTATAATGTCCCATTCCCAGCAGTCACCTCTCCGGTCATCACCCAGACACATCCCCTGGTGTTACTGTATAATGTCCCATTCCCAGCAGTCACCTCTCCAGTCCTCACCCAGACACATCCCCTGGTGTTACTGTATAATGTCCCATTCCCAGCAGTCACCTCTCCAGTCATTACCCAGACACATCCCCTGGTGTTACTGTATAATGTCCCATTCCCAGCAGTCACCTCTCCAGTCATCACCCAGACACATCCCCTGGTGTTACTGTATAATGTCCCATTCCCAGCAGTCACCTCTCCGGTCATCACCCAGACACATCCCCTGATGTTATTGTATAATGTCCCATTCCCAGCAGTCACCTCTCCGGTCATCACCCAGACACATCCCCTGGTGTTACTGTATAATGTCCCATTCCCAGCAGTCACCTCTCCGGTCATCACCCAGACACATCCCCTGGTGTTACTATAATGTCCCATTCCCAGCAGTCACCTCTCCAGTCATCACCCAGACACATCCCCTGGTGTTACTGTATAATGTCCCATTCCCAGCAGTCACCTCTTCTGTCATCACCCAGACACATCCCCTGGTGTTACTGTATAATGTCCCATTCCCAGCAGTCACCTCTCCAGTCATCACCCAGACACATCCCCTGGTGTTACTGTATAATGTCCCATTCCCAGCGGTCACCTCTCCAGTCATCACCCAGACACATCCCCTGGTGTTACTGTATAATGTCCCATTCCCAGCAGTCACCTCTCCAGTCATCACCCAGACACATCCCCTGGTGTTACTGTATAATGTCCCATTCCCAGCAGTCACCTCTTCTGTCAACACCCAGACACATCCCCTGGTGTTACTGTATAATGTCCCATTCCCAGCAGTCACCTCTCCAGTCATCACCCAAACACAACCCCCGGTGTTACTGTATAATGTCCCATTCCCAGCAGTCACCTCTCCAGTCATCACCCAGACACATCCCCTGGTGTTACTGTATAATGTCCCATTCCCAGCGGTCACCTCTCCAGTCATCACCCAGACACATCCCCTGGTGTTACTGTATAATGTCCCATTCCCAGCAGTCACCACTCCAGTCATCACCCAGACACATCCCCTGGTGTTACTGTATAATGTCCCATTCCCAGCAGTCACCTCTCCAGTCAGCAGCTGAATGATCTTGTTGGTGAGTTCCAGGATCTTCTGGTCATTGTGTCTCTCATGTATCAGTGAGTGAGGTGGAGGCACCGTGATGGGGCTCTGGGTCCTGCTCAGTCCTCCTGACACACGGGGACGGCTGCTGGGTGTCTCACACTCACCGGATGTCTTTTTCACTACTGTGTAATCCTGTGTATTGGGGGAGACATTACAAAATAACTGAACTATTTCAGGAGTTAATTGTGCATAATACAAAGGTCTTTTATTCAAATAGAACATCTATTCTGTCTGTAAACAATTCCAATGTACAAGAAAAATTGAGAGTAAGTAGCACCTCTCCTGTTATCTTCTTTTCAATAAAAAAAATAAAATATACTATGAACAATGTAATATATCCCAGCTCCAGTGAGAACTGAGGCACTGATACTATATATGAGAGCTCCCCTCACCTCCCCAGTCATGTCCCTGTATTATTACTATAGATATAAGTGATGTCACTGTGACACTCCCAGATCCCCTCACCTCCCCAGTCATGTCCCTGTATTATTACTATAGATATAAGTGATGTCACTGTGACACTCCCAGATCCCATCACCTCCCCAGTCATGTCCCTGTATTATTACTATAGATATAAGTGATGTCACTGTGACACTCCCAGATCCCCTCATCTCCCCAGTCATGTCCCTGTATTATTACTATAGATATAAGTGATGTCACTGTGACACTCCCAGATCCCCTCACCTCCCCAGTCATGTCCCTGTATTATTACTATAGATATAAGTGATGTCACTGTGACACTCCCAGATCCCCTCACCTCCCCAGTCATGTCCCTGTATTATTACTATAGATATAAGTGATGTCACTGTGACACTCCCAGATCCCCTCACCTCCCCAGTCATGTCCCTGTATTATTACTATAGATATAAGTGATGTCACAGTGACACTCCCAGATCCCCTCCCCAGTCATGTACCTGTATTATTACTATAGATATAAGTGATGTCACTGTGACACTCCCAGATCCCCTCACCTCCCCAGTCATGTCCCTGTATTATTACTATAGATATAAGTGATGTCACTGTGACACTCCCAGATCCCCTCCCCAGTCATGTACCTGTATTATTACTATATATGTAAGTGAGGACACTGTGATGCCCTCAGACTCTCTCACCTCCCCAGTCAGAAGGTAGATGATCTCCAGGGTGAGATGTAATATCCTCTCAGTCATAGGACTCCTGTCCGTGTCCATTCTCAGCGATTTATTCAGAAGAGGTTTCACCCTCCTGTGATTCCCATTAAAACAGGCTTTCGGTCCTCACTGCACAGTAGTCTAGGAATAATTATAATTATCATTAGTATAATAAGCATCACAGGATAGAAATATTGAATGACCAATAAATCCTCTTTTCCTTGAGCCACAGAGCCCTGGTCAGCATTTCTCACAAGTTCACCTGATCCAGCTTCATAACACTGCTTAGTGACCGTCACACATTGTTGTATTTCTTAAGATTATACCAATGGTCCTCTCATGGCCAAGAGTTTAATCCTCCGAGACCGGAGCTGGACTGGCTCACCGGGATATTGCCGGGATTACGCTGCCAGTCCATGTCTGGCTCTCTGCAACCGCTCCCCCACATACAATGGGCATCGCTAACGTCACAGTCAGGGATGCCGATTGTAGGTGCAAGTGCAGAGAGCCGGATGCCTCTAAACCTTGCCCCAGCATACACGCACTGGCAGCGGATCTCTGCAATACACCCGTGAACCAACTCTGCCGAGACATAGATTTTGTGTAATTTGTCCAATTTAATATCGGTTACTAATGTGCAAACTGTATTATGTGATCACCATTTTATTTTCAATCCAGAAATTCAGAGATAATGTTGGTCCCCAGAATGCCATCAGCACTGCATAGACCACACCGCTACCAACGGGGGCTGCAGGAATCTAACAGGAGAAACTATTCACTTCCTAAATATGGGGAAAGGAAAGATCTGGCTTTGTCCAGCTAATATGCCGGAGATAAGGTAACTGCATCTTTTATATACAGACCCCTCTGTAGGCTCGCCCATAACTTTGGGACAGGATCAAATACTGAGTTGATTCCCATCTACAACTTTTTTTTAATTTAACTTCAGCGAGTTGCCCTACCTTTGCCCTCTGTCCTTCACTCCTCTCCTGGTTTCCCTCACCTCCCTCTCTCTGCATCAGTCACCCCCCAATCTCCATCCCAGTATGTCACCCACCCTCTCTCACCCAGTACCAGTCGCACATCTATTCCAGTGCCAGTCACCCCCCCTCTCAGTACCAGTCACCTGCCTCTGCCACAGTACCAGTCCCCCTTCCTCTCTCTCTCTCAGTACCAGTCACCCCCCCCACTCCCAGTACCAGTCACCCCCCCCCTTTCCCAGTACCAGTCACCCCCCTCTCTCCAAGTACCAGTCATCCCCTCTCTCCCAGTGCCAGTCACCCACTCCCAGTGCCAGTCACCCCCCTCTCCTTTCCCAGTGGCAGTCCCCCTTCTTCTCCCAGTACCAGTCACCCTCTCCTCTCCCAGTACCAGTCACCCCTCCCCCTCTCCTCTCCCAGTACCAGTCCCCCTTCCTCTCCCAGTACCAGTCACCCCTCCCCCTCTCCTCTCCCAGTACCAGTCCCCCTTCCTCTCCCAGTACCAGTAGCAGTCAGACAGGGGACAGACAGATGAAGGACAGAACTTACTGCAGCAGAGGAGCCCGGTCACTGGCAGCGATCACCGGGGGGATGAGAGTCAGAGGTCAGAGAGAGACACTGCAGCTGGGAACGAGGCTTGGCATACAGGAAGTGCTGATCACGTGATAGGGATCACACGCAGGAACGAGGCTTGGCATACAGGAAGTGTCCGTCACGTGGTGCAGCAGCCATAGAAACGCGGCTGGGATGCAGACAGAGGGGGTGCCGTGAGAGGAGGATGGTTGGGGGATGGCTGTATCTGCAGGTAGAGCTGTTCCATCACTCCAGGCTCCACACATGGATACTACAAGTGTTCTGACCTTCTACAGTGCTGCTACATTATAGCATGTCTGTGTTACTGTGTGGACACGTTTTCTGTAAACAGCAGCTGGCAGGTGTTGTATTAGTGATCTATACATATGTGCATATACTGTATGTCTTTCCATTGTTATCCATCTTTTAATCAATATAATCATTGTTGTTTTTATTGTGAGTATTTTAACCATTTGTTTCAATATTTGATTGAGACCCTTTCATCCATCTGTATTATTTGCCCAAAGTGACCCAATGGCGTAAGCAGTTTCTTGGGATCCGTAGCCGAAAATGCGCCCTGTTATACCCTCCAGATTACGCCTGTTTCAGAAGGACACCCGCTGATACCTTCTACGATCAGGTCATACATCTTCAGGACACTAGTGTAAGGCTGGCTACACACTTGCACGATATCGGCCCGTTTTGGCCAAATCGGAACGATAAATCGCGCAGTGTGTATGCCCGATTTGTGCGCTCCCGTGGCCGCATGCCATATCGTGTGATTGGCCGTGCTGCACGGCCAATTACACAATGTTACATGCGGCGCTATACATATTGATGAAGGACGGAACAAGTAATCGTTCCATCGTTCATTAAACCGTGTAGTGTGTACCGGCAATCATGCGTTGTCCAAGGTGAAGGCAAATCGCCCTGAACATCGGCACGAATGCCGGTCGTTCAGGTGTGTACCCACCCTTAGGTTGGGTCACTGACTCATGCACGCTTTCTCTCCTATTCCATGTTATGTAACTTATGGCCCCAGTGTTTGGTTCTACTGGTGAGCCTATATTGTGATCTCTCTAGGAGCGTTTCTCTCCTGTTATTATTGGTAACGATGTTGTGTGTAGTACTTACAAGAGTTTTATTACTTTCTCTGTCATGTATGTATGGTTACGTGTTGTATGCTTTTGCTTTTTTTTTTTTTTTGTTTAACCACAGATACACCTGGTTCAGTTTCATGGCCTTATGTGCTTCACTTTGCCCCTGAGATTATACCTGGCCCGTTCTCTGTATGATGCTCCTCCTGCCCCTGAGATTATGCCTGGCTCGTTCTCTGTATGGTGCTCCTCCTGCCCCTGAGATTATGCCTGGCTCGTTCTCTGTATGGTGCTCCTCCTGCCCCTGAGATTATGCCTGGCTCGTTCTCTGTATGATGCTCCTCCTGCCCCTGAGATTATGCCTGGCTCGTTCTCTGTATGATGCTCCTCCTGCCCCTGAGATTATGCCTGGCCCGTTCTCTGTATGATGCTCCTCCTGCCCCTGAGATTATGCCTGGCCCGTTCTCTGTATGATGCTCCTCCTGCCCCTGAGATTATGCCTGGCCCATTCTCTGTATGATGCTCCTCCTGCCACTGAGATTATGCCTGGCCCATTCTCTGTATGATGCTCTTCCTGCCCCTGAGATTATGCCTGGCCCGTTCTCTGTATGGTGCTCCTCCTGCCCCTGAGATTATGCCTGGCCCGTTCTCTGTATGGTGCTCCTCCTGCCCCTGAGATTATGCCTGGCTCGTTCTCTGTATGATGCTCCTCCTGCCCCTGAGATTCTGCCTGGCTCGTTCTCTGTATGATGCTCCTCCTGCCCTGAGATTATGCCTGGCCCGTTCTCTGTATGATGCTCTTCCTGCCCCTGAGATTATGCCTGGCCCCTTCTCTGTATGATGCTCCTCCTGCCCCTGAGATTATGCCTGGCCCCTTCTCTGTATGATGCTCCTCCTGCCCCTGAGATTATGCCTGGCCCGTTCTCTGTATGATGCTCCTCCGGCCCCTGAGATTATGCCTGGCCCGTTCTCTGTATGATGCTCCTCCTGCCCCTGAGATTATGCCTGGCCCGTTCTCTGTATGATGCTCCTCCTGCCCCTGAGATTATGCCTGGCCCGTTCTCTGTACAATACGATGTTCGGGAAATGCGCATCATTGTGACCTTCTGCCCCTCTCATTTTCCACCTTTTATGTACATTTCATATTTACTTATACTCTACAGTAATGTTGTGATATGTCCCAATTACAGATATGTTCCTGTTATATTGGTGTGAGTAATTCCCTGATTCAAAGAATAAAGATCCTTCTATAGTTACATAAATTGGGGGCTGATGTCGCAGTGCTACAGGGTAAATCAATGGGGTCCTGTGGAAAATAATTGTCCAGCTAATTAAAATGTCATTACTGGCTTATGGCCACAATGATGAGTATCCTAATTAGCGATGGTTCTGGTCTAGTAGCCACATAGTGCATTTCGCTGCCGCCTTGCAGCTGACAGGTAGCACCTCCCATTATATATTTATATTCAGGGTGTGCAGTCTAGGGCCCCCTTTTCTATAAGCTTTATAAAGCTGCAAGGCGGCAGTGAAATGCATTAGGTGGCTGCTCCTGGACACTGGGTTACAATATGGGAAGCTTCCTCTACTTCACTTGGAACATTATCCGGACTTGGAATACCAGCACCTTTATCACCGGGACTGCAGGCCAAGGATTCCACTTCTTGCGTTGGACTCTTAAGCAGACCAGAACCATCGCTAATTAGGATCCTCATCATTGTTGCCATTAGCCAGTAATGACATTTTATTAGCTGGACAATCATTTTCCACCGAACCCCATTGATTTACCAGAAGTGTACAGATTATTCCAGTACCAAATTTATTTTCGGGAGGCATTTTGTGGTTAATATTCATAAGGTCATCTTTGTCATTCAGTGACACCGGGACTTTCCTTTTTTGTTTCCGGAGGGACTTTTATGGCTGTATTACATACTCTTTATTGAAATGCTTATAGCCAGGTTCTGAGTAATGGATATTTATAAACTCCATTTCATATGCAGAGAGGTACCTGCCAGGATTGCCTCTTGTCACCGTTATTACTTGCATTGGCCCTTGAACCATTGGCCAAAGCCTATCGAATTCTATCTGGCTTTTGGGGAATAGGAGTTAGTTTAGTTGAACTTAAAATTCTTACTCTTTCCCTATGATATGCTGCTGTTTGTGTCCCAATCTAATCGATCAATACTGATCATCTTGGATCTTTTGACTCAGTTTGGGATATTTGAAGATTACGAGAACCGAAATTTTTCAATTATCTCCTCAAACTTAAGATACATTTTAATTAGCAAGACAGAGATTTATTGTGGCATTTATATTCCTTATGACCGCGATAAATTAATCAACTAAATTTGACTCCTGTCATTGATAAAATATCTAAATTGCTGGACACTTTGCATTTTCATCCACTTACTCTTTTGGTAAGGACAGGGGTCCTTAAATCTATTATTTTTCCCCAAATTGTCTTAACCCATTCATGTGCTTCCTATACGCCTTGATAGAACATATAGTCAATCCTGTTCTAAAATGTTCTCTGATTTTATGTGGCAAAGGAGAAAGCTACTTATTGCATGGTCCGAGTTACATTTAAACTGAAGAGATGGTGGGTTAGGAGTTCTAGATATTGTAGCTTTTGCGAATGTGGTTGTCACACCTGGGAATTTGTAGACTACGGGCAGGAACCCTAGGACTGGCTTTCTAGATAGAATGGATTAAGTTTGGAGGCCCTTCCTCATGCAGACTGCCTTCAGAAGAATGGATATGAGTCAGGATACGGAGCGGGTGTGGGCAACCGACTGTGAGCCCTGAAGACAATGGAGATAGATCTCTAGTTGGCTCAGACGGTGCTAGATTAAGAGATCTAGATCAGGTACAGGAACAGCAGGTCCTAACAGATCATGATGGACAGCATGAGACACATGACTTGTCCTGATAAGCTGTATGTCACAATTGGTGTCTGCGAGTTACCTGTCTCAGGTGGTGATCGGGTTTCAACGGAGGCCGGCATGACTGGAACCACAGATGATGTAGATGAATAGCTCTTTTATTATAAGAAGTGGGTAGCAGTGAGAACTGCCTTTGGTGATGAGTGACTGGAACTGGAAACTTGAGACGTTGGAATGTGACCAGAAGGAACTTGGAGGGACCGGACTGGGACCGGCAGGTAGGCTGACTGAGCTGGTCGGGTTACTAGTAGATGGGTTTGCAGACGGATGGTAGCGTGGAAGCTACTTGTTGTGGTTTGGGAAGCTGTGGGTAGAAGTTGGTAGCTGGGTGGCTACCTGGAGCGGCTGGATAGCCGTGGGTAAACGCTGGTATCTGGGTAGCTACGTAGATAGAACTGATGAGCTTGGAACTTGACTCTAGACTGGAACAACGTGGACTGAACTTATGAGCTTGGAACTTGACTCTGGACTGGAACAATGTGGACTGAACTGGAATAACGTGACAATGGCTGAAGGGAAATCAGGTAATGCTGAGACGAGGGTTAAACAGGGTGATCCGGAAATGCTGTGACAAGGTTGGAACTCAGGTGCAGGCTGGATAGGATAATTGGGAATAACAGGTTTCAGGAAGGAATGGGTAGGTTTGGGAATTTTAGGTTCAGGGAGGGAGTAGGTAGGTAAAAGGGCCAGGAGTTGATCCACAGCAGGAAGCAAGGCACGGTGACACGATGCAGGTTTACAGAGTGCCAGGGACCAACCAGGAGTAGGACTAGCAGCAGAGCACAGGCCAGGTATTGCTGTAACAGGACGTCTGGATGCCAGGTATTACTGTAGCAGGTTTTCGGGATGCACCAGGGGTTGCTATCAGCAGGCTTACTGGATTGCCAGGTTTGGCTGTAACAGGTTTTCTGGAAGCACCGGGGGTTGCTGCCAGCAGATTTACTGGATTGCCAGGTACAGCTGTAACAGGTTTTCTGGATTGCACCAGGGGTTGCTGTAGCAGGTTTCAGGGAAATACTTGAATGCAGAAACAGCATGAACCATACACCACGGGAAGACGAGATGTTGAGGCCCAGAATGCTATCAGGAGAGGATATATATACCATGGGTCTGGCAGCAATTGGTGGATACGGACAGGTGGTCTGGTAGTAGCATTCTGAGTGGTGGTAGGCACAACATGCAGAGGGAGTATTCATCTCTGCAGCACTGAGAATCAGAACCACACCTGTGATTCCAATCAGGGCTAGCAGTGCTCACAGACAGAGGAGAGACCAGGTGCAATAATCAGAGCAAATCCTCCAGGCAAATTACACACACAGATCCATGGGGGAGCTGACAGGGGTAAGTCCCAAGGCAAAAAGGTGACAACTAGACAGGGTCATGACACTGTAGCAGACAGCACAAGGCAGATGACTTGACCTGGTAAGCTGTAGCAGATAGCATAAGGCATGACTTGACCTGGTAAGCTGTAGCAGATACTGGGACAGAAGTGGAGGCAGGCTGAGCCAGGAAACAGACTCTGAGAAGAAAATGTTTTGTAGAAAACTTATTTTGCATAGCTTGGCATTAATCGCACACTCAATAGACACATTCGGTGTAACTCTTCATTACATTGTGGGATAACCATCTTATTACTCCAGGACTTGATAATACAACTTATTTATTGTGGAAAGATAATGTGTCACAACCCTGGCTAGTTTTTCACCTTTTGCTTTGAGACTTAAGCTGGCCACACACTAGACCAACTTACATCCAACCAGCCAACTAGTTGATTGGTTGGAATGAAAATCTGGTAAGGTATGAAAGCAAATGACAATCAGCAAGTTGCTCCCAAACGCCAGAAAATGGACCAGAAACTGCTGTTTGAACAAATTGTTTTGATCAAACATTTAACAAACTTGTCTGAACGACCATTTTCATCTGTTTTCTGGCATTTAGGAGCAAATTGCTGATTATCATCAGTTACTCCCATACGTTACCAGATTTTTATTCCAACCAATAAACTAGTTGGCTGGTTGGATGAAAGTTGGTCTAGTGTGTGGCCAGCTTTAATCGCCAGGTGTCCCGTGGATCTGTGTGTGCAATTCGCCTGGGAGATCTGCTCTAAATCATACTGGCAGTAATACTTCTATGATTGCATTTGGACTGAGCTCCTTTCCACATTGATTATTCACCTGGGCTCTCCTCTGTCTGTGAACACTGCTAGGCTTGATTGGAATTGCAGGTGTAGTTCTGACTCTCAGTGCTGCAGATATGTTTGCCCTCCACTACTCTGAATGCTGCTGCAAGACCACCTGACTGTATCCACCAATTCTTGCTAGACCCAGAGTATAAAGATCCTCCTCTGATAGCACTCAGTGCCTGAACATCTCGTTGCTTCTCGTGGTGTATTGTTTGTGCTTCGTCCATGTACAAGTGTATTCCAGGCTCCTGCTGATTGCTATACCTGGCGCATCGAGAAATCCTGCTGGTTCCTGATCAGTTCATTCGGCAATCCGGCCGATAGCTATACCTGGCGCGTCCGGAAATCCTGCTGGTTCCCAGACTAGTTCTATCAGTAATCCTGCTACACAAATATACCTGGAGCATCCAGAAATCCTACTAGTACCCAGGCCAGTGCATAATGTCCATTGCTGTGCATGACTTATGATCCGGAGTTCCCTGTGTGTTACCAGTGCTTCCCAGCACAGCGAACGATACTCCAGTCCGGAGTGATAGTCCAAGTCCATTCCACGATACTCCAGTCCGGAGTGATAGTCCAAGTCCATTCCACGATACTCCAGTCCGGAGTGATAGTCCAAGTCCATTCCACGATACTCCAGTCCGGAGTGATAGTCCAAGTCCATTCCACGATACTCCAGTCCGGAGTGATAGTCCAAGTCCATTCCACGATACTCCAGTCCGGAGTGATAGTCCAAGTCCATTCCACGATACTCCAGTCCGGAGTCAAGTTCCAAGTTCATCAGTTCAATTCACATTTCTCCAGTCCGGAGTCAAGTTCCAAGTTCACCAGCTCAGTCCACATTACTCCAGTCCGGAGTCCAAGTTCTTCAGTCCGATCCACACTATTCCAGTCCAGAGTCAAGTTCCAAATCCTTCAAGTTCAAACCTCGTTACTCCTGTCCGGAGATCCAGTACCAGTTCATTTAAGTTTCAAGTCTACAGTTTCTTTTCCAGGTTCAGCGATTATTGGAAGACTCTTTCCTTCAGTCTATTCAGCTAATCTTCCTGCAGGTCCCAGTCTGGTTCCTCCAAGTCACCTACTGATATCCTGTCCAGTTCAGCAAGTCTTCCTGTCGGTCCTGGTCCGGTTCCTCCGAGTCTTCTACTGGTTCCAATCCAACGTTACAAGTTTCCTGTTCCTGTCATTTATCACCAAAGGCAGTTCTCACTGCTATACAATTCTTTTGCAAATAGAGCTATTTACCTCAACCATGATTCCAGTCAAGCCGGTCTCCGCTGAATCCACTTCAACACCTGAGTCAGGTAATTCTCGGGGGGGGGGGGGGGGGGGGTGCCATCGGGGCCCCAGAACTAGTCACGCTGACTTTTGCTAAAATTAGCAATTTTAGGAAAAAATCAGACTTGCTATGGAGGTGCGAGGAAAAAAAACCTACCATGTGGGATTTTGCTATTATCACCCCCGATTGAATATGCTCCTTAAAGTCTTGCACAATGCAGGATGCGGTTTGTACCTCAAGCAGCCCAGATAAGCTGCACAAATCATGTAGATTTATAAAACCTGTACTGTATAAAACTACATTTTGTTATTCTGATCTGCTAATATCTGGCAATTGTATTGCTTAATTAGAACTTGATATACCGGATATCCACTCCCCGACTGTTCTGTTAGCTCTTCATGACAAGCTTACGAAGACTTTATATTCTGCTATACTGGAAGAAGTTCATATTGAAATGCACATCCATGCCCTTTGTTCCTCAAAGCCAAAGCAACACTGCCAGATACTGAGAAAGCTGTGGCCCGATTACGTGCCGAGTGGGGAAGACTTATTCAATCTCTTGATTCTCAAAACCAGACCCATATCCTTCAATTGTTTGAAACTACTGAATGGTTACTGTATCATAATCTGTAATGTGAGGGGAGTCCTTGGGTAGAGGTGGAGTGCTACATTTATGGGAGGGGGGAGCTGAAGGAAGTATGAAACATGAATGTAGGGATGAAAGATGTGTTGTTGCTGCGTGAGTTTCCCGTAGGGGTTGTCTCGGTGCTCCAAAGTTATTATTTGTGTGTTTTTGTTTCACTGATACTATTAAAGTTCTACTAAAAGATACTGGACTCATCTCAAACAATATGACACCTCTGACCTTATGAAATATCTGCCCTTGCCCCCTGAGTTGGCAGTCTTAGGAATTCCACCTATGGGCAATAGAATCTTTCGAGGGGGATAAAGATCACCACTTGTTACAGCCGTAGCAAAAAATAAATGTATTTTACAACAATGGATCCTCTCTACCCCTCCTTCCCCGGCCATGTTCAAAGATAAATAGTTTTGTGTCTTCAAAATTGGCTGGGTGAAGGAATCCCTATGTACAGAGCAAGAGATGGAGACATTCTGTTCCATTTGGGAAAGTTATAATGACACCCTTCCAAAAGATATTCAAATATAACAAATATGTCCCAGAGTAACATCGACAATTTGGTATGAAACTAGACATCTAGGGATACATTTAATAAGGTTAATTTTGGTCGATTTTGTATTTCGGGGTCATACATTTACTCGAATTTTGACAAATTTTTATTAATATTCAAAAATCATGTTAGTAAATGTGTGATTTAGGGGTAAATTTACTGAAAGTAAATTTGGGTCTATGTTTGGTCAATTTGGTGTTTCAGGGTCTAAATTACACATTTACTTAGCGATTTTTTGACATTGTGTAAAAATAAGATTCCAAAAATCATCTCTTAGTAAATGTGAATTAGATCTGAAACACAAAATCGACTTTTAGTAACTATACCCCTAGACTGCCAATTCCAGCTTAATCAATCAATACTTGAAAATTCTGTTCAGCTGCCTCATCACTTCAATTTTTTTTTTAATTGTGCCTCGTGTGGTCTACGATCCATCACCCCTTTCCCTTCCTTTCCCGTATTCTTCCTATACAGGTTTCAAATTTATATGATTTTGATAACTGCAGCACTGAGAATCAGAACCACACCTGTGACTCCAGTCAGGGCTAGCAATGCTCACAGACAGAGGAGGCTCAGGTGGACAATCAGTGTGGAAGGGAATGCACACAGAAGTGTAGCAGCCAGCAGATCCTCCAGGCAATCAGACACACAGATCCATGGAGCCAGCTGGCAGTGGGAAGTCAACAGGCAAAAGGTAAAAACAGTACCCCCCCTCTTTATGGGTGGACTCCGGACACCAAGGAAAACTTTCTTCAGACATCTTCCCAATTCTCAATTTGTTGGGGTACTTGGAGTGGAAAGTCTACAAAGGAGATAGTTCAAAACCTTCATTGATTCTTCTTTCTGCTGCGAGAAAGTTTTGTGCCAACCAACGGACATGGGATCTCTGGTAACTCCTGTGGAAATACATGACTGGAAGGGACAGGGTCAAATGACAGATGGTTTTCAGGGAATGGAGAATTATCATATGCAGGATC
Organism: Taudactylus pleione; assembly: GCA_031769625.1. Taxonomy (NCBI): domain Eukaryota; kingdom Metazoa; phylum Chordata; class Amphibia; order Anura; family Myobatrachidae; genus Taudactylus; species Taudactylus pleione. The sequence continues at coordinate 282,367 of JAUIMM010000799.1, read as the reverse complement.
GAGTTCAGACTCCGAGTCAGTATGTAAAGGTAAAATGGAAGGCTTAGTAGGACTTGAACATTGATAGGACTCCTGGGAGGAACTAAGTGAAACATGACCCATTTTGATGGTGTTTTGGGAGGTACCGCAGTATGAAGAGGCCAAGGAGGTGGGCGCACATCTCACGTTCAGGGATGCTGATTCTATAGTGCCACTTTCCTTGGATGCTTCAAATTCCGCACGTTGGACCTTGAAAACTTGACCTTGTTTGGACTTCAGGGGAGTGGAGGACAAATTCTTGGTAGCACCAACAGATTGTTTGGACAATATTTTGGAACTGGGAACTTCGCTAGAATTTTTTTTTACAGGGTTAGGACTAAATTCTTTGATAACAGCTTGACTGAAAGTCTTTATATTTAGAAGCATTGGACTCGATGATAGGATTGGCCCAGTCTTTGCCACTCAAGGAAAGAAGAAGGAACCTAGCGATGTTGGTAGGAGTGATACCACTAGTTGGATCTGCTTCCATAATGGCGGAGTATTGCTTTATTAAAGCATAGTATTGAGATAGGTCCCCATCAAAATAAATGCGTGGTGGAGTATCTGACGAATCCTGCGTGTTCAAGGACTGCGGAGCACATTCAGGTGCAGGGCTGGAAGAGACTAGAGGATGCTCCGATTGATGAGGAGTCAAAATAACTGAAGCTGACAGATGTTCGGAATTCAGACCAATTGATGGAACTGGAAGGAGTCCTGGGGAGCTAGAGACAGTAGCATCAACAATCAAAGCTGAGAACAGACTACAGAGATTGTCATCTTCTGGAACGAAATTTGCAGGAGACGCTGAACAGGAATCATGATCAGATTTTGTAGTACAAGACACTTCTACCTGGTAACTGGAACTTGAGACCCACTCCTGGGGCGCGAGACTTGGGACCCCTTCCTGGGGCGCGAGACTTGGGACCCCTTCCTGGGGCGCGAGACTTGGGACCCCTTCCTGGGGCGCGAGACTTGGGACCCCTTCCTGGGGCGCGAGACTTGGGACCCCTTCCTGGGGCGCGAGACTTGGGACCCCTTCCTGGGGCGCGAGACTTGGGACCCCTTCCTGGAGTACGAGACTTGGGACCCCCTCCTGGGGTACGAGACTTGGGACCCCCTCCTGGGGTGCGAGACTTGAAGCCCCCTCCTGGGGCTGCTGACTGGAGTCCCCTGCTGGGACCGCAACGGGCAGAATCCGGGCTGGGACCGGAACGGGCAGAATCCGGGCTGGGACCGGAACGGGCAAAATCTGGGCTGGGGCCAGAACGGGCACTGAGACGTTGACACTTGGAACCACTGCTGGAGTTGCAAAGGAAACAGTCTTTAATGAAGTGGTCAGAACTCCCACAATAGAGGCAGAGCTGTAAATCTTTGCGCAGCTGGCGTTCGGCCACAGAGAGCTTGGGGCGTGGGTAACTACGATGTCTGACATTACGTGGTTCGGAAGAATCCTTGTTTCTTAGGGATTCCAAGGCAGAGGTTTTAGTTGAGACAGAGGCAGCTCTAAGAAATTCAGGAATGATCTGAAAAATTTTGCTGAGTAGAGCCTGAAGCTGTTCCAGCAGTCGATGGAAGGTGGTTAGGGGCTCAGGTAAGGTTTGGGTAACATCTAGCCGGTTATTCAGGATTTGCAAAAGCTGTAGCACTTGATGCTGTACGGCCTCCTGTGAATCCAAGCGGGCGACCAGGTTACGGAAAGCATCTAGTCCCTTATTAAGTGCTTGATCCGCCACCATCGTTGGGCCTGAACATTCTGTCACAAATGGTGTCTGTGAGTTACCTGTCTCAGGTGATGAGCGGGATTCAATGGAGACCGGCATGACTAGAACCACAGATGAGGTGGATAGCTCTATTTGCAAGATTTGTTTAGCAGTAAAAGCTGCCTTTGATGATAAATGACAGGAACTTGGAGGAACCGGACTGGGACCGGCAGGAGGACTAGTTGAGTTGAACTGATGAACTAGGAACTTGACTCTGGACTGGAACAACGTGGACTGAACTGATGAGCTTGGAACTTGACTCTGGACTGGAACAACGTGGACTGAACTGATGAGCTTGGAACTTGACTCTGGACTGGAGCAACGTGGACTGAACTGAAAAGCTTGGAACTTGACTCTGGACTGGAGCAATGTGGATAGAACTGATATGACAGAAACTTGACTCTGGGCTGGAATAACGTGACAATGGCTGAAGGGAAATCAGGTAATGCTGAGACAAGGGTTAAACAGGGTGATCCGGAAATGCTGTGACAAGGTTGGAACTCAGGTGCAGGCTGGATTGGATAATTGGGAATAACAGGTTTCAGGAAGGAATGGGTAGGTTTGGGATTTAGGTTCAGGGAAGGAGTGGGTAGGTAAAAGGAGCAGGAGTTGATCCACAGCAGGAAGCACGATGCAGGTTTGCAGGGTGCCAGGGACCAACCAGGAGAAGGGCTAGCAGAGCACAGGACTAAGGTCAGGATTGACAGGTATTGCTGTAGCTGGTTTTCTGGATTGCACCAGGGGTTGCTGTAGCAGGTTTTCTGGATTGCACCAGGGGTTGCTGTAGCAGGTTTTCGGGATGCACCAGGGGTTGCTGTCAGCAGGTTTACTGGATTGCACCAGGGGTTGCTGTAGCAGGTTTTCTGATTGCACCAGGGGTTGCTGTCAGCAGGGGTCAGGGATACACTAGTATGCAGGAACAGCATGAACCATATACCACGGGAAGACTAGATGTTCAGGCCCAGAATGCTATCCGGGGAGGAAATATATACCCTGGGTCTGGCAGCAATTGGTGGATACGGACAGGTGGTCTGGCAGTAGCATTCTGAGTGGTGGAAGGCACAACATGCAGAGGGAGTATTCATCTCTGCAGCACTGAGAATCAGACCCACACCTGTGACTCCAATCAGGGCTAGCAGTGCTCACAGACAGAGGAGGCTCAGGTGGACAATCGGTGTGGAAGGGAATGCACACAGAGAAGTGTAGCAGCCAGCATGACCAGAGCAGATCCTCCAGGCAATCACACACACAGATCCATGGAGCCAGCTGGCAGTAGAAAGTCAACAGGCAAAAGGTAAAAACCAGACAGGGCCGTGACACACCTGCTGCGACCACTTTAGCGACTTTTGCTGCAGTCGTCCCTGCGCCATTATGCAAAGGCTTGTAAAAACTAGAAATGTGCATGGGCCCCCCGTGTTTTGGGTCTAATTCTTCATCCTGATTCGGTTTTAGCAAAACCGCATTCAATGTTTGGTTCAGATTTGGGTTTGGATTCCATAAAAAAAATTAAGAAAATTGCTAAAAATCGATACAAAAATAAAATAAATAATAATAAAATAAAAAAATCGATTAAAACAGCTATAATCATGTAATATGGACCTGTTTACATGCAAATGAAAACTAGAGTTCAGTTTTAAATCCAAGTTCTGAACTGACTGCAGAACCAAACCGGGACTCTGTTCGGCTTGGAACCCCAAAGTGATTACGAACTTTTACGCGGAATGCCTAAGTGCGGGTGTGTTTGTATTTTAGGAAAACCAAACTGCACATCTCTAGTAAAAACTCCTCCTCTGGGGTACATGTATGTATCTGACTGTGCAAGGGCTGGGACACCCACATGGACTTGCAGCAGCCACTTGCTAGGCACTGACTGTCCATCAGAGTATGGTCTCCAATGTATGCGATTAAGTGTCTGAGTCCAGCGCTCTTGCAACCCACCCATAACACGTCCATCAGATGGATGATCTGTTTAGCCACCTCCTAATACATTCCAGAATCAGCGGGGCTCAATCGGTCCTGACTGTGAGTAGACAACGTGGGATGCCTACACCACTGTAGAGATTAGTCACATGGTGCAGTCACAAAAAATTGCTAATTTACCTGAAAATCATTATTACTTGCGCCTCAGAATCAGCCAGAAAAGTGTGAGCACCCTCAGCCATATGATTAAATACTGTTTGAAACAAAAAGATTGAGCAATTATTAAAGAAAATGTATTTTATGGCAGAATAATTTGTTGATGTACACTTAGGCCCTCATTCAGAGCCGCTCGTAAGCGGCCGCTCGTTCGTTCCGAGCGATGTTCGCACATCTGCGCATGCGCGCGGATTGTAATACGCATGCGCGAACCAGTCAGTGCGGCCGAAAATCGTGTGCTCGCTAAATAGCGAATGCCTGCTAATTTGAGTGACAGGAGGAGGCGTATGTGGGTGGTAACAGGGGAAGGTGCTTGAAAACGGGGAGTGGAGATCAGAACGCAGGCGTGCCTAAAGGTCAAAACGGGCGTTTTAAGGGTGTGCATAATTAATAAAGCAGCGTCATCGACCACGTCACTTGGTTGTTTTATAATCAGAACTGCTCGCATGAAAATCCAACCACAAGAATAGCGAGCAGTTCATACGCCGATCGATGTACTCGATTAATCTAATAAATAGCGGACATGATGTATGATGCGAGCGGCCAGGGGGCGTTTTTTTCAAAATAATGACCGCATGTTTTGTTCGCTCATTCAGACAGAGAGGCGTCAACAGACCGCAAAGAGCGAACGGTTAATTTAAATAGCCACCCCCTTTTTCTGAACGAGCGAGCGCAAATAGCGTCCGGCTCTGAATCAGACCCTATATTCATAAATATCTTATGTTATTACTATAATGTACTATATATATATATATATATATGTTTAATCAACTGGTATGGAATTGTACGTCTACATTTTAACCATATTGCCTATCAGGGCACTGGATGTGCTTCCCTAGATGTACATAGTGGCGGCTGAACTACAATAAAATACACGTAAGGTGTGTACACACTAGACGATACTTTGCACGATTTTGATGTATTGGAACGACAAATCGTGAGTGTCCACTCACGATTACTTTGCCAATGCGCATACCTGCGGGTCGTCCGTCGTATCTTCAGATCTTGCTTACAACAGGCAAGATCTGTCAATCTTGTACACGACGCACTGAAAATCGTTAAGAACGCATGATAGATCGTTGGTAGATTGGACACTTTTTAGCACCATATTGTGTCCTGGTGTGCCAAGAAGCTGCCGGGGAGAATTCAAGGGAAATCGCTCACGCTATCGCATCGCGAGCACATCGTCTAGTGTGTACCCACCTTTACTCGCAAAACCTGTAACATCAATTTAGTAACAGAAACCACTTTAAATATTCAATATAATAAAAAAAACTTCAGCGAGTGATCACAAATATTAACAACTAAGAGGGTATCGGAAGCTCTTGCGTTATAAAATGAAATCACGACATCTCAGGAACAGAATGTGCCTACAATTCGTGATCCTATGGAAACCGGTAAACAGCAGTGATGATCTGAGCAAATAACTGCTCCTCTAATGTAATCTCCAGGAAGTCTCCTCGCAATGCTGCATTTTACATATACGGCTGAAGAAATTGTTGGGTTAGCTGTTATCCCCACTGCTATTACTCCATCGCATGTTAGTCAGTGAAGCTAAAGAAGGTGATGATAAATCTCAATGTTACTGGAAGATTCAATTCCTGTAAGTGAGGAAAACTCATGATACTGACGCGTTTCAGTGCAGATGTGCACTTTCCTCAGAAGGATGAATTTCATGTTCTAATCCCAATATTTCAGGACAAGTGAATCAAATCCACATATTAATTTAATTTCATAAAATGACAGAAAAATGGAGCACTGTGCAACCAGAAAATACTATATACAGCAATGAGTACCAAACACTTTCCTTCCATGAGTATGTAAAAACAAGACGATCTATGAAGGCTTTGCCAATACAAATAAAGCAGCTGTACCAGGAGAGAGTCAGTCTCCTCAGCCTAAGCTGGTAAAGTCAGAAATAAAGTGTGAATATAACAGTGCTATACGTTGAAACAAATTGAGTTATATAGTGCGGTTGGATATAAATCACTTTTTTATATTCATTAAAAGACAAAATATACATTACATGCATTAAAAGTACTACACAATAGGATATAAAATATGAAATGTATAAAATATAAGCGCACACTGGACAATTCGGATATTGATCCTCACTTTCCCGCTTCCAGTTTCTGTTCCCATTATCTCACTAGTTACCTTATTTTCCCCATGTTTATTGGTGAGTTTATTTGTTGTTCCTTTCAAGTCATTGTTTGATGTGTCTGATATTCTTATTCTCTAAAAGCACCTTTTACACTTTGCAGACAGTCAAGTCACAGCGAACTCCATACGGCGTATTTATATCACATGGGTGCAGTATATTACATCTTTCATTGCTTGAATATTGCCCATCTCTTGCAATTACTTCATCATTTACATTGAATCACACACTAATATTGCCCCCCCCCCCCCCCCCCATCGCCTTACATCATTGACTGTAACCGGTTTAAAATTTTTGCTATTTGAACAATATTTGATATTAAGCATTTACTACACTATAAGACTTGTCTAAATATTTTACATAACTACATCCCATGATAAAGTGTATCAGACCGGCGGACGGCATGCCGCCTGTCTGAATCCAGACGCTGAGAGTCCGACACGGGACTTAAGGTAGGTGTCGAAATACCAACGCCTACCTTAATCCCGGCGCCGGAATCCAGAAGGATGCCAGCCCGAACGAGGTAAATCCAGGGCGCCCTTAGCCCCGGGGGAGTGTTAGGTTTAGACAGCATAGCGGGGTTAGGTTTTGGTGGGGGAGGTTAGGCACTAATGGGGAGGGTTAGGGTTAGGCTACAAGAAGGGAGGGTTAGGGGGAGAAGGGGTAAGGGTATGTATACTTACCCGACCCCTGACGGGATACCAACCATTGGGATGCCGTGGTCGGTATTTTGACAGGAGGCATCCAGACAGCCGGAATTACATACCCATCCCCTTTATCATGACTCAATTTTTATAATTAACTTTCGACATACACTAACTCTGTAATATGCATCTGTATATATAGGGCAACATGTGCAGCCCTAGAACATTAAAAACAAACGTACATAGCCCTTAATTTCAGAAATTAAATAAAAAAAAATAATAATTAAAACCAAGGCAAGCCCACATCATTCATTCCAAATTGCCCCTCACTTGCTCCAAAACAGCCTAACATGTCATAAAACCCCCCCTCAGATACTACAAGTACTGAAACTCCACTACAGGCTATTCAGACCTATGAACATGCAGTTATGCCACACAAACATCACCGGATTAGTTCTCCATCATGTGGATGTTCTGATGTGCAATAGGTTATGATCTCAGGAGCTCATTCAGACCTGCGCGCAAGATGCGGTCGCTCGCTGGCAAAAAGGGGCCGGATATTTAAATTCCTCGCTCGCACTGCGTGGCGTAAGGATGACCTCTATGTCTTAGCGAGCTACGGCACTGAGCGCTTGCTAGTGTATAAAGACGCCCCCTTTCCCCTCGCAACACACATCTGGAATTGCTTGATTAATCGGTAACATCGAGAGCCATCGGAACTGCTCGCAGCCCTTGAGGTTGCCTTTCCCCGCCGCAAGCATTGCGATTAGTGCTGGCTGAAATACATGCAGGTGACGTGTACAATGACGCTACTTTGCTAATTATGCACGCCCATTAAACTGCGTTTTGTCGGCCTCACACGCCTGCGTCCGCACCACTCCCTCGTCACCACCCACAAACGGCACTGTCACTCAAACTAGCGGGCAGTCTATATGCTACGAGCGCACGATTCCCCATCGCTGAGACATGCTTGACAGGCACGCGCACTGCGAATTATACGCATGTGCACTAAGCAACAATCGCCCAGCAGCGAGCGATCGCGCCTTAGCGACCGGGTCTGAATCAGTTCCTCAGTGTAAAGTATTTCCCACACTCAGAGGGTAGAAAATTGGATTTTTATACTCACCGTAAAATCCCTTCCTCGTAAACCATCTAAGGGGCACTGTAGTCTTGACTATGGGTAGAGGGGCTGGCACAGGAGTATAGACACTAACAGGTTAAGTATAGGTTCCAACCCCCTCTAACCTCCATAAACCACACCCACCTGCACTAAATGTTTTTGCCTTAAAATGCCACATGGAGGAAGAACAACCAAAACTATTTATCAAGGAACCGACCAGATCATAGATGAAACCAGTACAAATCAGGGATGGAGCACAGACTCCCCCAGATGGATTATGAGGAAGGGATTTTACGGTGAGCACAAAATTTTAATTTCCTCTTACATCCCATCTGGGGGACACTGTAGTCTTGACTATGGAACTTCACAAAGCAAGCCTAACAGGGTTGGGGTGGCACTCCCATCTGGCAAAGATGCAAGTAAAACTTTACGCCCAAAACTAGTATCAGGGGAACCAAAAGTATGGAACCAGTAAAAGTGGTAAAAGGTGTTTAAAGCGAACCAGGGCGCTGCTCTGCAAACCTCCACAACCGAGAGACACTCTACGGTGAACCTCCCAAAAAAGCCATGATTGTATGAGTAGAATGAGCCCATGCTCATCCAAAGACAAATAAGCCTGGTGGATAGTAGATGTAAATCATCTCGTAATGGAACACTTGGATGCGAGTCAGCCTTTCTTTGGGGGAATCAACCAAGACCAATAGGGAATCCATATGCTGAATTGAAGATGTACGGTCAATATAAATCCGTACAGTGTGAACAACATCTAATGACGTGGAAGATTAGGCTGTCCCCGGAAAGGCCAGGAGAACAATATCCTGGTTCAAATCGAATTTTGAAACTACCTTTGGTAAAAAGGAAAGCTTAGTCTGAAAATTCACCCTGAATGAAAAATGACAAGGGGAGGCCTACAAGATAAGGCAGCCAACTCTGAAATGAGTCTAACATGCAATGGTCAGAAGAAAAAACACCTTCCATGTAAGATATCGCAACTCCACGCTCTCAAAAGGTTCGATGGGAGACCTCTGAAGAGCTTCTAATACAAAATTCAAATCCCAAGGAGGAATAGGTGGTATGCAGGGAGGCTAAATTTAAATACATACTGAAAACATGTCTGTACCTCCGGAATGATTGTCCGTTTTTTATAAACAAAAATTTTGGCTGAGCAGAGACCCGACCCTTGAGAGATGAAAGGTAAAGGCCTTAAGTTAGACAAGCCTGAAGGACGGACAAAAAAGTGGTAATCTAAAGACAGCAGCCGAGAGACCCATACACACAAACCATGAAATGTAAAGCTTTCAGATACGATGGTAAATTCTGGAAGTGACTAGCTTATGAGCCTGAATCATGGTCTGGATAACCCACATTTGATAAAACTACAAGCTCTTAAGATCCGGGTCTCACGAACCATGCCGTCAACACCAGATGAGACAAATCTGGGTGTAAACAGGAGTATTGACACGACCAGCCTGTCCTGAAGGAGAGCGTACAACTGCCAAAGAGGCTAGTCTAGGACTGAGAATTACTGGCAGACTTTTCCGTTTAACCTGCTGAAGTACAATGGCAAGCCGTCATGGCATCTACGAAGATCGCCTGGGGATCAGTTTTGCGAGCTCCATACATGGAAAGCTTTTGGTTTAACTAGGAGTTCATGAGATCTAAGGCGGGCAACCCCCACCGATAATCAGGTAATTTGGATGTCAGAAATGGCAGGAACCCAACATTGCGCTGAAAGGATGCAAGACATCCCTGCAGTTGCCTGATGACCATGTCCTGTCCTTTTTGTTGATATAAGCCACAGCAGTGGCATTGTCTGGCTGTGTACAAACAGGCCTTCCCTGTAATAGCTGTTGAGCTTGGACCAAGACTAAAACCCTGAAGATTTAAGCCCAGAGGGACAGCGTCCCAACAATCAGGCTGGCATCTGTTGTCATCAGCATCCAGTCCCAAATGGAGAATGGGTACCCCTTGGAAAGATTCAGGGTATCGAGCCACCACAGAAGTAACTGGTGCTTCTAATGGGACAGTTTGAGGAGCTGCCTATCCAAACGGGATCCTGTCCTATGGGGAGTGGTTCTAGAGACTGCACACCCTAATAGTAATGAAAGGTGCTATCAAGCTGAGATTATGAAATACTATGCACAGAAGAAATTGCTGATGCACTATGCGATCATTACTGTTCAAAATTAAATGTATATTTTGTAATTAAAAATAATTTCAGAGGTAGATAGCATATCAGTGGCCAATGATACAGTTCTGCCCACCAGCGTCCAGGTCACCTCGTCAAGCAGGTCCCTAACACTCTGGGGTTCATATCTGGGGTGCAGGGCAGCCGTGGCCCAAAGCCTAGCCAAGGACCCTACCCAAAAGCATCACACAAAAGAAAGCGACAGTGAAGAGTTATAAAGTATCAGGTGTCTTAAGGTAGAGAATGAGTGTTGAAATAGTAACAAAGGTAAAGAATGTGAAATAATACATGAATAATAAACAAACATAAAAAGTGACTATGTGCATTAAGTGGTGATGCTCTGAAGAGGCCTAGCCAGAGCAGCTCAGAGGGCCCCACGCCCAAACGCTCACCCCAAATAAACTGACTCTACATACATATAGATATGACTTAATTTGAATTATGCCTGTTACACAAATGCAGTCAGATGCTAGTTTCCCTGCTTAAAAACATATAGAGGGAGGTGGGGGAGGGGTGCCAATCTAGACTGAAGTAATCTCAGTCTTCAGATGTGTGTATAGATACACATAACAGAGTATGGGGAGTGGCTCTAGACTGCACACCCTAATAGTAATGAAAGGTGCTATCAAGCTGAGATTATGAAATACTATGCACAGAAAAAGAAATTGAGGATGCACTATGCGATCATTACTGTTCAAATTTAAATGGCTGGGCTGGTTTTGGGAGTGAGCCTTCTGAAAATCATGCGGTCCTGTTTGTCTGCGGCCTGGGGCAGAGGCATTGAGAATTAGTTGAGGCACTGCCTCTGGAGACTCCCCTGTGAAAGTAACCAGACATGCCTCTGAAGGACTGAGATCAGCATCTCCCAGGGAAGCAAAAGGAATGAAATCAAGTAGTAATCAACCTAGGTATAAAGACTGGAAGATAGCAGCTCTTCTCTCCCATAGTCTGAGTTATAATTTTTGTAACTTCAAAACCAAAGAGAAATTCCTCTATAAAAGGTCCCACGTCTAAAGTATGCTTAGATTCTGGGTCAGCATCCCATGACCGAGCCAAATAACACGTGACTGTAGAAAAGCCCCATACAGAGAAGCATCTCCAATATAAACTAAAAAGAAATATCACGTATCTGATCGACCAAGGCAAGGAGTTCCGAAGAATCTCCTTCTGCCTGTAATCCAGAAGCCAGCTGTTATATCCAGGACTCGATTTCCTTGTTGACCCAGACAATAGCCAAAATGGGATGAAAAGAACATAGATTTAAGCAAGACCTCATTCTTCCTGTCCGTCTTAACCTTCAAGGTGACTGTCTGCAAAATCGGAATGACTGTGGCCTTGGCCAACCTAGCTATAGGAAAGACTTCCCAAACCTTGGCATCCTTGTCCACAAGGAAATAAGTATCTGAACTTCCTGGTAACCTAAACCTTCTTATCCAGCTTAAGTCAAGTCCTCAGCCAAGATATCAGAAAATATGAAAAGGCCGGGAAAGTGAATAACTGCTTCTTTCTACACAAGGAAGAACTACAAGCCTCAAAAACTCCTGCTTCGGGAATATGTAGTCTGGCGGACTGCACTAACTAATTCTCAGACATCAATACTGGGAGATGCATCTTCCTCCCATTCTGATGCATCCTCCCGATTAGATTCAGAATCTGAACCTCCCAGAAAAATAGCAGGTCAGAATCCTATCCATAGATGCAGATACGATACCTTAGAAAGGCACTTTCCAATATTATGGGCCCATAGCGGCTGAGCAGAAGGGTCAGATAAAAGATGAGGGAACCTCTGGTCACAAGGGAGAGAAGATTCACCTCTGTCTGATGATCTATCTGCCTTACAAGTTCTGCAATGGCTTGAGCAATGGCACTAGCCCACTTTTGGATTACCAGCTTATAAATCAAACTTCCCGATGGCCTGTCAACCTTCATCTGACAGACTGGGCAGAGGACTCCTGGCAAATTTTGTTCCACATTTAGAACATGTATAAAGTAATGCAGAAGAGCCGAGATTTGCTTTTCCTGCCATTTTGCTATACAACGATGAGACATGGAAAAAAAACAAGCTGTAAGCAAAAGGCACAAAATCCTTTAGCTAAAGCACTAGTGCAGGTAGTAAGGTTAAAACTAACCAAGCCATTAAATAGCATCTGGATTGTCCGTTCAGTTGAAGCCCACCAATGAGGGATGGAGAGGAACCAGGATTGCGCCCAAAGCTTGAAAGTGGCACTTGGTCATGGATACATCCTGATGTGGCACAGTGTCACAGGGAGTGTGTGTATGAGAGTCACAGCACAGCACTAACCAGCGCCAAGCTGTGGCTCCCACCATAACTCAGGAGCTCCATCTGGCAGGTATGGATCCCACTTAGGTAGAGCTTTGGACACCAAGTGTAGTGAATCGGTGACACCCCCCCACTGGGGATGGAAGCAGAGTAGGTGCAGCTCACCTCTGCTGAGCTCCTCTTTGCTGGCGCACTCACTGAGCCCTGTAAAAAGGGCCTGAGGTGCTTGGGAAATCTAAATAATATAAAAATAACCTAGGTAATAGGGACACTCCTCCTAAGGCACTAAAAACAAAAAAACTGAGGCCGATGGAGGAGTTATGGGGGGAGGGTAAGAGCTTAACCTGTTAGTTGCTATAATCCTGTGCCAGCCCCTCTACCCATAGTCAAGACTACAGTGTCCAGTATAAACATGGGTTACACACCTTTGTGAGTTTTCTCATGTGTAACAAGATCTGATTTCTGTGTAAAACATTTTCCACATACAGTGCATTTAAATGGCTTCTCCCCTGTGTGACATCTCAGATGTGTAACAAGATTGGATTTCTGTGCAAAACGCTTTCCACAATCTGTACATGCAAATGGTTTCTCACCTGTGTGACTTCTTTCATGTGTAACAAGATCTGATTTCTGTGTAAAACATTTTCCACATACAGTGCATTTAAATGGCTTCTCCCCTGTGTGACTTCTCAGATGTGTAACAAGATTGGATTTCTGTGCAAAACGTTTCCCACACACAGAACATGGAAATGGTTTCTCACCTGTGTGACTTCTTGCATGTGTAACGAGATCTGATTTCTGTGTGAAACGTTTCCCGCAAACAGAGCATGGAAATGGTTTCTCACCTGTATGACATCGCTGATGAGTAACAAGATTTGATTTCTGTGTAAAAGATTTTCCACACAGAAAACAGGGAAAAGGTTTCTCCCCTGTGTGACTTCTCTCATGTGTAACGAGATCTGATTTCTGTGTGAAACGTTTCCCGCAAACAGAGCATGGAAATGGTTTCTCACCTGTATGACATCGCTGATGTGTAACAAGATTTGATTTCTGTGTAAAAGATTTTCCACACAGAAAACATGGAAATGGTTTCTCACCTGAGTGAGTTCTTTGATGTCTAACAAACACTGACTGATGTACAAAACTTTTACCACATTCAGAACAGATAAACAATGAATCGCCTGTGAGATCTGCACTATGTGTACCAATATCTGAGAGATCAGGATTAAAATCCACAGGATCAGAGGATATATCAGCACTGTGAGGTACTGGATGTATATTTAGATTAATGGGGTTTTCTCCTGGAGAATCTGGTACAATATCTTCCATTTTAAAATCTGGAGTCAAAGTAAGATCTCCATCCGAGGTCTTCCTGCTTGTGTGTCCACCTGCTAGAAATAAATGTATGAAAATAGAATTTTGTTACCTTGAGGAGCAAATTATTAAGTTCAAGTTGTTCAGTTGTTACATTTCAATTTCCCAACTATAGTTTATTACAATTATAAATGTACATACAGTAAATATGCCTCTTTTGCTTCACAGATAAAACTTTGGCTTAAAATAGAAACTGATCCATTTGATAAGTTTGACACCTTTCACACTTGTCCTAATGGCCTCTAAGAAGTTGAGTGTAAAGCCATATTGCAGGAGGACCCTCACATACCAATAATGTTCTAGAAGTATCAGTATCCGAGCTATAAAATTGTGGGGTCAGTAGTGTGGATGTTAGTTATTTGATACCTCGACTGCTTTATGAAAAGAGGTGAAACCATCTTCAAAAGTCCCATGTGAATCACAAATGGTGTCCACAAGCTAATGGAGGTCCCATCAAAGTGCAGACATTTCTACTTTGAAAGTAGTAACAACAAAGATACTCTAGGTAGGAAGCAGTAACACTAAGTCCAGATATCCTGATATGAGTCCTATGAATTATCATTACACAATGCTCAGGCCATATGGAAGGGAGAATGTGATACTGAGGAACCTGTGGGTGTCTACGCTAACAGCTAAGTCTGATGTTGAGAAGCCGAAACTCCCTCAAGCCTCAGAAGACTTCACTTAACTGGCTAAATATGTTCAAAAAATGTCCCCAAAATTGTAGATTTTTTTTTATCAAATTAAGTAAATATGAGCTATTTAAACCTGATTCAATATATTTTTTTTTTACAAAAATGCAAAATTAAGTTTAAATAGTTATCAATTACATATGATTATTAAAAAAAAATTATATAAATTTATATATAAATACACATATGATTCCAATATGGATTGAAAGCATTCTCCAGACTTGAATATTACAGCAAAAATAGTTCAAGCATACTTTACTCCAAGTAAAACATTTGACAAAATAAAGAAAAGAAAGACTCGTTGCTGGGGAACTCTTAAAATGTTACACTTATTTACTGATAAAATGTAACTTTTATTAGATGATTAATTTTTTTACTAGTACAGGTTGAGTCTCCCATATCCAAAATACTTGAGACCAGGGGTATTTTGGATATCGGAATATTCGGTATTTCAGAATAATTGCATATCATAATGAAATATATTGGGGATGGGACCCAAATCAAAAACATGCAATGCATTTATGTTTAACATACACCTTATATACAAAGCCAAAAAGTAATTTTATGCAATATTTTTAATAAATTTGTGCCTTAAACAAAGTTTGTGCTCATTAAACCATCAAAAAGCAAAGATTTCACTATCACAGTCATGCTAAAAAAAATCCGTATTTCGGAAAATTTGGATATGGGAGACTCAACCTGTATCCCCTGAATTACGAATAGAAAAATAAATAAATAAAGTTTTAACCGGTATATATATATCCCAATATACAGGTATGTTAAAAAGTCTGTAATCACAAGTTAAACCTACATATAATGAAGAGGAAACTGCTCTCTTACAGGTCAGGAATTTGGTCTTTGCTTGGAGTAGTTTTGGAGTGGGATAATTATACTTTATTAGCGTATACAATTAACCATTAATAGGCAAAGGTGAAATATATTTTCATCACAATCTTATCTCTAAAATTATCATTAAATAATCATGGTTTATTCGATCCCTAAACATAGTATCATCTGTGTTTCTAACATCTCTCAATATGAAATAGGGGCATGGATTATACAGACAAGCATGAAAGCAGCAAACTCTGGTTCAATTTATCTCATAAAACAGAACAGTAAAATGTTCATGAAAGGACAAAAAAAACACACCAATATAACAATATACATCAAAATAATGAAGACAAGGAATTAAACACCCTGCATGTATGTGAACATGTAAACATGACATCAACCAAGTCGCCCGTGCTCTAAATACCTAGAGTGTTTATATGTTCATTATATGTAGGTGTAACTGGCACGGATTGGTGAGGATTACAAACGATTTAACATACCTGTATATTGAGATATATACACCTGTAAAAAAATGTTTTTTATTTTCTATTCGTAATTCAGTAGGGGTTACTAGTAAAAAAAAAATGTAATCGTCTAATAAAAGTTACATTTTATCCGTAAATAAGTGTAACATTTTAAGAGTCTTTCTTTTCTTTATTTTGTCGAATGCTGTACATTACTGACTCATGGTGCACCACCAACACCTAGAGACTGATAATATCCCTCTGTTGGAATTTTGGAGTCTATTTACTAAGCCTTGGATGGAGATAAAGTCCCCCCCCCAAAAAAATAGTCTCCTAACCTTAATTTTGCAAATACAGCCTGTAACATGGCAGTTAGGAGCCGATTGGTTGGGACTTTATCTCCATCCAAGGCTTAGTAAACAGACAAGGTAATGGTCTGCAGTGACCCGTTGAGTGCCAGACCTTTGTGTGGATATTAAGCAAGATTTCGGGTGGAATGGTTGAAAAGCCGGTAAATAGGATTTTGGTACTTACCAATAAATCCCTTTATTCGATTTCACAGGGGACATAGGAGCATGGACAACGGGGTATAAACGGTGGTAGAGTAGAGCCTGGCACTTTAAATAATTCAGAAATGTAACTGGCTCCTCCCCCTCTATGCCCCATCAGCCCCAGTTAAAGGAAACGGAGGACAAACAGAAAGAAGAGAAGGAGAAGTCCACAGAAGGAAACAAACAGAATAAACCACTTTAGGGAACACATGCAGTCACACAATATCATAATGCAAACAAACCGCAATATAACTAGGAGAGAACTAAAAAACAAGAAAGCAGGGCGGGCGTCCAGTGTTCCATCTGAAAAAGAGATTTATCGGTAAGTACCCAAATCCTATTTTCTCATCCACTAGGGGACACTGGAGTATAGGCAATGTGGACGTCCCAAAGCTGACCTCCCAGGTGAGAAGTGCTGAAAATTTGCTGACCCAGCAACTAACCCTAAACAGGGATCGCCAGAAGACAGACAGCAGGACAAAAAGCAAGGGCTGAGGACCGAGATGCTGCACAGCACAGTAGAGAATCAGAACTTCTTTCTGTACAATCTTAGAGAACCCACTAATACACTGCGTGAGCAGAATTGGTCTAGGTGAAAAACGACTAGTCAACAAAAGCAGACAATGCAAAAGTGCATCGTAAAGACCAACCGAAAAGGACCAGCCCTGACCCTTGGTAGTAGAGAGCACCAACAAAGAATCCATGGTAGAAGGGAATCCACACGAGAATGAAGCTTGAGACAACCTAAGCAGATCCGAAAAACAGGGAGATGCCACTGCAACAGACAATAGAACCCAACAACAGCCAGGTATCAAAAAGTTATGCAACTCATAACCGTAACTTTCCACGGAAACCTCTAAAGGGAGAAAAATGTATTCGACCAAGAAATAAAACCAGAGTATACAGTAATGTAAGAGACAATTACCGAGAACCATACTGAAGGTCCAGCTAGTTGAGGAGCTCCAAACCAGCAGGAGGGTCTGAGCATAGGAGCCACTAACGGGTTGAGATTCCCAAAGCAGGAGGCGAAGGGGCACTGAGGGTGACCAGAAACTAAAAACCACTTGCAGAAGCTCAGATAGCAGAACAACCAATGCTGAAAAACACATTGATAAGTGAACAACCTGTACTCTGCAGCGAGCCCAGGTGACGACCAGCGTACACCTCGCCAGGTGGAAACCACAAATTCCCGGGCAGCAGCTGTTAAGCAAACTACAGTATGCACACCAAGCGACAGAAGACTTCCAAACGTGACGGAAGTATGCAGTCAACACCAGCTTCCTGGCCCAAAACATAATGGGAAAAAAAACAACCGGGATACCCTAGCACATTAAGATCATGGCCTCAACCGCCACACCTGTAGCGCGAGGACCCTAAACGACCCCTTCAGGAGAGCTAGCCAACTAGGCAACAGGCCTGGCCATAAGCAAGAACTACTAAATACACAAGCACTCTACACAATTGAAGCTGGAACACCAGGAGAACATTCGTGAAGCTGCACTAGATAAGACGGAGAGTCTGTGTCTAGAACAGAACCTGGACTAACTGGAACATATCAGTCTGGATCACTTTTGACAAAAAAGGGGATTAGCCATATCTGTACCAAGAGGGAACCAAAAGGTAGACTAAGAAACAAGATCACATGTCATGAAGAACAGACAACAAACGGTAAAACCGAATCAAGTCGTCCTGCATAGCAGAACAAACTGCCGCAGAACCCCGACAGATCCCAGTATAAAACAGTTGCTTCCCTCTATTCCAGCTTAAAAGATGAAAAGGAAAAGATGTAGAAATAAACAGCAGTCACAACGAAGCCACACTGCGAGCAACCTCGCGCTTCGAACAGAGAACTACTGCTCTTCAACCTGGTAGAGAAGACGAAATATATAACGATCCCTGACAGGGAAAGACTGTCCCTCCAAAGTGGAGGAAACTGCTCCTAGAAGGAAAAACAAGACAAAGGAAGGGTACAATCCCCTTTAAGACTGGATCTAGGAGCAATAACTCCAACCTGGTTTGCAAAGCCCTTGGTCAACAACTCTCACAACAACATATCTCTCCTGAATGTAGGCATAATGGCTGTGGAGGAACCATGGACCCACATGCCAGGAAGAGCCAAATGACAAGAAGGGTAACATATAGGGGCAGATGACTGTCAGTACAGAAAATGGGGTGCTATGTCAGGTGTAGGTTATCCGGAGCATCCCCCCCCAAGGCACTGTGGTGCAAAGCTGCTTATCTGTGAGCGACCAGGATTTGCCTGGGCACTTCGTAGAACTTTACTGACTTGATCAACATCACAGCTACCACAACCCTCAGGCATAAAGGGTATCAATAAGTTTCATAGATGGTCTGATACCCAATGCTCTACATTGTTGGACTTCGGACTGGAGCTACTGCAGAAGATACACCCTGTGTCGAAAACTAGCAGAATTGTTAGTGGACACCTGTATGGTCCTAGAAAATGGACCTCATGCTGACTCACAAAATCACAACAGCGTAACCACAACACCCAAATAAGGAACTGGGTCAGGGGAGAGACCAGACTATCTTGTGAGTGCCCTCTTGGGGATGGACATATACAGAATATAAATATACACATAAAGTGGTCTTTCTTACCCAATTTATGTGCTAGGAGAGATAAAGAGGTCAATCTTTACAATGCAACCTAAAAGTTGTCTCTCACTCACAAGAACGTAGCGCAAGCATCGATATACAAACATGTAGCGTGTTCAAGTGCTTAAAAGCTAAGAGGGACCAAGTCACAGAAGCATAGTGTAAGATATTACTAATACTCTGTACCCTTCAACCAGTGACATGTGGTCTGTAGATATGGCGGTTACAAAAGCAATTCCCCATTGGGAATAGCAGGAACCTACATATAGTGCCCGCCAATTTTACTCACACCGGGACTGACCCTGTCTAACGTCCTGGAGTGTGGCCCCCGGGACTGCAGAAGGAGCGGCTGTAACTACAGTCTATGCGACCTTTCAATTCTGTGGAGTACGGGGGATATAACAAAAAGACATCACAATAGATGTGTGTGATAACTTCGATATTAGTGATCGCACCGAATGAGGGATAGGGAATAACCCTGTGGTCATATTACATCACCTAAAGGAGGGAGGAGTGACAGACAGGCCATAACCCCAGTAAGAAAATAGATAGATATGATATAGATAGATATGAGATAGACAGATAAGATGTTTCAAATGTCTGTCTGTCTATCAACCAGAGGCGTGTACTGTATATGTATGAGAAAGTCCATCTGTTCCTAAGGAACAGATGGACTAAGTGGAGTTAGCTTAAAGCCAAACTCCCGCCCCAGGTGAGCCCAACTCCCAATCGCAGCATGGCTTAACCTAGACAGTACTTATAATACATACCTACATCCAGTAGGATTTTAAGTGCAACTGCAACACTAGAGAGGGGGCGTATCAGATATTGACTGATAAGAACAGATACTACCCTTGATTTTATGCCACGGCCGAGAAGCGATAACCCAAGGCAGACGCACACAGCACCTGATAAAACATACAATGCACCACCTAGACGCTAACCACTGTGCCCACTGTGCCAAAGGCAAACAAGCTGAGCGCAGGCCAACCGAGACACTCTTGCAGTGCCTTGCCGCTAAAGGTCTTGCAGTGGCATCACATGCTTTTACTACAGAGGAAAATGTCTATAAGTCATAATAAATAGTGACTACACCGATGTCACTTACTTAAGTACTGCGACCTAACGCTGCGCTACACCGCTCAGCCATCCTAACGCACTGCTGCTGATGTGCGGAACACTAGAAAACGACAGGCTTGGGCCCGCCGGCAGAAAAGCTCCCCCCCCTCCAGTCCCCTCCTTTTCAGGGAAGACCGGCTCTTAGGGAGCTGAGATGCTTTTAGGGAGAAGCCTCCGTTATATTGTTAATTAGAAGATTGCGCCTTGCGTACCTTGCTCTAATTATATGGAGTCTGGCACTTTGGGAAGGTCCACGGTGCAAGACCTTCGAGCGGGGTTGCAGGAGATAGCACGCCGCCACCGCTATGCTCCGCCCCCAGTCAGCGCTGCGCTGCTTGTCCGGCGCTAATATGCTTCCTCCCTTGGGAGCTGCGGAACGCGGCTCTCCTACTGTGATAACATAGAGGAGGGAGAGCAGTGGTCAGCGCCCTGCGTATGTGTGACAGCCGTGGCCACCACACTGTCCAGCGATTTGCCCCGCCACTCAGGAGTGACGGTCATACTCATCATTGCGGGGTGGGCGGGCCGGACACTAGCCTCAGTAAACTGTGGCGGACCCCCGCTGAGTCCGATGACTCAAATGTATTCTTACCTTGGAAGATATTTAAGGCCCCCTCCAGGGACGCCGGTCACAGGCTGCAGTAGCCGTGGAGACTGCCTTCCTGGCGGCACCCACGTAGCAGGCAGATTGCCACAGTTACAGGCGCCATCTTGCTCATCGAGCCGTTCTGCTCAGTGTGCCAACCACACCCACTACACCGGCTGAAGCTCCCTGTCGACCCAATATACAAAAAGCCGCTGAGCTGAGTCTCCAACACCGTGCGGCACCTTACACTGGAGGCAGACTGATCACGCAGCTGACCGATAAGGTTACCATCCAGCTGGTAGGAACAGCGATCCCACTGTGCTGCCGGAGGACTTATTGTTTACAGCCCTCTCAAATCCGTCTATTCGAGGAGGTGTTATATAATGGTATGTGAACTACATGTGGACACTGTTTCAGGCTACAATATAGCCAAGCCATTTTTCCAGTTTCACAAGTGACTAAATCTATGTATCATATTGATGGTGTTTTTTATTTTTCATTCTTCTCCGGTGATGCTTCCATATTAGCTTAGTGCTCGGATTTATATATATGCTTCTTATTGCCATTTCTGCTATGAGAGATATACTCATGATACATTCAGGATTATGTATTAGAGCATTGTTTGATACCTTTTAAATGCATATTAAATACTTTTTATTCCACCTTTCTGGTTCTTTACATAAGGAGGAGACTGGTCAGATCTCTGGGCTGGTAAGACACAGTGACATGATGTGAGGGGGAGAGCAGGAGTATAATAGGAGCTGATGGCTCCTGACTCCCCCACTGGGGAGATACATTTCCCTCATTAGTCTGTACTGACAGAGGAGGGTGTAGGATAAGAGATGGCTGTACTGACAGAGGAGGGTGTAGGATAAGAGATGGCTGTAGTGACAGAGGAGGGTGTAGGATAAGAGATTGCTGTAGTGACAGAGGAGGGTGTAGGATAAGAGATTGCTGTAGTGACAGAGGAGGGTGTAGGATAAGAGATTGCTGTAGTGACAGAGGAGGGTGTAGGATAAGAGATTGCTGTAGTGACAGAGGAGGATGTAGGATAAGAGAGTGCTGTAGTGACAGAGGAGGGTGTAGGATAAGAGAGTGCTGTAGTGACAGAGGAGGGTGTAGGATAAGAGAGTGCTGTAGTGACAGAGGAGGGTGTAGGATAAGAGAGTGCTGTAGTGACAGAGGAGGGTGTAGGATAAGAGTGCTGTAGTGACAGAGGAGGGTGTAGGATAAGAGAGTGCTGTAGTGACAGAGGAGGGTGTAGGATAAGAGAGTGCTGTAGTGACAGAGGAGGGTGTAGGATAAGAGAGTGCTGTAGTGACAGAGGAGGGTGTAGGATAAGAGAGTGCTGTAGTGACAGAGGAGGGTGTAGGATAAGAGAGTGCTGTAGTGACAGAGGAGGGTGTAGGATAAGAGAGTGCTGTAGTGACAGAGGAGGGTGTAGGATAAGAGAGGGCTGTAGTGACAGAGGAGGGTGTAGGATAAGAGAGGGCTGTAGTGACAGAGGAGGGTGTAGGATAAGAGAGTGCTGTAGTGACAGAGGAGGGTGTAGGATAAGAGAGTGCTGTAGTGACAGAGGAGGGTGTAGGATAAGAGAGTGCTGTAGTGACAGAGGAGGGTGTAGGATAAGAGAGTGCTGTAGTGACAGAGGAGGGTGTAGGATAAGAGAGTGCTGTAGTGACAGAGGAGGGTGTAGGATAAGAGAGTGCTGTGGTGACAGAGGAGGGTGTAGGATAAGAGAGTGCTGTGGTGACAGAGGAGGGTGTAGGATAAGAGAGTGCTGTAGTGACAGAGGAGGGTGTAGGATAAGAGTGCTGTAGTGACAGAGGAGGGTGTAGGCTAAGAGATGGCTGTAGTGACAGAGGAGGGTGTAGGCTAAGAGAGGGCTGTAGTGACAGAGGAGGGTGTAGGCTAAGAGAGGGCTGTAGTGACAGAGGAGGGTGTAGGCTAAGAGATGGCTGTAGTGACAGAGGAGGGTGTAGGATAAGAGATGGCTGTAGTGACAGAGGAGGGTGTAGGATAAGAGAGTGCTGTAGTGACAGAGGAGGGTGTAGGATAAGAGAGTGCTGTAGTGACAGAGGAGGGTGTAGGATAAGAGAGTGCTGTAGTGACAGAGGAGGGTGTAGGATAAGAGATGGCTGTAGTGACAGAGGAGGGTGTAGGATAAGAGATGGCTGTAGTGACAGAGGAGGGTGTAGGATAAGAGAGTGCTGTAGTGACAGAGGAGGGTGTAGGATAAGAGATGGCTGTAGTGACAGAGGAGGGTGTAGGATAAGAGATGGCTGTAGTGACAGAGGAGGGTGTAGGATAAGAGATGGCTGTAGTGACAGAGGAGGGTGTAGGATAAGAGATGGCTGTAGTGACAGAGGAGGGTGTAGGATAAGAGAGTGCTGTAGTGACAGAGGAGGGTGTAGGATAAGAGAGTGCTGTAGTGACAGAGGAGGGTGTAGGATAAGAGAGTGCTGTAGTGACAGAGGAGGGTGTAGGATAAGAGAGTGCTGTAGTGACAGAGGAGGGTGTAGGACAAGAGAGTGCTGTAGTGACAGAGGAGGGTGTAGGATAAGAGAGTGCTGTAGTGACAGAGGAGGGTGTAGGATAAGAGAGTGCTGTAGTGACAGAGGAGGGTGTAGGATAAGAGAGTGCTGTAGTGACAGAGGAGGGTGTAGGATAAGAGAGTGCTGTAGTGACAGAGGAGGGTGTAGGATAAGAGAGTGCTGTAGTGACAGAGGAGGGTGTAGGATAAGAGAGTGCTGTAGTGACAGAGGAGGGTGTAGGATAAGAGAGTGCTGTAGTGACAGAGGAGGGTGTAGGATAAGAGAGTGCTGTAGTGACAGAGGAGGGTGTAGGATAAGAGAGTGCTGTAGTGACAGAGGAGGGTGTAGGATAAGAGAGTGCTGTAGTGACAGAGGAGGGTGTAGGATAAGAGAGTGCTGTAGTGACAGAGGAGGGTGTAGGATAAGAGAGTGCTGTAGTGACAGAGGAGGGTGTAGGATAAGAGAGTGCTGTAGTGACAGAGGAGGGTGTAGGATAAGAGATGGCTGTAGTGACAGAGGAGGGTGTAGGATAAGAGATGGCTGTAGTGACAGAGGAGGGTGTAGGATAAGAGAGTGCTGTAGTGACAGAGGAGGGTGTAGGATAAGAGAGTGCTGTAGTGACAGAGGAGGGTGTAGGATAAGAGACGGCTGTAGTGACAGAGGAGGGTGTAGGATAAGAGAGTGCTGTAGGATAAGAGATTGCTGTAGTGACAGAGGAGGGTGTAGGATAAGAGAGTGCTGTAGTGACAGAGGAGGGTGTAGGATAAGAGAGGGCTGTAGTGACAGAGGAGGGTGTAGGATAAGAGAGTGCTATAGTGACAGAGGAGGGTGTAGGATAAGAGAGTGCTGTAGTGACAGAGGAGGGTGTAGGAAAAGAGATGGCTGTAGTGACAGAGGAGGGTGTAGGATAAGAGATGGCTGTAGTGACAGAGGAGGGTGTAGGATAAGAGAGTGCTGTAGTGACAGAGGAGGGTGTAGGATAAGAGAGTGCTGTAGTGACAGAGGAGGGTGTAGGATAAGAGATGGCTGTAGTGACAGAGGAGGGTGTAGGATAAGAGAGTGCTGTAGTGACAGAGGAGGGTGTAGGATAAGAGAGTGCTGTAGTGACAGAGGAGGGTGTAGGATAAGAGACGGCTGTAGTGACAGAGGAGGGTGTAGGATAAGAGAGTGCTGTAGGATAAGAGATTGCTGTAGTGACAGAGGAGGGTGTAGGATAAGAGAGTGCTGTAGTGACAGAGGAGGGTGTAGGATAAGAGAGTGCTGTAGTGACAGAGGAGGGTGTAGGATAAGAGAGGGCTGTAGTGACAGAGGAGGGTGTAGGATAAGAGAGTGCTGTAGTGACAGAGGAGGGTGTAGGATAAGAGATGGCTGTAGTGACAGAACAAGGAGAATATGTGACTGTATTCTGTAGTTAGTGATTATTACTCACCTGTGATGATATCTGTAGGGATTTCCTGCTCCTTACACTGCTGATCACCCCTCACATACGTCTCTTCTTCTCCCTCTACATAACTAATATTAGCGAGATCTTCACCCTAATTAAATGAGAGATGACATAATATAATATCAGTGTACTAGACACACAACTACTCTACACAACATGGAGGGCCTGATTCTGTGGGGGGAGTAAAGCAAAACACAGCAAGTAACGTTGCACCTGGAGAAACCATGCTGCACTGCAAGGGGGCAAATATATATTATTCTTATTACACACATGGTAAATCCTGGGCATCTTTATTGTTGCACAGAAAGTTAGATTTGAGTTTGGATACCCCCAGCCAAATATAAACCCCTCTGCACAGTCTATACCTGCCCCACCTGCAGGGTAATATGGCATTGCCCAGGTGCACAGATATTGGCTCTTTGTAGCTTTATTCCCACCTCAGAATTAGACCCATAGTAACAGTCACTTTGGTATATTGGTGAGACCCTTAATCCCACCTACCTGATTCCCCTGTGGGGTCCTGTGATTCTCCTCTGTACAATCCTGTGAATAAAGAGGACGGGGACATCTCTCTGGGGTATTTCTGTTACTGGGTCCATCTGTAGGAGACACACAGTGACTGAGTACATTGTATATATGAGATTATCAGGTGATATGTATATAAAGGTCCCCATACCTGCTCTCCCCTGTTCAATAAATGACAGTCTCCTCTTACCCAGTGATGTGAGGGGCTGGTGATTCTCCATCATCACGTCCTTGTACAGACCCCTGTGTTCCTCTATATACTCCCCCTCCTGCATGGAGACATAGACAGTGACATCCTGACACCTTATAGGAACCTGACACACACAATGATACAGTCATCACCCAGACACATCCCCTGATGTTACTGTATAATGTCCCATTCCCAGCAGTCACCTCCCCAGTCATCACCCAGACACATCCCCTGATGTTACTGTATAATGTCCCATTCCCAGCAGTAATCCTCTCCAGTCATCACCCAGACACATCCCCTGGTGTTACTGTACAATGTCCCATTCCCAGCCTTCACTTCTCCAGTCATCACCCAGACACATCTCCTGGTGTTACTGTATAATGTCCCATTCCCAGCAGTCACCTCTCCAGTCATCACCCAGACACATTCCCTGGTGTTACTGTATAATGTCCCATTCCCTGCAGTCACCTCTCCTGTCAGCAGCTGAATGATCTTGTAGGTGAGTTCCAGAATCTTCTGGTCATTGTGTGTAGGCACCATGATGGAGGCACAGCTGATGTGTGTCTCAGACTCACCGGATGTCTTCTTCACTACTGTGTAATCCTGTGTATTGGAGAATACATTATCAATGCATACACTCACTGTCATATCCCAGTATTACTACTATAGATATAAGTGATGTCACTGTGACACTCCCAGATCCCATCACCTCCTTAGTCATGTCTCTGTACTATTCCTATAGATATAAGTGATGATACTATGACAGTACCAGATCCCCTCACCCCCAGTCATGTCCCTGTACTATTCCTATAGATATGTGATGATACTATGACAGTACCAGATCCCCTCACCCCCAGTCATGTCCCTGTATTATTACTATAGATATAAGTGATGTCACTGTGACACTCCCAGATCCCCTCACCTCCCCAGTCATCTCCCTGTATTATTACTATAGATATAAGTGATGTCATTGTGACACTCCCAGATCCCCTCACCTCCCCAGTCATGTCCCTGTATTATTAGTATAGATAAAAGTGATGTTACAAAGACACTCCCAGATCCCCTCACCTCCCCAGTCATGTCCCTGTATTATTACTATAGATATAAGTGATGTCACTGTGACACTCCCAGATCCCCTCCCCAGTCATGTCCCTGTATTATTACTATAGATATAAGTGATGTCAGTGTGACACTCCCAGATCCCCTCACCTCCCCAGTCATGTCCCTGTATTATTACTATAGATATAAGTGATGTCACTGTGATACTCCCAGATCCCCTCACCTCCCCAGTCATGTCCCTGTATTATTACTATAGATATAAGTGATGTCAGTGTGACACTCCCAGATCCCCTCACCTCCTTAGTCATGTCCCTGTATTATTACTATAGATATATGTGATGATACTATGACAGTACCAGACCCCCTCACCTCCCCAGTCATGTCTCTGTACTATTCCTATAGATATAAGTGATGATACTATGACAGTACCAGACCCCCTCACCTCCCCAGTCATGTCCCTGTATTATTACTATAGCTATAAGTGATGTCACTGTGACACTCCCAGACCCTCTCACCTCCCCAGTCAGCAGGTAAATGATCTCCAGGGTGAGATTTAGGATCCTCTCAGGTGTGTGTCTCCTGTCCTTGTCCATCCTTACTGACTCAGAGCTTAATACCAGACAGGTTTCGTCCTCCTGTGATTCCCAGTAAAACAGACTCTCGGTCTTCACTCCACAGAAGTCTAGGAATAAATATAATTATTATTAGTATAATAAGCATCACAGAGTACATTGAGTGACCATTAAATTCTTCTATTTTCCTTGAACCACAGAGCCCTGGTCAGTGTTTCTCAGACGTTTCCCTGATCCATCTTCATGAAACTGCTTAGTTAACGTCACACAATGCTGTATTGCATAAGGTTAAACCAAAGGTCCTGTTGTGGCCAAGAGTTTTTTTTCTGGCCAAGAGTTTCAATTCTTCGAGCAGAGATGGACTGGTTTACTGGAGTATTGCCGGGATCCGCGAACGTCTTTCTGTACCCGCTCTCCACATACAGTCAACATCGCGGACGTCACAATCAGTAATGCCGACTGTAGGTGCAAGCCCAGAGAGCCGGGTGCCTCTACACATTGTCCTGGCATACACATACTGGCAGCGGATCCCGGCAATACACCGGTGAGCTAATCCGACTCTGCCGAGACATAGATTTGGTGTAATTTGTTCGACTTAAAATCTGTCACAAATATGGAACCTGGATTATGTGATCTCCATTTTATTTTTAGATAATTTTGGTCCCCATAATGTCCCTGTCACAACAGCCCTGCGTTGACCATACCACTACCTATGGGGGCTGCAGGAATCCAACAGGAGAAACTATTCACTTCCTATGTTTGGGGAAAGGAAAGATCTGGTTTTGTCCAGCTAATATGCAGGAGATAAGGTAACTGCATCTTTTATATACAGACCCCTCTGTATGCCCACCCATATGCTGTATAATTTTGATGTTGTCATTTAAACGATCTCAAAGACAAATGGAAATGGGGAAACCGCCCCAATAAATGATAATAGTTCTTTTAATGCAGTGTCGGAAAAAACAATGGTTGGGATAAGTTTCCTATTGTTGGTTTTGTGGAGGCTTTTAGTTATTAGTTTACAAATATCAGAGATCAAATGTTGATTAGCGCATTCTTCTAAGTGTCTTATTGTCATTAATTGGCCTCTACTCTACAGAGGCAAATTTATATCAGACACTGAATAAGCTAAAAGCACAGCGAAGGGCGTGTCGGCACGTCAGCTCTGTCTCATGATAATTGAATGTGTTGTTGTGTATATGAACTTATACAATGAGGTTAGAAAGAGGGGCAATAACTTTCAAAAACTCTCTCTCCTATACTGTTATTTTAAACAGATATTTTGCCGGTACTCGTCCACTATTGGACATTGTTAATAGATAAAATGAAAGTCAAGTTTTATGATTTAAAGAAAATGATTTACAAATGTGCGCCCTTTTTTATCCAGTCTCAGTCACATACCCCCCTCTACCAGCACCAGTCACCACCCCCACCCTCTCTCCCAGTAGCAGTCACCCCCCTCTCTCCCAGAACCCGCCACCCCCCTTCTCCCAGTACCAGTCACTCCCCTCCTCTCTCCCAGTACCAGTCACCCCCCTCTCTCCCAGTACCAGTCACTCCCCTCCTCTCTTCCAGTACCAGTCACCCCCCTCCTCTCTTCCAGTACCAGTCACTCCCCTCCTCTCTCCCAGTACCAGTCACCACCTTCTCCCAGTACCAGTCACTCCCCTCCTCTCTCCCAGTACCAGTCACCCCCTCTCTCCCAGTACCAGTCACCCCCTCTCTCCCAGTAACAGTCACCCCCTTCTCTCTCCCAGTAACAGTCACCCCTCCCCTCTCCTCTCCCAGTACCAGTCACCCCCTTCTCTCTCCCAGTACCAGTCCCCCCTCCCCTCTCCCAGTACCAGTCACCCCCTTCTCTCTCCCAGTACCAGTTCCCCCTCCCCTCTCCCAGTACCAGTCACCCCCTTCTCTCTCCCAGTACCAGTCAACCCCATCTCTCCCAGTACTAGTCACCTCCCTCCCCTCTCCCAGTACCAGTCACCCCCTCTCCCAGTACCAGTCACCCCCTTCTCTCTCCCAGTACCAGTCCCCCCTCCCCTCTCCCAGTACCAGTCACCCCCTTCTCTCTCCCAGTACCAGTCCCCCCTCCCCTCTCCTCTCCCAGTACCAGTCACCCCCTTCTCTCTCCCAGTACCAGTTCCCCCTCCCCTCTCCCAGTACCAGTCACCCCCTTCTCTCTCCCAGTACCAGTCAACCCCATCTCTCCCAGTACTAGTCACCTCCCTCCCCTCTCCCAGTACCAGTCACCCCCTCTCTCCCAGTACCAGTCACCCCCTTATCTCTCCCAGTACCAGTCACCCCTCCCCTCTCCCAGTACCAGTCACCCCCTTCTCTCTCCCAGTACCAGTCAACCCCATCTCTCCCAGTACTAGTCACCTCCCTCCCCTCTCCCAGTACCAGTCACCCCCTCTCTCCCAGTACCAGTCACCCCCTTCTCTCTCCCAGTACCAGTCCCCCCTCCACTCTCCTCTCCCAGTACCAGTCACCCCCTTCTCTCTCCCAGTACCAGTCCCCCCTCCCCTCTCCTCTCCCAGTACCAGTCACCCCCTTCTCTCTCCCAGTACCAGTTCCCCCTCCCCTCTCCCAGTACCAGTCACCCCCTTCTCTCTCCCAGTACCAGTCAACCCCATCTCTCCCAGTACTAGTCACCTCCCTCCCCTCTCCCAGTACCAGTCACCCCCTCTCTCCCAGTACCAGTCACCCCCTTCTCTCTCCCAGTACCAGTTCCCCCTCCCCTCTCCCAGTACCAGTCACCCCCTTCTCTCTCCCAGTACCAGTCAACCCCATCTCTCCCAGTACTAGTCACCTCCCTCCCCTCTCCCAGTACCAGTCACCCCCTCTCTCCCAGTACCAGTCACCCCCTTCTCTCTCCCAGTACCAGTCCCCCCTCCCCTCTCCTCTCCCAGTACCAGTCACCCCCTTCTCTCTCCCAGTACCAGTCCCCCCTCCCCTCTCCTCTCCCAGTACCAGTCACCCCCTTCTCTCTCCCAGTACCAGTTCCCCCTCCCCTCTCCCAGTACCAGTCACCCCCTTCTCTCCCAGTACCAGTCAACCCCATCTCTCCCAGTACTAGTCACCTCCCTCCCCTCTCCCAGTACCAGTCACCCCCTCTCTCCCAGTACCAGTCACCCCCTTCTCTCTCCCAGTACCAGTCCCCCCTCCCCTCTCCTCTCCCAGTACCTGTCACCCCCTTCTCTCTCCCAGTACCAGTCCCCCCTCCCCTCTCCTCTCCCAGTACCAGTCACCCCCTTCTCTCTCCCAGTACCAGTCCCCCTCCCCTCTCCCAGTACCAGTCACCCCCTTCTCTCTCCCAGTACCAGTCCCCCCTCCCCTCTCCTCTCCCAGTACCAGTCACCCCCTTCTCTCTCCCAGTACCAGTCCCCCCTCCCCTCTCCTCTCCCAGTACCAGTCACCCCCTTCTCTCTCCCAGTACCAGTTCCCCCTCCCCTCTCCCAGTACCAGTCACCCCCTTCTCTCTCCCAGTACCAGTCAACCCCATCTCTCCCAGTACTAGTCACCTCCCTCCCCTCTCCCAGTACCAGTCACCCCCTCTCTCCCAGTACCAGTCACCCCCTTCTCTCTCCCAGTACCAGTCCCCCCTCCCCTCTCCCAGTACCAGTCACCCCCTTCTCTCTCCCAGTACCAGTCAACCCCATCTCTCCCAGTACTAGTCACCTCCCTCCCCTCTCCCAGTACCAGTCACCCCCTCTCTCCCAGTACCAGTCACCCCCTTCTCTCTCCCAGTACCAGTCCCCCCTCCGCTCTCCTCTCCCAGTACCAGTCACCCCCTTCTCTCTCCCAGTACCAGTCCCCCCTCCCCTCTCCTCTCCCAGTACCAGTCACCCCCTTCTCTCTCCCAGTACCAGTTCCCCCTCCCCTCTCCCAGTACCAGTCACCCCCTTCTCTCTCCCAGTACCAGTCAACCCCATCTCTCCCAGTACTAGTCACCTCCCTCCCCTCTCCCAGTACCAGTCACCCCCTCTCTCCCAGTACCAGTCACCCCCTTCTCTCTCCCAGTACCAGTTCCCCCTCCCCTCTCCCAGTACCAGTCACCCCCTTCTCTCTCCCAGTACCAGTCAACCCCATCTCTCCCAGTACTAGTCACCTCCCTCCCCTCTCCCAGTACCAGTCACCTCCCTCCCCTCTCCCAGTACCAGTCACCCCCTCTCTCCCAGTACCAGTCACCCCCTTCTCTCTCCCAGTACCAGTCCCCCCTCCCCTCTCCTCTCCCAGTACCAGTCACCCCCTTCTCTCTCCCAGTACCAGTCCCCCCTCCCCTCTCCTCTCCCAGTACCAGTCACCCCCTTCTCTCTCCCAGTACCAGTTCCCCCTCCCCTCTCCCAGTACCAGTCACCCCCTTCTCTCTCCCAGTACCAGTCAACCCCATCTCTCCCAGTACTAGTCACCTCCCTCCCCTCTCCCAGTACCAGTCACCCCCTTCTCTCTCCCAGTACCAGTCCCCCCTCCCCTCTCCTCTCCCAGTACCAGTCACCCCCTTCTCTCTCCCAGTACCAGTCCCCCCTCCCCTCTCCTCTCCCAGTACCAGTCACCCCCTTCTCTCTCCCAGTACCAGTCCCCCCTCCCCTCTCCTCTCCCAGTACCAGTCACCCCCTTCTCTCTCCCAGTACCAGTCCCCCCTCCCCTCTCCTCTCCCAGTACCAGTCACCCCCTTCTCTCTCCCAGTACCAGTCCCCCCTCCCCTCTCCTCTCCCAGTACCAGTCACCCCCTTCTCTCTCCCAGTACGAGTTCCCCCTCCCCTCTCCCAGTACCAGTCACCCCCTTCTCTCTCCCAGTACCAGTCAACCCCATCTCTCCCAGTACTAGTCACCTCCCTCCCCTCTCCCAGTACCAGTCACCCCCTCTCTCCCAGTACCAGTCACCCCCTTCTCTCTCCCAGTACCAGTCCCCCCTCCCCTCTCCCAGTACCAGTCACCCCCTTCTCTCTCCCAGTACCAGTCAACCCCATCTCTCCCAGTACTAGTCACCTCCCTCCCATCTCCCAGTACCAGTCACCCCCTCTCTCCCAGTACCAGTCACCCCCTTCTCTCTCCCAGTACCAGTCCCCCCTCCCCTCTCCTCTCCCAGTACCAGTCACCCCCTTCTCTCTCCCAGTACCAGTCCCCCCTCCCCTCTCCTCTCCCAGTACCAGTCACCCCCTTCTCTCTCCCAGTACCAGTTCCCCCTCCCCTCTCCCAGTACCAGTCACCCCCTTCTCTCTCCCAGTACCAGTCAACCCCATCTCTCCCAGTACTAGTCACCTCCCTCCCCTCTCCCAGTACCAGTCACCCCCTTCTCTCTCCCAGTACCAGTCCCCCCTCCCCTCTCCTCTCCCAGTACCAGTCACCCCCTTCTCTCTCCCAGTACCAGTCCCCCCTCCCCTCTCCTCTCCCAGTACCAGTCACCCCCTTCTCTCTCCCAGTACCAGTCCCCCTCCCCTCTCCCAGTACCAGTCACCCCCTTCTCTCTCCCAGTACCAGTCCCCCTCCCCTCTCCCAGTACTAGTCACCTCCCTCCCCTCTCCCAGTCACCCCCTCTCTCCCAGTACCAGTCACCCCCTTCTCTCTCCCAGTACCAGTCCCCCCTCCCCTCTCCTCTCCCAGTATCAGTCACCCCCTTCTCTCTCCCAGTACCAGTCCCCCCTCCCCTCTCCTCTCCCAGTACCAGTCACCCCCTTCTCTCTCCCAGTACCAGTACCCCCTCCCCTCCCAGTACCAGTCACCCCCTTCTCTCTCCCAGTACCAGTCACCCCCTCTCTCCCAGTACCAGTCACCCCCTCTCTCCCAGTAACAGTCACCCCCTTCTCTCTCCCAGTAACAGTCACCCCTCCCCTCTCCTCTCCCAGTACCAGTCACCCCCTTCTCTCTCCCAGTACCAGTCCCCCCTCCCCTCTCCCAGTACCAGTCACCCCCTTCTCTCTCCCAGTACCAGTTCCCCCTCCCCTCTCCCAGTACCAGTCACCCCCTTCTCTCTCCCAGTACCAGTCAACCCCATCTCTCCCAGTACTAGTCACCTCCCTCCCCTCTCCCAGTACCAGTCACCCCCTCTCCCAGTACCAGTCACCCCCTTCTCTCTCCCAGTACCAGTCCCCCCTCCCCTCTCCCAGTACAAGTCACCCCCTTCTCTCTCCCAGTACCAGTCCCCCCTCCCCTCTCCTCTCCCAGTACCAGTCACCCCCTTCTCTCTCCCAGTACCAGTTCCCCCTCCCCTCTCCCAGTACCAGTCACCCCCTTCTCTCTCCCAGTACCAGTCAACCCCATCTCTCCCAGTACTAGTCACCTCCCTCCCCTCTCCCAGTACCAGTCACCCCCTCTCTCCCAGTACCAGTCACCCCCTTATCTCTCCCAGTACCAGTCCCCCCTCCCCTCTCCCAGTACCAGTCACCCCCTTCTCTCTCCCAGTACCAGTCAACCCCATCTCTCCCAGTACTAGTCACCTCCCTCCCCTCTCCCAGTACCAGTCACCCCCTCTCTCCCAGTACCAGTCACCCCCTTCTCTCTCCCAGTACCAGTCCCCCCTCCACTCTCCTCTCCCAGTACCAGTCACCCCCTTCTCTCTCCCAGTACCAGTCCCCCCTCCCCTCTCCTCTCCCAGTACCAGTCACCCCCTTCTCTCTCCCAGTACCAGTTCCCCCTCCCCTCTCCCAGTACCAGTCACCCCCTTCTCTCTCCCAGTACCAGTCAACCCCATCTCTCCCAGTACTAGTCACCTCCCTCCCCTCTCCCAGTACCAGTCACCCCCTCTCTCCCAGTACCAGTCACCCCCTTCTCTCTCCCAGTACCAGTTCCCCCTCCCCTCTCCCAGTACCAGTCACCCCCTTCTCTCTCCCAGTACCAGTCAACCCCATCTCTCCCAGTACTAGTCACCTCCCTCCCCTCTCCCAGTACCAGTCACCCCCTCTCTCCCAGTACCAGTCACCCCCTTCTCTCTCCCAGTACCAGTCCCCCCTCCCCTCTCCTCTCCCAGTACCAGTCACCCCCTTCTCTCTCCCAGTACCAGTCCCCCCCTCCCCTCTCCTCTCCCAGTACCAGTCACCCCCTTCTCTCTCCCAGTACCAGTTCCCCCTCCCCTCTCCCAGTACCAGTCACCCCCTTCTCTCCCAGTACCAGTCAACCCCATCTCTCCCAGTACTAATCACCTCCCTCCCCTCTCCCAGTACCAGTCACCCCCTCTCTCCCAGTACCAGTCACCCCCTTCTCTCTCCCAGTACCAGTCCCCCCTCCCCTCTCCTCTCCCAGTACCTGTCACCCCCTTCTCTCTCCCAGTACCAGTCCCCCCTCCCCTCTCCTCTCCCAGTACCAGTCACCCCCTTCTCTCTCCCAGTACCAGTCCCCCTCCCCTCTCCCAGTACCAGTCACCCCCTTCTCTCTCCCAGTACCAGTCCCCCCTCCCCTCTCCTCTCCTCTCCCAGTACCAGTCACCCCCTTCTCTCTCCCAGTACCAGTCCCCCCTCCCCTCTCCTCTCCCAGTACCAGTCACCCCCTTCTCTCTCCCAGTACCAGTTCCCCCTCCCCTCTCCCAGTACCAGTCACCCCCTTCTCTCTCCCAGTACCAGTCAACCCCATCTCTCCCAGTACTAGTCACCTCCCTCCCCTCTCCCAGTACCAGTCACCCCCTCTCTCCCAGTACCAGTCACCCCCTTCTCTCTCCCAGTACCAGTCCCCCCTCCCCTCTCCCAGTACCAGTCACCCCCTTCTCTCTCCCAGTACCAGTCAACCCCATCTCTCCCAGTACTAGTCACCTCCCTCCCCTCTCCCAGTACCAGTCACCCCCTCTCTCCCAGTACCAGTCACCCCCTTCTCTCTCCCAGTACCAGTCCCCCCTCCGCTCTCCTCTCCCAGTACCAGTCACCCCCTTCTCTCTCCCAGTACCAGTCCCCCCTCCCCTCTCCTCTCCAGTACCAGTCACCCCCTTCTCTCTCCCAGTACCAGTTCCCCCCTCCCCTCTCCCAGTACCAGTCACCCCCCTCTCTCTCCCAGTACCAGTCAACCCCATCTCTCCCAGTACTAGTCACCTCCCTCCCCTCTCCCAGTACCAGTCACCCCCTCTCTCCCAGTACCAGTCACCCCCTTCTCTCTCCCAGTACCAGTTCCCCCTCCCCTCTCCCAGTACCAGTCACCCCCTTCTCTCTCCCAGTACCAGTCAACCCCATCTCTCCCAGTACTAGTCACCTCCCTCCCCTCTCCCAGTACCAGTCACCTCCCTCCCCTCTCCCAGTACCAGTCACCCCCTCTCTCCCAGTACCAGTCACCCCCTTCTCTCTCCCAGTACCAGTCCCCCCTCCCCTCTCCTCTCCCAGTACCAGTCACCCCCTTCTCTCTCCCAGTACCAGTCCCCCCTCCCCTCTCCTCTCCCAGTACCAGTCACCCCCTTCTCTCTCCCAGTACCAGTTCCCCCTCCCCTCTCCCAGTACCAGTCACCCCCTTCTCTCTCCCAGTACCAGTCAACCCCATCTCTCCCAGTACTAGTCACCTCCCTCCCCTCTCCCAGTACCAGTCACCCCCTTCTCTCTCCCAGTACCAGTCCCCCCTCCCCTCTCCTCTCCCAGTACCAGTCACCCCCTTCTCTCTCCCAGTACCAGTCCCCCCTCCCCTCTCCTCTCCCAGTACCAGTCACCCCCTTCTCTCTCCCAGTACCAGTCCCCCCTCCCCTCTCCTCTCCCAGTACCAGTCACCCCCTTCTCTCTCCCAGTACCAGTCCCCCCTCCCCTCTCCTCTCCCAGTACCAGTCACCCCCTTCTCTCTCCCAGTACGAGTTCCCCCTCCCCTCTCCCAGTACCAGTCACCCCCTTCTCTCTCCCAGTACCAGTCAACCCCATCTCTCCCAGTACTAGTCACCTCCCTCCCCTCTCCCAGTACCAGTCACCCCCTCTCTCCCAGTACCAGTCACCCCCTTCTCTCTCCCAGTACCAGTCCCCCCTCCCCTCTCCCAGTACCAGTCACCCCCTTCTCTCTCCCAGTACCAGTCAACCCCATCTCTCCCAGTACTAGTCACCTCCCTCCCATCTCCCAGTACCAGTCACCCCCTCTCTCCCAGTACCAGTCACCCCCTTCTCTCTCCCAGTACCAGTCCCCCCTCCCCTCTCCTCTCCCAGTACCAGTCACCCCCCTTCTCTCTCCCAGTACCAGTCCCCCCCTCCCCTCTCCTCTCCCAGTACCAGTCACCCCCTTCTCTCTCCCAGTACCAGTTCCCCCTCCCCTCTCCCAGTACCAGTCACCCCCTTCTCTCTCCCAGTACCAGTCAACCCCATCTCTCCCAGTACTAGTCACCTCCCTCCCCTCTCCCAGTACCAGTCACCCCCTTCTCTCTCCCAGTACCAGTCCCCCCTCCCCTCTCCTCTCCCAGTACCAGTCACCCCCTTCTCTCTCCCAGTACCAGTCCCCCCTCCCCTCTCCTCTCCCAGTACCAGTCACCCCCCTTCTCTCTCCCAGTACCAGTCCCCCTCCCCTCTCCCAGTACCAGTCACCCCCTTCTCTCTCCCAGTACCAGTCCCCCTCCCCTCTCCCAGTACTAGTCACCTCCCTCCCCTCTCCCAGTCACCCCCTCTCTCCCAGTACCAGTCACCCCCTTCTCTCTCCCAGTACCAGTCCCCCCTCCCCTCTCCTCTCCCAGTATCAGTCACCCCCTTCTCTCTCCCAGTACCAGTCCCCCCTCCCCTCTCCTCTCCCAGTACCAGTCACCCCCTTCTCTCTCCCAGTACCAGTACCCCCTCCCCTCCCAGTACCAGTCACCCCCTTCTCTCTCCCAGTACCAGTCAACCCCATCTCTCCCAGTACTAGTCACCTCCCTCCCCTCTCCCAGTACCAGTCACCCCCTCTCTCCCAGTACCAGTCACCCCCTTCTCTCTCCCAGTACCAGTCCCCCCTCCCCTCTCCCAGTACCAGTCACCCCCTTCTCTCTCCCAGTACCAGTCAACCCCATCTCTCCCAGTACTAGTCACCTCCCTCCCCTCTCCCAGTACCAGTCACCCCCTTCTCTCTCCCAGTACCAGTCCCCCCTCCCTTCTCTCTCCCAGTACCAGTCCCCCCTCCCCTCTCCTCTCCCAGTACCAGTCACCCCCTTCTCTCTCCCAGTACCAGTCCCCCCTCCCCTCTCCTCTCCCAGTACCAGTCACCCCCTTCTCTCTCCCAGTACCAGTTCCCCCTCCCCTCTCCCAGTACCAGTCACCCCCTTCTCTCTCCCAGTACCAGTCAACCCCATCTCTCCCAGTACTAGTCACCTCCCTCCCCTCTCCCAGTACCAGTCACCCCCTCTCTCCCAGTACCAGTCACCCCCTTCTCTCTCCCAGTACCAGTCCCCCCTCCCCTCTCCTCTCCCAGTACCAGTCACCCCCTTCTCTCTCCCAGTACCAGTCCCCCCTCTCCTCTCCTCTCCCAGTACCAGTCACCCCCTTCTCTCTCCCACTACCAGTCCCCCTCCCCTCTCCCAGTACCAGTCACCCCCTTCTCTCTCCCAGTACCAGTCCCCCTCCCCTCTCCCAGTACTAGTCACCTCCCTCCCCTCTCCCAGTACCAGTCACCCCCTCTCTCCCAGTACCAGTCCCCCCTCCCCTCTCCTCTCCCAGTACCAGTCACCCCCTTCTCTCTCCCAGTACCAGTCCCCCCTCCCCTCTCCTCTCCCAGTACCAGTCACCCCCTTCTCTCTCCCAGTACCAGTCCCCCCTCCCCTCTCCTCTCCCAGTACCAGTCACCCCCTTCTCTCTCCCAGTACCAGTTCCCCCTCCCCTCTCCCAGTACCAGTCACCCCCTTCTCTCTCCCAGTACCAGTCAACCCCATCTCTCCCAGTACTAGTCACCTCCCTCCCCTCTCCCAGTACCAGTCACCCCCTTCTCTCTCCCAGTACCAGTCCCCCCTCCCCTCTCCCAGTACCAGTCACCCCCTTCTCTCTCCCAGTACCAGTCAACCCCATCTCTCCCAGTACTAGTCACCTCCCTCCCGTCTCCCAGTAGCAGTCACCCCCTCTCTCCCAGTACCAGTCACCCCCTTCTCTCTCCCAGTACCAGTCCCCCCTCCCCTCTCCTCTCCCAGTACAGTCACCCCCTTCTCTCTCCCAGTACCAGTCCCCCCTCCCCTCTCCTCTCCCAGTACCAGTCACCCCCTTCTCTCTCCCAGTACCAGTTCCCCCTCCCCTCTCCCAGTACCAGTCACCCCCTTCTCTCTCCCAGTACCAGTCAACCCCATCTCTCCCAGTACTAGTCACCTCCCTCCCCTCTCCCAGTACCAGTCACCCCCTCTCTCCCAGTACCAGTCACCCCCTTCTCTCTCCCAGTACCAGTCCCCCCTCCCCTCTCCTCTCCCAGTACCAGTCACCCCCTTCTCTCTCCCAGTACCAGTCCCCCCTCCCCTCTCCCAGTACCAGTCACCCTCCCCTCTCCCAGTACCAGTCACCCCCTTCTCTCTCCCAGTACCAGTCCCCCTCCCCTCTCCCAGTACCAGTCACCCCCTTCTCTCTCCCAGTACCAGTCCCCCTCCCCTCTCCCAGTACTAGTCACCTCCCTCCCCTCTCCCAGTACCAGTCACCTCCCTCCCCTCTCCCAGTACCAGTCACCCCCTCTCTCCCAGTACCAGTCACCCCCTTCTCTCTCCCAGTACCAGTCCCCCCTCCCCTCTCCTCTCCCAGTACCAGTCACCCCCTTTTCTCTCCCAGTACCAGTCCCCCCTCCCCTCTCCTCTCCCAGTACCAGTCACCCCCTTCTCTCTCCCAGTACCAGTCCCCCCTCCTCTCCTCTCCCAGTACCAGTCACCCCCTTCTCTCTCCCAGTACCAGTCACCCCCTTCTCTCTCCCAGTACCAGTCAACCCCATCTCTCCCAGTACTAGTCACCTCCCTCCCCTCTCCCAGTACCAGTCACCCCCTCTCTCCCAGTACCAGTCACCCCCTTCTCTCTCCCAGTACCAGTCCCCCCTCCCCTCTCCCAGTACCAGTCACCCCCTTCTCTCTCCCAGTACCAGTCAACCCCATCTCTCCCAGTACTAGTCACCTCCCTCCCCTCTCCCAGTACCAGTCACCCCCTCTCTCCCAGTACCAGTCACCCCCTTCTCTCTCCCAGTACCAGTCCCCCCTCCCCTCTCCTCTCCCAGTACAGTCACCCCCTTCTCTCTCCCAGTACCAGTCCCCCCTCCCCTCTCCTCTCCCAGTACCAGTCACCCCCTTCTCTCTCCCAGTACCAGTTCCCCCTCCCCTCTCCCAGTACCAGTCACCCCCTTCTCTCTCCCAGTACCAGTCAACCCCATCTCTCCCAGTACTAGTCACCTCCCTCCCCTCTCCCAGTACCAGTCACCCCCTCTCTCCCAGTACCAGTCACCCCCTTCTCTCTCCCAGTACGTCCCCCCTCCCCTCTCCTCTCCCAGTACCAGTCACCCCCTTCTCTCTCTCCCAGTACCAGTCCCCCCTCCCCTCTCCTCTCCCAGTACCAGTCACCCCCTTCTCTCTCCCAGTACCAGTCCCCCCTCCCCTCTCCTCTCCCAGTACCAGTCACCCCCTTCTCTCTCCCAGTACCAGTTCCCCTTCCCCTCTCCCAGTACCAGTCACCCCCTTCTCTCTCCCAGTACCAGTCAACCCCATCTCTCCCAGTACTAGTCACCTCCCTCCCCTCTCCCAGTACCAGTCACCCCCTCTCTCCCAGTACCAGTCACCCCCTTCTCTCTCCCAGTACCAGTCCCCCCTCCCCTCTCCCAGTACCAGTCACCCCCTTCTCTCTCCCAGTACCAGTCAACCCCATCTCTCCCAGTACTAGTCACCTCCCTCCCCTCTCCCAGTACCAGTCACCCCCTCTCTCCCAGTACCAGTCACCCCCTCTCTCCCAGTACCAGTCACCCCCTTCTCTCTCCCAGTACCAGTCCCCCCTCCCCTCTCCTCTCCCAGTACAGTCACCCCCTTCTCTCTCCCAGTACCAGTCACCCCCTTCTCTCTCCCAGTACCAGTCCCCCCTCCCCTCTCCTCTCCCAGTACCAGTCACCCCCTTCTCTCTCCCAGTACCAGTTCCCCCTCCCCTCTCCCAGTACCAGTCACCCCCTTCTTTCTCCCAGTACCAGTCAACCCCATCTCTCCCAGTACTAGTCACCTCCCTCCCCTCTCCCAGTACCAGTCACCCCCTCTCTCCCAGTACCAGTCACCCTTCTCTCTCCCAGTACCAGTCCCCCCTCCCCTCTCCTCTCCCAGTACCAGTCACCCCCTTCTCTCTCCCAGTACCAGTCCCCCCTCCCCTCTCCTCTCCCAGTACCAGTCACCCCCTTCTCTCTCCCAGTACCAGTCCCCCATCCCCTCTCCTCTCCCAGTACCAGTCACCCCCTTCTCTCTCCCAGTACCAGTCAACCCCATCTCTCCCAGTACTAGTCACCTCCCTCCCCTCTCCCAGTACCAGTCACCCCCTCTCTCCCAGTACCAGTCACCCCCTTCTCTCTCCCAGTACCAGTCCCCCCTCCCCTCTCCCAGTACCAGTCACCCCCTTCTCTCTCCCAGTACCAGTCAACCCCATCTCTCCCAGTACTAGTCACCTCCCTCCCCTCTCCCAGTACCAGTCACCCCCTCTCTCCCAGTACCAGTTCCCCCTCCCCTCTCCCAGTACCAGTCCCCCCTCCCCTCTCCTCTCCCAGTACCAGTCACCCCCTTCTCTCTCCCAGTACCAGTCCCCCTCCCCTCTCCCAGTACCAGTCACCCCCTTCTCTCTCCCAGTACCAGTCCCCCTCCCCTCTCCCAGTACCAGTCAACCCCATCTCTCCCAGTACCAGTCACCCCCTTCTCTCTCCCAGTACCAGTCCCCCTCCCCTCTCCTCTCCCAGTACCAGTCACCCCCTTCTCTCTCCCAGTACCAGTCCCCCCTCTCCTCTCCTCTCCCAGTACCAGTCACCCCCTTCTCTCTCCCAGTACCAGTCCCCCCTCTCCTCTCCTCTCCCAGTACCAGTCACCCCCTTCTCTCTCCCAGTACCAGTCCCCCCCTTCTCTCTCCCAGTACCAGTCCCCCTCCCCTCTCCCAGTACCAGTCACCCCCTTCTCTCTCCCAGTACCAGTCCCCCTCCCCTCTCCCAGTACCAGTCACCTCCATCCCCTCTCCCAGGACCAGTCAGACAACTTACTGCAGCAGATCAGCCCGGTAAACACAGGGTTAGGTCTAAAGTGTAAACACAGAGGGGACGACAGTAAGAGGTCAGAGACACCGCAGTTGGAAACGAGGCTTGGAATACAGGACGTGCGGGTCACGTGAGGAGATTAGACTCAGGAACGAGGCTTGGCATACAGGAAATGTCGCATCACGTGGTGCAGTATCCATAGAAACGCGGCTGGGATACGGGAACGGGGTGTGCAGGGGGTGATGTGGAGGAGGCCGATTGGGTGATGAGTCTGACTTAAGCTGCTGAGGAGGGGGTATCGGTGAAAGCTGGACCGGACGTGATTCCGGAACGCCGGACCAGCTCCCTGCAGCGACCTCTGCTGCTGAGGAGCTGTTTAAGCGCGTTCCCGTCCGGGGGTGTGTGTTAGGCTATCACATAGGAGCGAGCGGATCATTACAGTGGCTCCCTGCCCGGAACGCCGGACAGGACCCCAGCTCCTAGATTGCCGTTCTGGGTTCCGGAACAGGGAGATCTCCACCTTAGATAGGCGTTCTGGGTGCCAGAATGGGGCACTGACCACCTTAGATCGCTTATCCATTTGCTGGACTAGGGCGCTGACTACCTTACATAGCCGTCCCAGGTGCCGAAATAGGGCGAAGACCACCTTACATGGCTGTTGCTGGAACGGGGCGCAGGCCACCTTAGATGGCCGTTCTGAGTAAAGGAATAGGGCGCATACCACTTTAGATAACCATTCCGGGTGACCACCTTAGATAGCCATTCCGGGTACCACCTTAGACAGGCATTCTGGGTGCCGGCATAGGGCACTGACTACCTTAGATAGCTTATCCAGGTGGCAGAATAGGGCGCTGACCACCTTTGAAAGCTGTCCCAGGTGCAGAAATAGGGAGTAGATCACCTTAGATAGCTGTTCCGGGGTTCTGGAACGAGGAGCAGGCCACCTTGATAGATG
This sequence comes from Taudactylus pleione, assembly GCA_031769625.1. Classification (NCBI taxonomy): domain Eukaryota; kingdom Metazoa; phylum Chordata; class Amphibia; order Anura; family Myobatrachidae; genus Taudactylus; species Taudactylus pleione. The sequence goes on along the minus strand of JAUIMM010000799.1, from coordinate 240,477 downwards.
GTCGTTCTGAGCTCTGAAATGGGGCGCAGACCACTTTAGATGACCATTCCAGGTGCCGGAATGGGGCGGAGACCACCGTAGATAAACATTACGTGAGCCAGAATGGGGAGCTGGCCACCTTAGCCATTCTGGGTGCCAGAGCAGGGCGCAGGCCACCTGAGATAGTTGCAACAGGGCACAGACCACCTTAAATAGCCATTCAGGGTGCCATAACCGGGAGCTGACCACCTTAGATAGGGGTCCGAGTGCTGGAACGAGGAGCAGGCCACTTTAGATAGCCGTTCCGGGTGCCAGAACGTGGCGCAGGCCACCTTAGCTGTTCCAGGTGCTGGAATAGGACGTTGATCACCTTAGATAGCTGTTCTAGATGCCAGAATAGGGTGCTGACCCCCTTAGATAGCCATTTTGGGTGCCGTAACGGGGAGCTGACCATCTTAGATCGTTGTTCAGGCTGCCGGAAAGAGGAGCTGACCACCTTACGTAGGAACTGCTGGGCGCAGACCACCTAAGATCACCTTTCTGGGTGCCAGAACAGGAACCACCTTAGATAGTCATTCCAGATGCCGGAACGGGGCGCAGACCACCTAGGATAGCCGTTCCGGGTGCTGGAATGGGGCGTAGGCCACCTTAGATAGCCGTTCCTGGTGCTGGTGTGGGGCATAGACCACCTAAGATAGCTATTCCGGCAGCCGGAACTGGGCGCAGGCCACCTAAGATAGCCTGTCTGGGTGCCAGAATGGGGCGCATGCCACCTAAGATTGCCGAACGGGGCGTTTATCACCTAAGTTAGCCGTTCTGGGTGCTGGAATGCGGTGCAGACCATCTAAGATAGCCGTTCTGGGTGCTGGAATGGGGTGCAGACTACCTGAGATAAGCTTAGATAGCCAGAATGGGGCGCAGGCCACCTTAGATAGCCAGAACGGGCTGCAGACAACCGAAGATAGCCATTCTGGCTGCCGGAATGGGGAGCAGACTGCCTGAGATAACTGTTTTGGGTGCCTGAACGGGGTGCAAGTCATCTTCGATAGCTGTTCCAGGTGCCGGAATTGGGCGCAAGCCACCCAAGATAGCCGTTCGGGTTCTGGAATGGGACATAGACCACCTAAGATAGCCGTTCCGGGTGCCGGAATGGGACGTAGGCCACCTTAGATAGCCTTTCTGGGTGCTGGTATGGGGTATAGACCACCTAAGATAGCCATTCTGGCAGCAGGAACTGTGCGCAGACCACCTAAGATAGCCTTTCTATGTGCCAGAACGGGGTGCAGACCACCTAAGATAGCCGTTCCGGGTGCCGAATGGGGCGTTTACCACCTAAGATAGCCGTTCTGGGTGTTGGAATGGGGTGCAAACCACCTAAGATAGCCGTTCCGGGTGCTGGAATGGGGTGCAAACCACCTAAGATAGCCGTTCCGGGTGCTGGAATGGGGTGCAGACTACCTGAGATAAGCTTAGATAGCCAGAATGGGGCGCAGGCCACCTTAGATAGCCATTCTGGGTGCCAGGATTGGGGTGCAGACTACCTGAGATAACTGTTTTGGGTGCCTGAACGGGGTGAAGGTCACCTTCGATAGCTGTTCCAGGTGCCGGAATGGGGCGCAAGCCACCCAAGATTGCCGTTCCGGGTGCCGGAATGGGACATAGGCCACCTTAGATAGCTGTTCTGGGTACCGGAACAGAGCACAGACTACCATAGCTAGCCATTCTGGGGGCCAGAACAGGCCGCAGGTAACCTTGGCCAGCCGTTCAGGGTGCTAACACAGGGCGTAGACCATTCTAGATTGCCAGAACACCTTATCCAGCCGTTCAGGCATATTAAATTACCACTTCCCCACTGTTAATGTTGGGCTGGTAGGGGGTGTAACCCTAAGCTGAGTGATTGGAAATAGCCGGACCACCTTGGATACCCGTTAAGGGTGCTGGAACAGGGTACAGACCAACTCAGCCATTCAGGGTGCCTGAACAACGCGCAGTCTATCATAGCCAGACGTGCAAGGTGCTGGAATAGGGCCCAGATAACCTTAGCCAGCCGTTCAGGGTGCCGGAACTCAGCGCTGACCACTTTAACCAGCCATCCTGGGTGCTGGAACAGAGCATAGACTACCATAGCTAGCCATTCCAATCAGACTTTCTTTAAGTTTAGAATCAGTATAGAGGCAGCCGTGGATGTCGATGGCAGCCGTGTATTATAAGCACTAAGTGTGTTATAACACAAAGTGTAATTATATAACAGTTAAAAAAAACAGTTGAACAAACAATGAACAACATCTACAAGGTAATTACAATATCATTCCTTACCAGTAGTTTGTGTGTTGTGCATTATTGAATGTATTGCAAAAATGTATCAAAAACTTCTATTAATGATCTCACTCCATGGAATCATCTCTAAGACTACTACATCCTTTACTCTCCCTGCAGCTCATCCTTTTGTACATATTGCTGCCTCAGTACTTTCCTCTTCTCTTACAAACACATATGAGCTTTTAACTTATCTAAACACATTGACAATAACATCCACAACCTCTCGCCATAACAAACATTCTGTCAAATCCCACAAATATATTTATATCTCGCTCCTGTTGCTTCTATTAGCTGGTGACATATCTCCAAATCCAGGCCCAACCCACATGCCACACCCACAACAAACTATAAATCCAGCTAACCTCATAAATATTGCATGCCTCCCTTCACCATCCAAGTCACTAAAATGTGCATTATGGAATGCACGCTCTGTCTGCAACAAACTAACATCCATCCATGACCTCTTTATTTCAACCAACCTCAACCTTCTGGCAATAACAGAAACATGGCTAACACAATCAGACACTGTCTCCCCTGCTGCACTTTCACATGGTAACCTACACTTCTCACACACCTCCAGGCCTGGCAATTGTAAAGGAGGTGGGGTAGGAATATTACTCTCCCAATCTTTCACATTCACAGTTCTCCCACAGGTACCTTCACTCACATTTACATCATTTGAAGTACATTCTATCAGGACTTTCACCCCTTTCTCTCTGCGAGTTGCTGTTATCTATCGCCCGCCTGGGCCACCGCACCAATTTCTGGAACATTTTTCAGCCTGGCTCCCTCACTTCCTATCCTCAGACATCTCCACCATCATTATGGGTGATTTCAATATCCCCATTGACAGTCCACAATCTCCTCATGCCACCAAACTATTCTCTCTAACCTCCTCTCTTGGCCTCTCCCAATGGACTGACTCCTCTACTCATAAGGAGGGCCACTGCCTTGATCTTGTATTTACCAGACTATGCTCAGTTTCTGATTTCACTAATGCTCCTTTCCCTCTCTCAGATCACAATCTTATCACCTGCACACTTTCCTCCATTACATCAACCTCAATGTCAGTGAAATCAACCAAACCTACTAAAACCCGCAGAAATATTAATGTGATTAACTTTCAACAACTATCTACCTCTCTACAACAACAACTCTCACCAATTTCTGCACTCACTTCTCCTGAGAATGCTGCATCACAGCTAAACCAGATTTTAGTAAAAGCCCTCGATGAAGTAGCTCCAGCTACCCATCACACTCCGCGTAGACTCAGACGTCAACCGTGGCATTCTAACTTAACAAGGCATCTACAAAAACTCTCACATAAAGTAGAACGTCAGTGGCGAAAGTCTCGCACTCCAAGTGACTTCCTCACATATAAGTCTATCTACAACTCTTATCGTACTGCTCTGGACACTGCCAAGCAAATATATTTCCAATCTCTAATCTCTGCTCAAGCCTCTAACCCCAAGCGACTTTTTAATACATTTAAACTGCTTCTTACCCCTCCCTCACCCAAGCCACCTGCTACTATCTGTGCACAAGATCTTGCTTCCTATTTCAAGGACAAGATTGATAATATCCGAAATGAAATGTTATTCTCTTCCTCAGCTAGTGACCTACTCAATTCCCTACCTGAACCCTCTGGCACATTCTCTTCATTTGACCCCACAAATGAAGATGAAGTATCTACACTCTTCTCATCCTCCTACTCTATTACCTCTCCTCTAGATCCTATACCCTCACAAATTAGTAAAGCTCTGTCTCCTGTGCTCATCCCAATCCTAACTAAAATCTGTAATCTCTCTCTTTCTACTGGCATCTTTCCATCACTGTTCAAGCATGCAGTGATTACTCCCATTCTGAAAAAACAAAATTCTGACCCTAACACTCTCTAATTACCGTCCTATCTCCCAGCTCCCATGCCCCTCCAAGCTACTGGAGAGACTTGTCTACACCCGCCTCACACACTTTCTTAACACCCACAACTTATTGGACCCACTTCAGTCTGGCTTCCGTTCCCAGCACTCCACAGAGACAGCACTGACTAAGGTAGTAAATGATTTGGTCACTGCCAAGGCTAAAGGCCATTACTCACTTCTAATTCTTCTAGATCTCTCTGCTGCTTTTGACACTGTTGACCACTCTCTTCTCGTACAAACATTACAATCCCTAGGTCTTAAGGACACAGCCCTTTCTTGGTTCTCTTCCTACCTATCTGATCGCTCTTTTTCTGTTCGTTTTTCTGATTCTGCCTCCTCTTCGCTACCTCTATCAGTTGGAGTACCGCAAGGCTCTGTCTTAGGTCCTTTGCTATTCTCAATCTATACCACCTCTCTTGGCAAACTAATCCGCTCTTTTGGATTTCAGTACCATCTGTATGCGGATGATACTCAAATCTACCTATCCTCTCCAGATTTATCACCATCTGTATTGGTCCGTGTCACTGAATGTATTTCTGCCATTTCATCTTGGATGTCATCTCGCTACCTGAAACTTAATATTTCTAAAACAGAATTAATTATATTTCCACCGGCCAATAACAGTTACCAATCTGATCTCTTTATCACTGTTGATAACTCAACAATCCACCCCACCCCACAAGCTCGCTGCCTTGGTGTCATCCTTGATTCTGAATTGTCCTTTGTTCCCCACATTCAATCTGTCTCAAAATCATGTTACATACATCTAAAAAACATATACAAAATTCGACCATATCTCACACAAGACACTGCAAAAACTCTAATCCATGCACTCATTATTTCCCGCATTGACTATTGCAATAGTCTCCTTACTGGTCTTCCCAAAAACAGGCTATCGCCATTACAATCCATTATGAATGCAGCTGCGAGGCTTATCTTCCTTGCCAAACGTTCATCATCTGCTGCCCCGCTCTGTCAGTCCCTCCATTGGTTGCCAGTTTTCTACCGTATTCAATACAAAATACTGTTACTTACACATAAGGCCATTAACCGAATTACACCAACATACATCTCTTCACTCATCTCAAAATATCTCCCAACCCGACCTCTCCGCTCAGCACAAGAACTGCGTCTCTCATCCCCACGCATTACTTGCTCCCATTTACGGTTACAGGACTTTCTTCGGGCTGCACCCACTCTATGGAATGCCTTACCACACACAATAAGACTTACCTCTACTCTTCAATCCTTCAAGCGTTCCCTGAAAACTCACCTCTTCAGACAAGCTTATCAGATTCCAGAACCGACCACATAACCTTCATAGCTTCCATGTCTTATCACATCCCCTCTCACAGTCCATACATAACCTCACATATTGTCTTTCTTTCACATACTCCTGACATTTTGCCGACATTCCTATGTGACTGGATCATGCAGCCCACCAAGAAACTCTGCATTCTGGCCAGACCAAATTGCAATATATATAGCACCTATCCTTGTGTATCAATGCCTGTTTCCCTATAGATTGTAAGCTTGCAAGCAGGGCCCTCTTACCTCTATGTCTGTCTGTTATTACCCTGTTTTGTTCTATCAATGTTTCCAATTGTAAAGCGCAACGGAATATGCTGCGCTATATAAGAAACTGTTAATAAATAAATAAATAAAATAATTCCGGGTGCCGTAACGGGACACAGACCATCTTACCCAGTGTTCAGGGTGCCGGAACGTGGTACTGACCACTTTAGCCAGACATCCAGGGTGCCAGAACGGGGAGCAGACCAACTTAGCTATTCTGGGTGCAGGAACAGGGCTCAGACAAACTTAGATAGCCGTTCTGGGTGCAGGAACAGGGCTCAGACAACCTTAGATAGCCGTTCTGGGTGCCAAAACATTGTGCAAAACATCTTAGATAGCTATTCCAGGTGCAGGAACAGGGTGCAGACAACCTTAGTCATTCCGGGTGCAGACCACCTTATATAGCCATTCCAGGTACGGGAACTGTGATCTTACCACGTTATCCAGCTGTTACGGAATGGGGCGTAGACCACCTTAGCCAGCCGTTCCAGGTGCCGGAATGGGGCACTGACCACCATAACCAGTATTTCAGAAGTGTCAGACAGTAGAGGTAAAAAGACACTGAAGGGGAAAAAAGTCAGAGATATGTAAGCAGTGGGTGAGTAAATTTTACAGTAATCAAGGAGAGAGATGATGCGGGCAAGGATGATGGTTTTAGTGGCTTCCAAAGTGAAGGTGCATGATCCTGGAAATATTACAGAGAAAGAAATTACATGATCGTGGGAGAGGGAGTGACTGCATGGAGAGAAGGAGAAGGTGGAAGCAAGTATGACACCCACATCAGACTTGGGGAACAGAGGAAAGGGAGATATTGTTAATGGAGATGGAAGGGGGGAGGGTTACAATAACAAGTTTTAAAGAGGATGAGTTACAAGAAGTGGTGCGACATCCAAGAGGAATGAGTGGCATAGGAGGGAAGCGGTCAGGGGAAAAGAGCTACATTTTGGTGTCACTGGCGTACAAATGAAATTGCATGCTGAAGGAGCTGATGCCCACCAAGGGAAGAGGTGTAGAGAGAAAAGATGGGGCCAAGTACAGAACCTTGAGGGCCATTAATAGTTAAGTGGAAAGGAGGGGCATGGTGTGGTGTGGAGACAGAGGAATAGTGCTTGGACAGGCAGGAAGAGAGACGTGTCACGGAAGCCAATTGAATAGAGGATTTAATGAAGGAGGGGGTGGACAACTGTTAAGGGCCCCCATTAGGTCAAGAAGGATCAGTAGAGAAAAGTGACCCTTGGATTTAGTAGATAGGCTACTTTGTATAGGGTGGATTTGGTAGAATAGAGGTCTAAAACCAGATTGGAGAGGGTCAAGTGAGCTTGGGTGTAGCAGACTTAGGGGAATCTGTTGTAAACAACCTGCAAAGTTGGAAGTCTAGGGATGAAGAGAGGTAGTTGGAGAGGGAATAAGTTAGGTGTTGGTTTATTAAGAATGTCGAAGACCACAGCACATTAGAAGAAAGAGGGGAAGGTACCTGAGGAGAGGGATAGGTTGAGTAGTTAGGCATGTGGGAGCAGGAGTCAGGTAGAGGCACCAGTGGAGGTGGGAACGTTGAGGGGGCAGGTGGAGTAAGACGAAGGATAGAGAAGGTTATGGACTTGAACACCTGACAGGGAGGAAGAAGACAAAGTTGGCAGCCAGGTGTGTGTGTATATGTGTGTTGAGGGGGGTGGGGGTGAAAGGAGGAGTCTACAAGGAGAGGTCACATATAATTGATTTTGGAGGAAAAGTGGGTGTAATAATTAAGTGTGGAGAGGGATAAGGGCAGGAGTAGACAGGAAAGAAAGGGAGAGACGGGAGTTACATGTGAAAAGATGCCATGGGTTGGATCATTGGGAGGAGATGAGAGTTTAGAACTTAGACTGCTTGGCACATTAATGTGAAGAGCTATAGGAGGAGAGCATGAATTTAAAGTGGAGGAAGTCAGCACGAGAGCACAATTTCCTTCACAGGAGTGCAGCAGAAGTGGGTATGTTTAGGGAAAGAGGGTCAGAGTGAGTGATGAAGGCTGAGGAGAGGATCTTCATGCGTTAATAGAGACAGCTGATGCTGTAGAGTCAAGGACAGAGAAATGGGAAGAGAGTGGAGATTGCGGAGAGAAGAGAGACAAATGCTGGGTACACATTAGGCCAGCCAACCTGTAGCTCTCCAGCTGTTGAGAAACTACAAGTCCCAGCATGCCTTGCCACGGTTTTGCTGTTAGGAAATACTAAAACAGTAGCAGGGAATGATGGGACTTGTAGTTTCACAACAGCTGGAGAGCCACAGGTTGGCCAGGCCTGCATTAGACGTGGATGTGGCCAACGGGATAACCGATGTAACGATACATTGGTCACCCGTACAAATAACACGATATGTCGTGCGATCGTGCAATATGTCATTCAGTGGCCGCATCAAGAGCATGCCGTCCGCTGCTGGATCGTCACATCTGCTGTGCAGAACAGCAGATATGACGATGTTGTTGATGAACCGCGGTAGCACAATCATGGGTACACATTAGACGATGTGCCTGATATATCGTTCTGATCCAGGTCAAAAGGATATATTGGATGATAGGACGTCTAATGTGTACCCAGCATAAGGATTAGGTGAAATTAGAGTGATGAAGATTGCTGCTAATGAGATTAGGTTTAGAGAAGGTGCGGGGGGCAGAGGGAGGGAAGGGAAATGCTGAAGAGGAGGTGGTCAGAGTGAGGGAGAGGATGTTGTAGATCGCACAAAGGGCCTGATTCAGACCCACTCGCGAGCGGCTGTCCGCTCGCAAGTGGGTCGATGGCGTGCACTGAGCATGCGCACGACGGAGGGAGCTTTCCTTCGCTCGTTGTGTCTGATCAAAGGGGGCGTGCTGTCGATGTTGATTGACAGCACGCCCCCTTTGGTGGGCGTGCCTCCCAGACGGAGGCGTTCCCAAGGGAACGCCTACCATCAGAAGCCGGCCCACTGACATCACTAGTGATGTCAGTGGGAGTGATTTTGGCTCTGATAGAGCCAAAATCACTCCGGGCCTTGCGGTTGAGAAACTCAACCGCAGGCTCCGGCTCGCAGTGGCGATGGTCAAGACCATCGCGACCATCAACCTGCACGCTCGTATAGGCTGTGGGTGGTGACCCACAGCTATACGAGCGTCCAGGAGGACGCTCCATTTTTATGGAGGACGGCCCTCATTCAGAGCGAGCGCTCTGCTCAGAGCGTCCGGCTCTGAATGAGGGCCAAAGGTGAGAAAGGATTGGTCGTTGTTATGGGAGGGGGTAGAAGTTCATTGAGGCTGTTCCCACCCCCGCACCGCTCCCCAAATGCTTCTGCCCGTCTCTTTAAGCCAAGACCCATATTCATGTTTGCAAGCTTGAGCACAAGATGGCAGACCAAGATCATTTATCTGAGAATCAGTGTAGGGACTGGCCAGATGGGAATGACCAGGAAGTGGTGGCCAGCTTAACAAATTATTGCAATATTTTGGAACCAACATTCCCTGTATTTAAAGCAGTTGCAGTTTGAAAAGCAAGTGAGTGCCATCTGGCAAAAATAGATGTTGAGCAAATCAGTGCCCAGAGGGATATATATATATATAGATAGATAGATAGATAGATAGATAGATAGATAGATAGATAGACTTGGCTGACGGAATGAAAGACCAGCTGCCGGTGGAAGAACTTATTCCATTAGCAGAACATATAGGTGAAGCTGCAGCTTACCTTGGAGAATCGTCCAAAGACGTTTGCAATATCGCCTCCAGAACTTCAGCTCTGGCGATTTCAGCATGTAGGGCGCTGTGGCTTAAACATTGGCAAGCGGACACAGAATCAAAGAGAGCTGTGGAAGCACTTCCATTCACGGGAAGTGTATTATTTGGAGCGGAACTAGATAAGTGGATTTCTCAAGCAACAGGAGGTAAATCCACTTATCTTATTTTCTCAAGCCACAAATTCCTGGTCAGCGTTGCTTAGAAGTTCTCTGATCCAGCTGCATAAAACTACTTAGTGACCGTCAAACAATGTTGTATTGCTTAAGATTTAGCAAAATATAAAAAACTTGATTGAATACCACCAGCAACACCTGCTAGCTTTAGCGAGTTGCCCTACATTTGCCCCTGTTATCTGTCCTTCATCCCACTTCCAGTACCGGTCACACACCCCTGCCAGCATCAGTGACACACACCAATTGTCCAGTGCCAGTGACAAACTCCTCCCAATTGTCTCAGCACCAGTCACTCCTCTCTCCAAATACCAATCACCCTCCGTCACCCAGTATCAATCACCACTCTTCCAGTAACAGTCACAGCCCTCTCCCAACACCAGTAACACACCTCTCTCCCAGTACCAGTTACAACACTCTCTCCCAGTACCAGTCACATCCCCTTCCCAATACCAGTCAATGCCCTCTCCCAGTACCAGTCACCCCCCTCTCCCAGTACCAGTCACAACCCCCTCTCCCAGTACCAGTCACCCCCTCTCTCCCAGTACCAGTCACCTTCCCCTCTCCCAGTACGAGTCACCCCCTCTCTCCCAGTACCAGTCACCCCCTCTCTCCCAGTAACAGTCACCCCCATTTCATCTCCCAGTAACAGTCCCCCCTCTCCCAGTACCAGTCACCTTCCCCTCTCCCAGTACCAGTCAACCCCATCTCTCCCAGTACCAGTCACCCTCCCCTCTCCCAGTACCAGTCACCCCCTCTCTCCCAGTAACAGTCACCCCTTCTCTCTCCCAGTACCAGTCCCCCTCCCCTCTCCCAGTACCAGTCACCCCTCTCCTCTCCCAGTACAAGTCACCTTTCCCCGTACCAGTCAATCCCCTCTCCCGGTACCAGTCACCCCCCTCTCCCAGTACCAGTCACAACCCCCTCTCCCAATACCAGTCACCCCCATTCTCCCAGTACTAGTCACAACCCCCTCTCCCAGTACCAATCACCCCCCCTCCAAGTAAAAGTCAACCCCCCTCTCCCAGTACCAGTCACAGCCCACTCTCCCAGTACCAAACAACCCTCTCTCCCAGTAGCAGTCACTCCCACCCCCCTCCCAGGACCTGTCACCCCCCTCTTCCACTACCAGTCCCAACTTCTCTCCCAGTACCATTACCCCCCTCTCTCCCAGTAGCAGACAGAAAAAGGACGGAACTTACTGCAGGAGAGGAGCCGGTCACTGGCAGCGATCACCAGGGGGATGAGAGTCAGAGGTCAGAGACGCAACAGCTGGGAACGAGGCTTGGCATACATGAAGTGCCGGTCACATGATAGGGATCAGATGCGGGAATGAGATTTGACATACAGGAAGTGCCAGTCACGTGATAAGGATCAGATGCTGGAACGAGGCTTGGAATACAAGAAGTGTGGGTCACGTGGAGGATACAGGAAGGGGGGTGAAGTGATGTGAGGATAGAGCTTATTTCCCCTTCATGCTAGGGACCTGGAAGTGATGTGAGTGAGGGCAGAAGTGCAGTTCCATGCCCATTAAGGCCACCTAAAGAAGAAAGTTGGCACCTCGCGGGCTCGCTGCGCTCGCCACGCTTTTGTTACAAGTCGCAGTAACAACTTGACACTTTCTGACAGTATGCCCAGACAGGACGGGGTTACTCCAGTTCTTCCTGTTGCTAGGAGATCGGCACACCTCAGGAAGTGATGTGTTTTCCACAAGTGCAAACCTGATTGGGACTTCAGCCTATTTATACTCACTGATCTATTGCACCTGTGCTGACTATAGAGTGTCTGTGAGTTCCATCAGCCTGGCTGCAGAGTCAGGTTGTTCCTGTTCTACGGTTCACTGAACTCCGACACGGCTTCCTAACAGCTCCAAGTAGCTTCCCGTGCTACCACCTATCTCCAAACGGCTTCCTGGCCACATCTAGCAGCTCCCGTGCTGCCATTGTTCACCATATGGCTTCTTAGCCACTCCAAGTAGCTTCCGTGCTACCACCTATCTCCAAACGGCTTCCTGGCCACATCTAGCAGCTCCCGTGCTGCCATTGTTCACCATACGGCTTCTTAGCCACTCCAAGTAGCTTCCGTGCTACCACCTATCTCCAAACGGCTTCCTGGCCGCATCTAGCAGCTCCCGTGCTGCCATCATTCACCATACGGCTTCTTAGCCGCTCCAAGTAGCTTCTGTGCTACCACCTATCTCCAAACGGCTTCCTGGCCGCATCTAGCAGCTCACATGCTGCCATCGATCACCATACGGCTTCTTAGCAGCTCCAAGTAGCTTCTGTGCTACCACCTATCTCCAAACGGCTTCCTAGCTGTATCCAGCAAATCCCGTGCTGCCAACGTTCATCCTACGGTAATTTCACAAAGCCATTATCAAACCATAGACTGTTTATCCACGGCAATTGCCCCAACATCGGCACACTTGCCGCACCATCGGCTCTCAAAGCCATCATCAATCAATAGACTGTTTATCCACGGCAATTCCCCCAACATCGGCACCATCGCTGCCAACATTGGCACACTCACCGCTCCATTGGCTCTCAAAGCCATCATCAAACCATAGACTGTTTAGCCACGGCAATTGCCCCAACATCGGCACCATCGCTGCCAACATCGGCATACTTGCCGCACCATCGGCTCTCAAAGCCATCATCAAACCATAGACTGTTTATCCACGGCAATTGCCCCAACATCGGCAACATCGCTGCCACATCGGCACACTTGCCGCACCATCGGCTCTCAGGGCCATTACTAACCCTAGACTGTTTATCTATGGCTATTGCCGCACCATCGGCATCACTGCTGCACCATTGGCACCATTGCCACACCATCGGCTTAATTGCCGCACCATCGGCATCACTGCCGCACCATCGGCATCACTGCCGTACCATCGGCACAGCTGCCACACCATCGACTACCAAGCTATTGCCCAAAAAAACCAAACTGTACTCTCACAACATCTTTACCATCGATATCCTTAAAATCATCAACTGTGTCAGTCCTAACTATACATTCTTTATCTGTTGAATTCCCCTGTATCTCCATGTGAGCCGCTACTACCTCGAGCATAAGTCCAGGCGGCCGCCTAAGTACCGGTGAACGTATCCTAGTTCTAAGGGAACAACGGGCGATTGTTATTGGCAGAAGATCTCGCTAGCCGGGTTCTAGGGGTCTCACATGGAGCAGGCAGTGGGATTCGTAACAGCTTTGGGCTTGGTGGCTCGCTACGCTCGCCACAAGGTTATATTCCCCCTCTATGTCCACTTGGATGGCAGGGAATGACGCTGGCCTGGCTGATGGCGTCAGGGTCCTCTCCGTGAAGGGGATTTAGACATTACCATGATGTGAGAGGAGGATGAATAGGGGATATCTGTATCTGCAGGAAGAACTGCTGAGGGGGCAACATGGAGTCTGATCTGTACTGACTCCTACACATGTTACTTAAGAGGTTATACAGTAACACATATATATATCTCAAGAGAGTGATAAATATAGAAAGACATAACATTACAGAGAGATAACCTGATCTGCTCTAACTCCTCCATAACTTCGGTCTGATCTGCTCTAAAGGTGCCTACACACTAGACCATATATTTGCCCAATTTTGCTGCATCGGGGAGACAAAATATGTGAAAATCGTGAATGTTCACTCACGATAACGTTGCCGATGCACGTACCCACGGGTCATACATCGTATCTTCAGATCTTGACTACTGCAGGCAAGATCTGTCGATATCATACACGATCCGGTGGCATATGGGGCCTGATTCAAACCCACTCGCAAGCGGCTGTCCGCTCGCAAGTGAGTCGATGGTGTGCACCGCGCATGCGCACGACGGAGGGAGCTCCATCGTGCGCATGCGCCAGACGCGACGAGCGAAGGACTTTCCTTCGCTCGTTGTGTCTGATCAAAGGGGGCGTGCTGTCGATGTTGATTGACAGCATGCCCCCTTTGGTGGGCGTGCCAGGGGCGTGCCTCCCAGACGGAGGCGTTCCCAAGGGAACGCCTACCGTCAGAAGCCGGCCCCACTGACATCACTAGTGATGTCAGTGGGAGTGATTTTGGCTCTGATAGAGCCAAAATCACTCCAGGGCAGGCTTCTGGTCGCACTGGTGATGGTCAAGACCATCGCGACCATCATCCTGCACGCTCGTATGAGCTGTGGGTGGTGACCCACAGCTATACGAGCGTCCAGGAGGACGCTACATTTTTATGGAGGACGGCCCTCATTCAGAGCGAGCCCTCTGCTCAGAGCGTCCGGCTCTGAATGAGGGCCATGGTTCAATGTTTATGCCTGAACGATATGTTGTACGGACCAGCACGATGTATGATGTCACTTGCATGCACGGATCATGGAGATCCGTGATGCAAGCATCAAGACACAGATGCACGTACGGATCAGTTTGATCCGTGCTGCAAGCAGCTGTGATAAAAGAAATCAATAAGACACAGATGCATGAATGGGTTAGGATGGATCGGTGAAATCTGTTCATGCATCTGTGTTAAAAAAAATTCATACAAAATACACACTATGAAAATACTACCCGAATCACAGCTCAGCAGCGGGACTATAGGAATCCCGTTGCTGAGCGCTCATTAGATGAGAGAGGCGAGTCTTCCACCTCTCAGCCAGTGAGCGGTTCCAACCATTGAAGTCAATGGTGGGAACCGTTAAGGTAACCTTAGAGGCTCCCACAATTGAAGTCAATCGTGGGAACCGCTCATTGGCTGAGAGGCAGAAGGTTCGCCTCTCTCAGCCAATGAGCACTCAGCACCGGGATATCTATAGTGAAATCCCGCCACTGAGCCGTCATTCGGGTAGTACTGTCCGTAGAGGACAGTGCTAAAGTTTGCTGATCCGGGTCTTCTCGTTTTTCTTTTGCCAAGACCGTGGATTCCTACATGGAGCAAATAGGATGTGATCCGTACATAGGAAGAGGTGAGTATGGAAATTTTTTTACAGGTATCCCTGGATTTCTATTTGGAGAAGGGAATGTGAATGGCTTCAGGGATACTAGTATGTGAGATAGTGAGTGTGCATGTGTGTGTGCAGGTGTTAATAAAATTTTACTCTCACGGTGTGTGTGTACTGTCTTTTTAATATTTATTTTGCAGGTGAACTACGGGTACCAGTGAACTCATAATGCCCCGTCTGCTGGTACTTGTGGTTCTCTAAGCACCAGCATACGGGAAGGCCTGCTGGGACCTGCGAAAGACAATATTTTTTACTTCTTTCATTTACACCACATTTACATAAACAACCCAGCACCCACTGCTAAAGGGGTGCCGGGGATAGCCCTGGGCTATCAGCCTAAGCCTGGGGTGCCCTGTAGAGAGGAACCTCTTTATTGAGGTTCCCCTGTCTGTGGCATTACTCCCCCGCTAGAAAGTCCAGTGCTGGTTGTGGCTAATACAGGGGAACCCTACTCTTTTTGTCCCCTGTATTTCCATAATCAGGACTGGCGCGGCTGAGCCCAGTGCTGGTTGTGCTATATACAGGGGTCCCCTACATTTGCCACCTGTATTCTGACAACCAGCACTGGCTCTGAAAACCCTGTACTGGTTGTGCTAAATACAGGGGACCCCTATGTCACTAGTCCCCTGTATGTTTACAACCAGGACTGGCTCTGAAAAGCCTGGGCTGGTTGTGCTATGGGATGGGCATGCCATTTAAAAAAAAAACAACTAATAACTTTTTTAACATAGAAGCATGGACGGATCTCACTGATCCATCCATGTATCTGTGTCTTATTGATTTTTTTTTTAATCACAGCTGCTTGCAGCACAGATCTCCCTGATCCGTGCTTGCATCCGTCTGCTACCACACACGATTTAATGATATGCAAATCATTAGATCATGTATAATCTTATGTCACATTGTACTGTTTTTTCTCCATATTGTGTCCTGGAGTGTTGGGGAGAGTTCAAGGGAAATCGTTGATGATATTGCATCATTTGCAGATCGTCTAGTGTGTAGGCACCTTAACTCCTCCATTACCACGGCCTGATCTTCACTAACTACATCTTCCATGAAAGGTTAGATATAGATATTGCTGTCTATCTATCTATCTATCTACATGCAAAGTGAATGAACAGAAGAGAAATCTAAATCAAATCAATATTTGGTGTGACCACCCTTTGCCTTCAAACCAGCATCAATTCTTCTAGGTACACTTGCACGCAGTTTTTGAAGGAACTCGGCAGGGAGGTTGTGCTAAACATTTTCTAGAACCACAGATCTTCTATCGATGTAGCTTGCTCAGATCCTTCTGTCTCCTCATGTAATCCCAGACAGACTTGATGCTGTTGAGATCAGGGCTCTGTGGGAGCCATATCATCACTTCCAGGACTCCTTGCTCTTCTTTACGCTGAAGATAGTTCTTAATGACATTGGCTGTATGTTTGGGGTTGTTGTCCTGCTGCAGAATAAAGTTGGAGCCAATCAGACGCCTCCCTGATGGTATTGTATAATGGATAAGTACCTGCCTGTATTTCTCGGCATTGAGGACATAATTAATCCTGACCAAATCCCCAAATCCATTTGCTGAAATGAAGTCCCAATCTTGCAAGGAACCTCCACCATGCATCACAGTTGGCTGCAGACACTCGTTATTGTACCGCTCTCCAGCCCTTCGGCAAACAAACTACCTTCTGTTACAGCCAAATATTCAAAATTTTGACTCTGTCCAGAGCACCTGCTGCCATTTTTCTGCACCCCAGTTCCTATGTTTTTGTGCATAGTTGAGTCACTTGGCTTGCTTCCACGTCAAAGTATGGCTTCTGTAAGCAATGCTTCCATGAAGATCATTTTTGGCCAGACTTCTCCTAACAGTAGATGGGTGTACCTGGGTACCACTGGTTTCTGCCAGTTCTGAGCTGAAGGGCTGGAGAGCGGTACAATAATGAGTGTCTGCAGGCATGAAGGATTGAAAGATTTCAAATTACTCCTTTTTTAGATTGATTATTGTATCCTTTTTTTTTTGCCACTGTTCATCCATAACCGCACATAGGGCCTGATTCAGACCCACTCGCAAGCGGGTCGATGGTTGGCCAGTGTGCACACACGGCGTGCGCACTGCACGTGCGCGAGCCCCGGAGCAAGCGCAAGAGGCACTCGCTCCGGCGCTTGCTACAAACGGGGCGGCTGTCGATGTTGATGGACAGTTCACCCCGTTTTGTAGGCGGGGAGGGGGGGTGGCTGGGCAAACGGAGGCGTTCCTGCAGGAACGCCTGCCGTTTGTGGGCGGCCCTACTGACACCACTCGTCATGTCAGTAGATGGACTTCCTGCTCTATTAGAGCAGGAAGTCCACTGGGGCTTGCAGCCACGAGACCCTACCGTAAGGATCTTGTTGCAAGTCCGATGGTCGCGATGGTCTTGACCTTCGCGACCATCACCTGGCCGCTCGCATAAGCTGTGGGTGGTCACCCACAGCTATGCGAGCGGCCAGGAGGCCGCAACTTAAAAAACAAGCGCCCGCCCTGATTCAGAGTGAGCGCTCGCTTTTTGCGAGTGGCTCTGGATCAGGCCCATAGAGCATTTTTCATCTGTGACTTTTAATATAATTTTTTCTTGTGTATTTTTATTGCATATAAATTTTATAATTTTTGCATATAAATGTGTATTTTTTGTATGTTAAGACGTGAAAATATCCAATTGATTACATTTTGAATATGATAATGTAATATTGTTGCATTTTTTTTTGACTGTAAGATGTATGATTCCTTTCTTGGAATGAAACAATATTATTACAATAGTTTAATCAATTTTGTATGTATTAAATTGTGTTTTTATGTATTACAACAACACGACTATAAAGTTAATTGGATGCAGCAGCACTGAAATAACTTAATTATTTTAAAAAGTCCTTAAATTTAGGATGTTTTATAGCCGTGCATTTTATTTTATTTTATTCTGGAGAATAATTGTAGCACAGACTGAAAAAGTGTGACCTTATACTATATAAATGGCTAGTATGGCCGCTCTGTGACTTACAGGCACAGCCTTTTATAGATACATGAACGTGGTCACTGCGGGATGTAGTTAAGTTGTCAGCAGACGGGATGCCAGCCGCCGAAATACCAAAGCCAGCAGGGGTGTATCTAGGAGTCTGCGTGCCCCTGCCAAAATAAGGGACTGGCGCCCTCCCCCCCCTCCTTCTAGGACAGTGAAACAGATGTGGGGTGGATGGAGCTGGTTACAGCAGCAGCCCACACTGGAGGGGGAGGGGTGGGTCTGGGACAGTGCTGCAGCATACACTGAGGTGGATGGGGTTGGCTACAGCGGCAGCCCACACTGCGGGAGTGGGGGCTGCTGCGACAGTGAAGCCGCTCACACTGCTATGGGTTGGACGGGGCTTCTACAGCAGCAGCACTGAAGCTGCACAGCGGCAGAGCACACATCAGGGCGGAGCTTGATAGAGGTGAGGAGCAGGGTTGCAAATGAAGCCGCTCAGCAGTTTTGACTGGTCCGGTCCTACCTAATCCAGGCACTGCTGTTACTAAACAGGCGGCTGTGCAGGCAGCGATCACCCCCCTCCACTTCTCTCCCCTCCCTCATCGTCATGTTAACAGATCAGCAGCATAGACTGTTGACAGGCAGTACCAGCTGCGGGTGGCAGTACCGGCCATGGGTGGCACCGCCGACACTGCCCCTCTGCCGGGCGCGCCTGGTGAGTGCCATCCTGGCCAATAGGAAGATATGTCCCTGAACGCCGGAATCCCGCCGCATGGCAAACTGCCAATGTCTGTATCCCAAAGGGGATCAGGAATCCCGAACGTCCGGACCCTAGTAAGTATCACAGTTTCCCCGGGGATGGGGAGTTAGGTTTAGGCACCCCGGGGGTGAGATCAGGGTTAGGCACCCCCCAGGGAGGGTTAGGGCCCCCCTGGTTAGGTTTAGGGTGTGGTAAAAGGGGGTTAGGGATAGGCACCACGGGGGGGTTAGGATTAGGCATCAAAGAGGGAGGGTTAAGGTTAGGGGGGGGGAGGGATAGTATACTTACCACCCCTGTTGGGATCTTCTGGCTTCTGGCGACTAGTCAACCACCGGTCTTTCATACCCATTCCGGTCACTGCAGCTGCATCTAGTTGTCAGGCAACCATTTCCTTGGTTGTCTTGTGATATTTATATAAACTTGTGAGGATGTTGGGCCAGCCTCCTGATGACAAAATGCATAGGGGCGTGGCCTGACATCAACTATGATCCCTGTGTGAGAAAAAAAAAAAAAAACACACACTGAGGAAAAATCCTCACAAAGGCGCTAATGTGACTAACAAAATAAACGGTTAAACACAAATTATTAATATAAATAATATCCCACTTGAATCATAACATGCAATTATTGTATTGGTAGCAGCTACTAACGGATAAGGAGCTTGGCCTTATCAAGTGTGGTTATAACAGATACAGCAAAAAAGAAAGAGCGCTAACCATTAACAGTATCACAGTTTATTAATACCAACAATTCACTATACTATATATACCAATAAGAATTGCTGGTCACATAGACCTAATCACAATATTGCAAATATAAATACATAGATAGATAATTGAAAAATAAAAAATAGGAAACACAATATATAAAATCACTATTATATACGCTGCACATAAATGACCCAATTTAAATAATAACCACTAATATAGTAGTGGTACTGTGCAGCATATGTACATTGGAATACACATCAAATAGAACACAGCCTCAGGCGCCTGGAGAAAAAATTCCTTCTATTAAAGAGTTGATGGATGGTGTTCCACAGCCAACAATTAAAAATTCCTTGGCATAATGTCATAAAAAATATTGATAAGGGATAATTATTCCTTGGTTCTCTCTTGCTCTCAAAGATTAAGTTACAAGGTAAGATATTAATGAACCGGATCAGCAGCATATGATTTACAATGTTCCCGCATTCTGAGATTTACACTTTTTTTTACTGTTTTTTTTTTTTTTTTTTCGGGATTTGTCTCTCAGGGGATCCTGAGTGATATATATACATATATATATATATATATATATATATATATTTTTTTTTTTTTCTCTTTTTTTTTTGTTCTTTTATTATCATTATTAATATATATATATTTTTTTTTCCTTTCACTTCACAACATGAGTTTTGGTTTATTTTTATCTTTATTATTATTTATATTCATTTTTATTTATTTATCTGTTATCTTTAATCTTTTAGAAGCTGTACCTCTGGAGTTTCCCCATGCGGTAGCGGTAAGCTGCATTTATCTAACAAGCCTTAGCCCAAAAGTCTCTTCCACGCTAATAGTGGAATTGAGCCCTATATGGAGGGTAAATACAAATAATTACCCTGGGAGTTGCTTTGCCTGCCGGTTATGTTGAATTACTCTGATTGATTAAAAGAATATGGAACTTTTTTCAGACTATCTGCTGAATTAATGTTATTCATTAAATGCGGCACATTGTTTCAATCTAAGTTTATACTGCACTCAGCTGGCTGGCCTATTGGCTGTTGCTAGTTTTGCAACATTGTAAATCGTATGCTGCTGATCCGGTTCATTAATATCTTACCTTGTAACTTAATCTTTGAGAGCAAGAGAGAACCAAGGAATAATTATCCATCCATCAACTCTTTAATAGAAGGAATTTTTTTTTTTTTTTTATAGGTCTCCAGGCGCCTGAGGCTGTGTTCTATTTGATGTGTATTCCAATGTACATATGCTGCACAGTACCACTACTATATTAGTGGCTATTATTTCAATTGGGTCATTTATGTGCAGCGTATATAATAGTGATTTTATATATTGTGTTTCCTATTTTTTATTTTTCAATTATCTATCTATGTATTTATATTTGCAATATTGTGATTAGGTCTATGTGACCAGCAATTCTTATTGGTATATATAGTATAGTGAATTGTTGGTATTAATAAACTGTGATACTGTTAATGGTTAGCGCTCTTTCTTTGTTGTTGTTCTTGCCGGTGGTATTTGTATAAACGTGTATAGTGGCAGTGGTTTATTACCGCCACCATTGGTACGAATGCCATTTTCTGATTTTATTTTGGTTGCTTAATAAATATTCCAACAGTTTATGCACTATGTGGTGCCCCCTTTTTCTGCTCTGCGTTTAGAACAAACACTTTTCCCGTTTTTGGGTAAGACGCCAACCTAAATCTGTTTTCTGTGTAAGTGGACCAGCGGTGCTACTCAATTGAACTTGGGAGACTGGTTGGTCATTTTAGCAATCCACTCTGGGACTTGTTGTTCCACAAGAACATCTGATAAGGACTGGTATATAGCGCACTGACTTGCTGTTGTATATACTGTATAGTTACATACATATACAGATAAAATAGAGAGATTTAGTTACATAGACATAGATAGTTACAGAGTCTTCGATAAATCATTAGAATATGACTTCTGTTCTTAAATATTTTCCTTACTACACCATTGGATCACGGAGTCATTATAATAATTTATGTATCTAACATCACATCTTTGGGATTAAATCTAATACAGATACTAAATAAGTTCCCTGATCACGTCTATGGTATTATATATCAATATCTTTATTACTGTTTGTGTGACTTTTTTTGCCAACATTTTAATCATAAAGTACAACTCTGTTGTAACCTTATATTAATAAAAGTTATACTTAATATTTACTTATTTCAAGAGTGCCAACACAAGTCTTCTTTCCCTTTTCCTCTAATGTTGTTGTGAATTGTCACTGACTCTACGGTGCGCCACCAACACGTAACATGTATGTGCCATAACATGTGACATACATTGAAGAGATTGTTGGTTTTGCCTATTTTTCATACTTTCTTCATGGATCCTTTGCGAACTCCACCTGCCCCTTTTATTATGTTAGAATAGAGGAGAGATCCACCTGTATTCACATATATCGCATTGTACAAAGGTTATTTCCATTCCACCTAAAGACCAACCTACTGAGCTGATCTACGCTTGGTTTTGTGACCACCAGAGAGGAACCACCAGCCCCTGTGTGTATCAACATGTAAGAAATGAAGATGTGGGTACTGTTTGTTTTGACCAACAATGCTGAACCCCCTTATTACAGACTATGCACATGGCATTAAAGGACAGAACTGAATTGTAACCCTAAGGCTGGTGCAAATGCTAATAATGACTGATGTCTGGGTGTGTGCTCACCTGACCATGGTGATAAATCCGGTATACAATCGGGAATCCGGCTTCCCGACTGTCATATCCCGGCGAGGGTGAAATGCCGGGCATCTAGATGTAGACGCCGGTTAGGCACCCCCGGGGGGGACTTAGGATAGGCAGCGGGGAAGGGGGGGTTAGGCACTTACAGGGGGATTAGGGTTAGGCACTTGGGGGGGAGGTTAGTGTTAGGCACCCCTAAGGAGGGGGCTAGGTTAGGTTAGTCAATACTTACCTATCGACGATCGGGATTTCCAGCGCTGTCAGGCTTCCGCTGCCGGGAACTCTGCTTTGGTCGGCCAGACGCTGCCGGGTATCGAACCGCTGGCCATGCGGCCGGCAGTATTTCATACCGATTCCATAAATCCAGTATATCCCCAGTAATAGTTTCTGTTACCTGGGAAAAGAACATGAAGGTAGTTCAGGGAGAAGTTGAAATTAGATAATCAGTCTGACACAAATGGTCCCCCACTACAAATAGCAGCCAGAAGAGGCCCCCCAAGAATAGCTTATAACAGGCCTGATTCTGAGTCGCACACAATGCCGATATTGACAGACTTTAGCAATTTTTGTGCTACTGCATGTTCGCGAAAGGCGCTATTGCGAATGAGAGGCACGCCATTAGAGATGTCTTGGAAAAGGTGCTGGGTGTTCGTGGGCAGTGACTAAGCAGACACATGGAAATGGCCCATAGTATGGGCATCTTGAGGGTGTGTCGTTAAAGAGTTTGTGCATCAGAGGCTCACTTTCATTCACTTTGGAATTGATGCTCATACGGAAAATGAGCACCTGCAAAATAAAATTAGAAATCACTTAACCAGCGCTGCCATAGGACTGCTGCAAATTTTGATCAGGTGGTATTCCAGCATGCATGGATGACAAAAGTGGGAATCTCAGTCTTTGCATATTTGTACACATGGATGTACCCCAAGGAATAAGACAGGAGTGACGTGTCAGGCACTCAGGGTGAGGGTAAGGGGGCAGGCACACAGGGTGAGAATTATGGGACAGCACAGGGGTGAGGTCGCAGGCACTCAGGGTGAAGTTAAAGGGGCAGCACAGTGATGAGATGGCATGCACACATGGTGAGGGTAAGGGGGATTCAAGGGGGGGTGGCACACAGGGTGAGGATAAGGGGGCAGCACAGGGATGAGACTGCAGACACACAGGGTTAGGGTAAGGTGGTAGGAACACAGGGTGAAGGAGGCAGCACAGGGGTGAGGTGGCAACATGGGTTAAGTTGCAGGCACACAGGGTTAGGGTAAGGGAACAGCGAAGCGGTGAGGTGGTAGGCACACAGGGTAATGGGAAGAGGGCAGCACAGGGGTGAAGTGACAGGCTCACAGATTGAGGGGAAGGGGACAGCATAGGAGTGAGTTGGGAGGCACACAGCATGAGGGTGACATCAAATGCCAAGTCTGTCACCAGTCCCAAGTCTGTCACCAGTCCCACTGGTGCCAAGTCTGTCACCAGTCTGTAACCAGGGCCTTTGGGGTCCAGGCATCAGAAACAACCAATGATGCTGGTTCTGACAGCTACTCCCCATCCCCACCCCAATCTACCCCTATCGGAAAGGCGGTGGCAGCTATTTCCCCATGACATTGCTGGTGTGGCTACCCAGTCCCATACTCCTCACCCTCCCCTGGATGGTCTGGAGGTTGAGGAGCAGTAGCAGGCTGGGAGGGAGCACATTCATTTAGTAAACACCTGGCATGATGTCCAGCAGTGTACACACTGCAAGGTACACTGACCTCTCTGTTGGGCCTGCCACTGCACCCAGGGCACATGCCCCACTCGACTTGCCATATATATATCTCTGGACTCAGTGATTTATCTTCCATTGCCCCCTGAGTTGGCAATCTTAAGCATTCCACCTACAGACACCAGAATCTCTGCAGGGGGAAAAAGATGACCACTTGTTCCAGCCATAGCAATAAAACTGTATTTTACAACAATGGATCCTCTATACTCCTCCTTCCCCGGCCATGTTCAAAGATAAATTGTTTTATGTCTTTAAATAGGGCTGGTTGAGTTGGAGACATTCTGTTCCATTTGGGAAAGTTATAATGACACCCTTCCAAAAGATTCTAAATAAATATGTCCTGGTTTTAAATCGATAATTTGGTATGGGCCAAATGTTGGAAAATTCCGTTCAGCTTCCTTATCGCCTGTCAATTTTTGTAAAAAATTTGTGCATGTGTTTCGCGTCCATCACTCCCTTCCCCTTATTCTTCCTATACTGATATTATATTGTGACTTCCATATCACTATTTACATATATGACGTTATTCAATATCATGGGGCATATTCAATAGGCTGCGAGAATAGCAAAAAACCCGCACCTGCAAGATTTTTCCTGCAGGTGCGGGTTTTTTGCTATTCTATTAGGTGCGTGGTTTTTTATTAAACACGCGCCAGGTTTTTTCCACAAAACCTCCTGAGCAAGCGTGATTTTTCCTAAAATCGTTGGTTATAGGTTAAATCACCAACACTTGCTCTGACAACCCGCAGCGCCCCCCCCCCCCACCCGAGGCCTAATTAAACATTTGGAAGTATCCAATTTAGCTTAATTAGTCCTTAGATCCAGCAGCGCTGTCATCTTCATCCTGCATCGGGAGCCAGCTCTTCTGCAGCAGTGGTGAGTATGTTAGTGTGTGTGGTGTATGAGTGTGTGTTCATGATTGTGTGTGTGTGTCTCGGTGTCAGTGTGCCCCGCAGTACTAGTGTGGCCCCCCCGGAATGGGCGCTGGGAGAACTACATCTCCCAGCAGCCCTTGCTCCTCCCACCAGCCCCTGGGACTCCCAACAGCCACCTCTCCAGTAAGAAGAGAGAAGGAAGGCCGTCCAGAGCTGCAGAGACTACTGGAGACCCCCGGAAAGGTAAGTGGTGTTTTTTTTTTTCAGTAAAACATACGTGCCGTGGGGTTTTCAGAACTGAAAACCATGCGACCGGTATTTTTGGAATTGAATACCGCGGATATTGGGAGCGTGCATACCCCCGGTATTTCTAAATTGGGCGCGGTGTTTACCTCGCGCCAATTGGATATGCCCCTATGTGTTGTATAAGACAGCCACTTGCAATCAATGATGGTTGTACTGTAAGCTATTCACTACCTACTGAATATCATGTAACCCACTGACTGCATATACTGTGTGTATGCCATTATATAGCCTTAACATTTAATAAAAACAGTTATAAAAAATGAAAATGTTTTTTTTTTGTGCGTGAGGTATCCTGTTATGTACTCACCATTAGATTTAGCCTGAAGCTGTGGGAGAGTCTGGGTGCCTATATATGGTCTTTCCACCCCTTTACTGTGTTGTCATCATACAACGCGTTTAACATTTCTCTTCCTATGTTGCTGCTCATTGTTTTACCTTCCTACAATCTAAATAGCTTCCGCTTTAGGGTAAGGATAATGCCTAATAAATGGAAAATGTGCGTAGTCTCCGTGACCACAATAGGAAGACAAGCACGATGTGCCAGACAAATTAGGTTACCCAAGTCTGCACACCCAGAAGAATCTCACCTTCTATACAGAGAACCTGCAGCCTGTACCATACTTACCTACTGGAAGTTATGAGAAAATTAAGATTTTTCGGTTAGCACACCGCACCCCCAGAAGAGTCCAGATCTCCTGTATCCCACTCACTGGGCAGAATGGGCTTCTTCCAAGTCACAAGAACTCATTGCATGATGTCCTAATCTTCCTATTCTCTAATAGCACCTTATACCCTTACAAAACATGCCATAGCACAGCACGAATATATATATATATATATCACATGGGTGTACAATATTACCTTTCACTGCTTCTATATTACCCTTCTCTTACATTGTTCCATCATCATGCTCTATGTACATTAAATCACACTATAATATATCCACCATTTCTCCTTACTTCATTGGATGTAACCCAACAGTTTAAATTTTTGCTATTTGAACAGTTGTATATTGTTTTATTTTAAGAATTTACTACACTATCAGACCGCTGTATACACCCATCAGCCATAATATTAAAACCACTGACAGGTAAAGTGAATAACATTGATTCTCATTAAAATGGCACCAGTCAATGGGGTGGCATGTTAGGTAAGTGATGTGTTGGAAGCAGGAAAAATGGGCAAGCGTAAGAATCTGAGTGACTTCGATCCACAATTTCCCCCTTGTCAGAGCATCTCCACAACGGCAGGTCTTGTGGGGTGTTCCGGGTATGCAGTGGTTAGTACCTACAAAATGTGGTCCATGGAAGGACAACCGGTAAACCAGCAACAGGGTCATAGGTGCACAAGACTCATTGATGCATGTGGGGAGCAAAGGCTAGCCCATATGGTTTTATCCCACAGAAGAGCTACTGTAGCACAAATTGCTGAAAAAGTTAATGGTCAGATAGAAAGGTGTCAGAACACAGTGCATAGAAGACTGGCCAGTGTGCCCATGCTACCATCTGTCCACCACCGAAAGTGCCTACAATGGGAACATGCGCATCAGAACTGGACCATGAGCCAATGGAATAAGGTGGTCTGATCTGATAAATCACATTTTCTTTTACATCATGTAGACAACGGGTGCATTTCAACAGGATAAGGCGCCCTGCCAGATAACAAAAATTGTTCAGGAGTGGTTTGAGGAACATAACAAAGTGTTGACTTGGCCTCCAAATTTCCTAGATCTCAATCCATTCGAGAATCTGCTGAATGTGCTGGAAAGTCTGAGCCATGGAGGCCCCACCTCGCAACTTACCTGACTTAAATGATCTGCTGCTAACTTCTCGGTGCATATAGCACAGGACAGTTTCAGAGGACTTATGGAGTCTATGCCTCAACAGGTGAGAGGTTTTTTGGAGGCACAAGGGGCACTCACACAATATTATGGAGGTGGTTTTAATATTATGGCTGATCAGTGTATATTTTACCTACACTGTAAAATAAAAAATTGTAGAGTCAAGTTAATGGTTTTATTGGATTTTTTTTTTAATAAAGCAAAAGGTACTACAGTAATTTGCATTTTGAAAAGCTCCACTACATGCCAATAAGACCTATGAACACCTCTCAGACATGCACTTATACCACTCAGACATCACCACATGCTATTCAGTTTTCCTTTATGTGAATTTTCTGATGTTTAACAAGGTCTGATTTCTGTACATAACATTTCCCACACTCAGCACATAGAAATGGTTTCTCACCTGTGTGAAGTCTCTGATGTCTAACAAGATCTGATTGATATCGAAAACATTTCCCACACTCAGAACACGGAAATGGTTTCTCACCTGTGTGACTTCTCTGATGTTTAACAAAATCTGATTTATTTGGAAAACATTTCCCACACTCAGAACATGGAAATGGTTTCTCACCTGTGTGACGTCTTTGATGTTTAACAAGACCCGATTTCTGCATAAAACATTTCCCACACCGAGAACATGGAAATGGCTTCTCACCTGTGTGACTTCTCTGATGTATAACAAGATGTGATTTCTGTATAAAACATTTCCCACACTCAGAGCATGGATATGGTTTCTCACCTGTATGCGTTCGTTGATGTTTAACAAGAACTGATTTAAGTGTAAAACATTTACCACACTCAGAACATGAAAATGGTTTCTCACCTGTGTGACTTCTCTGATGTCTAACAAGATCTGATTTAAATGGAAAACATTTCCCACACTCAGAGCATGGAAATGGCATCACACATGTGTGACATTTCTGATGTTCAGAAGGATTTGATTTCTGTATAAAACATTTCCCACGCTCAGAACATGGAAGTGGTTTCTCACCTGTGTGTGTTCGCTGATGTTTAACGAGAACTGATTTACGTGTAAAAAATTTCCCACATTCAGAACATGGAAATGGCCTCTCCCCTGTGTGTGTTCTCTGATGTTTAACAAGAACCGATTTAAGAATAAAACATTTCCCACACTCAGAACATGGAAATGGTTTCTCACCTGTGTGAATTCTCTCATGTGAAACAAGATGTGATTTCTGTGTAAAACATTTTCCACACTCAGAACATGGAAATGGTCTCTCACCTGTGTGACTTCTCTGATGTCTAACATACACTGACTGACGTACAAAACATTTTCCACATTCAGAACATGTAAAGATTGAATCAACTGTTTGATCTGTACAATATTTAGCAATATTTGAGATGCCAGGAGAACAGTCCTGATGATTAGAGGGAACAGATGATACATCGGCGTTGTGAGGTACGGGATGTATATTTAGAGTAACGGGACTGTCTCCTGGAGAATCTGGTGTGATGTTATCTTCTGTTTTAAAATCTGGAGACAAAATAAGATCTCCCTCCGCGGTCTTCCTCCTTGTGCGTCCATCTACTGGAAATAAATGTATGAAAATTAAATTTTGTTACTTTGACGAGCACATTATCCTACTATTAGTGAGTTCAAGATGTTCAGTTGTTTCACTTCAATTTTCAAACTATAGTTTATTACAATTATAAATGTGCATGCACTAAATAGGACTCTTTTGCTGCATAGATAAATCATTGGCTTAAAATAGAACCAGATCCATTTGATAAATTTGTGAACCTTTACACTTGTCCAAGTGGCTTCTAAAAAAGCCCAGGCAATGATCTAAAAACTTTCCCACATGAGTGGAAAACAATATTGCAGGAGGCCCCTGGGAGAATACCGGGTACTGCGACCGTATTTTGCTAAATGTGCCTGAATCCTTAGGTTCGGCAATTACACAGGTAAGGAGGAGAGAAAGGTACAACAGCTCCTTTATTGCATAATAATGTAAAAAATGTACAATATAATAGTGTGTAAAAAAAAAAAAACCATTAGAAACTGTAACACGCAGGACTTCCATTGGGCGGGCCTCTCCAGAAGGACGCATCTTAAGGTGGCTCCCTGACCACCCATGGAGCCAGCTGAGAAACTGGGCGGTGGATGATGGAGTAGCCACTAACACAGATAAGAAGCAGGCAAGCAGGGACTGCTCTCCCCTGGCTCCCTGCAAACTTCACCCGAAAGTCAGACCCGCGTGGTTGGGTCAGGTGACATCGGCAGGAGCAGCACAGAGTGGGCGTCCCCACATGGAACAGCTGGGAGACGGTACTCTGTGCGCACTGCCATAATAAATGAGGTGGTCACTGGTAGCAGTGGCAACAGTACAAACAGGAGCCTCACATGCAAAGCCTGGTATTCAACACCCCGTTTGAGGCAGCTGGAACCTGTATCTTGCACCCTGAGGGAGGTGGACAGAGGAAAGCAGCAGCACCTGGAAGCCTGGAAATGCTAAGCAGAGAAGGGCATCTGGAAGAGTGAGTGAACCCAGATGCCAGTGGGGACTGAGTAGAGCCTAACTAGTTGGACTACGTGCAAGGAGGAGTTGAAGGACAGTGACGACTGAGAGAAGACAATAAAAGACTCCCTTCCCCCCCCTCGCTGTAGGTCTGGACACATATGAAAAATTCCAGGCTTATTTATTTAAGACTTGTCCTTGATTAAAGAGAACAGCTTGAAATCGATATCTAGGGAGTTACTCCACTTATCAGCATTAGAATAATCAGCGGCTAACTCTGAAGAACAACTATCTGCCCGCTGTATAATATGTGCGCAAGACCTGCTAGAACTTAGTGAATATCTGCTGGATGTATTCAAAATTGATTTCTAAATAAAACTCAAGTCGGAACGAAAATTATGGCCAGGGGGCTTGAATGACTTTGATACAAACAATCAACTTGTAATTAAGACTGAACCCTGATGGAAGAGAACAGTCTGGAGCGGAGGCTCAGGCGGACACTCTACCTGACCCTTCTAGAATAACTCGCTGCTAAATTTCGACCATTTTCATGTAGACCATTTATACCCGTCGACCTTCTTTAATGTAGACCTTCAGTGTGTCGACCTTTTGTACCTCTCGCCCTTTTGTCCGCTGATCTACTGCCTAACATCTGGTGTCTATCCAGACAGAATCAGTATGTAATACCGGCGGCTGTTAAAAATCCCGACATGAAAAGGCAGACAGCAGGAGATTCCCATGCCGGCTGGTAAGTACCCTAACCCTTCCTTAGGGGTACCTAGTCCTAAAACTCCTGGGGTGGGTCCTTAACCCTTAGTTCCCCCCCGGGGTTGCCTAAACCTAACCCCCCTTTCCTGCACCCTAAACCTAACCCTCCCGTGCGGGTGTCTAACCCTAACCTACCCCCGGGGGTGTCTAACCCTAACCCCCCCTTCCTGCACCCTAAACCTAACCCTCCCGGGGGAAGTGCCTAACCCTAACCCTCGCCCCTAGGGGTGCCTAACCCTAACCTTACTCCTCCAAAACCTAACACCGCTACACTCCCTAAACCAAATCCTCCCCCCCTGCGGCTAATGCTAAGGACGCCCTAGACTTACCTTGATTGGGCTGTCGTCCTTCGGCGTTCTGTCGTCGGTATTTTGATGCCTATCTGAAGTCCCCCATCAGGCTCCTCGTGTCGGGATATAGACCGGCGGCATTTAGTGCGCCGGTCTATAAACTGCATCTCATCTAGACATTGTCGACAATTTATCTGTCTGTCTATCTATAGTCTGGTTACCGAGTGAATATCAATTGCAATCAATGTTACTCTGTTGGATGTTTAAATATGTGATTAGAATCTGGATATAATAGAGACTGTGCACCATATGCACCGGATCTGTGAAAGCTATTCTTGAAATATAGGTGAATTTGAAGCTGCTAAGTTTGAAGGGCAAGTGTGAAGTCGCTATATAATAGCCTTGCTGAAACCTTGTGAACACATGCTGGATGAATTCAATATCGACTCAAAGAAATATCAAGTGGAATTTAAATCTTGTCCAGGAGATGTGTGACTGATATAAATATCTCTAAAGGATTAAAACTTGATTGAAAAGGACAGTTTGACGTTAAAATCGGGGGGACGAAGACATTTTATCTGTCTCCTTTTAGAATAATCAACTGCTAAATTGGAAATAATATATGTACAAAGAGTGACTACAATGTGCTGTTGGAAACCTAATTGAACCTCAATTGCAATCAGTGTTGATTTGCGGTTGGGTAAGGGATGTCGGCGGTCAGAATCCTGATGCCGGCATCTTGACAGGGTTAGAATACCGACACTTGTTGGGCAATATTCTAACCCTACCCCTCCCTCACTGGGGCCTGAAGCTAACCTACTCCCTAGTGCCTAAACCTAAACACTCCCTCCCTGAACCCTAAAACCTAATGCTCCTCCATTAGTGCCTAACACTAATCCTCCCTCTAATCCCACTACTTTCCTTCGGGATGCCAGTGCTGGGATCTTGACTGTCAGGATTTTGGCCAGATCCCATTTGTGACCGGATGACCTCAGCCTCCACTCCCGATCAGATTGGGTTTGATCCCCACTGGGTCTTGGGGGTATCAGGGATTCCCACTTACTGTCAGTAACCGCCTGTTACGGACTACAACCGCATGTGGACGTGTAACGATGCTGCCACCACCAAACTCCTTCAATCGGCGTTTGAAACCACTTCTTATGTACAACCAGGAAGTCCCGATGATGTCTGAGAAGGCCCCCCGCTGCCAGGCTGTGCTTCCAGGAGCCAAGGTAAAAATCGCTGCGTGAGCCCCAAAAGGTGGGCGCGCAGCAGCGGGGCCGTGACGTCCCGGGCAATTCCTCGGGCGGCATCACGGGTGGCTAGGAGAGAGAGAGAGAGCGAGCGAGCCAGGAAGAGATCCATGGGGGTATCGGCTGATTCCCCCCCGATTCCTCGCAATGAACCAGGCTCTACACGGTAGCTGGCAGAGGACTTGAGCTTGGAAAAGCTTGGGCCCGATCCAGAGCAGCTGGAGAACGGAATAGCGTTTAGCAAAATTCTGTTGTCGCAGGATTCAGATGCAGTCGTAGTCAGGCAAAGATGTTTATTGCTCTACAGTCTTGAAAAAGACTCTTCCCTCATCTTGAAGGGGGTACACCATACAGAGATGTTACAGCAGTCTTGCTGTTCAAAAGATATCCACATACAGGGCTCACATGCCCATCTTTTATGCCACTTCAATACACATTACCACAGAGGGTATATCCGCCCTGTGGTTTTCAACCAATCAATTTAAGTGCATGTGCTGGCCACATGCACATGTAACATTGTCCCCCATGGACAGTGGGGAGTGGTCACTCCCCCGTGCCTGAGCCCACCCGCAGGGCTCAGCGACGGCTCCGTTCCGTCTGGGATGAACAAATTGTTCCCTCCAAAACTGACTTCCAGGAATCTGCTAAGACACCATCTCTGCTTGAATCTGAGCTCCAGAGGTGGACAAGCAGGGTCCATGGGCAGCATTTCCTGACAATAGAGGGGGAAGTTCTTTGGAGCACCTTAAAAATAATTAGCTGGCTGCATTGGCCAGCTTCCCATGCACCTTCTCATATCACTCTCAGGCATGAGGCTGCATAGGTGGAACGTTTATTTCTCTGGAAGGGGCTGGAGGATCCAGCAGTCCACCAAGGACTCTGGATTCCCTGGCCATCCAGAAAAATTAAGGTAAGTCCACTTTACATGTAAACTACACATTTAAAATACATACATTGAATATATACATTTAAACATTTTATTTAACATTATTTATATTTGTGCTGCGCTGGGCTTTACTAAACCAGCCCTGCAGTCTTGGGACACTGGGAGCCGAGCTCCCAGTCCCCAACATAGGGTGCTCAGCTCTGCAGCCTGGGACCATGCCCTGGCTGCAGCAGCTTATACTTTACTCAGCAGCGCCCAGCTGCTGTTCCCTACTCAGCGCTGGGGGCCCAGGGAGCGTGCTCTCCTTGTCCCCCTGGCGGCAGGCACATAGTCCCTGCAACCTGGAGATTTAGACCCGGCTGCAATGGCTCATTGTACACTCTGCTCCTTGGCCGTGGTGAGCAGCCAGCACGGAGAGACCAGTGGTAACCATCGGAGTGCTGGGGGCACTGGGAGCTAAGCTCCTGGTCCCCAGCCCTCTGCTCCTCCTCGCCTTGCTGGACAGGGGGTTGGCTTGCCCAGAACCCCTCCCAGGGTGCAGTACTCAGCCTGGCTGCCTCCTTATGCTGGGCACAGGGAGCTAAGCTCCCGAGCCCCGGTGTTTACCCCCCACATAAACCCGGGCTATGCTGGCCCTCCTCCAGCGTCCAGCTACCCTACCCTACAGTCCAGGACAAGCATCCCGGCTGCGTCTCCCGATTGCCCTGTAGTGCTGGGGCGCCGGGAGCTAAGCTCCCAGTCCCCAGCATTGAACGGCTCCCTACACCCATCCCCATCATTGCCGCAGCCATCGGAGGAGGTCAGGGCCGCGGCAGACAATATAAGTAAAAATAAATTTTAACACACCCAGCACCTAGCGCCGGTAACATACATTTAAATACAGGGTGCCTATTTTTACATTTAAAAATGGTGCCACAGCAGAGGGGGTTAACCTGGATATAATTGAGACTGTGCTCTATATGTGCCAGATCAGTGAAAGCTAGTCTTGAAATATAGGTGTATGTAAAACGGTTTAGAAAAAAAAGCTACTTAGAGGCTATAGAGAAAAAAATGAGGAAGGCACATCGGCATTAAGAAAACAGCTGAAGAAATACCACTGCTCGAGTAGGACACTAATAGTCTGAACGATTATATTATTGTATTTGCATCTTGGAAGTAAAAGGCTAATTTAACTCAATAATATCCCCTATAAATATCAGTCCAGAGGCAAACAAGTACAGGTCCTGTATCTCACCCAGGAACATTGTCCTGATGGCGCTATATACAGCTGCTTTAGATCTTACTGCTTGTTGGCTACTTCTGACAGTCACTGGGTCTCACTCCCGGGATAGAGCAACCTTAGCCCACTACAGCGGATGCTCGAGTCCTCCCTCCATTGAATTCAAACCATGTTATCTCCAGGACTGGGAGCGATCAACCACTCGCCTCCAGTTCATTCCACCCCCTTTGTTCCCCCATTCCTCTCTACACTCCCTCCTCCTCCCATTCTGCTGCCTGGGGTATGTGGAGCATACCTCTTGGTCAGGGGAGATGTATTGATGATGTTGGATGGGTGGGTCAGTCTTTTACACTGTAGCTGGGGATTGCGGCTCTGAACTTCTGGGGAAAGTGCTTCCTCCCACCCATGTGTCAGCTGGGGTTTACTAATTATCCTAACATACTCAGTACTAATTATACAGACAAGGAACTTTATACACACTGAACACAGTATAACAAAATAAACTACATTTTCCAAATATAACGGATGCAACATAACTTTAATAAAAATTAGAGGTTTATTATGTTGTAAAGACTATGATATGGGGACCAGGGATAAAAATTCACTCATCCTTGCACCCGTCAACCCTTCACACACTAAAGCTAGCCACACACATAGCAATTTTTTACCCGATTAGGCCGATTTCGACGAACCGTGACAATAAATCCTGAAAAATATGCCCAAATCGTGAGTTTCCACTCACGATCAAGATGCCAATGTGCGTCCCCGCTCGTCGTACATTGCATCTTCAAATCTGCAGTGCTGTAGGGCAGATTTGCCAATCTGGGACACGATGTGATGCAAATTGTGAGGTTTTTTTACTAACGATGTATCTCACGATTCATCGTACGTTGGGGAATTTGACTGAAAGGAGCCTGTACACGCCCAATCGCCATCTTGTGCAGCATCGTGGATAGAAGAAGAAGGAAGCACGATAGAGCCTGCACACCTGAAGTCTGGATGGAGGTACTTTGGTGAGTATTAGTACTGTATTTAATGCAACCCCACTGCCCACCAATGTGTGCAACCCACTTACCCATCAATGTGTGCCACCCACCTATAAATGCATGACCCAGCCACCGCCCACCGGAATGAGGCGAGTGGTGGCTGGGTGATGCATTAACCTCCCACTGCCCACCAATGTGTGCCACCCACCTACCCACCAATGTGTGCCACCCCCTTATAAATGCATGACCCAGCCACCGCCCACCAGAATGAGGTGGGCGGTGGCTGGGTCATGCATTAAACTTCCACTGCCCACCAATGTGTGCCACCCACCTACCCACCAATGTCACGAGCACCTAATAAATAACTGCAAAATCATAAAACACTCTGAATACTTTAAAATTGCAAAAACAAATTTAGTTCAACAACAAAAATTAAACCATTACAACATCAATACATATCTAAAATTTGTTTTTGTTGTTGTAATACATTTGTTTATGATGTTTGAATATACCACCATAAACAAATGTTTGTCACCAACACACACAAGATACATTACAACAACAAAAAAAACATATTACAATACTTATAAAAACACATTACATTCCAGTAAAAAAAAAAAAAAATTACAATACAATAAAAATACATTCAAATCCTGAAAAAAAACCATATTAAAATACATATAAAAAACACGTAACATTCCTGTAAAAAAAACATATTACAATACATATAAAAACACATTACATTTCTGTAAATAAAAATACAAATAAAAACATTAAAAACCTAAAAAAAAAATTTTTTGTAAAAGTCTGGAAAACTGTAGAAATAATCAATAAAAATGTACAAAACAATTCACAATTATAGATTAATAAAATGTCCTTATTATTTTTTCTAGCAAAGTCTATGGATAGTGAACGGGAGTTTGCGACGGGATTCCTAGAGATCCTCCAGTCAAAGGAGTGTCTGTGCAGATATCCTGTCACCAGTACCACAACAAGTCGCAGAAATTGGCAGCTTTGGGGGTGTTGTTGGACTACACCAAAAACTTAATTGCGGATGCTGACCTTAAAACTGTACGCCACAAAATCCAGAACCTGCGTACCGTCTACATAAAGGAGAAGAAAAAAGTGGACGATTCAAAAGGATCAGGAGCTGGCACCGACGACGTGTACTAACCAACACTGTGGTACTATCACCTCATAAGCTTCATCAGCGAACAGGAGCCACAACGCCAGTCAGTTGTCCTGATGGCCGAGCGAGAGGGAGAAGAGGAGGCGGCAGAAGTGAGTGGATCGTCCGAGGAAAGTTTGGTAAGAAGAGACAGTTCAAACCTTTTATTGTTTTTTTAGCTCAATCCACTCAGTCCACTATAGTCATTTATCTCACATACAGTCCTCCTGCCATGGCACCGCACCTGGTCCGTTGAAATAGGCCATATACTCCTCCCTCACTTCTTTGGCACGTGCTGTTGATGTTGTAGAAATTGGTGGTGTAGACACTGATGTAAACTGGGCAATCTCCTCCAGAGGTCCTACATCTTCTAGTCTAGCTGTGACTGGTCCTCGTTGTGTAGTTTTCCTTCACAAAAAGTTATGCAGCACACAGCGAGCCATCACGACCCAGTCTATCTTCTCCACACGTAGGTTTATGGTGGTGTGGAAAATGCAGAACCGGTTGCGGAGTATTCCAAACGCTCCTCTCTCTGGTCAGGCCCCTCTGTGCAAATGGCTTCATCACATGTTCATGTAATGCAAAAGCCTCGCCGGCGACCAAAACGTAATTTAGGCCGTGCATTGTCTCGTCCAGTGACGGCAAGTGGAGGGTTTTGTTGGTGAGTCTCTGGTAGAAAGCAGTCAGTTTGAAGGACCCACCATCTGAAGCACGCCCATTCTTGCCGACAACCACAAACAAAAAATCGTAGTTGACATTCACCACTGCCATGAGAACGATGCTGAAGAAGCCTTTGTACTTGTAGTAATATAATCCGGTGTTGGCAGGTGGGTTGATGCGGATGTGTTTCCCATCGATGGGTCCTCCGCAGTTAGGGAAATTCCAACGTTGTTTAAATTCTTCAGCGATGCTCTTCCACTCTTCCAGGGTGTTAGGAAGCTGGAAAAATAGAAAAAACATGACTATAATATTGCTTTTCTTCTTTTTTTTATATAGACTCCCACACTAGAGCCTTATTTGTCCTCCACGCCGGACCAAAGTTTGCTCGGGGACAGCGAGGTGGAAAACTTGACCCCAATACCAACACCCATTCTACCAGGACCATCATCTTCTTCGGTACCACCCCCCCAAAAAAAAAAAACAGGCAAGAAAGCAGCAGCACACAGAACAGGAGGACGTGTTTCTCCAAAAAGCTAAAAGCATCCTTCAGAAAGCGCCGGATGATGTAGACGATTTTACTGCACATATTAATAGTTTTAAGAGAAAAATGGATGAGGTCACTAAGGAAAATTTCCACAGGCTCGTCTATGAGCTTCTAATTTGGTCACTCAACAGCAATTTACACAACTCCACCTACATTGCAGACCCACTGCTTTATTCGCAAGCCCCAACTGCCTATGTCAGCCCCCCCCAGCCCAGTTGGAGATTACTCCCCCACCCAGCACCCAAACCACAAGCCAGACCATTAATAATGCTCTGCTGGAGTCAGAAGAAGATTTGCCGCGTTACTCTTAATTTTTAGGGATTTTTTTCCTTCTTGCCTGTACTATCACCAAATGTCATCACTCCCAATAGGTGCCGGCTGTATGCTATACGGTGGTGATGACACTAATTGGACAAGGTCACTACACACATGGTGCAAGTACAGATTGCTGGAAGCCGGGGCCACAATCTGTACTTGTGCCATGTGTGTATTGGCCTGCTCAATCTGGTGTCTGACCCACTGTACAACATACAGCAGCCTAGCTATTGGGATTGATAAAATTTGGTGATAATGCTGTTTTGTACAATTTGTATACATGTTTATTTTATATATACAAAAGAAGTACAAATTATGTTATTGCCTACAGTTCAGAGCAGAGTCTGGTTTATGCAGCCTAATTGGCAGTCTTATAATAGTTTCAATAAAAACCACAGAAAAAAATGTATTGCCACAGTGCCTGTCAGTTTTTAGAATAAGTCAAAAAAAAATAAAAAAATAAATAAAAACTTTTCATTGACTACTGTGTAGTGTTGTTGCCACACAAATGTTAATGACTGCTACGCAGCACAGTCTTGTTAATGCTGCCTTATTGGCTGTCACAGTTATGATAAAGAGTTACATTTAAAAAAAAAAAAAAAACTTTTTTTCTTTGACAAGATAAAAATGTGTAGTGTGTTTTTTTTTTTCCTTACCTTGCAATACTGGTACTGCAGCACTTTACCGATAGCCTTGCAGGTCTCCGGGATGAGGACTCCCAAGGACTGAGGTGAGATGAGTGTCCCAAACTTCAGGTCTTCAAATGACCTTCCTGTAGCCAGGTACCTCAGGGTAGCCACCAGCCTCTCTTCAGCAGGGATTGCCCTCTGCCGCCTTGTGTCCTGTCTCTGGATGTGGGGGGTCACCAGATGCAGCAATTCCTGGAAGGTGGCGTCATCCATGCGCAGTTAGTTGCGGTAGTCGTCCGGGTTGTTCTCCTTTATCTCCATCAGCAGGGACATGTGAGAGCGAGTATCCCTATGCTGCAGCCACTCCTTGGTCCAGCATGTTCTTCTCCTTCGCTGGGCCCTCTCCTGGATCACCTTGACCCCAGCTTGGGTGACCAACACTCTATACCGATAGGGATCCATCAGCACAGAATTCAGGAACAGGATAGAATGCAGTTGCACACACTTGCAGGTAGAAGACACTTTGTAAAAGGTAAAAGCCAAATACAAAGAGCACAGTAGCAATGTACAGGGTTCAGCAGGTATACACCTAGCCTCACTGGTAGCAGAGCAGAATGTGTACATGGTTAAAATGGTGCCTGCTTTTTATACACCTTGGCAAGCCCCTACCATTGTTATTATTATTTACATTTCCCACTAATCATGAAGAGTCTCTTCTCTTGTTTAGGGAAAGTCACGATTTAGCCTGAAGAATCTCACGATGCGTACGATTGGACGTCAAATTGGTAACATTTTTGACCTAATCATGCTCACGACTGGCGGGGAGCTCCCGGGGAGAGTTCAGGGGAACATTGCTATGTCTGTGGGCACCTTAAGTGTTCTATATGTATCAGTGTCCAAGCTATCGAAGTGCGGGTCAGTAGTGTGGATGTTATCTGATAACTCCACTGCATTACAAAAAGAGGTGGCATAGTCTCCAAAGCTCCCGTGTGTCTCACAAATGGTGTCCACAACTGATGGAGATCTCATTAAAGTGCAGACCAAGTTATTCTAGGTAGGAAAGCAGCAATACAAAGTCCAGACATCCTCCTCCGAGTCATAGTCAAAGGCATAGGGAACGGAGAATGTGACAATGAGGAGACCGTGGTTTTCCCCGCTTTCAGCTAGGTCTAATGTCGAGAAGCCGCCACTCCCACAAGCCTCAGAAGTATTCACCAATATCCATAAACAGGATCATTATTACGGGTAGTAAGATATAGTTTCCCCTTACTAGCCTATATTCTGCATAGCCCTGATAAGTACGCTGTAGTGTCAGTATAGGTGTATTATCTCACACAACCTGTGATATCACAAGTCACACCACATCTATACTGTGCATAGTTTTACATATACTTACATAGGCAGTTGTATTATTAGTATACAGCTTTGATAAAAAATACATGATGTAAACATTATGGAGTATAGCATATACTGTACATATATTACTATTAGTGCACAGGAATCATCCCACTGATCAGTGACAAAATCACTATGGTGATGCCCCTTGAGCACAAGAGAGTGTTGGGAGGAGACTGGTCAGATCTCTGGGCTGGTAACACACAGTGACATGATGTGAGGGGGAGAGCAGGAGTATAATAGGTGCTGATGGCTCCTGATGTATGAGATACACCAGAGAGTGTGGGGAGGAGACTGGTCAGATCTCTGGGCTGGTAACACACAGTGATATGACGTGAGGAGGAAAGCAGGAGTATAATAGGGGCTGATGGCTCCTGATGTATGGGATACACCAGAGAGTGTGGGGAGGAGACTGGTCAGATCTCTGGGCTGGTAACACACAGTGACATGATGTGAGGGGGAGAGCAGGAGTATAATAGGGGCTGATGGCTCCTGATGTATGAGATACACCAGAGAGTGTGGGGAGGAGACTGGTCAGATCTCTGGGCTGGTAACACACAGTGACATGATGTGAGGGGGAGAGGAGGAGTATAATAGGGGCTGATGGCTCCTGATGTATGAGATACACCAGAGTGTGGGGAGGGGCTGGAAACACAATGTGAGGAGGAGAGCAGGAGTCAAATAGGGGCTGATGGATCCTGACTCCCCGACCAGGACTGAGCAGATACATTTCCCTCATTAGTTTGCAGTGACCGAGGAGGGTGTAGGATAAGAGACTGTTCTGACTTTTCTTTAATAAGTGTTTATAACTCACCTGTGCTGATATCTGTAGGGATTTCCTCCTCCTTAAACTGCTGATCACCCATCATATACATCTCTTCTTCTCCCTCTATATCTTCTACCTTAATAATCGTAACATGCGTTTCTTCTTCTCCCTCTGTATCTTCTACCTTCACAGTAACAAACGTCTCTTCTTCTCCCTCTGTATCTTCTGCCTTTATATCAGTCACATACGTCTCTTCTACTCCCTCTGTATCTTCTGCCTTTATATCAGTCACATACGTCTCTTCTTCTCCCTCAACATCTTCTACCTTAGTGATATACTCCCCCTAATTCACAAAACATTAAAATACTATAATTATATGTAATATAATTGAGTTAAGAAGTATAATATCAGTGTAAAAGACACACATAGCTTCTCTACAGATCATATAGTGACAGTGACTTAGGTATATTGGTGAGACCCTAAATCCCATCTACCTGATGCTCCTGTGGGGTCCTGTGATTCTCCTCTGTACAATCCTGGGAATAAAGAGGACGGGGACATCTCTCTGGGGTATTTCTGTTACTGGGTCCATCTGTAGGAGACACACAGTGACTGAGTACATTGTATATATGTGATTATCAGATGATGTGTATATAGGCGGCCCACATACCTGCTCTCCCCTGTACAATAAATGACAGTCTCCTCTTACCTAGTGATGTGAGGGGCCGGTGATTCTCCATCATCACGTCCTTGTACAGACCCCTGTGTTCCTCTATATACTCCCCCTCCTGCATGGAGACATAGAGAGTGACATCTTGACACCTTATAGGAACCTGACACACACAATGATACAGTCATTACCCAGACACATCCCCTGATGTTACTGTATAATGTCCCATTCCCAGCAGTCACCTCTCCAGTCAGCAGCTGAATGATCTTGTTGGTGAGTTCCAAGATCTTCTGGTCATTGTGTCTCTCATGTATCAGTGAGTGAGGTGGAGGCACCGTGATGGGGCTCTAGGTCCTGCTCAGTCCTCCTGACACACGAGGATGGCTGATGGGTGTCTCACACTCACCGGATGTCTTCTTCACTACTGTGTAACCCTGTGTATTGGGGGAGACAAACAAAATTACCTAAACTAAGTAAATGGAGTTTTAAAAGGTAGTTGTGCACAATACTCTAGCGTTCCCACCAGGCTGTTTTAGTAAGGCATCGCGTCCTCCCAATTTTTAAACTGACAATATGTGCTCTGCTCTTTTGTATGCACCATGGCACCCCCGCTGACATTTATTGGGTCCATGTCGCCTCACCGCGCTGACCCACTCTTGAACTTTCTGTAGTCCCTCCTGCTGTCAGCCGAGCTCTTTCCGGCTGTCACACTCCTCCTCCGCGATTATGACTGTCAGTTATTGAATGCAGTGGTATCTGGTGAGAGAACGGAAGGCTGGGTTTGCCTGTGCTCAGCGAGAAGACCCAGCCACCTGTCTGTTTCTATATAGCCGGAGGTGCCAGAGAAGAACAGCCATTAACATACCAGCTCTGCGGACAAGCTCATCTTCCTGGGAATAGACTGATCTGTGATCACTAATACCGTGGGGTACACTAAAAGACATTTTTGGAGCATGTGGGAGAAGGGCATGTGTGGTGGTATGAGGTCCATTGATGGTGCA
The DNA here is from genome assembly GCA_031769625.1 of Taudactylus pleione. Taxonomy (NCBI): domain Eukaryota; kingdom Metazoa; phylum Chordata; class Amphibia; order Anura; family Myobatrachidae; genus Taudactylus; species Taudactylus pleione. The sequence goes on along the minus strand of JAUIMM010000799.1, from coordinate 198,794 downwards.
TGTGGAATGGTCTGAGGGGTATGAGCATTGGTGGTGTATGAGGTCCACTGATGGGGCATGTGTGGTGGTATGAGGTCCACTGATGGGGCATGTGTGGTGGTATGAGGTCCACTGATGGGGCATGTGTGGTGGTAAGAGGTCCACTGATGGGGCATGTGTGGTGGTAAGAGGTCCACTGATGGGGCATGTGTGGTGGTAAGAGGTCCACTGATGGGGCATGTGTGGTGGTAAGAGGTCCACTGATGGGGCATGTGTGGTGGTAAGAGGTCCACTGATGGGGCATGTGTGGTGGTAAGAGGTCCACTGATGGGGCATGTGTGGTGGTAAGAGGTCCACTGATGGGGCATGTGTGGTGGTAAGAGGTCCACTGATGGGGCATGTGTGGTGGTAAGAGGTCCACTGATGGGGCATGTGTGGTGGTAAGAGGTCCACTGATGGGGCATATGTGGTGGTAAGAGGTTCACTGAAGGGGCATGTGGGGAGATCTAAGGGGCATTGATGTGGCATGTGGTGCGGTCTGAGGGGCATTGATGGGTCATGTGTATGGTGAAATGCTGGGCACAACCCCAAAATAAAAAAGGTATGGGGTATAACAGTAAGCCACGCCCCTCCACGCTAAACCACACCGCTTTTCGGGCACCCACGTCTTTGGTATGAACAGGTAAAATGTGCGCTTCAAAGTGGTAAAGTGCATTCCTCAGTGATCAGCACCCTGCCTTAAAAAAATGTCTACAGCCCCTATTCTATCTGTAACCAATTCCAATAACCAGGAAGAGAAGAGTAAGTAGCACCTCTCCTGTCATATTCATTTCAATGAAAGAAAACAAAATACATACTGTGATCAATGTAATATATTCCAGCTCCAGTGAGTACTGAGGCACTTATACTATATCTGAGAGCGGCTCCCTGCTGCCCGGTTACAGCTGTGCTGATGAGAAGATGGAAGACTGATACCAGCAAGTGACTTTTACAAGAAAGGGATAATTAGAAGGAATATTATGTGTAATAATGTTATACATTTAAAAATAAATGCCCTGTGTAACACCTACAATAAGGTTTATAAGCAAAAAGAAACATAAAATAAGCCATATGTATTAAACATTTCTTTAGAAGGGGGTATTCAACATACGGCTCTCTAGATGCTGTTGAACTACATATTACATCTAGTATAAAAGAGCAGCTGGTATATCAGGGAGTATATACAATAACAAGGTTCGTCTTAATAAAAGTATTTTTATTTAGTATTAATATGTAAAATTGAAATAATAAAAAGATTTTTCAAATACATTGACCCCTAATTGCAGTGGCAAAAATAGTATATACAATAAACAATGTCAAATGAGTAAAATTGGCATATATTCCTGGAACCCGCATAGGCAATGTCTTCTGAATATTAACCAAATTGGTTGGGAGATACAATAAGTTAGTATAACTTGCCAGCCGTATGAGGAGAAATAGAGGAACAAATTTCCTGAGTGCATATATTTAGCGCTGACAGCCAAGGTTGCCTGTGATGGAATAGAGCAGTTTGGATCACGGTGTCGCTATGAAGGGCTCTAACCTATTGATAGGGAGCCTGAACCTCCGTGTAATAGCTGTAGTGAGCGGCAATGTTCCACGGTAAAAGTTTATATCTCCATTTGGCGGCCGATCTGGATGTTATCAGGGAGAATAATGCGTTGGATTGTTATTCACCTTAGATCGGGAACCAAGCACGTGGGGTGGTGTAAGTAGGTATCAGTGTTGCATACCTGTCAGCTCAGCCTGAGATAGGGAGCCGAATGGGAGCCGATGCGGCTGGGCTGGCAAAGAGCTCCGGTGTGTAGAGCAGAAGGGAGCAGACCGCAGCAAGTGCTGTATATATTAACAGTGGGTCGGTGTGTCCTTGTGCGGCATCAGGAAGCTGTGGCAGTCGGGGTTGGATTTGACAGAAAGTTCACCTACGCGTTTCAACGCTACTCCGATGTCTTTGTCAAGGTGTGAGTGTCAGCTGTCTCATGCTCTATTTCAGGGGTCTTCAAACTTGGCCCTCCAGCTGCTGTGGAACTACACATCCCAGCATGCACTGCCATAGTTTTAGCATGCTGTTATATCAAGAAGGTGGTAGTGCATGCTGGGATGTGTAGTTCCACAGCAGCTGGAGGGCCAAGTTTGAAGACCTATGCTCTATTTAAATAGCCAAACAAACTTATTTAGCATGATTGATTAATTTAATTAAATTGATTGATTTAAAATTCCAGTTAGAAGCGAACCTTGTCAGTTGTATATCTGAACCTCAATAAAAATTAACATAGTTCGTGAATTGCATATTATTATTTATTCATATTTAGACTTAAACAACAGTTATATAATAGACCTCTTGTATAAACACACGTAATTTCATATGACATTGTAATATTATAGCAATGTTTTAAAGAGATCCCACATTTATTCATATGCTTCTTACATAATAAATGAATGAGTAAAGATGGTGAGAATTTCAATAGTATTTTAAACAATTAGGTATTTCTCTATTATTCTAATGCACATGTATATTACATAGAAGGCACAAAATTTATTATAGGAAGTAATATAGTGTGTTCTTCAAAAAATATGACTGAGATACACATGGAGAGGCTGATTCAAATACATTGGAATACGTGGTCAGCACCCTTTTTAGAGGATAACAAATAGTAAAAATAAAAATAAATAAATAAAAATGAAAATAAAAATTGAAAATTAATAATGATAATAATCAATAATTAATAATAATAATGACAAAAATTATTATTTTGATAAAATAACATAAAAAGTAATGGGAGGGAAGAAGAGAGATTCTAACTATGTGCGTGGGTAGAGGGTCACTAATAATTAATAAATAAAGGTACCGAAGATGAAAAGTTAGAATACAGAATTTAATTCCACTTGCTCGAAAAAATGGAAAGAGAGAACCTTCTACAACCAAAACAATTATTAATACAAACAAATAAAGAAGATCCCTTAAAATGCAATAAATTTAACAACAATCTAGCATGTTTCCACTTATAACAAATCATCTTTCCAAATAAAATGTGCCATAGAAAAGAATTATTCTATTTTAAAACATGATATAATCTTAAAAGATATTTTACCTGAAAAACCAATTATAATTTACAGAAAGAACAAATCGCTCAAAAATATTCTTCCCAAGCTGTCTAAAATGTATTAAAAATCATGGTGTGAAGAAGACAGAGACATGGCTAACTAATAAACCTCAGGGCTGCTTCAGATGTGGAAAAACCAGATGCATAACATGCAAATACATCTTACATAACAGAACAGAAAATAATACAGCCTATAATGAAAGAACTATAACAATAAAATATTTTATTGTGACACTAAATTTGTCATCTATATGCTATCATGCAGCTGTGAAAATATAAGATATATAGGACGCACCATTAGAGGTCTTAAAGAACATTTTCTGGAACACAGGAGAAACATCCTGAAAAGGAATATGCTTCATAGTGTTTCCAGACACTTCGCAAACGAACATGATGGCAATGATAGTTCCCTTAGAATTGTGGGTCTTGAACATATGCCCCCAACAATCAGGAAGGGAGATAGGTTCAGGTCCCTATGTCGTCAAGAACTATTCTGGATTTTTCAGATGAATATCCTGTACCCAGATGGTTTAAACGAGCAAGTGGAATTAAATTCTGTATTCTAACTTTTCATCTTCGGTACCTTTATTTATTAACTATTAGTGACCCTCCACCCACGCACATAGTTAGAATCTCTCTTCTTCCCTCCCATTACTTTTTATGTTATTTTATCAAAATAATAATTTTTTAAATTATTCATTATTAATATATATTTTTTTTTTTTATTAATTATTGATTTTTATTATTATTTTTACATTTTTATTTTTATTTATTTTTACTATTTTTTATCCTCTAACAAGGGTGCTGACCACGTATTCCAATGTATTTGAATCAGCCTCTCCATGTGTATCTCAGTCATTACATAAAGTATCTTTTTTGAAGAACACACTATATTACTTCCTATAATAAATTTTGTGCCGTCTATGTAATATACATGTGCAATAGAATAATAGAGAAATACCTAATTGTTTCAAATACTATTGAAATTCTCACCATCTTTACTCATTCATTTATTATGTAAGAAACATATGAATAAATGTGGGATCTCTTTAAAACATTGCTATAATATTACAATGTCATATGAAATTACATGTTTATACAAGAGGTCTATTATATAACTGTTGTTTAAGTCTAAATATGAATAAATAATAATATGCAATTCACAAACTATGTTAATGTTAATTTTAATTGAGGTTCAGATATACAACTGACAAGGTTCGCTTCTAACAGGAGTTTTAAATCAATCATTTTAATTAAATTAATCAATCATGCTAAATAAGTTTGTTTGGCTATTTAAATAGAGCATGAGACAGCTGACACTCACACCTTGACAAAGACACCGCAGTAGCGTTGAAACGCGTAGGTGAACTTTCTGTCAAATCCAACCCCGACTGCCACAGCTACCTGATGCCGCACAAGGACACACCGACCCACTGTTAATATATACAGCACTTGCTGCGGTCTGCTCCCTTCTGCTCTACACACCGGAGCTCTGTGCCAGCCCAGCCGCATAGGCTCCCATTCGGCTCCCTATCCCAAGTTGAGCTGACAGGTATGCAACACTGATACCTACTTGCACCACCCCACGTGCTTGGTTTCCGATCTAAGGTGAATAACAATCCAACGCATTATTCTCCCTGATAACATCCAGATCGGCCGCCAAATGGAGATATAAAGTTTTACCGTGGAACATTGCTGCTCACTACAGCTATTACACGGAGGTCCAGGCTCCCTATCAATAGGTTAGAGCCCTTCATAGCGACACCGTGATCCAAACTGCTCTATTCCATCACAGGCAACCTTGGCTGTCAGCGCTAAATATCTGCAACTCAGGAAATTTGTTCCTCTATTTCTCCTCATACGGCTGGCAAGTATACTAACTTATTGTATCTCCCAACCAATTAGGTCAATATTCAAAAGACATTGCCTATGCGGGTTCCAGGAATATATGCCAATTTTACTCATTTGACATTGTTTATTGTATATACTATTTCTTCCACTGCAATTAGGGGTCAATGTATTTTAAAATCTTTTTATTATTTCAACTTTACATATTAATACTAAATAAAAATACTTTTATTAAGACGAACCTTGTTATTATATATACTCCCTGATATACCAGCTGCTCTTTTATACTAGCTGTTTTTTTTGTACTTTGGGATTGACTACCCCAATCAGCTGTTGCATGTCAGGGTATTTAATTCACTCATTAAGCGCCTAAGTACTCTTTGTTATTGAACTACATATTACAGCATGCCTTAGTTTTAGCATATCTTAAGAGCAAAACTGTTGTTGGGCAAGCTGGGATCTGTAGTTTGACAGCATCAGGAGGCCGTATGTTGATTACCTCTGCTTCATGTGTGTGGGTGAGTGTGACCTCTCTGAGATCAGGAAGACAGAACTTCTATAGGCTGTCTCAGAGAAGAGACTGCAAGGGGCGGAGCTTTTTACCCAGATCCCCCTCATCTCCCCAGTCATGTCCCTGTATTATTACTATAGATATAAGTGATGTCACTGTGACACTCCCAGATCCCCTCACCTCCCCAGTCATGTCCCTGTATTATTACGACAGATATAAGTGATGTCACTGTGACACTCCCAGATCCCCTCACCTCCCCAGTCATATCCCTGTATTATTACTATAGATATAAGTGATGTCACTGTGACACTCCCAGATCCCCTCACCTCCCCAGTCATGTCCCTGTATTATTACTATAGCTATAAGTGATGTCACTGTGACACTCCCAGATGCCCTCAGCTCCCCAGTAATGTCCCTGTATTATTACTATAGATATAAGTGATGTCACTGTGACACTCCCAGATCCCCTCACCTCCCCAGTCATGTCCCTGTATTATTACTATAGATATAAGTGATGTCACTGTGACACTCCCAGATCCCCTCACCTCCCCAGTCATGTCCCTGTATTATTACTATAGATATAAGTGATGTCACTGTGACACTCCCAGATCCCCTCACCTTCCCAGTCATGTCCCTGTATTATTACTATAGATATAAGTGACATCACTGTGACACTCCCAGATCCCCTCACCTCCCCAGTCATGTCCCTGTATTATTACTATAGATATAAATGATGTCACTGTGACACTCCCAGATACCCGCACCTCCCCAGTTATGTCCCTGTAATATTACTATAAATATAACTGATGTCACTGTGACACTCCCTGATCCCCTCACCTCCCCAATCATGTGTGTGGGTGGTTGTGACCTCTCTGAGATCAGGAAGACAGAACTTCTATAGGCTGTCTCAGAGAAGAGACTGCAAGGGGCGGAGCTTTTTACCCAGATCCCCCTCATCTCCCCAGTCATGTCCCTGTATTATTACTATAGATATAAGTGATGTCACTGTGACACTCCCAGATCCCCTCACCTCCCCAGTCATGTCCCTGTATTATTACTATAGATATAAGTGATGTCACTGTGACACTCCCAGACCCTCTCACCTCCACAGTCATGTCCCTGTATTATTACTATAGATATAAGTGATGTCACTGTGACACTCCCAGACCCTCTCACCTCCCCAGTCATGTCCCTGTATTATTACTATAGATATAAGAGATGTCACTGTGACACTCCCAGATCCCCTCACCTCCCCAGTCATATCCCTGTATTATTACTATAGATATAAGTGATATCACTGTGACACTCCCAGATCCCCTCACCTCCCCAGTCATGTCCCTGTATTATTACTATAGATATAAGTGATGTCACTGTGACACTCCCAGATCCCCTCACCTCCCCAGTCATGTCCCTGTATTATTACTATAGATATAAGTGATGTCACTGTGACACTCCCAGATCCCCTCACCTCCCCAGTCATGTCCCTGTATTATTACTATAGATATAAGTGATGTCACTGTGACACTCCCAGATCCCCTCAGCTCCCCAGTCATGTCCCTGTATTATTACTATAGATATAAGTGATGTCACTGTGACACTCCCAGATCTCCTCACCTCCCCAGTCATGTCCCTGTATTATTACTATAGATATAAGTGATGTCACTGTGACACTCCCAGATCCCCTCACCTCCCCAGTCATGTCCCTGTATTATTACTATAGATATAAATGATGTCACTGTGACACTCCCAGATCCCCGCACCTCCCCAGTCATGTCCCTGTAATATTACTATAAATATAACTGATGTCACTGTGACACTCCCAGATCCCCTCACCTCCCCAGTCATGTCCCTGTATTATTACTATAAATATAACTGATGTCAGTGTGACACTCCCAGATCCCCTCACCTCCCCAGTCATGTCCCTGTATTATTACTATAGATATAAGTGATGTCACTGTGACACTCCCTGATCCCCTCACCTCCCCAGTCATGTACCTGTATTATTACTATAGCTTCGGCAAAGAAATGACACTCAAAGGCAGCATAAATGCAAAACAGAATAATGGCCTTGGTCAAATGTTTTCAGGGTAACAACTCCATCATCAGTACTGTATACATAATCATACACAAACAAAAGCCACCGCCCACCGGAACAGTTCCAAGCCATACTTCTAGGTCCACAGCTGCTGTCACCATAGGAACTACTGAAGTGCCTTCCACCAGTGCAGGTTTGTACTTACATGTACCACCACTCATGTGATCTACATTATTTTGTGCCTGCGTGGCCCACATTATGTGGGCCAAACAACTCATAAATTCAGAATGCACCCAGGTCAGCAATTCACTTGACATTAAATGGTAAGGATATAGATTAGCCAGTAGCCAGGCACTTTAAAGAGGCTGGTGATTCATTAGATACTTTCAAGTATTTCATTTTAAATCATGTACCTGTTTATTTGAGAGGTGGTCCAGGCTGGTGGAATGCACTTCAGGAGTTCCTATGGTGATGGAGGCTGTGTACCCGGAAGTGCGGCCAGGAGCTGTTCCATTGGGCGATGACTGGGAGTACGGAGGTGAGCTGGAACTGGCGGCATGTAACGGGGTAGAAGTATGGGGTAAGTTTACTTTTGTTTGTGTATGATTATGTACGCGGTACTGATGACCAGACACCCCCCTCACCTGTACCAGTTATCCCCTCTCCTCTCCCAGTACCAGTCACCCCCCTCTCTACCAGTACGTCACCCCCTCCTCTCCTAGTACCAGTCTCCCCTCTCCTCTGCCAGTACCAGTCACCCCCCTCCCCTCTCCCAGTACCAGTCACCCCCCTCCCCTCTCCAGTACCAGTCACCCCCCTCCCCTCTCCCAGTACCAGTCACCCCCCTCCCCTCTCCCAGTACCAGTCACCCCCCTCCCCTCTCCCAGTACCAGTCACCCCCCTCCCCTCTCCCAGTACCAGTCACCCCTCTCTCTCCCAGTAGCTGACAGACAGATGAAGGACAGAACTTACTGCAGTAGAGGAGCCCGGTCACTGGCAGCGATCACCGGGGGGATGAGAGTCATAGAGGACAGAGACACCGCAGCTGGGAACGAGGCTTGGCATACAGGAAGTAACGGTCACGTGATAAAGATCACACGCAGGAACGAGGCTTGGAATACAAGAAGTGCCGGTCACGTGGCGCAGTAGCCATAGAAACGCGGCTGGGATACAGGAAGGTGGGTGCAGGGGGCGGTATGAGAGGAGGATGATGGGGGATGTCTGTATCTGCAGGTAGAGCTGCTGAGGGGGCAACATGGGTCCTCATCTGCACTAACAATTACACATGCTACATGGGAGGGTACATGGACTGCCCTGAGATGATAATATGTGTATGCCCGACACAGTAACACAGGACACACTGTGCAGGGAGATGCCATACAGCCTCCTGACCCGCTGCTGCCTCTACTCAGAGGACACGGGGAGCAGCACCGTCATTTTTTAATATAATGTATATTAGATAATGCTCTTAATAAATTACCACACGCGGACTGTTAGGGATGGTAGGGGGTGGAACCCTAAACTGAGGGATGGGGAATAGCCTGAACGGGTGCTGACCCCCCTTAGATAACCGCTATGGGTGCCGGATCAGGGCACAGGCCAACTCAGTCCTTCAGGGTGCCGGAACGGAGCGCTGACCACCTCAGCCAGCCCTTCAGGGTGCCGGAACGGAGCGCTGACCACCTCGGCCAGACCTTCAGGGTGCCGGAACGGAGCTCTCACCACCTCAGCCAGCCCTTCAGGGTGCCAAGACGGAGCGCTGACCACCTCAGTCAGCCCTTCAAGGTGTGCCGGAACGGAGCGTGGACCACCTCAGCCAGCCCTTCAGGGTGTCGGAACGGAGCGCTTACCACCTCAGCCAGCCCTTCAGGGTGCCGGAACGGAGCGCTGACCACCTCAGCCAGATCTTCAGGGTGCCGGAACGGAGCGCTGACCACCTCAGCCAGACCTTCGGGTGCCGGAACCGAGCGCTGATCACCACAGCCAGCCCTTCAGGGTGCCGGAACGGAGCGCTGACCACCTCAGCCAGATCTTCAGGGTGCCGGAACGGAGCGCTGACCACCTCAGCCAGACCTTCGGGTGCCGGAACCGAGCGCTGATCACCACAGCCAGCCCTTCAGGGTGCCGGAACAGAGCGCTGACCACCTCAGCCAGATCTTCAGGGTGCCGGAACGGAGCGCTGACCACCTCAGCCAGCCCTTCAGGGTGCCGGAACGGAGCGCTGACCACCTCGTCCAGACCTTCAGGGTGCCGGAACGGAGCTCTCACCACCTCAGCCAGCCCTTCAGGGTGCCAAGACGGAGCGCTGACCACCTCAGTCAGCCCTTCAAGGTGTGCCGGAACGGAGCGTGGACCACCTCAGCCAGCCCTTCAGGGTGTCGGAACGGAGCGCTTACCACCTCAGCCAGCCCTTCAGGGTGCCGGAACGGAGCGCTGACCACCTCAGCCAGATCTTCAGGGTGCCGGAACGGAGCGCTGACCACCTCAGCCAGACCTTCGGGTGCCGGAACCGAGCGCTGATCACCACAGCCAGCCCTTCAGGGTGCCGGAACGGAGCGCTGACCACCTCAGCCATATCTTCAGGGTGCCGTTACGGAGCACTGACCACCTCAGCCAGATCTTCAGGGTGCCGTAACGGAGCGCTGACCACCTCAGCCAGATCTTCAGGGTGCCGAAACGGGCTGCAGACCACCTTAGATAGCAGTTCTGGGTTCCTGAACGGTGCTCTTACCACCTTAGATAGCCGATCCAGGGGCCGGAAGGGGGCGTAGACCTCCTTATATACTCATTCCGGGCGCTGGAACGGGGTGCAGGTCACCTTAGATAGCCAGAACGGGTGCCAAAAGGGGCCTGCAGACCACCGTAGATGGCCGTCACGGAAACCGAAATTAAGATACCTTTGAAAAATCCTTGGGTGAAACTGTTATCGGCATAGCTGTGGCCGATGTATCTGTTCTAATGACCTATTTGAACTCAGCATGATCCCAGCTAAATGAGCCAGAACCATTGAGAATATATATTTTATAATAGTGTTAAGACAGAAGTCCCAGCTGCCTATTCTAACAACACTAAGCAAGCGATGTGGAGAGTATGCACCGCACAGTCAGTGTAGTGGGAAGCACACAGGGGTCTATTTACTAAGCCTTGGATAGAGATATAGTATACGGAGATAAAGTCCCAACCACTCAGCTCCTAACTGCCATGTCACAGGCTGTGGACAGTTACAAGCTGGTTGGTTGGGACTTTATCTCCATCCAAGGCTTAGTAAATAGACCCAACAGACTGACATTGGAGCGCCGGTGCCTGATAGATTGGCAGTAACCGCGCAGTGTGGATTACAACACACCGAACGTTCAGCAGAGTGTGGGCGGCAGGAGAAACATAGTACATTTAACATAATAAAAATAATATGCATAGTATCCCCACCAGCCCTATCGTAATATTGAGAATATAGGGGTGGATAGTAGGAGCTCTGTTGGCTATAGATACAGGTAGTGCTTAAACAATAGGATAAACTGTTTATATATTTATACAATTCGGATATTAATAAATTGAACATCCACCTGGGTATATACATCAGTACAAAAGTGGAATATGTGTGAAGTGTATATAAGATTTGCCGTCTAGATAGAGTGTTGAATGAGCTGTAAAAACTAGTAACATAAACTATGACTCTAATACAGTGGATTTCAATAATGGATATTTAGTACAGAGTCTGGGCTACTAGGGGTCCACCAGTGCCTGGAACCGTCTTATCTGAGAATTACTTGACACCGCGGGATAGATGAGAATTGAGTAAACGCCTCATAACATGCAATATGAAAAGAGGAAAGCTACGAATAATAAAGACACTGCATGAAATGAAAATATTCCATAAACAAGGGAAGGAATGAACCTAGGGGTAAATTTACTAAAGTGAGAGTTTTTAGAAGTTTTAAAAGTGATGTTACCCATAGCAACCAATCAGATTCTAATTAACATTTAACTAGCACCTTCTAGAAGATAATAGCTAGCATCTGATTGGTTGCTATGGGCAACATCACTTTTAAAACTCACTTCTAAAAACTCTCACTTTAGTATATTTACCCCTAGTGGGAAAATAGAATGTGAAATACAAAAGCAACATTCCTGCAACATTGTATAAACATTACCATAGATCTGACACTAATATAACTAAATAACGTCCTTTCCCACATATTAAAGGAATTAAAGGCCTGATTCAGACCCGGTCGCTATATGCTTGCTCATGCAAGCGGCCCGATGGTCTGCGTACGCGCATGCAGTACTCGTGCGCGAACTACACATTGCGATCGCATACCGCCCGCTCGCCCAGCAAAGACAGCCCAGCAGAATGAGTGATGGGAGAGGCCGTTTGTGGTTGGTAACATGGGCATTCAAAACGGGGGAGTGGAGGTGGGAACGCAGGCGTGCCTGAGTGTTTCCACGCCGTTTTAAGGCGTGCATAATTAACAGGCAGCGTCATAGTACACGTCACTTGCCTGTTTTTTACACTGAAATCCTGTGATTGCGGTAGGGTAAGGCAACTGCAAGTGCTGCGTTAGCTTCCGATGGTGCTCGATGTACCAATGTTTTAAGACACTTTCAGGAGATGACGTGCGCTAGTGGGCAGCTCTGCATACTCTGATGGGTGACTGCAAACGCAGAGCGATCGCCCGCACAGCCAAGGTGGGTGTGCTTTTGTCTTGGCGAGCGATCGCATCCCATGACGTAATTTTAAAAAATTAGCATACGCAGGATGCGAGCAGCTGCAACATGTGAGCAGGTCTGAATCAGACCCAGAAGCCAGAGCAATAAAATACTTATTTAATTATTTTTTAAAGCACATTTATTCGAACTTTACTCACTCTGTAATTTTAAAATATATTTCATCTTATTGTGATATCAACGAGATATCCTTTTAACGTATACTGATAAAGATATATTCTTTAAATTGTAGTGCACCCTAAAGAATGCTCTTCTTTTTCTAGTTGTAAAGGTGCCCACACACTGGACGATTTTAGGCACGATTTGCACGAAAACAATGCATCGGAATGATACATTGTTTAAAAACTTGCAAATTGTGCAGCTTTCAGGAATTATAACGAACCGATGCGCGGTCCCGCAGGTCGTTTATCGTATCTTCAGATCTTATCTACTGCAGGTAAGATCTGCCAATCTCCTTAACGATGCACTGGAATTCATTAAGGACACACAATAGTTTGTTAGTCACATTACACAGTTTAGCAAGATATTGTCTGTCCAGGAGTGCTGGTGAGTTGCCCGGGGAGTACAAGGGAAATCGTTGACGACATTGCATCTTCTTCGAGTCATCCAGTGTGTGGGCACTTTAAATGTGAAATGTTTCTGTTTTGAGCAAAGGCTAGTACCTCATTGTCAGACTTGTATTAGTTTTTGAACAGGGTGTCTGAAGGAAGTCTGTATGGGTGTTTTGAGGTGTATATAGGAAGTTGGCAGATCTAAGGAGACCTTCTGACATGAGATAGAGAATACATCCCTGACCGGAAATCAAACCCGGGTCTCGGCGGAGAGATGCTGGATCGTACCTACTAGACCACCATGGACTTCGGAGTTGGAGACAGGTTGGTATGTGTTGCAGGGATGAGATGAGTGGAACAGTAGTTTAACCAGGCTTGTACTGGATTATTACTGAAGACATTATATAATGACACTTCTTACTTGAGACTGTAACCGGAGATGCTGGAGTGGTACATCCTAGCAACGGATTAACCAGGCTGGAATTGTGTTGTCGCTGTAGTCCAGGATCCGGGAGCACTCAGACGATAGCAGGACCGGAAGCAGACCAACACCGGAATGGGTAGTGGAAACTGGTACCAGGAACAGAACAGATGGAGAGGAACCAGCAGGCTCACTGGCAGCAGGCAGGATACTGGTTGGGGTAACTGGAACCGGCAGAGATTACCTGTGCAGCCAGTGGGATAGCTGACACAGGTGAGGTGTAGAACACTCGCAGAGATCCGTGCAGCAATCTGGAACAAAACCGTACAAACAGAAATGCAATAGGAGCACAGTATAGCTTACTCAGCTAGGACTGAGGATAGACATTGTACTGGCAATCGGGTAGCATCAGCAGCTGGGATTTATACCCATGGGTTCCCCAGGATAGGCTGAACCAAGTCAGGGGGTACAGGTAGGCTCAGACTGTCACTCAATTGGACGCTGCAGTCAGCTGATCGCGACTTGTCATCACAGAACTTTAGCACAGGCTTTGATGTTGTCTGAGGCCTAGCAGGCCGGAAAATACTGCAGCCTGTATGACCAGGATGTGACAGAGATCGAGGGCAGAATAGGTAAGTGACTTGACGGCAAGGAAAACAGACCCGGGTTGTGACACTCATACATTACAGTTGGGTTGTGATACTCATACATTACAGTTACCTGAAACACTGTCAGAATTGGATATGGTAATATAGAAGGACAGGATCAGGAGAATAAAAATATTGATATAATAAGACTGGTGCGGGATTGTGTCTTTTTTGGGGTGTCCAAAGCCTTAAATTGTTTGAAACTTCAAATTGTTTTCTGTATCGTGATCTGTGATGTGAGGAGAGTCTTTGGGGAGAAGTGGAGTGTCACTTTCATAGAGGGGAGGGAGGCAGGGCCGGTGCTAGGTGTCTCGGCACCCAGCTCCATCCCGTACTCTCCCAGCCCCTTCCCTCACTGCGCCCTCCCCCAGAGCATAAACTAATACCGGCAGCAGGTGGGCGGAGGGCGGGGATCTTAAGCAGCTCTACCCCTCCTTCCCTGGCCATGTCTGAAGATAAATAGTTTTATGTCTTCAAAATGGGCTGAGTGGAGACATCTCTACGTACAGAGCAAGATAAGGAGACGTTCTGTTCCATTTGGGAGAGTTTTAATGACACCCTTCCAAAAGATATTAAACAACAAATACATCCTGGTTTTAAATTGACAACTTGGTATGAAACTAGGCGTCTAGATCGCCACTTCCATGGGTCAATTATTGGAAAGTTCTGTTCAGATTCCTCAGCACCTTTCAATTATTTTTTTTTGCCACATGTTCCGCGTTCCTTCACTACGTTCCTTTCCCTCCCTTGTCTTTCCTTCCCCTTATCCTTCTATACTTCATTTGATATATATTATGTGGTTTCCATATCACTATTTTCATACAGTATATGATATTCAATATTATGTGTCTTGTAAGACAGTAGGCCTAATTCAGCAGTGCACCGCTGAACACAAATTCACCGATGTTCAGGAAACTGCAGGCACCAGACCCATTCTGTGCATGTGCAGAACGGGTCTGCGAGCTTGCACATAAACTGGCAGCAGACTGTCAGCGATTGACAGTCTGCTGAGATTTGGGGGCAGGCAGGGGGCTACTATGGCCTCTGTTTCCTAAAACAGAGGCGTGTCACTGCCATTGGGGGGGAGGAAAGAGGCCAGGTGATGGAGATTTCCTGGCCTCTTCCTCGCAGCTGCAACAGCCGGCTGCGTGACCCCATGAGTCATCATAGCTGGCTGATTGTCCGCAGAGTATCCGATGCTGCGTTGGACAACGCAGCTCGGATACGTAATGCAGCAGGGGGCGTGATGCCATCTGCTGCATTACCATATTGGCACAGACGGAATAGCTAAGCTGCTTGCAAGCAGCTTAACTTTTCCATCTAAAGCTGAATCAGGCCCAGTGGCCACAAATGTACTGTAAGTTATTCACCATCTACTGAATATTATGTAACCTACTGACTGTATACTCTTATATAGCCTTAACATTCAATAAAAACATTTTTACAAAAAAAAACATTTTTCGTGCATGTGAGTTATTCTGTAATGTACTCACATCTTACCATTAGATTAAGCCTGAAGCTGTGGGAGGGTCTGAGTGCCTTTGTATATGATCTTTATCACCCTATTGCTGTGCTCCTATCATGCAACGCATTTCACATTTCCAGCTTCTTTCAGGCACATTTCTCTCCCTATGTTGCTGCTCATTGTTTTTCCTTTCTACAATGTAAATAGCTTCTGCTTTAGGAGAAGGAAAATGCATAATAGGTGGTAAATGTGTATAGTCTCAGAGACCACAATAGGAAAACCAGACCCGACTTGTCAGCAGACAAACTGGGTAAGTTGTCTACAAGAATCTCACCTTCCATACAGAGAATGTGCAGCCTGTACTAATATGACCACAGCATTTGTCTGATTGCTCAGACTTATTATTATTATCCTTTATTTATAAGGCACAACAAGGGGTCTGCAACAAGGTACATAGACAGAAACATTATGAACAAAACAAGAACAAAGTCACTTATAGTACAAAACATTGCAGGACATGGTTTATAAACATTGCTGCATCAGCAGTATTAATACTCAAGGGAAAGGTGCCATTGTATGCAGTGGGGAGGAGATGATGGAATAAGTGAGCAAAGGCTAAACACATGAGGGAAGAGGGCCCTGCTCATGAGAGCTTAGAGTCTACAGGGGAGGGGCAGACAAACAGTGGTGACACAGAGGGGAGAGACAAGAAGCATGGGGCAGTGGGTTAGGATGAGAGCTAGGAGGCTTTGGTGCAGAAGTGCATATCAAGAGCCTGTTTGAAGTTTTGTAGAGAAGTGGAGAGTCTGATTGGGAGAGGGTTCCAGAGGCTGGAAGCAGCAAGGGCAATGTCTTGGAGGTGAAAGTGAGAAGAAGTAATCAGTTGGTGGAAATGCGGCATCAATTTGTAGAATGAAACGGGTGGGAGTATAAAGGGAGAAAGGTCCAACATGTAAATGAGAGACGATTTGGTCAGGGCTTTGTAAGGGTCTGATCCTGGAGATATTTCTGAGATGGAAATGGCAGAACTGTGAAAGGTACTGAATGTGTAGTTTGAAGGAGAGGGAGAAGTCAAGAATAGCTCCAAGTCAATGCACTTGTGGACAAGAGGAGATAATGGTGCTATCAATAGAAATAGTCGAGGGTGAGGTCATTCGGAAGGGCGGGAAGATTATCAGCTCAGTCTTAGACATGTTAAATTTTAGAAAGCGCTGGGACATCCAAAAGGAAATGACAGAAACACAGTTGGAAATATAAGTGAGGAGAGCGGGGGAAACGTCAGAGAAGGAGAGGTAGATAGATCTAAGTGTCATCAACATAAAGATGATATTGGAGACCGAAAGAACTGATGAGTTCACCTAAAGAGGATGTATAGAGGGAGAATGTCACAGTGCAGCCGGACCCAGCGGTCACTTACCGGGTCCGGTGGCACTGTACGAGGGAACCTTGGCAGTGGGCCGTGACCTGTGTGTCGGGCGCAACCAAGTCCATACCCCCTTGCAGGGGTCCCTGGTGAATACCACCGGCACGTTAGACTCCACACCTCTGTTCTGGGTCTTTGTCAATCCAGAGTAAGGGCCAACATCCATTACCTATCCGTGAGTTGTGACAGAGAATAGGAAATGAGCAATAGAACCTTGGGGGACACCTACTGGTAGAGTAAGTGGGGAGCAATGAAGTCATGCGACAAGACAAAGAATGCTCAGAAAGTTAGGAGGACAGCCAGGAAAGGGCAGTGTCACGCAGACCGAGGGAGTGAAGGATTAGTAGGAGGACTGGGTGGTCCAATGTCAAAAACAGCAGAGAGGTCAAGAAGAATGAGGATGGACTAGTGGCCCTTGGAATTGGCAGCAAAGAGATCATTGCTGACTTTAGTGAGGGCAGTTTCTATGGAGTGGAGAGGACGAAAGCCAGACTGAAATGGGTCGAGCAAGGAGTAGGAGACAAAAAAGGCGGTAGGGCAGTTGTAGACAATCTGCTCAAGGAGTTTGAAGGTAAAGGGGAGGAGAGAGATGCGACGACTGTTAGTACTTTCCTTCGAAGGAAAGAAAATGCAGGGGCACACTCGCAGAATGGCAACCATTATGGTAAGCCCTAGATAAATAGGTATAATGTGCTAGTATTAGGGATGTTATGGACCATCTGATGAGGAACACCTTGACCTGGTGGAAGGGCAAACATTTTTGGCCAAACGTGATTAGAATCTCATTTATACTCCGTGTTATTGTAGTTTATCGTCAATATTTTGACCATCAGTATTCCTAGTGCTTAGAGATTGCATGGATTTTTTTTTCCTACATGGCACTACAAGCCTCAGCATAGAGGCACCTCTTAGTATGTCTACAATTAGGGTGTGTAGTCCAAGTCCATGTTCCTTTATTGCATGCTGCTGCGACCACTTTAGCATATGTTGTCGCAGTGTCTGCATATATACTAGTAAAAACCCTTTCTCTGGTGTACAAGTGTGCGCCTGAATGCATAAGAGCTGGGATCCCCACTTTGAGCTGCCGCACAACCATCTGAAGCATTGAAGAGTCAGTGGGGCTCATTCGATCCTGTAACTCTCTGCATAGACTCTGTGGTATGCTTGCACCTTTTTACAGATTTAGTTACACAGCGCAGTCGCCAAAAATTGCTAATTTCCGTGAACATCAGCTTTGCTTGTGCCTAAGAATCTGCCCCCAAAGTGTGAGCACCCTCATCCATATGACTACATACCGTTTGATACAAAATATTGAGCAATAATTTGTTAATGTACACTTAATTCATTCACATGTTATGATCTGAATATTTTTATTTGATTGTTGTATTGAATTATATGATGTTTTTGTCAACGTCACCATTTGACTGTAATTCTATACCTATATATAGTTTTGAGCCTTAGTGGGTGTGAGTTGGCTTGTGCGAGCCGTTTTAAATTTTTTACATTTGAAAGTTTTTTTGTTTTCTTTCTAAGCCTTTACTACACTGATGTACACACCAGTCAGCCGTAACATTAAAATCACTGACAGGTAAAGTGAATAACATTGATTATCTCACAAGTTCTCAAACTCGGTCCTCAGGGCCCCAAAACAGTGCATGTTTTCCATGTCTCCTGCCAGAATCACAAGTGAACTAATTAGCTCCTCCTATGAATCTTTTAAAATGTGTCCGTGAGTAATGACTACACCTGTGCACCTACTGGGTGACCTGGAAACTGTGACCTGTGTGGGGTCCTGGGGACCAAGTTTGAGAACCTCTGGATTATCTCATTACAATGGCACCAGTCAATGGGGTGGGATATGTTAGGCAGCAAGTGAACACTAAGTTCCCTAATATAATGTGTTGGAAGCAGGAAAAATGGGCAGGTGTAAGTTTTTGAGTGAGTTTGACAAGGTCCAAATTGTGATGACTACATGACAATGGAAGGACAACCTGTGTATCGGCGACAGGGTCATGGGCACTCAAGGCTCACTGATGCTTGTGGGGAGCAAAGGCTAGCCTGTCTGGTCCAATTCCTCAGAAGATCTACTCTAGCACAAATTGCTGAAAAAGTTAGTGCTGATTATGATAGAAAGGAGTCAGAACACACAGTGCATTGCAGAACAGCCAAAGTGGTCAAGCTGACCACCGGTCACCGCCTAAAGAGCCTACAATGGGAACATAAACATCTGCACCGGACCATGGAGCAATGGAAAGTGGCCTTTTCTGATGAATCGCGTTTTCTTTTAAATCATGTGTTTACCTGGGGAAGAGACGGCTCCAGGATGTTCTATGGAAAGTCAGGGACAGGGGAAAAAGACTGAACAGATATACACACTATAAATTTCTCAAAAATGAGAAAGCGAAAATAACAAAGAGGGAAAATATAGTAGGTGTGGCTATAACCACGTATAACGTATGATAGAAACCCAATATCAATATACTGAAAATGTGGTGATGCAACTCAGAGAAAACCTATAGTAGTGACAAAGGGGGAAGGAAGATCAGATGACCAAACAAAGACTCTATTATGGTCAGATGACCAACAAAGACTCTATTATGGAGCACTCTTATAACCATATACATTGCAAATGCGACTAACATAGAACCTTTTTTCTTACAGTACCTTGAAAAAGACTAAAATTGACTTACAATACAAACATACTAGACAGAAGGATGCGGTGTGAATGATACAAAAGGACGGCGAAATATAACAGACAATAACTTACAACATGTAAAATACATAAAAATAAGTATAATACACCCAGAATCAGAGTATCACAGTTCATATGATGGCTCTTCTCTATAGATGTATTGCTTTGTGCTAGATCAACATTAGTCTGCAGTAGGTTAATCGCATCAAACAAATGAATGCCGTCTCCTAATCGACTGATTAAGTATCGTGTGCAACCTTATAGTTAAGAAAGAAGAACTAACAGTCAGGGTATAAGAGGCCTGTGAATATACTAGGCTCTGCTGCTCCCCATCTTACCTATGGCATAGGGTGAGGTAGTGCGAGACCCGTACCAACAGTAACCCTTGGAAACAAGTCAATATCACAATCCTGTTGCACGGCTTCGTTTCTGCTTTCCTCTGTCTTGCCGTAGGGGCATAGGACAGTGGATGAGAGAACTAATGTGCTGCAGATGGATAATGATAGTAGTGTATAAGTAAGTTTACCAAAAGAATTCAAGATTATTATCGTTCTAGAGGTGCAATCATCAAATATAGTATAGAAGAAACGATGGTCATGGCGTGAAGATACCGGTTACACCACTACATTCTGCTGCTTCCCATCTTGCTTATGGCGTCGGGTGGGGAGTGAGAGATCAGTGTGTCCCAGTAGCCCTTAGAAACAGCAGTCCATATCAAATCCCTTTTATAGTCGTTCGTTTCTAATATCCACTGTCATACCCTTCCGGGCATAGGGCGGTGGATAACAAAACTACTAGGCCGTGGACGGGAGATGATAGGAGTGGATAAAGTGTTACAGATATCAACAGAATTCGTTGTGTACTGATCGTATAGTTGTATAAACGACTGTTGATCACGTAAAATGTATAGTATCAAGACATTGCTTTTTAACTATAAGTGGGTAAAAAGTGTATTAGAAAGCAACCGAATCTTATAGCTTGTGGTGCAAATTATTTAGCAGCAGCAGCAAAAGTTGTTAAATATATATATATATATATATATATATATATATAGCTGTCAATCACAGGAGATATGTAATTTCAGAAACTCTCTTATAGTTACAGGCAGTGCATAAGTATATTTAATAGCAGCAGAGTAACATAAAGTGCAAAGTTCATTTAGCCGCAACAAGGAGAATATAAATTGATATGATTTACCAACAAAGTTTATCAAAACTGTGATCCAGTACGAATAATCAAGTTTGGACAATACCTCTCTAGTGGTAGATAGAAAAGTATACAAGTAAATGTAACATTCAACAAATAAACAAAATGCAGTAGTCAACTTCAAAGAGACTTACATCCAGCACATTATTAAGTGTATAATGCTAAATCAATCAGTACATATGCGTTGTAATTACTAATTCATCCTTATATCCAAGCGGCAATTCAGAGTTCTTATATAACCAAATGAAGTAAACGCCCATATACTACCTGGGTGTAGGGGTGCCCCACACTGCACAGTTGTGGGGTACCCTGGGGACTGACACGCATTGCGCCTCAGTGGCTTGATCATGGACAATCAGCTACTGACCTTTTTTGGTCATCTGACCTATCTTCCCCCTTTGCACTATGGAAAAGCTAGTCAGTGTCAGTAGAGGCAGTAATATGCTCTGGGCAAAGTTCTGTTACGAAACCTTGGGTCCTGCCATTTATGTGGAGGTTACTTTGACATGTACCGCCTACCTAAACATTGTTGCAGACCAAGTACACTCATTCATGGAGATAGTATTTCCACATAGTCAAGAATAAAAATAAATGAACTGCGCTAGGTATGTCTATACAGCTGCTCAATTAAAAAACATCAAGTATGGAAAGGGAAAACGAGCGCTTGTTAAAACTAGATCAGGGAAAACAAAAAAAATGAAACAATAAAAAAAAAAAAAAAAATTATATGGACAAACAAACAAACAAATGAACAAACATAAAACACTGAAACCATATGTTTAAGTTCTTTTAGGAAAAATTGATGGCAGGTCCAAGCAAGCGTGCAGTGGTATGTTAAATCCAATGCGACCTAGCTGTCCCTACCTTAATCTGTGGCTTCTAGTTCTGGCAGCGTGTTGAATAGCCTGCACTGCACAGGAAGCTGCACGAAGTGTAAGTGGGGTAGCGGTGGTTGTGAGCAGCGGCACAGGATGACGTCAACAAGTCAGGAAGATCGTCAAGTTGTAGTCCAGTAATGCTCCACTGTTCTTCCTCCACACTATCTCAGGGGTCCAACGCGTTTCGTACCTGCCTAGGTACTTTTTCAAGGATAGTTTCCTTCTCTCTGGTTACTTCCTTTTATAGGGAAAACTTTATTAACCAATAAAAAAAACGGAAGTGGTCATCATAAAAATGGCCGAAAAGAGCGGTAAGCTCATGGGCCAATGTTAAAACGTGGTTTCACAAAAAATAATAAATAAAAAATAATATAATAAAAAAATAGGACAACATTGAAGACGAACATACAACATATAGCTAAAAGATAAAAGTGAAGAAGGGTTGATATTTCTATAAAAATACATTAAGCTCAATATCTACATTAAGTCCCAATGGCTGTAAAGTTTTTAATGAATAAATCCATTTGGTTTCATTTCTTTTTAGTATGTCTACTATATTGCTTCCTCTCCAATGGGGGGCAATTTTTTGTATGCCAACAAATTTCAGGCCAGATGGATCTTGATTATGTTTCTCCAGAAAATGTTGAGACACACTATGAGTTTTTAATCCTTTTTTTATATTATATATATGTTCGGAAACTCGAATTTTTAGTTGTCTTTTAGTTTGCCCTACATATTGATACCCACATGGGCATTCTAAAAGATAAATCATACCTTCTGTGTTACACGTCAATTGATTTTTGATTCTGTACTCTTTCTTGTCTTGGTTTGAAATGAATTTGGTAATTGGTCTTGTATCTGCTTTTTGGTTTTTGCACCCCTTGCATTGTAAACAAAAATGAAAACCTGGTGTTTTGGTAGTTCTTTGTTCTTGTTCTGCCACTGTAATATAACTATTGGTTAGTTCCTGTTTAAGATTTTTTGCTCGTCTGTAGATTATTTTAGGTTTAGGAGGAATTTGTGTATTGAGATCTTTATCTAATAGAAGAATGTGCCAGTATTTTTCTAAAATCTGTTCAACTTTTTTGTGATCTGTACTAAATTGGGTAATGAAACTAGTAGTGAATTTATTTGTTCCGACATCATTTGATTTTGGTTTATATTGAATCAATTCATTCCGATTCAGTTTAGATACTTTCATTATTTCTTTTTGTAAGAAAGTTTCTTTATATCCCTTCTGTATAAATTTTTCTTTCAATATTTCACTTTGTTCTAAAAAGGTGTTTTCTTCAGTACAGTTTCGTCTAATCCTACGTAATTGGCCCCCAGGAATATTGTGGATCCAATTGCGGTGATGATTACTGCTATAATGTAGCATATTGTTTCCATTCACTTTTTTAGTATGGCATCTAGTTTGAATGTTGTTGTCTTTTATAACATGCCTCAAAGACATGCTGTGATAACCCCCAGACATCACCATATGCTAATCAGTTCCCCCTTATGTGAATTTTCTGATGTTTAACAAGGTATGATTTCAGTGTAAAGTATTTCCCACACTCACTACATGGAAACGGTCTCACACCTGTGTGACCTCTCTGATGTGCAACAAGGTCCGATTTCTGTATAAAACATTTGCCACAATCAGCACATGTAAATGGTTTCACACCCGTGTGAAGTCTCTGATGTCTAACAAGAACTGATTTGTATCTAAAACATTTCCCACACACTGAACATGGAAATGGCTTCTCACCGGTGTGACTTCTCTGATGTTTAACAAGATCCGATTTATATGGAAAACGCTTCCCACACTCAGAGCATGGAAATGGTTTCTCACCTGTGTGAAGTCTCTGATGTTCAGAAAGATGTGACTTCTGTATAAAACATTTCCCACACTCAGAACATGAAAATGGCTTCTCACCTGTGTGACGTCTCTGATGTTTAACAAGAACCGATTTCTGTGTAAAACATATCCCACACTCAGAGCATGGAAATGGTTTCTCTCCTGTGTGCATTCTCTGATGTTTAACAAGAACTGATTTAAGTGTAAAACATTTCCCACACTCAGAACATGGAAATGGCTTCTCACCTGTGTGACTTCTCTCATGTGTAACAAGATGTGATTTCTGTGTAAAACATTTCCCACATTCAGAACATGGAAATGGCCTCTCACCTGTGTGACTTCTCTGATGTCTAACAAACACTGACTGATGTAAAAAACGTTTACCACATTCAGAACATGTAAAGATTGAATCTGTGTGATCTCTACAATATGATGCAATATTTGAGCTGTCAGGCGAACATTCCTGATAAGTGTAATCAGTTGATACATCTGCACTGTGAAGTATAGGACATATATTTAGAGTAACGGGGCTGTATCCTGCAGAATCCCGTGTGATGTTATCTTCTTTTTTAAAGTCTTGAGATACACTGAGATCTCCATCCAAGGTCTTCCTGCTTGTGCGTCCATCTGCTGGAAATAAATGTATGAAAACTGAACTTTGTTACCTTGATGAACAAATTATCCTACTATTAATGAGTTAAAGATGTTCAGTTGTTCCTTTTCAATTTCTAAACAGTTTATTACAATTCTAAATGTACAATCAGTAAATAGGACTCTTTTGCTGCATAGATAAATTATTGGCTTAAATAGAACCGGATCCATTTGGTATGTTTGTGACCTTTCACACTTGTCCAAGTGGCCTCTAAGAAAGCACAGGCTATGATCTAAGAACATTTCCAGCGCAAGCAGAAAGCAATATTGCCGGAGGCCCCTGTGAGGATACAGGTATTAGGACCATAGTTCACTAAATGTGCCTGGGATCCTTAGGTTCGGCAATCACACAGGAAAAGGAGAGAAAGGTACAACAGCTAATTTATTGCATAGTAATGTAAAAAACATGCAATACAATTATATTTATAAAAAACAACTGTAACACATTACATTACATACCAGGGTATTACTATCCCCCATACAATCTATATCAGTCCAGTCCATAGCACATCACACCCTTAATGTACATAATTTTACATGTACTAACATAGGCAGTTGTATTACTAGTATACAGCTTGGATAAAAATCATGTAAAACACACACCAGAGAGTGTAGGGAGGAGACTGGTCAGATCTCTGGGCTGGTAACACACAGTGACATAATGTGAGAGGGAGAGCAGGAGTATAATAGGGGCTGATGACTCCTGATGTATGAGATACACCAGAGAGCGTGTGAGGAGGAGACTGGTCAGATATCTGGGCTGGTAATACACAGTGACGTGATGTGAGAGGGAGAGCAGGAGTATAATAGGGGCTGATTGCTCCTGATGTATGAGATACACCAGAGCGTGTGAGGAGACTGGTCAGATCTCTGGGCTGGTAACACACAGTGACATGATGTGAGGGGAAGAGCAGGAGTATAATAGGGGCTGGCTCCTGATGTATGAGATACACCAGAGAGTGTGGGGAGGAGACTGGTCAGATCTCTGGGCTGGTAACACACAGTGACATGATGTGAGGGGAAGAGCAGGAGTATAATAGGGGCTGATTGCTCCTGATGTATGAGATACACCAGAGAGTGTGGGGAGGAGACTGGTCAGATCTCTGGGCTGGTAACACACAGTGCCATGATGTGAGGGGAAGAGGAGTATAATAGGGGCTGATGACTCCTGATGTATGAGATACACCAGAGAGTGTGAGGAGGAGACTGGTCAGATCTCTGGGCTGGTAACACACAGTGACATGATGTGAGGGGGAGAGCAGGAGTATAATAGGGGCTGATTGCTCCTGATGTATGAGATACACCAGAGAGTGTGGGGAGGAGACTGGTCAGATCTCTGGGCTGGTAACACACAGTGCCATGATGTGAGGGGGAGAGCAGGAGTATAATAGGGGCTGATGGTTCCTGACTCCCCCACTGGGCAGATACAATTCCCTCATTAGTTTGTACTGACAGAGGAGGGTGTAGGATAAGAGATTGTTGTAGTGACTGAGCAAGGAGAATGTGACTCTATTCTGTAAGAAGTGTTTATTACTCACCTGTGCCGATATCTGTAGGGATTTCCTCCTCCTTACACTGATCACCCATTACATATGTCTCTTCTTCTCCCTCTGTATCTTCTGCCTTATTATCAGTCACATACGTCTCTTCTTCTTCCTCTATAATTTCTACCTTCACATCAGTCACATACGTCTCTTCTTCCTTCTTTATATCTTCTGCCATTTTATTAGTCACATACGTCTCTTTTTCTCCCTGTATATCATCTCCCTTAATAGAAGTCATAGACTCTCCCTAAATTAATGCAAAAAACCATTAAATACTTTACTAATATCTAATGTCAATGAGTTAAAAAGTAGAATATCATTGTATAAGACACACACAGCTACTCTACAGATCATATAGTGACAGTCACTTTAGAATATTGATGAGACCTAAATCCCACCTACCTGATGCTCCTGTGGGATCCTGTGATTCTCCTCTGTACAGTCCTGTGAATAAAGAGGACGGGGACATCTCTCTGGGGTATTTCTGTTACTGTGTCCATCTGTAGGAGACATACAGTGACTGAGTACATTGTATATAAGTGATTATCAGATGATGTGTGTATATAGGAGGCCCCCCATACCTGCTCTCCCCTGTACAATAAATGACAGTCTCCTCTTACCCAGTGATGTGAGGGGCTGGTGATTCTCCATCATCACGTCCTTGTACAGACCCCCGTGTTCCTCTATAAACCCCCCTTCCTGGATGGAGACATAGACAGTGATATCTTGACACCTTATAGGAATCTGACACACAATTATACAGTCATCACCTAGACACATCCCCTGGTGTTACTGTATAATGTCCCATTCCCGGCAGTCGCCTCTCCAGTCATCACCCAGACATCCTCTGGTGTTACTGTATAATGTCCCATTCTCGGCAGTCACCTCTCCAGACATCACCCAGACACATCCCCTGGTGTTACTGTATAATGTCCCATTCCCGGCAGTCACCTCTCCAGACATCACCCAGACACATCCCCTGGTGTTACTGTATAATGTCCCATTCCCAGCAGTCACCTCTCCAGTCATCACCCAGACACATCCCCTGGTGTTACTGTATAATGTCCCATTCCCAGCAGTGACCTCTCCAGTCATCACCCAGACACATCCCCTGGTGTTACTGTATAATGTCCCATTCCCAGCAGTCACCTCTCCAGTCAGCAGCTGAATGATCTTGTTGGTGAGTTCCAGGATCTTCTGGTCATTGTGTCTCACATGTATCAGTGAGTGAGGTGGAGGCACCGTGATGGGGCTCTGTGTCCTGCTCAGTCCTACTGACACACAGGGATGGCTGCTGGGTGTCTCACACTCACCGGATGTCTTCTTCACTATTGTGTATCCCTGTGTATTGGGGGAGACATCCAAAAATAACTAAACGAAGTATATGGAATTTTAGGAGTTAATTGTGCACAATACAATACGCTAGCTTTCCTACAAGGCTGTTTTTAGCTGGGCACCATTTCCTGCCTATTTCTAAACTGCCAAAATGTTCCCTGCCCTTTTGAATGCACCATAGCGCTTTGCTGACTCACTGCTCAACTTTCTGTAGCGCCTCCTGCTGTCAGCTGAGCTCTTTCCGGCTGTCGCGCTCCCTCTTCGCGTTTATGCCGGGCAGTGATTGGATGCAGCAGTATTTGGTAAGAGACAGGAGGGCTCGATTTTCCTTAAACCCAGCCCCCTGTCTGTCTCCAGGTAGCAGGACACAGGACAGGAAACGCCACTGAGATGCTGCTATGACCAGCTCATCTTTGTGGGGACTGAAAGCGATTGGCTGGTGCTCGGCCACTAGGATGTGCTGGGAAGGGCAGGAGAATCATGGGTTAGAGATTTGTATTGCAGCTACTGTAAGCATTATCAGTAGCAGGCACCTGTGCATATTTCCGCAGCCTCCATCCATGGCTGCCGAACATGGCTATGAGCCATGTCCTCTTTGCACAATGGGCCTGATTCAGTACAAATTGCAGATGCGATCGCCGCTGCGATTACGCACGCAGTCCTGCGTAAGTATGCTGATTGCAATCGCAATGCACTCGCAGCCTAACATAAGGCTGACCCCTCCCACCACCCCCAAATGGTACTTCCTGTCAATCACTGTGCGAAGGGTCTGCATACTGGCCCCGATCACAGTGGCACATTCGCGCACTGCGATGCATACACGTGTGCAGAATGCAAAAAATCGTCTGACTGCGCGCGTAATCGCACATGCGGTCTGTGCTGAATCAGGCCCATGTCCCGGTATTTTCTGAGCTTCCTCACCGTGACCCCTGTCAAACAGCAGCACTGACCTCCATGGGATGAGCCTCCTGTTCACTGAGGACATGTGATTGGTCAGGAACATCCTGCTGGAAAGGAAGCACTTCACAGTGGAGGAGTGGTGGCTTGAGTCCGCCTGCAGGTTCAGCGTAGAGATGGACATCAGAATCCGATGGTTAATAACCATCAATGTTTTTATTCCGATGGTAGTGTTTTTACCATATGATGGTGGCGATCAGATGTTTGCCAAAATCAAACGGAAATCATTCTAGTGTTCCAATGGTTGTTTGTATTTTTAATTCCTGATAGTTATGCCTCCCCTGGCTACTGTGTCTGCATTAGGACATTTTTATGGGTTCTTTGTAGGCTGTTTCTTACTCTCTGTCTGCCTGACACGTGACCATGCTCGGTCCCTGACTGCCTCCCCTCTCTATGCTGCTGCTAAGCAACAGGGTGAATTGATAGCTCTGACAGAGAGCCAATCAGAGCGCAGCCCTCGCCCATGCAGTAGCAGTCAGTCAGTCACTCACACAGCACAACAATTTTTTCTGAGACTTGCTTAAGTAAAATCGTCACAGACCAATTTGAAGATGTGACGGCCGACACCATGCTTCTGGATGAGGCGGGGTAACAACATATCGAGTGGCTGTAGACCAGATTGTGCAGTCGCATCTGCTGTTGCTGGGTACACACACCATCTATTGTGTGCCCTTCTTAAGGTCACTTCCTAACTTACTTCAAATATAAGTGTAATAATGTTATACATGTGCCATATAACAATACATGCTTGTGCAACACCAACAATAAGGCTGATAATCATAAAAATGAGCAAGATGAATTGAACATTTTAACTAAAGTGTGTCTTTATAAGAGGGGTACTCAACATACGGCTCTCTAGATGCTGTGGAACTACAGATTCCATATTAGTATTAGCGTATTTTAGCAGCAAAACTGTTGCAGGGCGTTGCGATGTGTCTAATTATATAGCATCCGGAGGGCCGTATGTTGATTACCTCTGCTTCATGTGTGGGTGAGTGTGATCTCTCGGAGATCAGGAACAAATAACTTTTATAGGCTGTGTCAGAGAAGGGAACAGCAAGGGTGGAGCTTCTTACCCAGATTCCCTCACCTCCCCAGTCATGTCCCTGTATTATTACTATAGCTATAAGTGATATCACTGTGACACTCCCAGGTCCCCCTCACCTCCCCAGTCATGTCCCTGTATTATTACTATAGATATAAGGAATGTCACTGTGACACTCCCAGATCCCCTCACCTCCCCAGTCATGTCCTTGTATTATTACTATAGATATAAGTGATGTCACTGTGACACTCCCAGATCCTCTCACCTCCCCAGTCATGTCCCTGTATTATTACTATAGATATAAGTGATGTCACTGTGACACTCCCAGATCTCCTCACCTCCCCAGTCATGTCCTTGTATTATTACTATAGATATAAGTGATGTCACTGTGACACTCCCAGATCCTCTCACCTCCCCAGTCATGTCCCTGTATTATTACTATAGATATAAGTGATGTCACTGTGACGCTCGCAGATTCCCTCACCTCCCCAGTCATGTCCCTGTGTTATTACTATAGATATAAGTGATGTCACTGTGACACTCGCATATCTCCTCCCCCCGTCATGTCCCTTACTATAGATATATAGTAAGTGATGTCATTGTGACACTCCCAGATCCCCTCACCTACCCAGTCATGTCCCTGTATTTTTACTATAGATGAAATTAGTGTCACTGTCATACTCCCAGATGCCCTCACCTCCCCAGTCAACATGTAGATGATCTCCAATGTGATATGTAATATCCTCTCAGTCGTGTGACTCCAGTCTGTGTCCATCCTCAGTGACTCAGGGATTTATACAGGATGGGTTTCACCCTCCTATGATTCCCGGTATAACAGGCTCTTGGACCTCACTGCACAGTTGTCTAGGAATAAATATTATTATTAGTATAATAAGCATCACAGAATACATTGAGTGATCATTAAATCCTCTTATTTTTCTCGAGCCACATATTCCTGGTCAGCATTTCTCAGAAGTTACCCTGATCCAGCTTAATAAAACTGCATAGTGACCGACTCTCAACGTTGTGTTGCTTAAAATTAAATCAATGGTCCTTTTGTGGCCAAGAGTCTTAATCCTCAGAGACCAGAGCTGGACTGGCTCACCAGGGTATTGCCGGAATCCTAGTCCATGTCTGGCTGTCTGTACCCGCTCCCCCGCATACAATCGGCATAGCTGATGTCACAATCAGTCAGTAATGCTGACTGTAGGTGTAAGTGCAGAGAGCCGGGTGCCTCTATACATTGTCCCGGCATACACAGACTAGCAGCTGATCCCAGAAATACACAGGTGAGCTAATCCAACTCTACCGAGACATAGATTTGGTGTCATTTGTCCCACTTGAAACCTGTTACAAATGCGGAAACTGGATTATATAATATAGATCATTATAGCTTTATACCACAAATTTAGATAACTTCCCCAGAAACACATCAACACTGCATAGACCATACTGCTAACTATGGGGCTGCAGGAATCCAACAGAAACTATTCCTAAATATGGGGAAAGGAAATACCTGCCTTGACCAACTAATATGCTGGAGGTAAGGTAATTTACTCTGTATGCTCGTCCATATATTGGTACAGGACCAAATACTGACTTGATTCCAATTCACAGCTCCTGCTAGCTTCAGCGAGTTTCCCACTCCTCTACCTGTATCAGATACACCTTTCTCCAGGTATCAATAACCCCCATCGTCCCCAGTACCAGTCAATCCCCCTCTCTCCTAGTACCTGTTAGACCCTCTCTCAGTAGCAGTCATCATTCTCCTTCCCAGTACCAGTTACACACCTCTCCCAGTACCAGCAGGCACCCTCCTCGCTCCCATTACCAGTCACCCTCCTCGCTCCCATTACCAGTCACCCTCCTCGCTCCCATTACCAGTCACCCTCCTCGCTCCCACTACTAACCTCTCCCAGTACTAGTCACCCTCCCACTACTAACCTCTCCCAGTACCACTCGCCCTCCTCACTCCCACTACCAGTCACCCTCCTCCCTCCCACTACTAACCTCTCCCAGTACCAGTCGTACTCCTCACTCCAGGTACCAGTCACCCCCCCTATCCCAGGACCAGTCACCTCCTTTCTTCCCCAGTAATAGTAACCCATCTGTTTCCCAGTACCAGTCACCCGCCCTCTCCCTCAGTACCAGTCACCCCCCTCTCTCCCAGTACCAGTTATCCCCCTCTCTCCCAGTACCAGTTATCCCCCTCTCTCCCAGTACCAGTCGCTCCCTCTGTCCAAGTACCAATCAGACCCTCTCTCAGTAGCAGACACTCCCACTCTCCTAGTACCAGTCACCTCCTTTCTCCCCTAGTACTAGTCACCCATCTCTTCCCCACTACAAGTCATCTCCCTCTCTCTCAGTACCAGTCACCCCTCTCCTCTCCCAGTACCAGTCCCCCTTCCTCTCCCAGTACCAGTCACCCCTCTCCTCTCCCAGTACCAGTCCCCCTTCCTCTCCCAGTACCAGTCCCCCTTCCTCTCCCAGTACCAGTCACCCCTCCCCCTCTCCTCTCCCAGTACCAGTCAGACAGGGGACAGACAGATGAAGGACAGAACTTACTGCAGCAGAGGAGCCCGGTCACTGGCAGCGATCACCGGGGGGATGAGAGTCAGAGGTCAGAGAGAGACACTGCAGCTGGGAACGAGGCTTGGCCTACAGGAAGTGCTGATCACGTGATAGGGATCGCACGCAGGAACGAGGCTTGGCATACAAGAAGTGCCGGTCACGTGGTGCAGAAGCCAGTCACTAGGCGCTAGCAAACAGAATATGTCTATGTTGTAAACGCCTACTGTATATCCCCGGTAGCCATAGCTGCAGTTGATGCCAGCACTCCCGCCCACCCAGGGGCGCTCTCCGGGTGACGTGCGTCACTCCTCTGGGCGCCAGCGGGTTGCCCTGGCAACACATGACCACGCCGTCTCGCGCTCCGCAATGGTGAACAGCTCACAATAGTAATACGGCCATCACCACTCCTCAGAGAGAGGAGAAGTTATATCCCCCATATATAGTATCTCACATATGTCATGTCTCAAAATCACTTTACAACGCTGTAAATATAACACTATATATATATATATATATATATATATATATATATATATATATATATAAAAAAAATAGGGGTGCACTCATTGCGCTGTGAAACGTGAGTGTGGACACATCTCTACTATATATATCTATATATATATATATATATAAATAACTAACTACCCCATATACTGCACACAATTATATATCTGGTCCGCTTCCTTGAAATCAAAAATAGGGACAATCTATAAAATAATTTTTTTTATCATTCATACCATTGGGTGGACGGGTGTCCAGCTCCAAAACCCAACGCCCCTCTAACCTCCCAGCTATTCCAAACTTCCATCACGTCCCCGGGTTCTCTGAAGAACATGATCTATAATCCTATGTTATAATGGACACAGAGGGTGTTTGTCAGTTTTGAAATGTTTAGCAACCCGGTTGCTCTATATCCCTATTAGTGCTGGTCTGATGGCTGACCAATGTAACACCATCCGCTCCTTACAGGTTCCTGTAGCCATTCCCACATAGTATAGACTGCATGGACAAATGGTAATGTATATCACAAAGTTACAGAGGAAATATATTCAACACATGACGGATGTCAAAAGATTGTACCCATATGTGGATGTTTAAATGAGTGTCCCGTTTGTAGGTATCCGCAGGTAACGCGATAGACAACGATAGCAACCTGGTTTTCCAAGTTGATGTACGAATTCCCATCTCTTCTTTGTGATCTGTAATGTCCGTCTTGACTGAAAAGTCCTTCAGACTTTTGCCTCTTTTATAACAAGTCATCAGTCTAAATGTCGTTATTATTGGCCAAATAGCTTTGGTAGCCCGTGGGATTACAGGGCTGGTTGTGTTGAATGTTGTTTATATGTGTGTGGATAGATAGATAGATAGATAGATAGATAGGTGTTCCCCAAGGTTCTGTTCTTGGACCTCTCCTATTCTCTATACATCCTCACTAGGTGAACTCATCAGCTCTTTTGACCTCCAATATCTTCTCTATGCTGATGATACTTAGATCTACCTTTCCTCCCCTGACCTCACCCCCTCTGTCCTCACTCGTATCTCCAACTGTCTCTCTTCTTAAACTTAATTTGTCCAAGACTGAGCTGATAATTTTCCCACCCCCCAACATAACCTCACTTCCCACCATTACTATATCAATTGCTGGCACAACTATATCCTCTAGCCCCAAAGTGTGCTGTCTCTGAGTTATCCTGGACGTCTCCCTCTCATTCAATCCACATATCCAGAACCTCTCGCAGTCCTATCGTTTTCATCTTAAAAATATTTCCAAGATTAGACCCTATCTCACCCAGGATGCCACTAAAACCATCATACACTCATTGTTCATCTCCAGATTGGATTACTGTAACCTCCTCCTATCTGGCCTCCCCAACTCCCATCTCCTTTCAGTCCTCATTGCTGCTGCTCGGCTCATCTTCCTCTCCAAATGCTCTACACATCTGCCTCCCCTTCCCTTTCAGAAGCAGAACCCAATTCAAGGTTCTCACACTCACTTACAAAGCCCTCACCCATTCCTCTCCCATTTACATCTTGGACCTCATCTCCCTTCACTCTCCTGTCCCACCCTCTTCGTTCAACAAATGCACGCTGCTTCTCATGCCAATTGATTATTTACTCCTACTCCTGCCTCCAAAATTTTGCCCACGCTGCTCCCCACCTTTGGAACTCTCTCCCTCTTGCCATCAGACTCTCCACCTCTCTTCAATCCTTCAAACAGGCTCTCAAGACCCAATACTTCATCAAAGCCTTCCATCTCTCATCTTAACTTGCTGCTACTCCTTTGTTCCTGCCTACCCCTTCTGTGTCATACCTGTTTGTTTGCCCTTCCCCTTTAGAATGTAAGCTCTTATGAGCAGGGCCCTCTATCCTCTTGTGCTTCTCCTTACTCTACTTTCATCTACTTCTTATCCCCACTAGGGCACCTAACACTTGGTTACTTTGCTCTGTTGCTTATCTGGGTGTTATTGTCGCTAATATAGCAATGTATATTATCCATGTCCTTGTCCTGTATTGTATTGTACTGTAAGTCACTGGTCAACCTATTTGTTTATGTACTTTATAAGGCGCTGCGGAACACTTGTGGCGCCATATAAATAAATTATAATAATAAAGATAGATAGATGGGTTATATAGAGAGTGGATATGTTTAGTATCCTGGTGCTTGGGATGCTGGCGCTTAGAATATCGGGACCCAGACACCTGTCAGAATCCCGGCACCAGCATTCCGCAGTGTTAGGGGAGGGGGTTTTGGGTTAGGGACAGGGTTAGGCACTAAGGGGCCTATTCATCAACACTAAAATAATGGTTTTTAGGACATTTTCCTTAATTACCGTTTTTTTAGTATTCATTAACACACTTAACCAGGAGATATCACTGATATCTACTGTGCTAAGTCCCCCTGCGTTAATTTCCACATTAGTATGGGGATATGGATATTAGGCTATTCATCAAATTCCAAAAATTATGTATTTTCGGAATTTGATGGTGTTACTATACACCACTCTCAGATGGCGTATAGCGGGTGATACCTGCTTTCAGCGTGAGCAGGTCCTCCTCCAACTCGCTCCGGTCGCCCTTCTCAGGCTCCGGCTGTGTATTCTCCCCGCCGCATTGCTGCTGCTGCTGCTGCCGGGCAGCGTCTTCCCTCTGTTCCCCGATGGCACTTGTAAGTGTTTCTTCAATTAACTGTTTACTATAAACAGTTAAATAAAGAAGCATTACAAGTGCCACGAGGAACAGAGGGGAGGGAAGACGCTGCCCGACAGCAGCAGCATTGCGGCAGGGAGAATATAATAAAGTTATAACAAAAAAAAATTAAAATCTAGGAGCTCCCTCTGCCTGTCCGCCTTTGTAGCCGCTGGGTACGGGCGGGAGGTTGGGGGCCGCGGCTGCAGCCGGCCAAGTAGGTGAAGGGGGTGGTGGGCGCGGGGACATTTTTTTCATATCCAGTTACTGCAGCTGTAACAGTGCTGCGCAGCGCCACTTCTGTGAACTGAATGGCGCATACGCAGCACTGATTAAAGCTGCGGTAAGGTAGGGCTAGGCAGGGAAAAGTATCTATGTTCCGAAGAGCTGTCATCGCAAAAATGACAGATTTTCTAAATAGATAGTTATGGAGAGGAGGAATGATGAATTCCTCCAGTAATTAGGTAGAACTCCATGCGAGTTCTACCTAATTACCTCCAATGATATTTTACTAATGATGAATAGGCCCCTAAAAGGGGAGGATTAGGTTTAGGCACAGCGGAGGGGGAGGTTAGGTTTAGGCACTAAGGGGTGAGGTTAGGCTTAGGAACCGGGGAGGGAGAGGGCAAAGATACCGATCGACAGGTGTCAGTATCCTAACCCTGTCAGGATGCTGACGCCTGGATTTTGACTGCCGGGATCCCGTACCCATTTATATATATATATATATATATATATATATATTTACCCATCTATATATATAGTTACATAGTTTTATAGATATATTGGACCCCATTTATTGATACGTTTTTGCTGCAGTGTTATTTGTTTTCACTCACCGCATTTTTGTTTTTTTGCTTGTATTTATCATTGATGTGCCCGCCGGCGAGGACTAGTGTAAATAACCAGGCAGCATTGACGAATGAAGCTTTTTTTCCCCGAAATCGGCGCACACGCTTGTGTCTTCCTTTCCTGGCACATGCACAGTCGCTCTGCCCCGATGTCGAGGAGATCTTAAAGGGGAGACATTTTCTTTGGAGGGATATATATAACTGCTAGGGGAATCCTGGCAGTAACCGCCTTAGTTATGGAGGAATGACCACCCAGCAGGTGCACAGGGAGCGTTTACCAACTGTCACATTTTCCAAAGCAGAGTGGTGATACATTGTAAGTGGCGGGCGGATGTTTTGCCACATAACTCCAAAACGATACAACCAAACAATGCTAATATTTTTCTGCAAATCTATGGACCAACACCTTTATGTGGGTATATGATGTTCCCTTCTCAGACATCATACATATATGTCACTCATAAATATCATCCTTCTGCCTTTAATATATAGATAGAGGGAAAGAGTCTGGCCGCCCTTATCTCCTACATTACTGCAACCTGGCCATCCTTATTTCCTACATTACCGCAGTCCCGCTGTCCTCATCTCCTACATTACCGCAGTCCCGCTGTCCTCATCGCCTACATTACCGCAGTCCCGCTGTCCTCATCTCCTACATTACCGCAGTCCCGCTGTCCTCATCTTCTACATTACCGCAGTCCAGCTGTCCTCATCTCCTACATTACCGCAGCCTAGCCAGCCTTATCTCCTACATTACCGCAGCTTGGCCGCCCTTATCTTATATTACTGCAACCTAGCCATCCTTATTTCCTACATTACTGCAGTCCCGCTGTCCTCATCTTCTACATTACCACAGCTTGGTCGCCATTATCTCTTATATTACTGCAACCCGGCCGTATTTATCTCCTACATTACCACAGCTCGGTCGTCCTCATCTCCTACATTACCGCAGCCCGGCCGTCCTCATCTCCTACATTACCTCAGCCCGGCCGTCCTCATCTCCTACATTACCTCAGCCCGGCCGTCCTCATCTCCTACATTACCTCAGCCCGGCCGTCCTCATCTCCTACATTACCTCAGCCCGGCCGTCCTCATCTCCTACATTACCTCAACCCGCCCGTCCTCATCTCCTACATTACCTCAACCCGGCCGTCCTCATCTCCTACATTACCTCAGCCCGGCCGTCCTCATCTCCTACATTACCTCAGCCCGGCCGTCCTCATCTCCTACATTACCGCAGCCCGGCCAGCCTTATCTCCTACATTACCGCAGCCCAGCCATCCTCATCTCTTACATCACCGCAGCCCGGCCATCCTCATCTTCTACATTACCTCAGCCCAGCCGGCCTTATCTCCTACATTACCGCAACCTGGCTGTCCTTATCTCTTACATTACCGCAGCCCGGCCGCCCTTATCGCCTACATATCGTCAGACTGGCCGTCCTTATCTCCTACATTACTGCAGCGCGGGCGTCCTCATCTCCTACATCATCGCAGCCCGGCCGGCTTAACTCCTACATTACCGCAACCTGGCCATCCTTATCTCCTACATTACCGCAGCCCGGCCGCCCTTATCTCCAACATTACCGCAGCCCGGCCGCCCTTATCTCCTACATTACCGCAGCCCGGCCGGCTTAACTCCTACATTACCGCAACCTGGCCATCCTTATCTCCTACATTACCGCAGCCCGGCCGCCCTTATCTCCAACATTACCGCAGCCCGGCCGCCCTTATCTCCTACATTACCGCAGCCCGGCCGCCCTTATCTCCTACATATCAGCAGACTGGCTGTCCTTATCTCCTACATTACCGCAGACTGGCTGTCCTCATCTCCTACATTTCCGCAGCCTGGCCATCCTCATCTCCTACATTACCGCAGCCTGGCCGTCCTCATCTCCTAAATTACCGCAGCCCAGCCTGGGAAGACTAAAGCAACCAGTAATTCTACAACCATCAATACGTGTAAGATTACCATAACATTCCCAATGTGTGGAGCAACTATGCATACACAGAGGAAAATCCTAACCAGCAAGCTGGAAAAACTAAAGAAAGAACTGAGTACCGTATATACTCGAGTATAAGTCGACCCCAATATAAGCCGAGGTACCTACTTTTACCCAAAAAAACTGGGAAAACGTACTGACTCGAGTATAAGCCTAGTGTGGGAAATGGCAGCAGCTGGTAGTGCCCCCAGTAGTAATTCCCCCTGGTTGTGCCCCCAGTAGTAATCCCTCCTGGTAGTGCCCCCAGTGGTAATCCCCCCTTTCAGTGCCTCCAGTAGTAATCCCCCCCTGGTAGTACCCCCAGTAGTAATCCTCCCCTGGTAGTTCCCCCAGTCGTAATCCCCCCTTTTAGTGCCCCCTGTAGTAATCCCCCTCTGTAGTAATCCCCCCCGGTAGTGCCCCCTGTAGTAATCCCCCCCTGGTAGTGCCCCCTGTAGTAATCCCTCCCTTGTAGTTCCCCCAGTGGTAATCCCCCCTTTTAGTGCCCCCTGTAGTAATCGCCCCCTGATAATGCCCCTTGGTAGTGCCCCCTGTAGTAATCGTCCCCTGGTAGTGCCCCCTGGTAGTGCCCCCTGTAATCATCGCCCCCTGGTAGTGCCCCCTGTAGTCATCGCCCCCTGGTAGTGCCCCCTGTAGTCCCCCCCCTAGTAGAGAGAGACGTGAAAAGATTAAAAAAAATAAACACTTACCTGAAACTCCCGCTCCTGGTCCCGCCGCTGTCCGCTCCTCCGGCCGCTTTGCATGGGAGAGACGTCGTCATGACGACGTGTCTCCCTTCACCCACTGCGGGAGCCGGAAGATGGCTCCCGCACTGGGAGCAGCAGCAGCCGCTGAGAGTCTGACAGACTCTCAGCGGCTGCTGATTACACCAAACACGCAGCTGCCAGCTCCGGCGGCTGTGTGTTTGGCAGTGTGTAGCGCTGACCGAACTCCGTCCGGTCAGCGCTACACTTGACTCGAGTATAAGCCGAGGGGGTACTTTATCAGCACATTTTCTGTGCTGAAAAACTCGGCTTATACTCGAGTATATACGGTAATTATAAAAATATATTAGTGGATGAACAGTAAGTAGGCTGTTTGTGTCTGATTAGTCAGCTTAGGTGCAGAGGAGACTGACCCTTAATGAATGTGAGGGAGAGGACTTTCTTCTTTATTAAATTATTTAAAAAAATGGCTTGAAGAGCAAACAGAACCAAATCTATACAAATGATTTATTTTAGATGATCCTCATTATTTTTATTATTTAGAATGTGACATTTTTATAGTTGCACTTAGTGACCCTCGCTAACTTCTATGACACTACCTCCGATACTTAATAGATATATTCCATCACATGACCGATGACTCTCATTACCCTTATTATTTATTCAGTGGTATTTTTTAAGATATATGCTACGTTGTATGTAGTGATCTTTACCAATTTTATTATGTAATTTCCGAGATTATGTGGATACATCTTGTTTTCATCCTTGTTTAAATTCAGCCATGTCCAAATTTTCATTTTGAACATATATTCCCTTCATTCTCCTATTGATATCATGTTTTAAATGTATATCAGGTGTTGTCTTTTTGACCTGGCTATATAAGAAGACAGGATGAGCTGGAGGAGTCAAACCTTTGAGAAAGTCACGTTGTGATGAAATGCGTCAGGACTCTGCCCCCCTTTTTTTCCATTTGACCATGCCGAGAACCTTGAACCTGAGACCGACCGGATTCTATTTGCGGTGCCTGTCTGAGACTCCCTTGGAACAT
The DNA here is from genome assembly GCA_031769625.1 of Taudactylus pleione. Classification (NCBI taxonomy): domain Eukaryota; kingdom Metazoa; phylum Chordata; class Amphibia; order Anura; family Myobatrachidae; genus Taudactylus; species Taudactylus pleione. The sequence continues at coordinate 159,536 of JAUIMM010000799.1, read as the reverse complement.
CCCAGGACACACGGAAGGGATGGACCGGCTACACTATATAGAACTGTCCGGGGTTGCTTGGGCTTTCGCTGTCCTTGCATAACATCAAATATACCTCTGGTATGCAAAAGAAGGATGTATAAGAACTGTGGTTAAATTGTACGTTATGCACAAACCATAGTGTCTGACTTCGATACGGCATTAAGATCAAGCAGGATTATTTGAATGCACCGTAGGGCGGTTCTGGTTAGTGGAATAAAATAGAAAGTCATCATTAGAAGTGTTTGTGGCCTTTTCGAGCTACCGACCTTTGCTCAATTTATTATATTTTTATGCATTTTTTTATTGAATGGGATCCTTTTAGGAAGATTCAGTATTACCATGTGTATTAAATCATTTTTTGAAAAGGGAACCAAAGATGTTATGCAATGTACTAGCGCAGTTTATTCTGTTTTTTTATATTCTCCTGTTCTAGACATACGGTGGTCTAGTATAAACTGCAGCTCATGTTTTTTTCTTATTTTATTGATTTCTAGCATCACTTATTATTTTTAGCGGTGCCTGGTAAAATTAATAGTTGTATCGTTCTGTAGGTGTTTTTTTGGGGGGGTTTCTTCTGTTTTTACCGGGCTGCAGCTTATTGATTTGAGGTCTTTTATATATTACAATTAATTCGGACATGGCAGATTTAATGTATTTTTCAGAAAGACATAAGAGGAGACAAAAGTATGTTTCTGAATTTAAAGAAGAATCAGAAATAATTATGCCCCAGGAGAAAATAGTGATAGAGATAGAACTTTTAACGATTTATTTTATAAACTTGAGGATCTTCTAAAAGCTGAAACCTGCCACTAGTTGGATATGATTACACAACAAAAATATATTAAAACAAAAAGAATTTCCAGGGGTTTCAGAATCTTTAAAACCCTTTCATTTGTAGATGATCAGGTTTTAAGAGAGAAATGGGATGTTTTATTTGACAATTGTTATTTTTCAGTTATGGAGCTGCTTATTTCATATAGAAGTGAAAAAAATGAATCAAGGAGAGATTGAAGAGACTAAAAAAGCACAAGCTAATTTCTCTGACCATCCCCTATTCAAACAGAAAGATATTAAACTCAATAAAAAAAAATTAATTCTTTGAAAAATAAATCATAGAAGGGAAAAATAGAAAATTCAATAGAGATTTTTATGATTATAGGCATGATAAGGTCAGGGCCTATAATAATAATAATAGCAGTGTCAATAGAGGATGGACATCTAACAAATTTAATGGGAAGGATAAGAATGAATTACAACAGTCACAGAGTATACACAGAAGACCAGGTAGATTACACTCTGATTACCAGAGACTTTCACCAAGAATAAAGACAACTCAGACATTAAGAAACCCCTACCTAGTTTTTAAAAAAAAGATATTCAAAACAATTACGACACCGATGCAGACCAAAAAATGACGATGAGTACAGCTCTATACAACAAAGATCCTCCAAACAAACTTCCTGTTTTTTAGGAGAGGGTCAATCGAGACACAATTTCCATCTCCCATTACAAGGAAACAGATACAAACACCTAAGAATAGAGAGCCCCAAAAAGGGATTTAAGGAATTAATCCTAATATTTTTATTCTGTCTTCTAAAACAATCAGTGCAAGTGAATTAAGTCCGCTGGGTAAGGGTCTCCAATTCGCACTGTCAAAAACGGCTTAAAGCAGCCCCACAGATTTTAGGAACCGCTATGGACACCAGGGCAAATTTGTTCATGGCGTGCTGGGAACAATTGGTAATTGAACCCTACAAACAAGGGGCAAGCCTGGTATGCTGGTTTCGTTTTATAAATAATATATTTTTTATGTGAAGGGGTGATAAAGATTTGGAGAAAAAAGTTTTATATCTGTATCAAAATCATTTTAATATACAACTCTTTTAATATAAGTAAATCTGCCTGGTTGTTTATATATATATACATATACACACACACACACTCTAATATGACTCGAATTCATACATTGATATTACCAGCGAACATCATAAAAGATGGCTGGGGAACATCCCATTGGGACAATTCAAACGTCTCAAAAGGAACTGCACTGAATCAAAAATATTAGAAGAAAAGAAACATTAAGCCCAAAAGGCAGTGCCTGAAATTGAAAATGTTGCTGTAGGACAGCAAACCGGAAATATTGCTGATGAGAGGGTGCTATAGTTACATGTAGGTAAGCGTCCTGAATGTCCAGAGACACCATAAAGTCCCCAGGTTCCATAGCTAGGACAATAGAGCGGAGGGTTTATTACCAGTTATTTATATAGCGCACACATATTCCGCAGCGCTTTACAGATAATATCTTACCATTGACATCTGTCCCTCCCCCAATGGAGCTTACAATCTACAGTATATTCCCTACCACATGCTCACAAACATACACACTATAGTCAATTTTGTGGGGAGCCAATTAACCTACCAGTATATTTTTGGAGTGTGGGAGGAAACCGGAGTACTCAGAGGAAACCCACGCAAGCACAGGGAGAATATACAAACTCCACACAGGGCCATGGTGGGAATTGAAACCATGACCTCAGTGCTGTGAGGCAGTAACGTTAACCATTACACCATCTGTGCTGCCCCACAGGTTTCCATACAAAACCTGGGCACTCTGATAAACTTGTTCAGAGACTTGAGATTGAGGATAGGCTGATGAGACCCTTCTGAAGCAAGAAAAGGGTAAAGTAAAAACCGGTCCCTCACTGTGACAACAGTACCGGAATTATCACCCGAGTGCAGCAAGGACTGAATGGCCGTCTGGAGGAGCAGAGCTTTGCTCGGGTTTGATGGAGGACCTGTGTAAAAGAACTGCTGGGGGGGTATCTCAGGAATGAGAGAGCGTACCTGTGAGAGACTACTTCATGTACCCAGGCATCTGTGGTGGTCTGACGCCAGAACTGGGCAAACTGAAGAAGTCGGCCTCCCACTCTGGGATCTTCCAGAGGGTGGGTTGCCCCGTTAGGCTGAAGGCTTGTCCTCGGATTTGGCAGCTAGACGTCTAGTAGTTCAGGCCTGCTTGTTCCTTGGCTCGGAGGCCTTTGTGGAAGCCGACTGCCGTGGAACGGACTGACCTTTAGCTTTTCCCTGGGGACGAAAGGACCTAAAGGATGACATCCGAGGCCTTGGTGTAGATGCTGAGGGCAGGAAAGCCATCTTAGAAGCTGCCAAAGTAGCCACAATCTTGTCCAACTCCGGGCCAAACAGGATTTCCCCAGTGTAAGGCAGTGATTCCAAGGCCTTCTCAGAGTCCATATCAGCCTTCCATGAACAAAGCCAAATGATACGGCAGTAGTAGCAGATGCCTTGGAACCTAGGAGACCAGTATCCAAAGTCGATTCTAATAAATAGGAGGCTGCATCCCTGATGTACGAGATGTAGGACAGCTGTTCCCGAAAAGCATCAGAGGGAAATGAGTTCTCTAGAGCATCTGCCCAGTTCTCAATGGCTTTGGACACCCAGGCAGTAGCCATGGCTAGATGAGTAATAGCTCCTGTAAGATAATACATAGATTTGAGGCAAGCTTTAATCCTTCTATCAACTCCTTTAAGGAGGATGCTGTAGGAATAGGTAAAGTAGAGCTTTCTAGACGTGTCACGTGGGCATCCACCACTGGGGAAACTTCCCATTTAGCACAAACAGCTGCTGAAATAGCATAAAAAGAAACCAGGCATTTTGGCAGCTGAAACTTTTTACTTGGCGTATTCCATGCCTCGCTCATGAGTTCAGAAAGCTGATCAGTGAGGAAATTTCGCCAAAACCACTTTCTGTCTCTTAATGAGTGGCTTTTTTGCCTTAGGAATGGGCTCTTCATCTTCTATTTGAAGAATTGATTTGACAGCCCTCACTAGTGCAGGTACATTCAATTTAGACTGAAGCTTTTCCTCCCCCGAGGGGGACTCAATGAGAGACCTGTGTCTTCTGCCTCCCCAGACGATACCTCAGAATCTGAGAAATGTGTGGACTGTGAGGATAACACAGCACGTTTAGCAGTTTTACTGGGTAAGGACCTCTCAATTTGCAACATTTGTTGAAAACCTGTAGAAGTAGCCACTAGACTCTGCACAGAAGTAGAGAGAATGCCTACCCAAGCCTGGGGCTTGAGTTGCGGCGCTGCGGAGTGATGGAGCAGCAATGCTGGTGTCCAGAGGACTGCCTAGTGCTGCCTGCTCTTCATTAAAACCAAATAAAAGAAAACATAGAATAAAGCTTGGGTTGCTTAAAGCAGCACCACTGTTGTAAATGGTGATCCAGCTCCTGCCAGACACCAATGAAAACTCAATTGCCTCAGGCTATGGGCGGAGTATAGGGGGGGAAGGACCGGAGCATCCTGGGACAGAAAAAGCTTTAACCGTTGATGACCAGCCCTCCTAACCACCACCTATACCCCATTGTCTCCCCTGCTGAGCCCTATGAACCCTGAAGATGTGTGTATGTATATATATATATATATATATATATATATATATACACACACACACACACAACACATTAGTGCAGAATATTACTACATCTTTCACTTCTTCTATATTGCCCTTCCCTTACATTGTTACTTCATCATGCTCTCACTATGTACATAGCACTTTACTACATCATTGGATTTAACCCAACAGTTGAAATTTTTGATATTTAAAAAGGTTTTTGGTTTAAGCATTTATTACACATGCATGCACCAATCAGCCATAACAATAAAACCACTGGCAGATGAAGTGATTATCTCATTACAGTGGCACCTGTCAAGGTGTGGGATAAATTCGGCAGCAAGCAAACACTCAGTTCCTGAAGTTGATTTGTTGGAAGCAGGAAAAATGGGCAAGAGTAAGGATCTGAGCGACTTTGACAAGATCCAAATTTTGATCTCTAGATAACTGGATCAGAGCATCTCAAATGGCAGTTGTTGTGGGGTGTCCCCGGTATTCAGTGGTTAGTACCTTCCAAGTGGTCCAAGCAAGGACAACTAGTAAACTGACAATGCTAAATGATGTGCGTGGGGAGTCTAGCCCGTCTGGTCTTACCCCACTGAAGACCTACTGTAAAACAAATTGTTGAAAAAGTTAATGCTGGCTATGATGGAAAGGTGTCAGAACACACAGTGCATCTGAGACTGACCAAAGTGCTCAAGCTGACCACAGGCCACCGGTCAAAGTGCTTACAATGGGCACATGAACATCTGAACTAGACCATGGAGCAATGTTAGGTTACCTGGTCTGATGAATCACGTTTTCTTTTACATCATGTGAATGGCCAAGTGCGTGGGCGTCAATGGCTCTAGAATTCACTTTGGAATATCAAGTCAGTGTCTGTAAAGGCAGTATTAAACTCTGTGCAATGTTCTGTTGGGAAACCTTGGGTCCTGGCATTCATATGGATGGCACTTTGACACGTAACCTATCTAAACATAGTTGCAGACCAAGTACACCCCTTCATGACGTCATTCTCTGATGGCAGTGGCCTCTTAAAGCAGGATAATGCGCCCTACCACACTGCAATATGCCCATGAATGGTTTAAGAGACAAAGAGCACAAGGTGTTAGCTTGGCCTCCAAATTCCCTCAATCTCAATCTGATTGAGCATCTATGGAATGTGCTAGAAAAACAAGTCCAAGCCATGGACATCCCACATGACAACTTACACGACTTATAGGATCTGCTGTTAACGTCTTGGTGACATATACAAGAGTACACCCTTAAGAGGTCTTGTGGAGTCCATGTCTCAATGAGTCAGAGCTGTTTTGGCAGGGACCCACACAATAATAGGCAGGTGGTCTTCATATTATGGCTGATCAGTGTATATTTTACCTACACCTTGAAAAAAAAAAATTGGGAGAGTTCTGATAAACAAAAGGTTTTATTTATTTTTTTTAACAAAGCAAAAAGGTACGGCAGTAATTTGCATACAATGCAGATACAAATACTGTTTGCAGATAGCAACATGATAAACCTGCAATCAAAGTGGGATAACATACTGGACTTAAGGTCAAGTGAACGTGTGACTAGAACAAAGTAGCTGTTCTCAGGAATAGGAACAACGAAAGAGAAAAAGAAGGAGGAGACTAAAGAGGGACTGGCAGGAGGAAAGAATGGAATGGATAATAAGAAAGAAAATAGGGGAGTGTTAGTAGGGAAAGAGGGGAAGGGAATATAGGGAAAGGGCAAGAAAAAGAAAAGGAAGTTGCTTGTGGGCCAAAAACATGGGAGGACAATAATGTGCTGTGAAATCATCTATAAGAGGAGGCAGTAGCCATAAAACACCCCCTCAGAGCCCACAAGTGCTCAAAAGCTCCACTGAATACCAATAAGACCTATGTACATACCTCTCAAACATCACCACATGCTAATCATTTCTCCCTTATGTGGATTTTCTGATGTTCAGCAAGGTATGATTTCCGTGTTAAGTATTTCCCACACTCAGTACATGGAAACGGTCTCACACCTGTGTGACTTCTCTGATGTGCAACAAGGTCTGATTTCTGTATAAAACATTTCCCACACTCAACACAAGGAAATGGTTTCTCACCTGTGTGAGTTCTCTGATGTCTAACAAGATGTGATTTGTGTCTAAAACATTTCCCACACACTGAACATGGAAATGGTTTCTCACCTGTGTGACTTCTCTGATGTGTAACAAGATGTGATATATGTCTAAAACATTTCCCACACTCTGAACATGGAAATGGTTTCTCACCTGTATGACATCTCTGATGTTTAACAAGATCTGATTTATATGGAAAATGCTTCCCACATTCAGAGCATGGAAATGGTTTCTCACATGTGTGAATTCTCTGATGTTTAACAAGATCTGATTTATATGAAAAACGCTTCCCACATTCTGAGCATGGAAATGGTTTCTCGCCTGTGTGAATTCTCTGATGTTTAACAAGAACTGATTTATATGAAAAACGCTTCCCACATTCTGAGCATGGAAATGGTTTCTCACCTGTGTGAATTCTCTGATGTTCAGAAAGATGTGACTTCTGTATAAAACATTTCCCACACACAGTACATGAAAAAGGCTTCTCACCTGTGTGACTTATCTGGTGTTTAACAAGAACAGATTTCTGTGTAAAACATTTCCCACACTCAGAGCATGAAAATAGTTTCTCCCCTGTGTGAGTTCTCTGATGTCTAACAAGATGTGATTTGTGTCTAAAACATTTCCCACACACTGAACATGGAAATGGTTTCTCACCTGTGTGACTTCTCTGATGTGTAACAAGATGTGATATGTGTCTAAAACATTTCCCACACTCTGAACATGGAAATGGTTTCTCACCTGTATGACATCTCTGATGTTTAACAAGATCTGATTTATATGAAAAACGCTTCACACATTCTGAGCATGGAAATGGTTTCTCGCCTGTGTGAATTCTCTGATGTTTAACAAGATCTGATTTATATGAAAACAGCTTCCCACATTCAGAGCATGGAAATGGTTTCTCACCGGTGTGAATTCTCTGATGTTCAGAAAGATGTGACTTCTGTATAAAACATTTCCCACACACAGTACATGAAAAAGGCTTCTCACCTGTGTGACTTCTCTGATGTTTAACAAGAACAGATTTCTGTGTAAAACATTTCCCACACTCAGAGCATGAAAATGGTTTCTCCCCTGTGTGACTTCTCTGATGTTTAACAAGAAGTGATTTATGGGTAAAACATTTCCCACACTCAGAACATGGAAATGGTTTCTCCCCTGTGTGACTTCTCTGTTTAACAAGAAGTGATTTATGGGTAAAACATTTCCCACACTCAGAACATGGAAATGGTTTCTCCCCTGTGTGACTTCTCTGATGTCTAACAAACACTGACTGATGTAGAAAACTTTTACCACATTCAGAACATGTAAAGTTTGAATCAACTGTGTGATCTATACAATATGATGCAATATTTGAGCTGTCATGAAAACATCCCTTATGATTAGAGGGATCAGATGATATATCTACACTATAAAGTACAGGACATATGTTTAGAGTAACGGGGCTGTCTCCTGCAGAATACCGTGTGATGTTATCTTCTGTTTTAAAATCTGGAGACAAACTAAGATCTCCCTCTAAGGTTCTCCTGCTTGTGCGTCCATCTGCTGGAAATAAATGTATGAAAATTAAATTTTTTTACCTTTATGAGCACATTTTCATATTTATAGTGAGTTCAAGATGTTCAGTTGTTTCATTTCAATTTACAAACTACAGTTTATTACAATTCTAAATGTCCAACAGTAAATAGGACTCTTTTGCTGCATGGATTGATCATTGGTTTAAAATAGAACTGGATCCATTTGATATGTTTGTGACCTTTCACACTTGTCCTTGTGGCCTCTAAGAAAGCCCAGGCTGTGATCTATGGCAGGGGTGGCCAGACTTTTGGACTCGGGGATCTACTTTTAAACTAAAAACCTTTCGTGATCTACCAAGCCCGAAAAAGGGGTGTGGTACGCAAACAGGGGGCGTGACCTCACAGCAAGGGTTGTGGGGTCTGACCTGCCGAAATCACATAGTATCCCCAATTAAAATTACTACACTAGGCGGCACAATCTTATTCGCATTACAACTCATAGTAATGTCCCTTATTCACATTATGATACACAGTAGTGCCCTTATACACAATGCCTACAGTAGTGCCCATTATGCAATTCCCCCTGTAGTAGTTCCCATTATGCAATGCACCCTGTAGTAGTGCCCATTATTCAATGCCCCCCTGTATTAGAGCCCATTATACAATGCCCCCATGTATTAGAGCCCATTCTGCAATGCCCCCCTGTATTAGAGACCATTAAGCAATGCCCTGTTTTAGAGCCCCTTATAGTGTCCCTGTAGTTGTGCCCATTATGCAGTTCCTCTTGTGGTTGTGCCCATTATGCAATATCCCCTCTATTAGAGCCCCTTATGCAATGCCCCTGTAGTTGTGCCCATTATGCAATGCCCCCTGTATTAGAGCCCCTTATGCTGTTACCCCAGTAGTGCCCCTTATGTAGTGCCCAAAGTAGTGCCCCTTGTCGAAGCTGGATAATTGGCTGAGACAAGATCAGTTTAAAATTGGATCGCAGCGACGCCATCTTGCGACTGGCCGCAAGACGCCATCTTGGAAATTAGATCGCAAGACACCATTTTGCGAATGGCCGCCCAAGCGCCATTTTAGATAAACTCACACTTTAGTACATGTGGCGATATTACTATTAGCATCATGCGATTGCATCTTACACTATTTCTCATACACACATTAATACGCACAATTGCGCTGTTAACTAGTCGCATATTAGCGAATGCATAAGGTCCTGTATGAAAACGCTGAATATTAGCTTCATGCACACGCATCTGCCCCAAGTTAACTAGCGTCTTTACATCAAACCCCACATACTCTCACACTACATTTTCACATACAAGGTTCTATAAGCTTTAAGATATGATTCAAGTATGCACATTTACTATAATTGCTATGAAATAAAGATTATTTTGTAACTAAGGTTTTATACATGATAGGTAAGCCATGTTCGGTATTGTACTGATGCGTACTCTCTCAACAGTATTCCGGTAACATCGATGTAGAGATCGCAACATGCATTCTCAACTTATGGACCGCAGAGACTTCAAGCAACAAAATGTACATTATATGAACAACTGTTAGGATTTGCATGAGGCGGGAAACCAGAGACCACCAGTTGTTAGAGGCTGGACTGTGTGTATTTGAACCAACCTGTTAGATGCCTTGTAACATATGCCCTCTCCTTTAGGACCAATGGTATTAGCAACAAACTTCTCTATTGTGTTGTCTATTTCTGGGGGGTATAAATAAGTGTGCTCTGACCCTGGGTTTCTAGTCTTCTTGCTGAATGCTGATTGACGAGGGGTTTCTTGCTGATGCCTACATCTGGTCCAGAAAGCGCTGCATATGTATAACTGTACTTGGGTCTGTATAATTCCTTTGCGCTAAATCGTACTTAAGACCATAGCGTGTAACTGACTGTACTTTTACTTGAATAATACTTTGTGCTTTGGAACCACAGGTTCTAGGTCTGGAATCTTTATTTATTGTATGACTGCGTACGCAAAATAGCTTCATCCTTAGAGATTTATAGGCAGGATATCAGAAGGTATAGGCAGGGGTGTATAGAGGTTCAAAGGCAGTATCGTTAGTTGGGGGCTTGTAGTGAAGTCACTTACCCACTCACACGGCACATACGGTTATCGATATCTCACCAAAGGGTGGAGTGGCCATATGCAGGGTTTATCTGCAACCGCTCGGTGCTGAGATATCGCTACCCGTTTTCGTGTGAGACAGGGACGCTGACTAGAATCCAGGGACAAGAGAGGAAAAAAGTTTGTTTTCCTTTGTTGATAGAACCTAACATTTAAAGGAGTGCCGCAGTATTGAACACACGGCTGAGTCGCAGTTTGGCGCACAGTAAAGACGCACTTTTGTGTACGCAGCAAAAGGTTGTCATACGGTTGTGTGGTAGTCGCATTATTGTGTATGCGACTGGTCGCACAATAGCGTATACGTACTTACGGTTGTGCTGCCACGTGTTTAAACAAAGCCATTCAGTTTACATTATCAATTGTTGCTAAATATCTGGGTTAACGTATATTTTTCTGCGCAGGAAAAAAAAAGTGTGTAACTATGAGTGTCTGTTTAGGGTGTAACACGGGACCTAAATGTTAAGGGTATTGTAGGACCCTTAAGTGTTAGGTGCAGAAGTTGACCTAGTGACTCGGTAGCAGCTTACCATTTACTTTACACAAGGCAGGTGTATGGTTTGTTATTTTTGTTAGGGTTCGGCCCCCAGCGTGATTATAGCGTTCAGTAATCAATGTGTGTGATCTGTTAGGCTTATTTGAACACTATAATTGAACCGCATAATCTTGGCTAAATTGTGATTGTGAGCTGGTGGGAGAGTGGACGAAATCAACTGGAACACAAAGGGTACTTTGCTGCCCCCTAGCAGTTGAAAAGTAGTCAAAAAGGGATTGCTGAGCGGAAGCGGCCTTTACTTCTGTAGGTGAGTGGAAGCATCTAGAGGTCCTCCATAAGGTTTGCGAATACGCCTTTTTTTCCAAGACGTTCGCAGGTAAGTGAAAGTATCTTGACTGTATTTCACCAGTTTAAATCTTTATTGAAAAACGTAGGAGTAGTCTCAGAATGGTAGCCACACAAATAGAGATGTTAGACAATGATGTGCTGCTAATGGAAGCGCCGCTTGGATCGGCCCGTCGTATTATGCATACGAAGTACAGTACTTATGCAATAAGGTATTGTGATGTATGGTTTAAAATGACGATGAAGAGTGTTAGACCGTTTCCCAGAATTGGTAGTTTTGATAAAGATGTATTAGATAATGTCTGGGATCACATCAGTCTGATTCGCTCCCGAGAGAAAAAGGTCAAATATTATGAATGTTTGAAGTTGTGGCAGCATGAAGCAGATGCGTGGCTTAAAAATGTGCAAGCGACGCAAACTAGCGTTGCGAGCGCATTACCAGAGAATACATCCGCGACGCTGAATTGCAATGCGGGCGAGCCGCAAAATGGCGCGCACGTGCAAGGTAGCGTTGCGGAAGGTATTGCCATCAGTTCACGCGCACCACCCCCACCTTATGTAGATGGAGGTGCAAGTACAGTTATCAAAAATACCCATAAAAATGTAACAAGCAATTTGTACCCTCTCTTAAGCAACTACAAAGAAAATGTTCATGATGTGGATGATGAGCTTATTGTAATGTCTGCCATTTCCCATGCTGTACAAATGATAGATGCTACGCCACGACAATCACGAGTGGTGCCGCCATCTCCATCGGTAACAGCAAGGGAAGTGCTAACACCCTCTGCACCCGTAGAGGAAGTTGTTAATACCATGCGTAGCAGCAACAGATTAAACCCCCAGCCAGGTAATAAGGTCAAAAGGTAGCAGCGCTACCGGTCTGCATCCCATTTGGACAATAACTGTTCCGAATGGAAATGCAGATGCGAACGGTGTAGTGCCCACGAGGGAAGTAGTAATGCATTGTCCTTAGACAAGAGCAGAACTAAATTCCATCATAAATGATTTCCCCGATCCCAAAAAGGAACTAGCCAAATGTCAAAGATTTTTGAGGAATTTGGGTAGTTCTCATGAGCCAACTAATAAAGATTGGCGGGTGGTGTTAAGGGCCTGTCTACCACGCAATACCGACGTGACAAAATTTATCAGATTGTGTATTGGATGGTGACGTTCCCTTAACAGACCAAGTAAACCAAGGTAACATTTCCCGCATTGTAACTCAATTGGGTATATATTTTCCGGTAGTAGTTAACTGGAACAAAATTTTCACCATAAAGCAAAAGGAGAGTGAATCTGCAGAAGAGTATTGCGACCGGGCTCTGCAGGCTATCACCCAGTACACTGGGATAGAAGATATTAAAGATAGCACTCACCACAGGGGAATGATATACTCATGGACGGTTTTAAGGAAAACTTAAAAGACTCGGGTTCAGACCTCACAACCTGGCAGGAGGGGAGTCACAATAGATACACTCATAGAATCTGCCATAGAACATGATAAGAACATCTCAAAGAAGAGAGAGACCCAGAGCAAAAAGCTAATGGCTGTCAGTATTCAAGCTCTGGAAGGAATGACTGTAACATCACAGCCAACAGACACACTTGCATCTACACACACACCTACACCTGAACAGTTATATGCCCTCACTAATCCCACACAACAGCAAACACAGCTCTATTCTACCAACCCTACACAACCACAGGTCCCACACTACTCACAAACTTCATATCCCCCTCAATACCTTTATCCTCCATATCCACCACCTTTTCCCCCTGCTCAAACCTCACAACAACCAGTGTCTTCATCCGATCCACGAATATCTTTTAATTGTAACCAGCCAGGACATTGAATTAAAAGCTGCAGAGTAAAAAGGGTAGGACCCCCAAACCAGAGAGTACCTGGATATCCCCATAAGGGATATGCACAGAGAACAGCAAATGTCCAGCAGGCACCAGCTCCAATTGTGGCCGTTAATGCTTTATTGGAGAATGGTAGCCAACGATAGGGGTCAGGTCATACCTGTAGTCTACGGATAGTCAGGTTAACGGGAAGTACTAGGGAAGAACCGGTCATGATGGTTGATGTAGCTGGTACTGAATATCCTTTTCTTGTAGACACAGGGGCGACCAGGTCAGTGATAAAATCTCCCGTTAATTTACAGGTGACCAACGAGACAGTACCAACAATAGGTGTAACAGGTGAAGTGGAACATTATCCTTTAACAAAGTCCACAGAGGTTACTATTGGGCCATTGCATACCAAGCATTCTTTTCTTTTGGCTGCTGTGGCTCCTACTAACCTGCTGGGCAGAGACTTGTTATGTAAGATGGGATGTGTTATATATTGCATCCCTGATGGTGTATTTTTAGATATCCCTGAGAGAGTTGCGCACGAGGTGCGGGATATGTTGGACACTCCCCAAAGGATAATGTATCACTCTACCAGTTTAAATGAAAATCCATCCCAGGTAGATCAAATGTTGTCCCAAATTCCAGATTCCCTTTGGACTAAGGATGGACAGGAGACTGGATTAATGGCAAACGTAAGCCCCGTAATGGTAAATTTAAAAAGCGGTAGGCAAGCTCCAAAAATTCCCCAGTACCCACTGAAACAGGAGGTAGAATTAGGGGTTTTTCCAATAATTGAGCGACTATTGCAACAGGGAATTTTAGTCCGTACAGCTAGTGTAGCCAACAGTCCCATCTTTCCGGTGAAAAAGAGTGGTGGGAGGGGTTATAGGCTGGTACAAGACCTTAGAGGTGTTAATAAGGTCATAGAGAGCCAATTCCCCGTAGTGCCAAATCCAGCTGTCATCCTGATGCAGATCCCACCAAATGCAACCCATTTCACTGTCATTGACCTTTGTTCTGCTTTCTTCTCTGTGCCTCTCCACCCTGACTGTCAGTACCTATTCACATTTACATACAGAGGTGTACAATATACATGGACACGGTTGCCCCAAGGTTTCATCGACAGCCACAGTAACTCTTCCCAGGCATTGCACGACTGTTTACAATCTTTTCAACCTGCCAATGGATCTGTTCTAATTCAATATGTGGACGATTTATTGCCGTGTTCTGATTTGTTTATGTCATGTTTGAATGATACTAAACTTTTGTTGCTTCATCTCTCACAAACAGGACACAAGGTGGCTAAGGACAAACTACAACCGTGCCAATCCAGAGTAAAATATTTGGGACACTGCCTAACCCAGGGGTTAAGACATCTCACAAATTATAGAATCCAGGCCATACAGAACATGACACTGCCGCAGAATCAACAGCAAATTCGTACCTTCTTGGGAATGTGTGGATATTGTAGAATGGATCCCAGGTTTTTCTATTTTGGCCTTGCCTTTACAGGACTTAATCTCTTCCTCAAAGCCCGATCGTGTCATACACACAGAGGAATCAGAGCAGGCTTTCCTTAATCTTAAGGATAGTCTGACAAAAGCACCTGCATTGGGAATACCTGATTATGAATAACCTTTTGATTCGTATTGTACGGAAGCCGATGGTTGTGCTGCAGGTGTCCTTACACAAAAACATGGTGATGCCAGTAGGCCCGTAGCATACTACAGTGCCCAATTGGACACGGTGGCAAGATCACTCCCCATCTGTTTGAGAAGTGTAGCAGCTACCGCTCTATTGGTGAGTAAAAGTGAGGACACAGTATTGGGTCATGATACGATTGTATTTACTCCCCACGCTGTATCTGCTCTGCTGAATTCTGCTCAAACCAGACACGTCTCTTCGGCTAGGTTTACAAAATGGGAACTAGCTCTAATCGCACCTGCAAACATCACTGTTAAACGTTGCAGCACGCTGAATCCAGCAACGTATTTACCATATGTACAACATGATGTACAAAGGGTGGAAGGAGACGAGTTGCTGGCGGAGTGTGAGTTCAGCGGACATAATGATACACACGATTGTATGGAGTATCTGAATCAGACCTTTACTGCTAGACCTGACATACACAACACACCTTTAGAAAATGTAGATGTGACTTTTTACACGGATGGGAGTTGTCATAGACAAACAGACACAGGTGAATTATGTACAGGTTATGCTGTTGTAAATGACAGACATCATAAAAGCTAAACCTGTTGGTCCTCCTCACTCAGCCCAGGTGGCAGAGTTAGTAGCACTAACTAGAGCGTGTGAACTGGCAGCAGGCAAATCTGCTAACATTTACACTGACTCGATGTACGCGTTCGGGGTGGTGCACAATTTCGGGGCTCTATGGCGTCTGAGAAATTTTATGACAGCAGCAGGCACACCAGTTGCACATTCTCGACAAATAAAACATCTTTTAGAAGCAATCCAACTGCCAAAAGCGGTGACAGTAATCAAGTGTAAAGCCCATACATGTGAGGATGATCCGGTGTCACTCGACAACATCAGAGCCGATGAAGCTGCAAAATGGGCAGCAGGGTTAAAAATGTTTTCTCCAACTGAAAAAATGATGTCTTTCCAAACAACTGATATGATGAAATTAATTGAGATGCAAAATTTGTGTTCAATTCAGAAAAAGTCCATGTGGAAGTCCAAGAGATATGGGCAAGAGTCCTCCGGGCTCTGGAGGGACGGACAAGGTAAGCCAGTAGCCCCCAAGGCATATTACCCCAGCCTGGCTGAGGCAGCACACGGTTTGACTCATCTGGGAAAGCAAGGTATGTGCAAGTTGTTGAGAGCATACTGGTGCGCACCAGGTTTTTCTTCACAAGCAGAGAAGATAGCAATGTCCTGTCTGACCTGCTTGAGGAAGAACATAGGGAAAGCGATCCCTACCGAACCGTCCCACATTCCACCGACTGATGGACCTTTCCAGGTGAAACAAATTGATTTCATCCAATTACCACCCTGCAGGAATCTTAAGTATGTATTAGTGTGCACTGACGTATTTTCTAATTGGGTTGAGGCCTACCCAGCGGCCACTAATACTGCTGCGTTTACTGCCAAGAAAATAGTTCAGGAATTTATATGCAGGTACGGTATCCCTAAAATCAAATCATTGAGAGTGACAGGGGTACTCATTTCACAGGTGAGGTTTTTCAAAATATGTGTAAGCTGATGGGTATTAAATAGTTGACTTCACACCCCCTACCGACCGGAAGCCAGTGCCAAGGTAGAGAGGATGAACGGGACTATTAAAAATAAGTTAAGTAAAATCATGGCAGAGACTGGACTAGGATGGCCAGAAGCGTTACCTTTGGTCCTACATAGCATAAGGACCACTCCTAGACCCCCTCTAAATCTGTCCCCATTTGAAATACTGTTCGGTAGACAACCTCATTTGATTAGGAGTCCACAGGAAGACTTGAAGGGTAACAACGAGGTAACTGTAAAGTATCTTATATCAATGAGTAAGCAGTTAAAACAACAGCAGCAGAAACTGTAATTGTTGTCCAATGATATGCCTGAAACTAAACTGTCATGATGTCGATCCAGGAGAATATGTTATGATCAGAAATTTCTTGCGTTCAGGTTGTTTGACTGATCGGTGAGAAGGTCCGTACCAGGTGCTGCTGACAAGTACTACATCTTTGAAGGTGGCTGAGAGAGATACCTGGGTCCATTCCACTCACTGCAAAAAGGTCAACCAACCGGTGGAGAAACGAGTCGGAGACGAGGCTGATAGTGTGGACAAGTCGCTCGTGAGCTTGTTCCGGGAGGATTGAAAAGGTCGTAGTGAGATACCTGAACTAAAAGAAATCTGCAGGTCTTGTGGCAATGGACGGGCCTGCTGTGTTCATTTTCATGTTCTCTTTTAGAGTGTTCACCATCCTGGTCGGTTCGGGAATGTCCGGTTTCTGTGAAGGGGACCGATTGTGGAGAGGGGAGTTGATGGCAGTGCTGATGGAGTGGAGTCAGAAGGAGTGCAATGCCAATCAGGGGAGTGTCTGACCAATCTTAGTATGGTTATTGTTAAGAGAGCTGTTATTCCGGATACTCGGGGACGGTTTGGAGGTTTATCGTCTGAAGATTCCTGTATTTGTGAGCTTTGTGGGTCCCTAGTTGATGAGAATTGTATCCAACGGTGCCAGCCTAAATATAACCCATACTGGGGAGGGTATCCTTTAGGGGATTATCATAGCATGGTAGGCAAAGTGTTAAATCAAACTGATTGCTGGGTGTGTTCACATGTGCCACAGGGACAGCATAATGTAGGGTTGGTGCCATTTCCGCTGAATATCACGGAAATTTTAGAATTACAGAAAGGGAAAACATTGGATGGAAAATTCCTCTCATCCAAACCACCTCATTTCAAACTCTATCAATTCCAAGTAGATAGATCACTTTTGTGTTTAAACATAACCAACCCCAATAAACCCGGGAGTTGGGAAGTGACAGGGAATAATCAGACGATGACCTTCTCACAAAGAGCTGATAATGAGTCCATAAACCATGATCTCATACGCTCAATTAAATCTAGTGGGAGACATTTTAGATCCCAGTATACATTGAGTTCCACCACAGAAATTATTGGTAAGGTGCCAGATGGTTATTGTGCTAAAATAATACAGCCAGAGACTTGCATGTACCAGATGGAAGACCCAGAAATAGGATTGTTTGCAAGGGAAATGTGCTTAATGATAATGATGCATACCATTCCTTATGTTCTCCCTGATAATGTATATTTTATATGTGGAAGAAAATAAGTGGCTCTCCCCGAGTTCCGAAGGTTTGTGTTACCTGGGAAGAGTAGTCCCAGAAGTTATGACCCTCACACATGTTGAAATGCTTGGTATACATAAAAACACACCATCACCATATCTTCACACGCAATATGAACACAGAGGCAAACGAAATATGATACCTGGTGATGTGCATAAAGCCACTCAGTTAATTAGTGAGACAACTGGCTTTCAAGTTTTAGTCGCATTGGATCCCACCAGGATCGCTCGGGGTACATAAAATTTTAGATATATTCAGGAACTTGCTAAATTAATAGATAATATCACCGAGATGTACGATGACACATTCAGGTATACAGGGAGAGAATTGCAAGCGTACAAGAAAGAACTGGTGCAACACAGGCTAGTGTTAAATTATTTAACTGCTGTTACTGGAGGGTATTGCGTAACGATGGCCACCCAATTTGGAGTAAAATGTTGCACCTATGTCACCAATGATACCAGCGACCCCAAGGAGGTGATAGACTGAAAGATGGATGAAATTCTGCAGCTAAAATGGGAATTTTGTAAGAACCATAATGCTTCAGTGGCTGAAGTAGGGGAGAAGATAGAAGGATGGGTTTCATGGCTGAACCCAGTGAAATGGTTCTCAGGTCTAGTGGAATGGGTCCAGGAAGTGATCGCCAGCATAGGCAAATTCTTAATCCTTATACTGATTGTCATCATAATAATTGGAATATGTGTCCGGTGTGTTCCTATTGTGTTGAAGTGTGGAAAATGTAAAAATAGAGTAAAACAAAAGAACGAAATTATGATGGTGGTCAGTATGAATACCGAGGTAAATACTGAACTGCATTACAACCCTGAACTAGGAAATACCATAATTTAATGTATTATATTTAGACCAGCATAGAATGTATTATTGAAATGTTATTTTTTTAAAACACCTCAGATAATGTAAAGACTCAAATTTCCCCTTCAAGACTGCCTTTATAGGACTGGTGTATCCCCACACCTTTCACATGATCTTACAAGATCCGCGGTGTGCGTATAATAGTTTTATGTCCCCACTCAGAGACACATTATTGATGGATTAAACACCACCTTGTGCCATCCCATAATAGCACTAAAATAGTATATAAATGTAAGCCTAAATTATATTTTAAAATCAGATTGTGATAACATGTTGTTTGCTATCAAAGGGTGGACTGTCGAAGCTGGATAATTGGCTGAGACAAGATCAGTTTAAAATTGGATCGCAGCAACGCCATATTGCGACTGGCCGCAAGACGCCATCTTGGAAATGAGATCGCTAATCGCCATTTTGCAAATGTCTGCCCAAGCGCCATTTTAGATAAACTCACACTTTAGTACATGTGGCGATATTACTATTAGCATCATGCGATTGCATCTTACACCATTTCTCATACACACATTAATACGCACAATTGCGCTGTTAACTAGTCGCATATTAGCGAATGCATAAGGTCCTGTATGAAAACGCTGAATATTAGCTTCATGCACACGCATCTGCCCCAAGTTAACTAGCGTCTTTACATCAAACCCCACATACTCTCACACTACATATTCACATACAAGGTTCTATAAGCTTTAAGGTATAAGATTTAAGTATGCACATTTACTATAATTGCTATGAAATAAAGATTATTTTGTAACTAAGGTTTTATATGTGATAAGTAAGCCATGTTTGGTATTATACTGATGTGTACTCTCTCAACAGTATTCCGGTAACAACGATGTAGAGATCGCAACATGCATTCTCAACTTATGGACCGCAGAGACTTCAAGCAACAAAAATGTACATTATATGACCAACTGTTAGGATTTGCATGAGGCGGGAAACCAGAGACCACCAGTTGTTAGAGGCTGGACTGTGTGTATTTGAACCCTGTTAGATGCCTTGTAACATATGCCCTCTCCTTTAGGACCAATGGTATGAGCAACAAACTTCTCTATTGTGTTGTCTATTTCTGGGGGGTATAAATATGTGTGCTCTGACCCTGGGTTTCTAGTCTTCTTGCTGAATGCTGATTGACGGGGGTTTCTTGCTGACGCCTACATCTGGTCCAGAAAGCGCTGCGTATTTATAACTGTACTTGGGTCTGTATAATTCCTTTGCGCTAAATTGTACTTAAGATCATAGCGTGTAACTAACTGTACTTTTACTTGAATAATACTTTGTGATTTGGAACCATAGGTTCTAGGTCTGGAGTCTTTATTTACTGTATGACTGCGTACGCAAAATAGCGTCATCCTTAGAGGTTTATAGGCAGGATATCAGAAGGTATAGGCAGGGGTGTATAGAGGTTCAAAGGCAGTATCGTTACCCTTATACAGTGCCCCAGTAATGCTACTAATGCTGTCCCCCCAGTAATGCCCCTAGTAGTGCCCTGTATGCTGTGCCCCCAGTACTGGTGCCCCCTTCCCTGTGCAGCCAGTACTTACCTGGTCAGCGCTCCCGTGTAGATGTCAGCTGCCTGCCGCTGGTTGCATCTAACTAGATCTAGCAGGCGCGCAGGCTCTTCACATCGTGGGAGACATCATGACGTCACCCACGCACTGCATCGCTGGCCTCTGAAGAGATCAGAGGATTCTTTAGTTTCCGATCGTTTCAGAGACCAGCATTCTCAGAAACTGCAGCAGGTTGGACGCGATCTACCGGCAGGAGCTCCGCGAGCTACTGGTAGATTGCGATCAACCTTTTGTCCAGCCCTGATCTAAGGAATTTTACAGCACAAGCAGAAAGCAATATTGCAGGAGCCCTCTGTGAGGATACAGGTATTAGGACCATAGGACCTCATTCAGAGCCGGACGCTATTTGCGCTCGCTCGTTCAGAAAAAAGGGGTGGCTATTCAAATGAACCGTTCGCTCTTTGCGGTCTGTTCACGCCTCTAGGTCTGAATGAGCGAACAAAACTTGTGGTCGTTTTTTGG
Organism: Taudactylus pleione; assembly: GCA_031769625.1. Classification (NCBI taxonomy): domain Eukaryota; kingdom Metazoa; phylum Chordata; class Amphibia; order Anura; family Myobatrachidae; genus Taudactylus; species Taudactylus pleione. Next base: position 138,892 of record JAUIMM010000799.1, on the reverse strand, counting down.
AAAACTACGCCCCCTGGCCGCTCGCATCCTACGTCATGTCCGCTATTTGATTAATCGAGTACATCGACCAGCGTATGAACTGCTCGCTATTCTTGTGGTTGGTTTTTCCTACCGCAATCTTGCGAGCAGTTCTGACTATAAAATAACCCAGGGATGTGGTCAATGACGCTGCTGTATTAATTATGCACACCCATAAAACGCCCGTTTTGATCTTTAAGCACGCCTGCGTTCGGATCTCCACTCCCCGTTTTCAAGCACCTTCCCGTTACCACCCACATACGCCTCCTCCTGTCACTCAAAATAGCAGGCATACGCTATTTAGCGAACAAATGATTTTCGGCCACACTGACTGGCTCGCGCATGCGTATTACGATCCGTATGCATGCGCAGTTGTGCAAACATCGCTCGGAACGAACAAGCGGCCGCCTACGAGCGGCTCTGAATCAGGCCCATAGTTCGCTAAATGTGCCTGGATCCTTAGGTTCGGCAATCACACAGGTAAGGAGGAGAGAAAGGTGCAACATCTCACTTATTTCATAATAATGTAAAAAACATGCAATACAATAGTATTTATAAAAACACCTGTAACACATTAAATAACATGCCAGGGTATTACCAGCCTCATTAATATCCCTCATACAATCTAGATCAGTCCAGTCCATAGCACATCACACCCTTAAAGTACATAGTTTTACATGTACTAACATAGGCAGTTGTATTGCTAGTATTGTTTTGATAAAAAAAAATCATGTAATCACACACCAGAGAGTGTGGGGAGGAGACTGGCCAGATCTCTGGGCTGGTAACACACAGTGACATGATGTGAGGGGGGAGAGCAGGAGTATAATAGGGGCTGATGGCTCCTGATATATGAGATACACCAGAGAGTGTGAGGAGGAGACTGGTCAGATCTCTGGGCTGGTAACACACAGTGACATGATGTGAGGGGAAGAGCAAGTGTATAATAGGGGCTGATGGCTCCTGACAAGCCCACTGTGCAGATAAATTTCCCTCATTAGTTTGTACTAACAGAATAGGGTGTAGGATAAGAGATTGTTGTAGTGACTGAGCAAGGAGTATATGTGACTGTTCTGTAATAAGTGTTTATTACCTCACCTGTGCTGATATCTGTATGGATTTTCTCCTCCTTACACTGCTGATCACCCATCACATACGTCTCTTCTCCCTGTATATCTTCTGCCTTCATATCAGTCACATACGTCTCTTCTTCTCCCTTTATATCTTCTACCTTCATATCAGTCACATACGTCTCTTCTTCTCCGTCTATATCTTCTACCTTCATATCAGTCACATACGTCTCTTCTCCCTGTATATCTTCTGCCTTCATATCAGTCACATACGTCTCTTCTTCTCCCTCTATATCTTCTGCCTTCATATCAGTCACATACGTCTCTTCTTCTCCCTCTATATCTTCTGCTTTCATATCAGTCACATACGTCTCTTCTTCTCCCTCTATATCTTCTGCCTTCATATCAGTCACATACGTCTCTTCTTCTCCGTCTATATCTTCTACCTTCATATCAGTCACATACGTCTCTTCTCCCTGTATATCTTCTGCCGTCATATCAGTCACATACGTCTCTTCTTCTGTCTCTATATCTTCTGCCTTCATATCAGTCATATATGTCTCTTCTTCTCCGTCTATATCTTCTACCTTAATATAAGTGATATACTCCCCCTAAATTAATACACAAAACATTAAAACTAATAACTAATGTCATTGAGACTAAATAGTACAATATGAGTGTATAAAACACACACAGCTTTCTATACAGATCATATAGTACCAGTCTCTTTGGTCAGCCTGCCGCCCGACACTTTTCCCCGCTGACCCCCGCTGTGGAACGCTGGCCTCTGAAGTGACCGGAGGCTAAAGAAGCCTCCGATCGCTTCAGAGGCCAGCATTCCCAGTGATGCACTGCGTGGGTGACGTCATGACATCACCCGTGACGTGAGGAGGCTGCCCCGCGCACCTGCTGGATCTAGTTAGATCCAGTCAGCGCGAGGCAGCGGGAGTAGGAGCGGCCAGCAAGTAAAGGCAAGTGCTGGGCTGGGGTCAGGACCAGTCTGGGGGCACAATTTAAGTCTGGTGACACTGCATAAGGGACACTATTAAACCTGGGGGCACTGCATAAGGGACACTATTTAAGTCTGGGGGCACTGCATAAGGGACACTATTTAAGCCTGGGTGCACTGCATAAGGGGCCAACCTGGGGGCACTGCATAAGGGACACTATTAAACCTGGGGGCACTGCATAAGGGGCTAGCCTGGGGGCACTGCAGAAGGGACACTATTTAAGCCTGGGACAATGCATAAGGGGCCAGTCTGGGGGCACTATTTAAGGCTGGCGGCACTACATGAGGGACCAGTCTGGGGGCACTACATAGGGGCACTACTTCAGCCAGGGGGCAATGCATAAGGGATAAGTTAAACTATAGGGGGCAATGCATAAAGGCGAAATCTACAGGGGGCACTGTATAATGGGCACTTTTGACTGAGAGCCAGTGGGGGAGCAGCCAGAAACCTGTCGGGCTGGATTGGTAAGGGAGATACCCCTTTTCCTAGCGTGCGCATAATTGCAAAGGCCACCATCTGGCTACTTTTAGATGCCACCTGGCTGGAAAAAATTTCTGGGGAGCACACTGTTGGTATATTGGCGAGACCCTAAATCCCATCTACCTGATGCTTCTTTGGGGTCCTGTGATTCTCCTCTGTACAGTTCTGTGAATAAAGAGGACGGGGACATCTCTCTGGGGTATTTCTGTTACTGGGTCCATCTGTAGGAGACACAGTGACTGAGTACATTGTATATATGTGATTATCAGGTGATGTGTGTATATAGGGGGCCCCCATACCTGCTCTCCCCTGTACAATAAATGACTGTCTCCTCTTACCCAGTGATGTGAGGGGCCGGTGATTCTCCATCATCCGGTCCTTGTACAGATCCCTGTGTTCCTCTATATACTCCTCCTCCTCCTGCATGGAGACATAGACAGTGACATCCTGATACCTTATAGGAACCTGACACACACAATGATACAGTCATCACCCAGACACATCCCCTGGTGTTACTGTATAATGTCCCATTCCCAGCAGTCACCTCTCCATTCATCACCCAGACACATCCCCTGGTGCTACTGTATAATGTCCCATTCCCAGCAGTCACCTCACCAGTCATCACCCAGACACATCCCCTGGTGTTACTGTATAATGTCCCATTCCCAGCAGTCACATCTCCAGTCATCACCCAGACACATCCCCTGGTGTTACTGTATAATGTCCCATTCCCAGCAGTCACATCTCCAGTCATCACCCAGACACATCCCCTGGTGTTACTGTATAATGTCCCATTCCCAGCAGTCACCTCTCCAGTCATCACCCAGACACATCCCCTGGTGTTACTGTATAATGTCCCATTCCCAGCAGTCACCTCTCCAGTCATCACCCAGACACATCCCCTAGTGTTACTGTATAATGTCCCATTCCCAGCTGTCACCTCTCCAATCACCACCCAGACACATCCCCTGGTGTTACTGTATAGAGTCCCATTCCCAGCAGTCACCTCTCCAGTCATCACCCAGACACATCCCCTGGGGTTACTGTATAGAGTCCCATTCCCAGCAGTCACCTCTCCAGTCATCACCCAGACACATCCCCTGGGGTTACTGTATAATGTCCCATTCCCAGCAGTCACCTCTCCAGTCATCACCCAGACACATCCCCTGGTGTTACTGTATAATGTCCCATTCCCAGCAGTCACCTCTCCAGTCAGCAGCTGAATGATCCTGTTGGCAAGTTCCAGGATCCTCTGGTCATTGTGTCTCTCATGTATCAGTGAGATGGAGGCACCGTGATGGGGCTCTGGGTCCTGCTCAGGCCTCCTGGCACACGGGGACGGCTGCTGGGTGTCTCACACTCACTAGATGTCTTCTTCACTACTGTGTAATCCTGTATATTGGGGAAGATATCCAAAAATAGCTACACTAAGTATATGGAGTTTTAAGGGTTTATTGTGCACAATACACTAGTGTTTCCGCTAGGCTTTTTTTAGCGGTGCACTGAATCCTGCCCATTTTTCAACTGGCAAAATGTGTCTTGCTCTTTTGCATGCACCACGATGCCCCTGCTGAACCTCACAATGCTGACCCGCTGTTAAACTTCCCGTGTTCCCTCCTGCTGCCAGCTAAGAACTTTCCGGCTGCCGCACTCATCCTCTGAGTTTAGGTCTGTCAGTGATTGGATGCAGCAGTATGGTAAGAGACAGGAGGGCTGGATTTGCTTCTACCAGCCGGGGCAAACCCAACCCCGTTTGTCTACAGACAGCAGGACTCAGGACAGGAGGCGCCACTTAGGTGCTTCCATGACCAGCTCATCCTTGTGGGGACTGGAAGCGACTGTGTGGCCAGGCTCTCTGGATGGCTGCAGTGGACAGATGGGCATCACTGTGACACTCCCAGATCCCCTCACCTCCTCAGTCATGTCCCTGTATTATTACTTTAGATATAAGTGATGTCACTGTGACACTTCCAGATTCCCTCACCTCCCAAGTCATGTCCCTGTATTATTACTATAGATATAAGTGATGTCACTGTGACACTTCCAGATCCCCTCACCTCCTCAGTCATGTCCTTGTATTATTACTATAGATATAAGTGATGTCACTGTGACACTTCCAGATCCCCTCACCTCCCCAGTCATGTCCCTGTATTATTACTATAGATATAAGTGATGTCACTGTGACACTCCCAGATCCTCTCACCTCCCTAGTCATGTCCCTGTATTATTACTATAAATATAAAATGATGTCACTGTGACACTCCCAGACCATCTCACCTCCATCGTATTATTACTATAGATATAAGTGATGTCACTCTCACACTCCCAGATCCCCTCACTTCCCCGCTCAGAAGGGAGATGATCTCCAAGTTGAGATTTAGGATTAACTCAGTCGTATGACACCTGTCCACGTCCATCCTTAGTGACTCTGTGATTCCCTGCTAAACCTGCTCTCTGTCCTCAAAGCTCAGTAGTAAATACAATTATTATTAGTATAATAAGCATCACAGAGTACATACATTCAGTGACCATTAATTCCTCTTATTTTGCTTGATCCACAAATTCCTGGTCAGAGTTTCTCTGAAGTTCCCTGATCCAGCTGCATAAAACTGCTTAGTGACCGTTACACAATGTTGTATTGCTTAAGGTTAAACCAATGGTCCTCCTGTGGCCAAGAGTTTCGATCCTCCAAGACCAGAGCTGGACTGGTTCACCGGGGTATTGCTAACCAACATACTATTTCCATTGCTGACGTCACAGTCAATCAGTAAAGTTGATTGTAGGAACAAGTGCAGAGAGCCGGATGCCTCTACACATTCTCCTGGCATACACAGACTGGCAGCGGATCCCAGCAATACACCGGTGAGCTAATCCGACTCTCCCGAGACATACTTCATCAGTTACAAATGTACAAACTGGATTATGTGATCTCTATTTTATTTTCATCCCAGAAATGTAGATAATTTGGTCCTCAGAATGCCATCAGCACCGCATAGACCACACTGCTACCTACGGGGGCTGCAGGACTCCAACAGGAGAAACTATTCACTTCCTAAATATGGGGAAAGAAAATATCTGCCTTTGTCCAGCTAATATGCAGGAGATAAGGTAATTGCCTCTTTTATATACAGACCCCTCTGTATGCTCGTCCATACCTTTGGGACAGGATCAAATACTGAATTAATTCCCACCCGCAGCTCCTGCTAGCTTCAGAGAGTTTCCCACTCCTCTACCTGTATCAGCGACATCTTTCTTAAGGCATCAGTAACCCCCATCTCCCCCAGTACCAGTCATCCCCTCTCTCCCAGTACTAGTCATGCCCTCCTCTCCCAGTAACCCCCCTCTCCCAGTACCAGTCTCCCCTCCCCTTTCCCAGTACCAGTCACCCCTCCTCTCTACCAGTACCAGTCACATTCCCTCTCTACCAGCCCCCCTCTCCTAGTACTAGTCACCTCCCCTCTCTCAGTATCAGCCCCCCTCCTAGTAGCAGCCACCCCTCTCCTAGTACCATTCACTCCCATTTCCCAGTACCAGCTCCTCGACTCTCTCCCAGTATGTCACCCCCATCTCCCAGTACCAGTCACACCCCCATCTCCCAGTCCCAGTCACACACCCTCACCCAGTACCAGTCACCCCCCTCTGCCACAGTGCCAATCACCCCTCTCTCCCAGTAGCTGTCAGACAGGGGACAGACAGATGAAGGACAGAACTTACCGCAGCAGAGGAGCCCGGTCACTGGCAGCGATCACCGGGGGGATGAGAGTCAGAGGCACCGCAGCTGGGAACGAGGCTTGGCATACAAGAAGTGACGGTCACGTGATAGGGATCAGTCGCGGGAGCGAGGCTTGGAATACATTAAGTGCAGGTCACGTGGTACAGTAGCCATAGAAACGGGGCTGGGATACAGGAAAGGGGGTGCAGACATGGGGTGTTTTGTTAGAGGAGGATGATTGGGGGATGACAGAAGGGTTGGGGGATCTACCTCCTGCCGGGACTGGACTGTACCTGCAGGAAGAGCTGTTGAAGGGGACATGGAGCCTGATCTGCACTAACTCCTCCATTACAGGAGCCCGGACAACCCTTGTTTATGCCAGAATAATGTGATGAGTCAGATTGCTGGTGTGATCAGAGCAGTTCTATTATACAATAAGTTCTCTGTGGTCACAGTGAATTGATTTGTGTAATTATACCTCTTCCTGCTGTATCAGGACCATCTTATCATTGTATGAACTAACCCAATGTGTGAGTCTTCTGGGAAGAGGCTGAAACTAGGGGGTACATTTACTAAAGTGAGAGTTTTTTGAAGTGGAGATGTTGCCCATAGCAACCAATCAGATTCTACTTAACTAGCACCTTCTAGAAGATAACAGCTAGAATCTGATTGGTTGCTACTGGCAACATCGCCACTTCTAAAAACTCTCACTTTAGTAAATTTACCCCTAGTGGTTCTGTTATTATGGGCTCATTCCACATTGATACAATAGGACAGGATATGAGTCCATAGATTGTATCCACAGACAACTGTATAGCAGAACTTTCGTAGTCCATGTTAAACCAATGACGTAGTTCTAGAATAACACAAAGGGAGAACGGTTTGGGTACAGGATGCCGACGCATGCCAACACTTGTTGATTGGTATGCTAACCCTCCATCCCCGGTGCCTGACCCTAACCTCCTCACCACACCCTAAACCTAACCAGCCCCCCCTAGTGCCTAACCCTCCCCTCAACCCCTGCTACTTACCTTTGGTATCCCAGTGGTCGGGATGCTGGTGCCACGGTTCTGACAGGACGCCGGCATCTCACACGCCGGGATGCCGAACGTATCCCTTTGGGAATAAACGCTTAAACATACAGGACTGTGATTAAGGGTTCAATATATATATATATATATATATATTATTCCTTGGAAGGGGCATGAATTATTGTTTATCAATACGCTAACCATAATAACATGACTATTAAAAGAGCCCCATGAATTTAATAAATACCTAATAACTCATGTTTAATCGTGTAAACTATATATAATAACTAGGGATGTGCAGGCTCGGATAGGTTCGAGTTTGCACGTTGAGTTCGGATTTTTCCCTCCAAAAAAACGGAACTCAGAAAGAGGCTAAACGTCATCTTACATGGACGAACATCATCATTCCTGGACAAAAGTCCAGGAATGATGATGTTCGTCCATGTAAGATGACGTTTAGCCTCTTTCTGAGTTCCTTTTTTTTGGAGGGAAAAATCCGAACTCAACGTGCAAACTCGAACCTATCCGAGCTTGCACATCCCTAATAATAACGGTTTATTATTCTTCACCATGTTATGTGGGACGTCTGGAGAACTCTCTAGAAACCTCTTTTGGCTTCTACATACAGTTATATACTGCTTTACTGATATATATCGTCAGTGTTTGTAGATGTAGACTGTATACATATAGATACAGCACAGTCGGGTTAGCCTTGACAAAACGAGCAGTGACACATATGTTGGTGAGCTACACGCTCACTGCTGCTATAATTGACTATGGGGGTCTTCTGAAATCAGGGCTCTTCTCTGCTTAATGCAATTCATGGAGTAAGTTTACCGTGGAGAAGCTTATTACTTCTCCTGTGACACCCCTGCTCCATGGGTGAATCGCATCACTGTACTTTTGTACAGGCTTGCCTACCCTCCCGATTTGGTCGGGAGCCTCCCGAATATCGGGTGCCGCTCCCGACCCCCCGAAAAGGCAGGCAAGCCTCCCGGCTGCCGCCTACCCCCCCCAGACTAATAGTAAAAACCCCCGCTGGCGGGGGGCCCGATGATGCGATTCGCGCTGAATCGCGTCATCGTGGCTCCGCCCCCTGCTTCACAATGTCTTTTTTCCGGCATTGTGAAGAGGGGGCGGGGCCACGATGACGCGCTCATGCGGTCACGCCCCGGCCCCGCCCCCAAAACGGCATCATAGCCCGGCCACGCCCCCCACACAATGCAGGCATTCAGCTCCCTCCCGGAAGGAGGGAGCTGAATGTCGGCAACTATGCTTTTGTATGGTGAGAACAATTCATAAACAAAGCTCAAGCCATCTGAAGAAGCCGAACAGAGCAGGGAAATAGCATACTTCCCTACTCTCTGCCCGGCTCCGCCCCCTTTTCCCAGCATCCATTGCGGCAGATCTGATCTGCTGCTCTCGGATGCTGGGGCATGCGCAGTGAGGATCAGGCATGTCAGGCTCCCGATATGTCTGTCTTCTCACTGCGTACCTGGACACGCGGAGGCCGGACAGCACCTGAAGACGTCGGAGAGGTAAGTTTACATGAAAGGCTACTAAACATCACTATATATTGCATCAATGTGATATATAGTGATACCTTTTAGTAGCCACTTCATGTTGTACATGAATAGGCCCCATTGTGTTGAAGTGTAGCAGTGCTAATAGGAGGCGGAAATTGCTAAAGAACAGGAGCACCCGATACACTGGCGACGCGATCATAGTGCGCTGAGGGCCTGATTCAGAACCTCTCGCTCTGAATCAGTGCAGCCGCTTTGTTTAAAAAAACCCGGCCTCCTGGCCGCTCGTTAAGCTGTGGGTGACCACCCACAGCTTTTGCGAGCGACCAGGGGCTCGCAATGAGACTCTTGTGGTAGGGTCTCGTCTGCCGCAAGCCCCAGTGAGCTTCCGGCTCTAATAGAGCAGGAAGCTCACTACTGACATCACTCGTGATGTCAGTAGGGCCGCCCACAAACGGCAGGCGTTCCTTCAGGAACGCCTCCATTTGTCCGGCCACCTCTCCTACAAAACGGGGCGGGCTGTCGATCAACATCGACAGACGCCCCGTTTGTAGCGGGCCCCGGAGCGAGTGAATTTCTCACTCGCTCCGGGTCTTGCGCACACCGCACGTGTGCAATGCCCCACCATCGACCCGCTTGCGAGCGGGTCTGAATCAGGCCCTCCGTGTCAAGATCATCCACAGGGGTAGCTACCTTTCCTAATTGTTGTTTTGTACCAGTGTCAATAGAAGATAGGAGCTACTAAAAAAAGCAGGGGAATCTGTAACTTATCCCATGGTGCATCTGCAAATTACCTGTTCCCTTATATGAACATGGTCTATTTATATAAAGTTGAACTTATCCTAATGTATGAAACAATACTGATACCCCTTGTACACCGACATAAAAATCCCGGGTTGGTGCACGTGAACGCACATCGACCCGGGATTTTTGTCAGTGTAAATGGATCCACCCAGGCCCAGGGAACCGGAGATCCAACTCGGGTAGTTCGCAGGGTTGGCTATGGGTACTTTCCGTGGCACCCTGCACTGTTAATGGCGAGACCCGGATGGATCACGATGACCCAGATCGTGTCGCTTGCCGCCTAATTGGCCAGCTTCAGTGGCACTTGGAGATGACATCATCTCCAAGCGTCCACTGCAATGCCGGAAGAGCCGTGTCACTGCAGACCCGGGTCCAGTGTGAACGGCACCAACTCGGTAATGTTCTGGATCTGTGCCACGAAAGGGTTCTTTGCTGGGTTTGATCCGAATTGGAACAGTGTCCCAACTTCCGGATCAGACTCGGCACTTTGGTGTAAAAGTGGTATAAATGTTCCATGAGCCAATGAGCAATACTAACGGTAACTTAGAGACACTGGGGACGCGACTACAGCACGCTCAGTGTTCAAAACATACATCATTCAGCTGTAGTAGCTTATACCATTTGACATTTTCTGTACGAAATCATTCTTTATATTATCAAACCACACACAGCTGGGAGAACTCCATAATAAGGGAGAAATAAATGTATACTCCTATGCGTAAAACTTCCAAAAATCTGCCCTCTGATAAATATTTTTGTAATGGCATGTTGGTTTCGGGATGCAGTTAAAATTCCAACCGCGGGGATTCCAGTGGTCAGGATACAGACGTCAGAATTCCGACACTTATCAGAATACCAGCGTTGGCATCCCGAAGGTAAGTACTATGGTTAGGGGGAGGGATAGGTTTAGGCTGCTGGGAGGGAGGTTTAGCCTGTGGGGAGGGTTAGGTTTAGCCTGCGGGGAGGGAGGGTTAGGTTTAGGCTGTGGGGAGAGAGGTTTAGGTTGCGGGGAGGGTTAGGCTTAGCCTGCGGGGAGGGAGGGCTAGGTTTAGCCTGCGGGGAGGGAGGGCTAGGTTTAGCCTGCGGGGAGGGAGGGTTAGGTTTAGGCTGCGGGGAGGGAGGGTTAGGTTTAGGTTGTGGGGAGGGTTAGGTTTAGCCTGCGGGGAGGGAGGGCTAGGTTTAGCCTGCGGGGAGGGAGGGTTAGGTTTAGCCTGCGGGGAGGGAGGGTTAGGTTTAGGCTGCGGGGAGGGAGGGTTAGGTTTAGCCTGCGGGGAGGGAGGGCTAGGTTTAGCCGGTGGGGAGGGAGGGTTAGGTTTAGGCTGCGGGGAGAGAGGGTTAGGTTTAGCCTGCGGGGAGAGAGGCTTACGTTTAGCCTGCAGGGAGGGAGGGGCTAGGTTTAGGCTGCGCGGAGGGAGGGCTAGGTTTAGGCTGCGCGGAGGGAGGGTTAGGTTTAGGCTGCGCGGAGGGAGGGCTAGGTTTAGGCTGCGCGGAGGGAGGGTTAGGTTTAGGCTGCGGGGAGGGTTAGGTTTAGCCTGCGGGGAGGGAGGACTAGGTTTAGCCTGCGGGGAGGGAGGGCTAGGTTCAGGCTGCGGTGAGGGTTAGGTTTAACCTTCGGGGAGGGAGGGCTAGGTTTAGCCTGCGGGGAGGGAGGGCTAGGTTCAGGCTGCGGTGAGGGTTAGGTTTAACCTGCGGGGAGGGAGGGCTAGGTTTAGGCTGTGCGGAGGGAGGGCTAGGTTTAGGCTGTGCGGAGGGAGGGCTAGGTTTAGGCTGTGCGGAGGGAGGACTAGGTTTAGGCTGTGCGGAGGGAGGGCTAGGTTTAGGCTGTGCGGAGGGAGGGCTAGGTTTAGCCTGCGGGGAGTGAGGATTAGGGGTAGGGTTAGGTTAGGTTTACTTACCTGGAGATGTTGGGATTGTAATCTGGTCAGGATTCTGACCGCCGGCTAACTAAGAGCCGGTTTCCATGCCCATCCTGTTGGTTTTTGATAATTCATGATCCAGCAGAAACCAGCCTATAGATTATTACATGTGGACTATAAATATATCAAGCTGTTACAAAAAGTAACAATTTTATTAATTAAATAGGTGTGGATACTATGTAGCATAATAATACCAATACATCAATATAAAAACTACTCTATCAAACACCTTCCTTTCTCCTATATGATCTGCAGTGTAACCAATCCTTACAACATGAAGTACATAAATGAAAACACAGACTAGCGTGTACAAATTACATAGCGTTGATATAGCTAAATAACAAGCGCACTCTGTTGATTATATATCCTTGGTGTTCTATGATATATACTTATCTAAATTAAAATTTGGGGTGTTTTCTAAACCACACAGCTACATCGGCATATTAAAAGTTGTGGCATATACCAGCAGAAATATAGTTACCAGTGTGTAAAAAATATCCAATTGGTTATATTACCTGGAACCTTTGATAATAAAAGATCCTTATGGTTGTAAGAGTGTCAAACAACAGGATACGGGGAAAATCCCGACAGGATGCCGGCGTTAGAATCCCAACTGTAAGTACTGGGCATAGGGGGAGGATTAGGGTTTAGGCACCAGGGGTGGAGGTTAGGTTTAGGCTGCAAAAAAAGAAGGGTAGGGAGAGTGGGAGAGTTAGGATACCGACCGCCAGCTGTCGGTATCCTAACCCTGTGAGGATGCATCCCGTACCCAACCCAGCAAACGTGTGCATAATATAGCTTGCAGTTTATACTGCTGACATAAGTGTTGATGCATATTATTAACACCCTCATTACCAGCTAATCATTGGTTCCCTACTGTTATGTGGCTCATTTGCAAAGTGAATATAATTAATATTACATAAACAAGGATATATTGATTTTTATATGTATGTAATAACTACTCACAGTGACACTTGGATTACAAATGATTTATTTGCTCATGTTCATTGGTTGTAATTCTAGTGTCAATATTGAGAGTCAATAATATTTAAATATTACAATATGATTGCAGCTCACAGTGTGTCGGCGTAATAATGTATATATCACATTTCTAACTTTAATTTGCTTTTTTCTTGCTCTTCTATTTGTTTTTAATATTTCACTGAACAAGGATTTTATAATTTACCAATAAAAGTTAAATGTTACTGCAGATTTTTCTTTGTGTGCCACCATACGACAATCCTTCTTCTTCTGATTTCTATACATCTTGTTCTCTCCATACTGTCTGGGGCATGACACCCGCTGAATAACATTTGTTGATATTTATTGGAATACCGGGTACTCAAATTATTATTTGCTGGTACAGTGGTTCCCCTTCCACATCAGCCCTATATAGAGTCAGAAGACACAATACAGCATGTAATACTTCCCCATATACCAATCAGACAAGTATCTCACATAATATTGGATCTCTTGACTCAATTTGGGATATTTGTAGGGGAAGCAGTCAGGAAGCTGATGGACGAAATCCCGACCGCCGGCATCCCGACTGTTTAATCTCGGCAAAGTACTAATGACAGGTGTCGAAATCCCGATGCCTGTCATCAGACCTACGCCAGGAGCCGAAGGTGTGCCGGGCGCGGACAGGTGGGGTGGGGTGGGTTAGAGGCTCCCTGGTGGGCCCTTTGGGTTAGGCACCCCCCCCGGGAGGGTTAGGCTGGGGAAGGAGGGGTTAGGCACCCCCCCGGGAGACTTAGGGTTAGGCAGCGGGGTAACGTTTAGGCACTTAGAGGGGGGGGTTAGGCACCCCTAAAGGAGGGTTAGGTTAGCTATACTTACCAAAATGAATGATCGGAATCTTCACCCCTGTCGGGCTGCTGCTGTCGGGATTAGAATCGCTGGCCGGCAGTATACCATACTGATTCCATTTGTAGTGTATAGAGTCAATCTTCATAAATTTTAATTTTAGAGCAGATTACGGGAACCAACATACCTCCTTTATCTCCTCAGACTTAGCCCAATATAAATTAGCCACAGATTTACATACCTTAAACATTTATATTCCTTGCATTTCATTGCTGTCATTGATAAATTATCTAAATTTCTGGACACTTGGTTTCTTCTGATCCCTCTATTGGGTAGGATAGAGTTCCTTAAATCTATTTTTTTCTCAAACTATCTGCTCCCCTTTCAAATGCTCCCTATACACCTTCCTAGAACAGATATTCAACGCTGTTCTAAAATGTTTTCCAATTTTATTAGGCAGCGCAGAAAGCCGCTCATTGCACGGTCCAAGTTACTTTTGAATTGTAGAAATGGTGGCTTGGGAGTTCCACCAATTTTACTTTCACGAATGCCGTATTCATTTGCTACATTTGTTGTTTGAAGTCATTAAAGAGATGTTTGATGTGGGCTGGACTATACTCACCTGCTAACATTTATATCCCAAACTGTCACGTCTTCATGTAATTACCCGTATCCTTATATTGTTTTAAAATACTGATTGGATTCTGTATCGTAATCTGTGATGAGAGAAGTCCTTGGGGAGTTGTACATATATTATCAATGTTACTATGGTTTTTTTGTGTGTTTTTGTTCGGCTGATACTATTAAGTTCTACTAAAAGACACTGGATTCATTTCAAGCAGTATGACACCTCCGACCTGAGGAAATTACTGCCCTTGCCCTCTGAGTTGGCAATTTTAAGAATTCCACCTACGGGCACTAGAATCTCTCCGGGGAAAAAGATCACTACTAGTAAAAAAATCCATGTATTTTACAACAATGGAACCACTCTACCCCTCCTTCCCTGGCCATGTCCAAAGATAAATTTTGCATCTTCAAAATGGGTTTCAAGTTTTGTTTTTTTTTAAATTGTGCTACGTGTGTTCCGCGTCCCTTTCCTCTCCTTTTGTCTTTCCTTCACATTGTACTTCCTATACTACTTTTGATATTATATTATGTGATTTCTATATCACTATTTACATATACACTACATAATATTGAATAAAAGCATATAAGACAGTAGCTACTTAAGAGGCTGAGTGCCAGTATAGTCTTTTCCACCCCATTGCTGTGTTCCCATCATGCAACATGTTTCACGTTTGCAATTTCCCTTTTTTTTTTCCTGCTTCTTCCATGCACATTTCTCTCCCTATTTTGCTGCTTATTGTTTTTCCTTTAGGAGAAGGAAAATGCCTTATAGGTGGTAAATGTGTGTAGTCTCCGTGACAACAATAGGAAGACCAGACTCGACATGTCAGCAGAGAAATTGGGTTAAACAAGTCTGTACGCCTGCAAGAATCTCATCTTCCATGCAGAGAACCTGCAGCCTGTACTCACTGTATCGATCTCAGCAGTGTCAGTCGGCATTAAGACCACAGAATGCATCTGATTGCTCAGAGACTGTTGACTCGTTCCTGTGAAGGCAAAGGGGCTGATTTTTAGTCACACATGCTGCAACTGCATTAGCACCTGCAGTTTTTGCAAATGTTAGTAAAAACCCTTCCCCTGGTGTAAAAGTGTGCATCTGAATGCATGAGGGCTGGGACACCTGCTTTGAGCTGATGCAATCATCGGAATCACCATTGGAACTCGCACAATCCCCATGCTAGGGGCAGATTGTTTTTCGGAGTATGGCCTCCAATGTACACGATTGGTTAGTATGTAAACCCCATGGTTTATGTACCAACCCGATGGTGGGTGAACTGCGCATGCGTAAAACCTAATTTGTGCACATGCAGAACAAGTCCTGCGATTGCGGTCGCAGTGTCCCTTGAACTGCAGCCTGATTGACAGGCTGTGGCTGTTTGAGGGCGGTGCCGGCCTTCATTCCTGGAAAAAGGGACATATCGCTCCAATTTCCTGGGAAAACCAAGACCAGGATCTGCGTCATAGGAGGCAGATTTCCTGGCCTCGCAAACAGCCAGGATCGGCCAGGCTGAGTAAGCTTCAGCTTACGCAGCCTGGCCAAAGCAGCAACGCTACACTCGGATGGCAGATGCAGCAAGGAGGTGTTCAGTTCCTACAGACCCCTCCTGCCACATTTGCATTTTAGATGGATGGTATTGGACAGCCGCTTCCTAGTGGCTGTGTAATACCATCCACATGTGATCAGGCTCTGACTCCACAAACACTCCTCCTGCAACACGCCCGCAACCCTACCATAATGTGCCCATAGGATGGAACATCTTCATGCTTCTGAGTAGCCTCCTCAGTCACTGCCCAAATCATTCCAGAATCAGTGCGGATCTATCGGTCCTTATTAGAGATCTAGACGCATGCGCAGTCACCAAAAATTGCTCATCGCCATTGCGTGCACCTCAGAATCAGCCCCTAAAGTGTGAGAACCCTCATCCATATGACTAAATACCATTTGAATCACAATATTGAGCAATAATTACAGAAAATGGGTATTTTATTGCAGAATAATTTGTTGATGTACACTTAATTCATACATGTTATTACTTTATCATGGATCATACTTTTTTCTATATTTTAAATAATGTTTAACTTATGGAATTGAATTTATAATCTTAACAACATTGGCTTTCAGGGTGCTGGATGCATTTCCCTAGAAATACAAAAAGTGTCGACTGAGCTACAAAGGAATACACTTGCTCACATGACCTTTAACATTTATTTATTAAAATAAGCACAACTTAAAAAAAAATCTATATAATTTAAAAATTATTTAGACTGGTAAAATCGTGAGCCTCTTATGTAATGGATTGAAAGCATGACATCTTAGGAACAGAATGTGCCTACAATTCAGGATCATGATGGAAACAGTTAGACAGCAGTGATGACCTGTTATACTGAGCAAGTAACTGCTCCTCTGATGTAATGTCCAGGTAGTCTCATCGTAACCCTGCGCTCCAGCTTACATGTATAACGGTGACAGAAATGCAGAGATGGCTGGGTTAGCTGTTATACTCGTACTATTACTCTGTCACAGGTTAGTCGGTGATGAGAAATCCCAATGTTACAGGAAGAGCTTTGTGCCGAATAAAACAATTCACTCAGGGACTGACGCGTTTCAGTGCAGATGTGCACATTCCTCAGAAGGATGTATTTCCTGTTCTAATCCCAATATTGCAAAACAAATGTATTAATTTAATTTCAGATCAGCTGCAAAATGAAGCAATGTGCAGCCAGAAAATACCATATACAGCACCGAGTAACAAATACTTTCCCTCTTCCAGTTTCTGTTCCCATTATCTCACTATTCATCTTATGTTTCCCCATGTTCAGTGCAGTCAGTTCATTTATTGCTCCTTCCAAGTCACAAGATCTCATTGAGGTGTTTCATCTTCCAATTCTCTAATAGCACCTTATACCCTTAGCAGACAGACCTGCCATAGCAAACTCCATACCATATATACAGTGTATATATATATATATATATATATATATCACATGGGTGCAGTATATTACATCTTTCACTGTTTCTATATTGCACTTCTTTCATTGTTCTTTATCATGCTCTCACTATGCACTTCGAATCACACTAATGTTTTTTAGTTTATTTTAAAGTTTTATTATACTATGTATATATTTTACCTACACTTTATGAAGACTCAATATTTATAATTAACTTTATACCCTGGAGTGCCAAAAGTAATGGATAGCAGTATGTATAGGTAATGGTAGATGATGTCACCATACTGTGATGTCTTGGAAAAGCCCAGACCTGCACTAGTTGTAATCAGACATTCTGTGAGTCTGTTTGAACACTGGCTAGGCTGCTCATGGCAAGGCAACATGAATTATCAGAGTTAGAACGGGGCATGATAGTGGGTGCTCACCGAATGGGACATTCCATTTCCAAAGTTGAGCAGACATTCACCATTCCTCAATCTATGGAGTCACATGTGTACTGGGAATAACATTACCACCCATCGTGGACAGTGCAGTGGCTGACTATGGGTGCTTAATGATCGTGACCAGTGGCACTGGCTCAAATCACATCAACATTCAATGCAGGAGGTACCAGACACATCCTGGAGGGGTATGTGTGGCGTTCTTTAGCTTCCATGGGGTATGGGAGCAGAAGACACACCAGAGTGCCCCTGGTAATGCTACAACACCAGAAACAGTGCCTCACCTAGGCTTGTGACGTTGCTAATTGGACCCTGGAGGAATGGCAACGTGTGGTATGGTCCAATGAGAAATAATTCAAGTTTTTTTGGGATGATGGTAGGATTCGGGTGTGGAGAAGACCCCATGAGGTCATGGACCCAAGTTGTATGATGTGTTCATAAGGCATGTGCTGGGTCCATGTGAACACGTCATTGACAGGTAACTGCTATGTTGCATTGCTTGATGACCATTTAGAGCCCTATTTGGACTTCATGTTATCCCACAAGGATGGAATATTTCAGCAGGAAAATGCACAGTGTCATTTGTCCCAAGTAGTCTGGAATTAGTTAAAGCATCCTGGAGAGTTCTAACAAATGGTAAACCTCTCTCCAGAGGTCATCCATCCACTTATGGAATCGATGCCACGTTAAGTTGCTGCATTTTGCAGAGCTACAGGGGGTCTTACACGATACTAGGCATCTATCCCATGACTTTTGGCACTTCAGTGTACAAACACTAATTCTGTTATAGGCATCTAGATATACTTAAAGGGCAGAATGTGCGGGCCTACGACATTCAAAAGAGACGCACATAGCCCGTAATTTCAGAAAGAAAACATGCCTCTCCGACATGCACTTATACCACTCAGACATTAACACATGCCAATCAGTCCTCCCTAAGTGGATTTTCTGATGTGTAAAAAGGTATGACTTCAGTGTAAAGTATTTCCCACACTTTTAGGGGTATTCAATATGGAGCGACAATGCCATTTCTGCGAAGTTTTCGCTCGGATGACGTCATTTTCGCCACTTTTACTTTTACACCGTATTCAATTTGAAAACTTTTCGCCGGTGCGAAAAGTATATTGCATTCGACCCTGCGAAAAAGTATCACCAAGGAATGGGTGGCGAAAAAAAGTGCAGAATTGGGGTTTTGGGGTGCAACATTTCGGAAACCACCCTGCAACCTTCAGACAGTCCCCCAAAGGTAAACTGTGTCAAAACTTTTTTAAAAAAACCCCAGAGAACCCCCAAAAAAGCACTTTAATTTTGAGGGTGAAAAAAAAAATTGTGGGGTACAAAGTTAAAAACTAGCGAACTACAATCTAGGGGGGTCCCCAAGTATGGCCCACGTGTTTTGTTCATTGCAGGTGTTTGCGGCAGGTGGATTTTTCACGTTTTTTAAAACTTCACTTTAGCAACTTTTAAATATGCTCACCCCCATTTTCAAGTACCCAAAATTTGCTGGGACTACTTATTTTCAGCCCAAAAAACTTCTAAATACTATTATTCACCACCTTCCCAAATCCCCAAAATAGCAGCTATCGAGCCCGTTTAAAGACCCCAAAAACCTTCTGCTGGGCTAATCGGGAGTATCCAGAGTTATCCCCCATGTCAGAGCATCTTTTTGGGGGTGTTAGGGTGATTTCCCCAAAAAACCGGTGAAGTTTTCGCTGATTTCACATTCGCCGGGTGCCGTTTTCATATTGAATACGGGTATAATCGGGGGCGCGCGATACTTTTTCGCCGGCAAAAGCTCTGATGTGCGGCGAAAACTTCGACAGCGAGGTTTACGTTTCATATTGAATACCCCTGTTTGAGTTCCCCATTGTGCTTTGAGGTCGGATTTATGTGCAAGACGTTTCCCACATACAGAACATGGAAATGGCTTCTAACCTATGTGAGTTCTGATGTATAACAAGTAGGGGTGTGCACCGGCCACTTTTCGTGTTTTGGTTTTGGATCTGGATCTTTCTTCGTGTTTTGGATCTGGATTGGTTTTGCCAAAACCACCCTTCGGTGTTTTGGGTTCTGGGTTTTGTGTTTTGGATCTGTATTTTTTTTTAAAAAAAGCATAAAAACAGCTAAAATCACAGAATGTGTTGATTTTTCTGCTCCTATGCTATTATTAACCTCAAAAAACTTAATTTCCACTCATTTCCAGTTTATTCTGAACACCTCACACCTCACAATAGTGTTTTTATGTCCAAAAGGTTGCACCGAGGTAGATGGATGACTATGCTAAGCAACACGAGTGGGCGGCACAAACACGTGGCCCATCTAGGAGTGACACTGCAGTGGCAGACAGGATGGCAGTTTGAAAAACTAGGCCCCAAACAGTACATAATGCAAAGAAAAAAAAGAGGTGCAAGATGGAATTGTCCTTGGGCCCTCCCACCCACCCTTATGTTGTATAAACAGGACATGCACACTTTAACAAACCAATCATTTCAGCACCAGGGTCTGCCACACGACTGTGGCTGAAATCATTGGTTCGTTTGGGCCCCCACAAAACAAGCTGGCAATTAATCTGGCCCTGCACAAACTGGCTCTACGGAGGCAAGATGTCATCCTCATCATCCTCATCCACCGATTCCTCACCCTCTTCAGTGTGTACATCCTCATCCTCACAAAGTATTAACTCGTCCCCACTTGAATCCACCACCACAGGTCCCTCTGTACCTTCTGGAGGCTGGTCTCCCTGGAAGAGCTGATAATTCATTTTGATGAACATAATCTTCTCCACATTCTGTGGAAGCAACCTCCTACGCCTTTCGCTGACAAGGTTCCCGGCTGCACTAAACACTCTTTCGGAGTACACACTGGAGGGGGGGCAACTCAGGTAAAATAGAGCCAGTTTGTACAGGGGCCTCCAAATTGCCTCTTTTTCCTGCCAGTACAGGTATGGACTGTCTGACATGCGTACTTGGATGCTGTCACCGATGTAATCCTCCACCATTCTGTCAATGGTGACAGTATCATATGCAGTGACAGTAGACATGTCAGAAATTGTTGCCAGGTCCTTCAGTCCGGACCAGATGTCCAAACTTGGTCCTGCCTGCCCTGCATCACCGCCAGCGGGTTGCTTAGGATACCTAAGTTTTTTCCTGGCAGCCCTAGTTGCGGGAGAAAATGAAGAAAGAGCCGTTGACGTGTCACGTTCCGCTTCAGCTGACAGTGTGTTCACCAGCAGGTCTTTGCACCTCTGCAGGCTTGTGTCGGCCGGAAAGAGAGACACCACATAGGCTTTAAACCTAGGATCGAGCACGGTGGCCAAAATGTAGTGGTCTGATTTCAACAGATTGACCACCCTGGAATCCTGGCAAAGCGAATGAAGGGCTTCATCCACAAGTCCCACATGCCAAGCGGAATCGCTCCGTCTTAGCTCCTCCTTCACTTTCTCCAGCTGCTTCTGCAAAAGCCTGATGAGGGGAATGACCTGACTCAAGCTGGCAGTGTCTGAACTGACTTCACGTGTGGCAAGTTCGAAGGGCTGGAGAACCTTGCACAACACGGAAATCATTCTCCACTGCGCTTGAGTCAGGTGCATACCCCCTCCTTTGCCTATGTCATAGGTGGATGTATAGGCTTGTATGGCCTTTTGCTGCTCCTCCATCCTCTGAAGCATATAGAGGGTTGAGTTCCACCGCGTCACAACCTCTTGCTTCAGGTGATGGCGGGGCAGGTTCAAGAGTGTTTGCTGGCGCTCCAGTCTTCGGCACGCAGTCGCTGAATGGCGAAAGTGGCCAGAAATTTTTCGGGCCACCCAAAGCGTCTCTTGCACGCCCCTGTCGCTTTTCAGAAAATTCTGCACCACCAAGTTTATTGTGTGAGCAAAACATGGGACATGCTGGAATTTGCCCAGATGTAATGCCCGCACAATATTGGTGGCGTTGTCAGATATCACAAATCCCCAGGAGAGTCTAAGTGGGGTAAGCCACTGGGCAATGATTTCCGTCAGTTTCTCTAAGAGGTTGTCGGCGGTGTGCCTCTTACTGAAACCGGTGATACACAGCGTAGCCTGCCTTGTAACGAGCTGGCGTTTCTGAGATGCTGCTACTGGTGACGCTGCTGCTGTTGCTGCGTAAGGTGATACATCTACCCAGTGGGCTGTCACAGTCATAATATAGTCCTTAGTCTGCCCTGTTCCACTTGTCCACATGTCCGTGGTTAAGTGGACATTGTGTACAACGGCATTTTTCAGGACACTGAGGACACTTTTTCTGACGTTTCTGTACAGTCTCGGTATCGCCTGCCTAGTGAAGTGGAATCTAGACGGGATTTGGAACCGGGGACACACTACCTCCATCAATTGTCTAAATCCCACTGCACTAATGGCAGATACCGGACGCACTTCTAACACCAACATAGCAGTCAAGGCCTCAGTTATACGTTTTGCTTCAGGATGACTGCTGTCGTACTTCATCCTCCTCGCTAAGGACTGTTGGAGCGTCAATTGTTTAGTAAAAGTAGTGGTGTTCCTACTTCCTCTCTGGGATGATGAACGACTCCCAGCAGCAGCAACAGCAGCAGCGGCAGCAGTAGGCGTAGCAATGCAGGATCCTCCAGAGGAATCCCGGATAGGAGAGTCGGCCATGCCAGTGACATGGCCTGCAGGACTACTTCCAATCCTGACTAAGGAGGAAATTGACGAGGAGGGAGTTGACAGTGTGGTTTGCAGGCGCTTGGATACAACAGGACAACGGGATTTAGGTGTCCCTGGACTGCTTACGGTCTTAGCCAAAGTTTCTGAACTTGACAGTAACTTTTTATGAACGCGCTGCAGGTGCCGTATAAGGGAGGATGTTCCTAGGTGGTTGACGTCCCTACCCCTACTTATTTCACCTTTACATATGGTACATATGGCAAGACAGTTGTTGTCCGGATTTGGATAGAAATATTGCCAGACCAAAGAGGTGGAATGTTTGGTCTTCTGCCCAGGCATGACCGTGATGGGCTTTTTCATCCCACGGACAACAACTGTCTCCCCCGGAGCCTGATTTAAACAAACCACATCACCATCAGAATCCTCCTCGCCAACTTCCTCCTCAGCGCCAGCTACACCAGTATCCTCATCCTGTTGTACTTCAACAGTGACATCTTCAATTTGCATATCAGCAAGTGGACTGTGGGTGCTCCTTTCAGCACTTGCAGGGGGCGTGCAAATGGTGGAAAGAGCCACCTCTTCCCGTCCAATGCTGGGAAGGTCAGGCATCGCAACCACCACCACACTTGGACTCTCCTTGGGGATTTGTGATATCTTCTTAGAATGCACAATTCTTCGCTGTGCTTTTGGCAGCTTAACTCTTTTGATTTTTTTAGTGGGAGGAGGGCTTCCATCGTCATGTGAAGCTGAACCACTAGTCATGAACATACTAGGGATCGACCTTAGCCGTTCCTTGCCACTCCGTGTCGTAAATGGCATATTGGCAAGTTTACGTTTCTCTTCAGATGATTTAAATGTTTTTTTCAAGGTCATTTTCCTGAACTTTGTCATTTGGGATTGTATGTGCCCTCTACTATGACATTGGGCATCGGCCTTGGCAGACGACGTTGATGGCATGTTATCGTCTATGTCATGACTAGTGGCAGCAGCTTCAGCACTAGGAGGAAGTGGTTCTTGATCTTTCTCTATTTTATTTTTATCGGAGAAAGTTTGGTCCTCCATTTATGTTATATCGATTTGATATATACGTGCGGCTAAACACAGAAAATATTTTTTTATTTTTGCTGGAGAGTAGTGCACTTTGTGGGTTACACCAGCCTTTAAGAAATGAGCCAGCCGGCTCTTTACTTATGGGACACAGGCGCACGCTTGGCGCTGCTCCTTTGTTGATGCATGTGCGGCTACTGCGCACACAATTCACAAACACAGAAAATTTTTTTTTTTGGTTTGGAGTGCACTTTGGGGGTCACAGCACCCTTTAACGGTCAAGCCAGCCGGCCCTTTACTTATGACACAGGCGCACACTTGGCACTACTTTGTTGATGCACGTGCGGCTACTGCGCACACAATTCACAAACACAGAAAATAATTTTTTTTTTTTTGGTTTGGAGTGTACTTTGGGGGTTACAGCACCCTTTAACGGTCAAGCCAGCTGGCCCTTTACTTATGACACAGGCGCACGCTTGGCACTACTTTGTTGATGCACGTGCGACTACTGCGCACACAATTCACAAACACAGAAAATTTATTTTTTTTTGGTTTGGAGTGTACTTTGGGGGTTACAGCACCCTTTAACGGTCAAGCCAGCCGGCCCTTTACTTATGACACAGGCGCACGCTTGGCACTACTTTGTTGATGCACGTGCGGCTACTGCGCACACAATTCACAAACACAGAAAATAATTTTGTTTTTGGTTTGGACTGGAGTGTACTTTCGGGGGTTACAGCACCCTTTAACGGTCAAGCCAGCCGGCCCTTTACTTATGACACAGGCGCACGCTTGGCACTACTTTGTTGATGCACGTGCGGCTACTGCGCACACAATTCACAAACACAGAAAATAATTTTTTTTTTGGTTTGGACTGGAGTGTACTTTCGGGGGTTACAGCACCCTTTAACGGTCAAGCCAGCCGGCCCTTTACTTATGACACAGGCGCACGCTTGGCACTACTTTGTTGATGCACGTGCGGCTACTGCGCACACAATTCACAAACACAGAAAATAATTTTTTTTTTGGTTTGGACTGGAGTGTACTTTCGGGGGTTACAGTACCCTTTAACGGTCAAGCCAGCCGGCCCTTTACTTATGACACAGGCGCACGCTTGGCACTACTTTGTTGATGCACGTGCGGCTACTGCGCACACAATTCACAAACACAGAAAATATTTTTTTTTTTGGTTTGGACTGGAGTGTAATTTCGGGGGTTACAGCACCCTTTAATGGTCAAGCCAGCCGGCCCTTTACTTATGACACAGGCGCACGCTTGGCACTACTTTGTTGATGCACGTGCGGCTACTGCACACACAATTCACAAACACAGAAAATAATTTTTTTTTTGGTTTGGACTGGAGTGTACTTTGGGGGTTACAGCACCCTTTAACGGTCAAGCCAGCCGGCCCTTTACTTATGACACAGGCGCACGCTTGGCACTACTTTGTTGATGCACGTGCGGCTACTGCGCACACAATTCACAAACACAGAAAATAATTTTTTTTTTGGTTTGGACTGGAGTGTAATTTCGGGGGTTACAGCACCCTTTAACGGTCAAGCCAGCCGGCCCTTTACTTATGACACAGGCGCACGCTTGGCACTACTTTGTTGATGCACGTGCGGCTACTGCGCACACAATTCACAAACACAGAAAATAATTTTTTTTTTGGTTTGGACTGGAGTGTACTTTCGGGGGTTACAGCACCCTTTAACGGTCAAGCCAGCCGGCCCTTTACTTATGACACAGGCGCACGCTTGGCACTACTTTGTTGATGCACGTGCGGCTACTGCGCACACAATTCACAAACACAGAAAATTATTTTTTTTTTGGTTTGGACTGGAGTGTACTTTCGGGGGTTACAGCACCCTTTAACGGTCAAGCCAGCCGGCCCTTTACTTATGACACAGGCGCACGCTTGGCACTACTTTGTTGATGCACGTGCGGCTACTGCGCACACAATTCACAAACACAGAAAATAATTTTTTTTTTGGTTTGGACTGGAGTGTACTTTCGGGGGTTACAGCACCCTTTAACGGTCAAGCCAGCCGGCCCTTTACTTATGACACAGGCGCACGCTTGGCACTACTTTGTTGATGCACATGCGGCTACTGCGAACACAATTCACAAACACAGAAAATATATTATTTTTTTAGCACTTGGGGGGAGCACCCTTGATGGACAGAGCACCCCCTGGACAACACTACAGCACCCCTTTAGGACTGGGACACTGCACAGGACTTTGGAGTGGACACAGCCCCTATGGAGAACTGACTGCACAACACAGTCCGGCCAGCCCCTATGGACTTTGAAGTAGTGGACACAGCCCCTATTAACAACAGCAGCACAGCACAACACAGCCAGCCCCTATGGACTTTGAAGTAGTGGACAACAGCAGCACTACACTACACTACACTACACAGCCCTAACTCCCACCCTCCCTCTTCACTGTCCACAGCCGAGTGAGAAAATGGCGCCAACGCGGGTACCTTATATAGGATCCAAAACCCGCGAGACTCGGAAGGCGGGATGATGATGTTTTGCCTCGATTTCAGATCCGAGTCAGGCGGGAAAAGTCGAGCCTGACTCGGATCGGACTCGGATCGGGGGGGCTCGGGGGGGTTCGGATTTCAGAAATCCGAACCCGCTCACCCCTAATAACAAGGGATGCTTTCTTAGTAAAACATTTCCCACACTCAGAGCATTGAAATGGCCTCTCACCTGTATGTCTTCTCTGATGTTTAAGAAGATCTGATTTCTGTGTAAAACATTTCCCACACTCAGGACATGGAAATGGTTTCTCACCTGTGTGAGTTCTCTGATGTGTAACTAGAGTTGATATCTGTGCAAAACATTTTCCACACTCAGAACATGAAAATGGCCTCTCACCTGTGTGACTTCTATTATGTCTAACAAACAATGGCTGACATACAAAACTTTTACCACATTCAGAACAGGTAAATACTGAATCACCTGTAAGCGCTGCACTAGGTGTAGCAATATCTGAAAGATCAGGAGAACATTCCCCACAATTAGAGGGATCAGATGATATATTAGCACTGTGAAATGCTAAAAGTATATTTATAGTAATTGGGTTTTCTTCTGGAGAATCCGGCATGATGTTATTGATGTTATCTTGTATTGTAGAATCTGGAAACAATATGGAGTCTCCATCCTTCTTCCTGCTTGTGCATCCATTTGCTGGAAATAAATGTATGAAAGTAGAATTTTGTCACTTTGAGAAGCAAATTATCATACTGTTAGTGAGTTCAAGATGTTCAATTGTTTAATTTCAATTTTCCAACTACAGTTTTTAATACAATTTTAATTGTACATAAAGTAATTAGGATTCTTTTGCTGCACTGAAAAAAATAATCTTAAAATAGATCCAGATCCATTTGATAAATTTATGAGCTTTCACACTTGTCCTAGTGGGCTCTAAGACAGCCCTGGCTATTGGGCATGGCCTGGAGTAGCTAGGAGTAGGGAGCATTTTGCTGCTTCTCCAGCTTGTATCCTTTATCTATCCTGTTTTTTGTTAGCTAATTCCTCCATGGGCTGAATATTAGTGAGTGGTACCTTCTTCTGAATATCGGGGGCTCCAAGGTGGAATCCCTTTGAGGTGCCTCTCTGTATATTCCCTGGTGTTCTTAGCGGCTGGGTCCTCTCCCATCAGAACAAGGTGTCTGTCTCCAGCGGCTGTTTCGTGGTGCTGCGCTTACCTGAAATATCTTGCTTTTAGAGTGGGAGAGTTGGCTTAGCCTAGCTTTGGGTACTAGGAAGAAGTCTATTGCCCTTGTCAGTTGTGTTTTTATTAACCTTTAATTAGGTAAGTAGAGTGGGAATTTTATGGTAGTTTAGTGTAGTCTAGGAGGAAATGGGGGGGGGAGGGGGTCAGGCAACCACCTATGCCTAGGATGGTGTTAGGTTATAAAGGGTGGGGATTAATGGGATGGTTTGGTTATTTTTTTCAGCTAAGAGTATGGGAATAATTCTGTTATCGGGGCACATGTGGATGCTTGTATTTTGATATTTTCTATTGGTTTGGTAGGCGATTATGTTTAGATTTGCAATGGCGGGGTATTTGTGCTCCCCCACATACAAGCGTCATAGCTGACATCACAATCAGTCAGCGATGCCAATTTTTGGGTGGTATCGCAGGAGCGGTCCAGCCTCCTGCAGCGGTCACATGGTGGATACGTCACAGAGGTCCTTTAGCCACATAGGAAATAGCAGCGACCCTGGGAACAAGGCTTTGCACACTGCCGATCAGATGATAGGGATCAGACGCGAGAACGACACTTGACATATCGGTAGTGCTGGTTACATGACGAGTATTAGATGCAGGAGCGAGGCTTGGCTCACAGGAAGTGCCGGTCACGTGGTGCAGTAGCCATAGAAACACGGCTGGAATACAGGAAGGGGGTGATGTGAGAGAAGGATGATTGGGGGATGATTGTGACTGTATCTGCAGGAAGAGCTGGTGAGGGTACAACACGGAGCCTGATCTGCAATAGCTCCTACATATTCTGCATGGGAGGGTACATATAAATGTTTATAGATATATAGAGATAGATTCAGAGATAAATAGTTACATAGAGATAACCTGACTGGCCATTACCTCCATCCTTATCTCCTACATTGCCGCAGCCCGGACGTCCTTATCACCTACATTACCGCAGCCCGACCGTCCTCATCTCCTACATTACCGCAGCCCGACCGTCCTCATCTCCTACATTACCGCAGCCCGACCGTCCTCATCTCCTACATTACCGCAGCCCGGCCGACCTCATCTCCTACATTACCGCAGCCCGGCCATCCTCATCTCCTACATTACCGCAGCCCGGCCGTCCTCATCCCCTACATTACCGCAGCCTGGCCGTCCTCATCTCCTACATTACCGCAGCCCGGCCGTCCTCATCTCCTACATTACCGCAGCCCGGCCGTCCTCATCTCCTACATTACCGCAGCCCGGCCGTCCTCATCTCCTACATTACAGCAGTCCAGCCGATCTCATCCCTTACCTTACTGCAGCCCGGCCGCGCTCATCTCCTACATTACCGCAGCCCTGCCGTCCTCATCTCCTACATTGTACAGCCCGGCCGTCCTCATCTCCTACATTACAGCAGCCCGGAAGTCCTCATCTCCTACATCACCGCAGCCCGGCCGTCTTCATCTCCTACATTACCGCAGCCCGGCCATCCTCATCTCCTACATTACCGCAGCCCGGCCATCCTCATCGCCTACATTACCGCAGCCCAGCCGTCCTCATCTCCTACATTACCGCAGCCCTGCCGTCCTCATCTCCTACATTGTACAGCCCGGCCGTCCTCATCTCCTACATTCCCGCAGCCCGGCCATCTGCAGCCCGGCCGCCCTCATCTACATTACCGCACCCCGGCCGCCCTCGTCTCCTACATTACTGCAGCCCGGCCGTCCTCATCTCCTACATTACCGCAGCCTGGCCATCCTCATTCCCTACATTACCGCAACCCGGCATTCTCATCTCCTACATTACCGCAGCCCTGCCATCCTCCTCATCTCCTACATTACTGCAGCCCGACCGTCCTTATCTCCTACGTTACCTCAGCCCGGCGGTCCTCATCTACAACATTACCGCAGCCCGGCCGCCCTCATCTACATTACCGCAGCCCGGCCGTCCTCGTCTCCTACATTACTGCAGCCTGGCCGTCCTCATCTCCTACATTACCGCAGCCTGGCCATCCTCATTCCCTACATTACCGCAGCCTGGCCATCCTCATTCCCTACATTACCGCAACCCGGCATTCTCATCTCCTACATTACCGCAGCCCTACCATCCTCATCTCTTACATTACTGCAGCCCTGCCATCCTCGTCTCCTACATTACTGCAGCCCGGCCGTCCTCATCTCCTACATTACCGCAGCCTGGCCATCCTCATTCCGTACATTACCGCAACCCGGCATTCTCATCTCCTACATTACCGCAGCCCTGCCATCCTCCTCATCTCCTACATTACTGCAGCCCGACCGTCCCCATCTCCTACGTTACCTCAGCCCGGCCGTCCTCATCTCCTACATTACCGCAGCCCGGCCGCCCTCAACTACATTACCGCAGCCCGGCCGTCCTCGTCTCCTACATTACTGCAGCCTGGCCGTCCTCATCTCCTACATTACCGCAGCCCGGCCATCCTCATTCCCTACATTACCGCAGCCCAGCATTTTCATCTCCTACATTACCGCAGCCCTGCCATCCTCATCTCCTACATTACTGCAGCCCAGCCGTCCTTATCTCCTACATTACCGCAGCCTGGCCGTCCTCATCTTCTACATTACCGCAGCTCGGCCGTCCTCATCTCCTACATTATCACAGCCCGGCCGGCCTCATCTCCTACATTACCGCAGCCCGGCCGTCCTCATCTCCTACATTACCGCAGCCCGCCGTCCTCATCTCCTACATTACCGCAGCCCGGCCGTCCTCATCTCCTACATTACCGCAGCCCGGCCGTCCTCATCTCCTACATTACCGCAGCCCGGCCGTCCTCATCTCCTACATTACCGCAGCCCGGCCGTCCTCATCTCCTACATTACCGCAGCCCGGCCGTCCTCATCTCCTACATTACAGCAGCCTGGCCGTCCTCATCTCCTACATTACCGCAGCCCGGCCGTCCTCATCTCCTACATTGTACAGCCCGGCCGTCCTCATCTCCTACATTCCCGCAGCCCGGCCATCTGCAGCCCGGCCGCCCTCATCTACATTACCGCACCCCGGCCGCCCTCGTCTCCTACATTACTGCAGCCCGGCCGTCCTCATCTCCTACATTACCGCAGCCTGGCCATCCTCATTCCCTACATTACCGCAACCCGGCATTCTCATCTCCTACATTACCGCAGCCCTGCCATCCTCCTCATCTCCTACATTACTGCAGCCCGACCGTCCTTATCTCCTACGTTACCTCAGCCCGGCGGTCCTCATCTACAACATTACCGCAGCCCGGCCGCCCTCATCTACATTACCGCAGCCCGGCCGTCCTCGTCTCCTACATTACTGCAGCCTGGCCGTCCTCATCTCCTACATTACCGCAGCCTGGCCATCCTCATTCCCTACATTACCGCAGCCTGGCCATCCTCATTCCCTACATTACCGCAACCCGGCATTCTCATCTCCTACATTACCGCAGCCCTACCATCCTCATCTCTTACATTACTGCAGCCCTGCCATCCTCGTCTCCTACATTACTGCAGCCCGGCCGTCCTCATCTCCTACATTACCGCAGCCTGGCCATCCTCATTCCGTACATTACCGCAACCCGGCATTCTCATCTCCTACATTACCGCAGCCCTGCCATCCTCCTCATCTCCTACATTACTGCAGCCCGACCGTCCCCATCTCCTACGTTACCTCAGCCCGGCCGTCCTCATCTCCTACATTACCGCAGCCCGGCCGCCCTCAACTACATTACCGCAGCCCGGCCGTCCTCGTCTCCTACATTACTGCAGCCTGGCCGTCCTCATCTCCTACATTACCGCAGCCCGGCCATCCTCATTCCCGACATTACCGCAGCCCAGCATTTTCATCTCCTACATTACCGCAGCCCTGCCATCCTCATCTCCTACATTACTGCAGCCCAGCCGTCCTTATCTCCTACATTACCGCAGCCTGGCCGTCCTCATCTTCTACATTACCGCAGCTTGGCCGTCCTCATCTCCTACATTATCACAGCCCGGCCGTCCTCATCTCCTACATTACCGCAGCCCGGCCGTCCTCATCTCCTACATTACCGCAGCCCGGCCGTCCTCATCTCCTACATTACCGCAGCCCGGCCGTCCTCATCTCCTACATTACCGCAGCCCGGCCGCCCTCATCTCCTACATTACCGCAGCCCGGCCGTCCTCATCTCCTACATTACAGCAGCCTGGCCGTCCTCATCTCCTACATTACCGCAGCCCGGCCGTCCTCATCTCCTACATTACAGCAGCCTGGCCGTCCTCATCTCCTACATTACCGCAGCCTGGCTGTCCTCATCTCCTACATTACTGCTTGTCCTTGTCTTCTACATGTAAGGTTAGATATGGATATGTTTTTATATAGCTATAGAGAGATAGATTATACATATATATATATATATATAGAGAGAGAGATAAATCTACATCTTAATGTTGAGCACCATGACGTTTCTTAGGTATCTGCAATTGGGAGAGGCATCAGAACCGAAGTCAGACCCTGCCTCTATAGTATAACCAGCAATGGTTGTATTACCAGCCTAGTGCTGATAGCGGCACAATCAAGTGGACGGAAAGCCCCCCACAATAAAAGTAAAAGTACTAGATTTGGGCCCCACCATAGTGCTGAAGTAGCCCCTGGCTTGTCATCTAAAGCCGCACATCCACTAGATGACTAGGGAAAGACAGTACGACTACAACATCGTAATCGTACCGTTGTTCCCCATCCCCTGCAGTGCCTATACTGAACGATTAGTCATTTAGTGTAGGCACCCTCCCTCATCTCCGAACATGGCCAATCTGTCGTTATCGGCAGATTGACCGGCATGCTCGGGCGATGATTGATGATGGAAACGACTAGGGGGAGCGCACATCGCTGGTCATTTCCGACATTATAGTGCATGATTTGCGCACGATTAATAAGCAATTGCACGATTATGATGTAATCATGCAATCGCTCATTAATATCGCCTAGTGGATGTGTGCCTTTAGTGCTGCACCTCCCGTACAGATAATGTGGATCCCCTGCATATTGATAGCACCATGCTGAAAGCACTAGGGCTGTTCCCAACACCACGGAGTAGTCGGGCCTTTCATTTTTACCTGGCATACTACAAGTTCCAGCATGCCAAAGCCAGCTGTAAAGATTTAGGCATCCTGGTGCTTTTAGTGCTGCAAGCACCAGTATACCCTGGTATGCCAGACACACTGGGAGAAATTACAATGGGAAAAAAAACCTCCAAGAGCAACATTTCACGTGTACACATTCTTTCTCCAATGTGTTTCTTAGGTAAGTTCAGCGGTCCCTATTAAAAGCGGAATAATACTGTATATCCGATGTAGATTACAGCTGTGTTCTGTATATATGCAATACAATCCTCCTTAACGCTGTTCAAATTTCTTCACAGATCCAGTGCGTTATTCGCATTGTATATTGATATTCCTCAATATTAGATCAGGGCTGCTAAGTGTTACCGCTGGGTCAGGCTAATAAATTAATGCTGTAATGCAGAAATGCACAATGATACCACTGATGTTACTGGGATAAGGGTATAAAATATCGCATTTGACAGGATCCTAATGTTTTTCACAGGGCACATGGGAGATGTATGAAACGCCGAAGCGGTATCAGCGCACGTTATGTGCGCTGATACCTCTTATCCCCCATGTATTATTGGGGGCTGGGCGGTAAATGACAGGGGCGTAAGGTGCCCCTGTCATTATCAGCGCTGCTATAAGATAGCGCACCGATATGGAGGGCAATGTATGAACGGTCAGTTCGCCTGACCGTTCCGTCAGCTGCAGCTATCGTTATCGACAGCTGCAGCTGGCATTGCCCTACCACCACAGCAGTGACAGCACTGTCGCCGCTGCCGGCGCTGGGGGCTGCACGCGGGATCTTGCGAAATCCCGCACATGCCCAGTGGAGCCGGCCGGTAGAGAGACACAGAGCATCAGCACTAGGTAATAAGTATTATGGGAAATTAATTAGAAATGACTCACAAATAGATCTGTATTCCCTTATTTTGTTTAACCATACTGGGCGGGATGCATGACGATCACTGCAACGGATCGCTCTCTCGGTAAGAGCGCCCCTTTGCGATGGAGGGACTTCCAGGTCTATGACCCAAAAGCCCCTCTGGTGTCCTTCTGTGCATGTGCAGAAGGACGCACGCACCGATTGGATCCCTCTCACCACACTTTCCCGGTAGAAGCCCACAAGCTTCTATAGGGTAACACCAATAAGGAGATGGCGTTACTCTCCACATCCAAGTCCCGGAGTGCATCGTATTCCGGGGCTTGGTGCATATGAGAAATGTGGTCAAACCCGCATTTTGGGGGCTTGACCGCATTTCTACCTTTGATGCATCCCGCCCACTGTCACAGAAATATACCCGGGAATCATAAGGGGCACCACTGATTGAGAGTAACCATTCAAACCTGGAGAAACTGTAATAATGTTGCTCTAATCAGACAGTGTTTTTTTTTTTATTCAATAGTTTTTGATTGATTTTATAATAACATAAACAAAACAATTACACATATATTGACTCCATTACAAATTATGCCTGATACAGACTCAGTAGAGAAAAAAAATCACAAAACAGATTAAGCATAATGTTGTTCAGGTATAGGACAAATTACATAGACATTGACTCACAGAATAATATTTAGTATTACCATAAATGGCAAAATTCCCAATAGAGAACTTAGAATAGATCACCCAACAACAAATAACAATGGCAGACAGAGTAAAACATACAATATACAAAAATAAATACAATTAGGCAATAAACATAAGTAAAGACAAATAACCAATATAGCAGGATATAAAGAGCACCACACTGTATATTAATAAACAGTAAGAGCCCACAGGTGCCATATGATCTCGCTCACCAAATATGAAATATAAATAGCTAGTACTAGAGGCATATAAAAGTATAAAGTACCTTACATCTTAAGCCTGATACATAATAATTGCAAAATAGTACTAAATAAAATTAACAAATAGTAATAATCTGCCATAAATCAAAACCCTCCAAAACAATCCGCCCTATAACTCCTCACCATGTATGGCCTAACCCCTACCCAGGCATACTTGGCTCCCAGTTCTAAGCTAAGCCCAGCTCCCCCGCATAATAAGGATAAAAACATTTCCACAGACATACTATAGAGTGTGATATCTTGGGGGTAACTAGCTTGGTAGAGGGTGGATTGGTGCAGCAGTGTTTGGGTGCTTAATGAGGGTCCACACACAGCTTTCAAGTAAATAAATGATGCTTTACTTTCCAGCATGGAAAGTCAGGAAACAAACAGAAAATAATAAACAACCTAGCCCCTATTTAGGGCGTCTAACTCACTTCTTGAACCCTCTCTATAAGGGTGCAGCTAATCTGCCAGTAAAGTCTCTCACAGTCTCTGTGCCTTCCCTGTATCTTCCAGGTATACAGTAGGTCCTGGCTTCCTCAGCCTGCAGCCCCGCTGCTTCAATGTCACACAGTCTGAGAAGTTTATGGTCCCCCTTGCCTCCTGCAAGGTCCAGACACAGGCCTCCTTTCCCCCAATGGCTCGCTTAGCTTCACTGGGCTCTCTGGCTGCCACAGTCCCACATAGACTGTTTCCAGCAGTAGCCTGACTGGTCTGCCTTCTCATCAGCCCACACCTGAGCTCTCTCCACAAGGCAGCAATTAGGCATCTTTCCACAATGCTGTTCTACTCTGTGTGGGCGGATCTGTCCTGCCCCACACAGAATCAGCTGCTCACCAGTGCTATCTCTGGTGATACTGCCACATGAGATCAAACATTCTTCACATACTCAAAGCTTGGTAACATACTAATATATATACTAGGATATTATAACCAACGAGACAGAAATATTGAAACATGAAAGCACAATGAGGGGCATCAAATTATTAATTCGGCCAGGCGCTCAGCAGGCAGTAAAAGTAAAGGCATAGTTCCATCCCCATTCACCCAAAGACCTATAGAAAAGTACTTGGAATGCTTTAATGATGTATCCTGAAGACATCCATCCTCCCAAGGGCACGCACAGAAAAATATGAAAAACTTGAATGGCAAAGCCTGGAGCCTGGATCCCTCCTATAAAAATGTAGAACAACTCTTTGGAAAAAACACAGTAGACCCCAACCGCCTAGGGTTTGAAAGCGTCTCCAGCATGAGAATA
This sequence comes from Taudactylus pleione, assembly GCA_031769625.1. Taxonomy (NCBI): domain Eukaryota; kingdom Metazoa; phylum Chordata; class Amphibia; order Anura; family Myobatrachidae; genus Taudactylus; species Taudactylus pleione. The sequence continues at coordinate 103,927 of JAUIMM010000799.1, read as the reverse complement.
GACACATCCCTAGGTGAGGATAAGCTCCAAAATTGTTATCTCTTATATGACATGCAGAAGGTAACCTCATTGCTTGGGGACACAGTCATCACTTCTCCAAGTTTATTGAGAAGCCTCTGTGTGGAGGTAGCAAAAGCTTGAAGGATCAGCTGCAGGGAAATGGCCATCTGTAAGGCAATCAGCCACGAATATCAGCAGGTACAGACAAAATGTTGGTGGCTAGAACACCACCTATGTGTCACAATCCTGGCTAGTTTTTACCTTTTGTGACCTACCACTGCTCCATGGATCTGTGTTTGTAATTCTCCTGGGACATCTGCTCTGGCTGAATCATGCTGGCTGTTACATCTCTGTGTGTGCAGAGCTCTCATATCCCCACACTAATTAAACACCTCGACCCTGCTCTGTCTGTGAGCATTGCTAGTCTTAATTGGAATCACAGGTGTGGTCCTGATTCTCAAGGGCTGCAGAGATGAATACTCCCTCTGCATGCTGTGCCTTGCTCCACTCTGAATGCCACTGCCAGACCACCTGTCTGTATCCACCAATCGCTGCCAGACTCTAGGTATATAGATCCTCCTCTAATAGCACTCAGTGCTTGAACATCTTGTTACGTTCCGTGGTGTACTGCTTGTGCTATAGCTGTACCTCTGTGTGCCAGTATGTCCCAGGCTCCTGCTGGTTCCTAGACCAGTGCTATCCATAAGCCTGCTGCGTTCAGCTATCCACGCTACCAGACTCTCACCTACAGCTCCCAGGCCGCTCCTAGTAGCTTCCATGCTACCATCTCTCACCCACGGTTCCCAGGCCGCACCAAGTAGCTTCCATGCTACCATCTCTCACCCACGGCTCCCAGGCCGCACCAAGTAGCTTCCACGCTACCAGCGTCTACCCACGGCTATCCAGCCGCTCCACGTAGCCACCCAGCTACCAGCATCTACCCACGGCTATCCAGCCGCTCCCCGAAGCCATCCAGCTACCAACGTCTACCCACGGCTATCCAGCCACTCCACGTAGCCACTCAGCTACCAGTGTCTACCCACGGCTATCCAGCCACTCCACGTAGCCACCCAGCTACCAGCGTCTACCCACGGCTATCCAGCCGCTCCACGTAGCCACCCAGCTACCAGCGTCTACCCACGGCTATCCAGCCGCTCCACGTAGCCACCCAGCTACCAGCGTCTACCCACGGCTATCCAGCCGCTCCACGTAGCCACCCAGCTACCAGCGTCTACCCACGGCTATCCAGCTGCTCCACGTAGCCACCCAGCTACCATCGTCTACCCACGGCTATCCAGCCGCTTCACGTAGCCACCCAGCTACCAGCGTCTACCCACGGCTATCCAGCCGCTCCACGTAGCTACCCAGCTACCAGCATCTACCCACGGCTATCCAGCCGCTCCACGTAGCCATCCAGATACCAGCCTTCCTGCCGGTCCCAGTCCGGTTCCTCCAAGTCCACTCACCTCACGGCTCATTAGCTGCACCAAGTAGCTTCCGTGCTACCATCCATCTGCAGGGTCATCTACTGGTACCCCGACCAGCTCAGTCAGCCTACCTGCCGGTCCCAGTCCGGTCCCTCCAAGTTCCTTCTGGTCTCATTCCAACGTCTCCAGTTTCCAGTTCCAGTCACTCATCACCAAAGGCAGTTCTCACTGATACCCACTTCTTATAATAAAGAGCTATTCATGTTAACCATGGTTCCAGTCCAGCCGGCCTCCAGTGATTCCAGCTCATCACCTGATACAGGTAACTCGCTAGCACCAACTGTGACACTATGTTCTCCAGGAACAGCTATATACTACAGCCAGCATCAGGATCTGTTATTATGAGGAGCTGAATCCCACAACCATAGGCACTTAAAATAAAATGGCTGTCACACTGTCCAATCTGATTATCAGACACAGGAACCAGGGACAGAGGGCCTGATTCAGACACGCTCGCGAGCGGTCGATGGTGGCCCAGTGCGCATGCGCATGACGGAGCCGGCTCCATCGTGCCCATGTGCGAGACCCGGCTAGCGACGGGCAAACCATCGCTCCGGGTCTCGCTCCAAAGGGGGCGTGCTGTCGATGTTGAGTGACAGCACGCCCGCTTTGGTGGGCGGGCCGGGGGAGTGGCTGCCCAAACGGAGGCATTTCCATGTTAGAGCCAAAATCTCTCTGGGGCTTGCGGCCACGAGACCCTACCACAAGGGTCTCATCGCAAGCCCGAAGGTCGTGATGGTCTTGACCATCGCGACCATCTTCCTGGCCGCTCGCTATAGCTGTGGGTGGTCAGGAGGCCATTCTAAAAAAAAAAAAAGACCGGCCCTGATTCAGAGCGAGCGCTCTGACAGAGCGTCCGGCTCTGAATCAGGGCCAGAATCCCTTGGAGAGTATCAGATTAGAGGCACCAACAACAGGAAGAGACCCGCAGAGTAATGATCAGCAGCGGCAAGATCAACGTACCAGCAAGATCAGCAGCGGCGCTGCTTCAAGTAGGGTGCAGTCCCAAAATGACGGCAGCTCTCTTCAACACGCCAGAGCAAGGCAGCGGGGAGTGGAGACCGGGCAAGCAGACAGCGGCAGAGGCACCAGGAACAGCCGGGTGACGAAAGCAAACCACCAGGTAAGTAGTATTTTGAGAAGCAGTAGTTAAGAGTACGGATGGAGACTCCAGGCCAGCAGGAGAAGGAAGCAGCCACCTCAAGTTGACGGGTAATAGTGCCTTACAGTACACAGCAGGAGCCAGCCGCGTTACTCCAATACATACAGGAGAGGATAAGCCAACAAATCCCTGAGTGTGAAGTAAATATATCCAGGAAAATAGGATTTTTTCAGGATTTTGCAGAAGAGCTAAAGAAAAGCTGCCCTCTCCCAGCTACTCTAGGCCACACCCCCCCTAATCAGACAGTGTTAATTACAAACTGTTACAGTTGCAGAGCTGGGCAGGAGTCATCCACTTAGTTTGGATGGTATGTAGTCAGGAAGCCGATGGTCAAAATACTGACCGCCGGCTTCCCGACAGTGAAATCCCGACATGGGACTAATGACAGGCGTCTAAATACTGACGCCTATCAGCCCTACGCCGAAATCCCGACGCCCGGCATACCGATCATAGGTAAGCCGGGCGTTGGGAGCGGATAACCGCGGGGAGGAGGGTTAGGTTTAGGGTCTCCTGGGAGGACTTAGAGTTAGGTACCCCCCCGGAAGGGTCAGGCACCCCCAAGAGGGTGAGGGGAGGAGGGGTTAGGTTTAGGCACCCCTGCGGGGAGGTTAGGGTTATACACTAGGGGGGGAGGTTAGCATTAGGCACCCCTAAGGGAGGGTTGGGGGGGGAGGGGTTATACTTACCCTGTCGGGATATCCATATGGCGGCCTTCCAGCGTCGGTATTTCACCCACCGGGCTGATGTTCGGCAGTATAACATACAGATTCCGTTTGGATGAGCAGATACATTTTATATAATAACACAGTGGTTCCCAAACTCCTTGGTCTTCAGGACCCCACAGAGTTCACATTTTCCAGGTGACCCAGCAGGTGCACAGGTGTAGTCATTACTCACTGACACATTTTAAAATATCCACAGGTGGAGATAATATCTCACTTGTGATTCTGTGAGGAGACATGGAAAACATGCACTGTTTGGGGTCCTGAGGACCGAGTTCTAGAACCTGTGTAATAACAGATATTCTTTCGTGGAACAAGAGCATCACACACAGACACAGCCTGATGAAACTTTATTGGGGAATGTTAGCAGTGATCAGACTTTTTTTAAATATACACTTTATACTTTTTTTTTACCTATCGCTTTAATACTTTCATTTCTCTTTATGGTTTTAATGCTTCACACTATCAGCCCTATTTAGGGAATATTACTACATTTCTATACTAGACAAAGTAGTGGATCATTTAGCAACTTATTTATAAATAATATTGTTGATGACACCCATTTTAAAGGATCTCTAATAAAATCGGTTTTATCAATTTAAAAAATATATTTTTTTTTGGAGAGGGAGCAGAGTGCACCATGTGAGAACTGACTTCTGGCTTCTTGTTCTTTGTTACTGTGTGATAAATAGGAATACTCACTGCTGTTACCATGTGCAAGACTAGTCACCCATAAGCTTCCCTTTTCCCAGCTGGGCTCTCATTAAGGTCCCCGACAGTGATTACATTTCCTCTGGCATGGCCAATGGAACACTTGTCACAGGCAATCTATAACAGCAGACCATCTGCCTTCCTTACTAAGCTCTCTCTGTGCTCTCACTTCCCTGTTCACTGCCTATAAGCACATAGGGGAGCAGCAGAGAAAAGGTGTTAGGTTTGTAGCAGAAATCACGAGGTGTGTTCACAGTAAATACTGAGGAAATATACCAAAGAACATACCACAAAATGTCAGCCAACATAGTAAGTAAGTATGAAGGGAAATAGCTCTGCATATGCTGTAATATAGGATGACTCCAAGTCAGCCAGGAATGGGCACTGAGCACTTCACAAGTCAGACTGGAAATAGTAACGTGGATGGCCAGTTGGGAGCCAGACTGGAGTCCTGGCTAGGCCTTGCCAGGAAACAGAACCAGGGATGTTAGTAAGTTGTTAAGCTGGCCATACAAGCTACAATTATCGGGGCGATCAGCCCGATATCCGTGGATCGTCCCGATAATTGTAGCGTGTGTGTGGGCGACCGAGAGTTAAATATTGCTCGGTCGGGCATGCCGGATTGTCCAGCATGCCCGTCCGATACGATATTTAACAGGTAAACTGTCGGGCAGTGTATGCCCAGCCACGGCCGACAGACAGACATTTCCTGTGTTCCTTGCCATGGAACAGGGAAATGTCTCCTCCCCCGGGGGGGGAGCGCAGATGTCGGGGCTAATACACTGTGAGAACTTTCACAGTGTATGCCATGGACATCTGCGGCTGACATGCTGCCAGATAAAATGTATGTCAGTCTGACAGGCATTTTATCTGCACGTGTATGCCCAGCTTAACCTGAGAAAGAACCAGGATATGTAGAAACTATCTGGAGAATGAACCATAGCATACAGCACCGGAAACATAGAAGCTGTATCAGAAGTCTGAACCAGAATATACAACACAGGAACCAGGAAACAGAAACTGTATCAGGAAACTGAACCAGAGCAGACAGCACAGGTACCAGGAAACAGAAACTGTATCAGGAAACTGAACCAGAGCAGACAGCACAGGTACCAGGAAACAGAAGCTGTATCAGGAAACTGAACCAGAGCAGACAGCGCAGGTACCAGGAAACAGAAGCTGTATCAGGAAACTGAACCAGAGCCGACAGCACAGAGGTACCAGGAAACAGAAGCTGTATCAGGAAACTGAACCAGAGCAGACAGCGCAGGTACCAGGAAACAGAAGCTGTATCAGAAGTCTGAACCAGAATACACAACACAGGTAGCAGGAAACAGAAGCTGTATCAGGAAACTGAACCAGAGCAGACAGCACAGGTACTAGGAAACAGAAGCTGTATCAGAAGTCTGAACCAGAATACACAACACAGGTAGCAGGAAACAGAAGCTGTATCAGGAAACTGAACCAGAGCAGACACCACAGGTACCAGGAAACAGAAACTGTATCAGGAAACTGAACCAGAGCAGACGGCACAGGTACCAGGAAACAGAAGCTGTATCAGGAAACTGAACCGGAGCAGACGGCACAGGTACCAGGAAACAGAAACTGTATCAGGAAACTGAACCGGAGCAGACGGCACAGGTACCAGGAAACAGAAACTGTATCAGGAAACTGAACCAGAGCAGACAGCACAGGTACTAGGAAACAGAAGCTGTATCAGGAAACTGAACCGGAGCAGACGGCACAGGTACCAGGAAACAGAAGCTGTATCAGGAAACTGAACCAGAGCAGAGGGCACAGGTACCAGGAAACAGAAGCTGTATCAGGAAACTGAACCAGAGCAGACAGCGCAGGTACCAGGAAACAGAAGCTGTATCAGGAAAATGAACCAGAGCAGACAGCACAGGTACCAGGAAACAGAAGCTGTGCAGGGAACTGAACCAGAGCAGACAGCACAGGTACCAGGAAACAGAAGCTGAATCAGGAAACTGAACCAGAGCAGACAGCACAGGTACCAGGAAACAGAAGCTGTATCAGGAAACTGAACCAGAGCAGACAGCACAGGTACCAGGAAACAGAAGATGAATCAGAAAACTGAACCAGAGCAGACAGCACAGGTACCAGGAAACAAGCTGAATCAGGAAACTGAACCAGAGCAGACAGTACAGGTACCAGGAAACAGAAGCTGTATCAGGAAACTGAACCAGAATATACAACACAGGTACCAGGAAACAGAAGCTGTATCAGGAAACTGAACCAGAGCAGACGGCACAGGTACCAGGAAACAGAAGCTGTATCAGGAAACTGAACCAGAGCAGACAGCACAGGTACCAAGAAACAGAAGCTGTATCAGGAAACTGAACCAGAGCAGACGGCACAGGTACCAGGAAACAGAAGCTGTATCAGGAAAATGAACCAGAGCAGACGGCACAGGTACCAGGAAACAGAAGCTGTATCAGGAAACTGAACCAGAGCAGACAGCACAGGTACCAGGAAAAGCTGTATCAGGAAACTGAACCAGAGCAGACAGCACAGAGGTACCAGGAAACAGAAGCTGTATCAGGAAACTGAACCAGAGCAGACAGCACAGGTACCAGGAAACAGAAGCTGTATCAGGAAACTGAACCAGAGCAGACAGCACAGGTACCAAGAAACAGAAGCTGTATCAGGAAACTGAACCAGAGCAGACAGCGCAGGTACCAGGAAACAGAAGCTGTATCAGGAAACTGAACCAGAGCAGACAGCGCAGGTACCAGGAAACAGAAGCTGTATCAGGAAACTGAACCAGAGCAGACAGCACAGGTACTAGGAAACAGAAGCTGTATCAGGAAACTGAACCAGAGCAGACAGCACAGGTACCAGGAAACAGAAGCTGTATCAGGAAAATGAACCAGAGCAGACAGCACAGGTACCAGGAAACAGAAGCTGTGCAGGGAACTGAACCAGAGCAGACAGCACAGGTACCAGGAAACAGAAGCTGAATCAGGAAACTGAACCAGAGCAGACAGCACAGGTACCAGGAAACAGAAGCTGTATCAGGAAACTGAACCAGAGCAGACAGCGTAGGTACCAGGAAACAGAAGCTGTATCAGAAAACTGAACAAGAGCAGACAGCACAGGTACCAGGAAACAAGCTGAATCAGGAAACTGAACCAGAGGAGACAGTACAGGTACCAGGAAACAGAAGCTGTATCAGGAAACTGAACCAGAATATACAACACAGGTACCAGGAAACAAGCTGTATCAGGAAACTGAACCAGAGCAGACGGCACAGGTACAAGGAAACAGAAGCTGTATCAGGAAACTGAACCAGAGCAGACAGCACAGGTACCAAGAAACAGAAGCTGTATCAGGAAACTAAACCAGAGCAGACAGCACAGGTACCAAGAAACAGAAGCTGTATCAGGAAACTAAACCAGAGTAGAGAGCACAGGTACCAGGAAACAGAAGATGAATCAGGAAACTGAACCAGAGCAGACAGCACAGGTACCAGGAAACAGAAGCTGTAACAGGAAACTGAACCAGAACACTCGGCACAGTTACCAGGAAAATGAATCAGAGCAGACGGCACAGGTACCAGGAAACAGAAGCTGTATCAGGAAACTGAACCAGAGCAGACAGCACAGGTACCAGGAAACAGAAGCTGTATCAGGAAAATGAACCAGAGCAGACGGCACAGGTACCAGGAAACAGAAGCTGTATCAGGAAACTGAACCAGAGCAGACAGCACAGGTGCCAGGAAACAGAAGCTGTATCAGGAAACTGAACCAGAGCAGACAGCACAGGTACCAGGAAACAGAAGCTGTATCAGGAAACTGAACCAGAGCAGACAGCACAGAGGTACCATGAAACAGAAGCTGTATCCGGAAAGTGAACCAGAGCAGACAGCACAGGTACCAGGAAACAGAAGCTGTATCTGGAAACTGAACCAGAGCAGACAGCACGGGTACCAGGAAACAGAAGCTGTATCCGGAAACTGAACCAGAGCAGACAGCACAGGTACCAGGAAACAGAAGCTGTATCAGGAAACTGAACCAGAATATACAACACAGGTACCAAGAAACAGAAGCTGTATCAGGAAACTGAACCAGAGCAGACAGCACAGGTACCAGGGAACAGAAGCTGTATCAGGAAACTGAACCAGAGCAGACAGCACAGGTACCAGGAAACAGAAGCTGTATCAGGAAACTGAACCAGAGCAGACAGCACAGGTACCAGGAAACAGAAGCTGTATCAGGAAACTGAACCAGAGCAGACAGCACAGGTACCAGGAAACAGAGACTGTATCAGGAAGCTGAACCAGAACACACGGCACAGTTACCAGGAAAATGAACCAGAGCAGACGGCACAGGTACCAGGAAACAGAAGCTGTATCAGGAAACTGAACCAGAGCAGACGGCACAGGTACCAGGAAACAGAAGCTGTATCAGGAAACTGAACCAGAGCAGACAGCACAGGTACCAGGAAACAGAAGCTGTATCAGGAAACTGAACCAGAGCAGACGGCACAGGTACCAGGAAACAGAAGCTGTATCAGGAAAATGAACCAGAGCAGACGGCACAGGTACCAGGAAACAGAAGCTGTATCAGGAAACTGAACCAGAGCAGACAGCACAGGTACCAGGAAAAGCTGTATCAGGAAACTGAACCAGAGCAGACAGCACAGAGGTACCAGGAAACAGAAGCTGTATCAGGAAACTGAACCAGAGCAGACAGCACAGGTACCAGGAAACAGAAGCTGTATCAGGAAACTGAACCAGAGCAGACAGCACAGAGGTACCAGGAAACAGAAGCTGTATCCGGAAACTGAACCAGAGCAGACAGCGCAGGTACCAGGAAACAGAAGCTGTATCAGGAAACTGAACCAGAGCAGACAGCACAGGTACCAGGAAATAGAAGCTGTTTCAGGAAACTGAACCAGAGCAGACAGCACAGGTACCAGGAAACAGAAGCTGTATCAGGAAACTGAACCAGAGCAGACAGCGCAGGTACCAGGAAACAGAAGCTGTATCAGAAAATTGAACCAGAGCAGACAGCGCAGGTACCAGGAAACAGTTGCTGTATCAGGAAACTGAACCAGAGCAGACAGCGCAGGTACCAGGAAACAGAAGCTGTATCAGGAAACAGAAGCTGTATCCGGAAACTGAACCAGAGCAGACAGCGCAGGTACCAGGAAACAGTAGCTGTATCAGGAAACTGAACCAGAGCAGACAGCGCAGGTACCAGGAAACAGAAGCTGTATCAGGAAACAGAAGCTGAATCAGGAAACTGAACCAGAGCAGACATCGCAGGTACCAGGAAACAGAAGCTGTATCAGGAAACTGAAGCTGAATCAGGAGACAACATTAAGATATGTGCAGCACAGGTGCCAGGACCCTACTGTACACTGGAAGCAAATCCTATCACTAGCAAAGGTGGAGTGTCAGAGATTAGCATAAATTCCTAACAGCCAATCAGCACCAGGGCAGTAACCAGGGTAGTTAAGCCTGTGCCATGGCACAGGGTACCGTGGGACAACGGGGGCGCTGATCAGGCCTGTCAATTTTCTGTTTATTATCATTCTCACTTGTAGCTTCCTCTTATTTCATCTTTAGCATCTCCTGGCCTCCCCTATCTCTTCCTTGGCCCCCATGAGGCCATTCCCCTTTTTTGGGTGTGTTATGTCCCTATTTGAAAAATGAGAGGGGCGCCAATGCTCTTTCTGGCACAGGGCACCAAAAAGTCGAGTTACGGCTCTGATCAGCACTATTAGGTAACCACATGTCACGGTCCGTGGCACTACCACTGGTCCACCTGTTGTGCTTGCATATGTTTTAGCCTAAAGGGGGGGGTAATGCCCTATTGTTCCTCAACACACTGAATTGCACACGCAACAATATATGAAGACTATATGGTGATAGAAATTCAGAGATATTAGTTGCATGCATTTGCAAATCCATGGGAAGCAGCTAGGCTTTATCATGAGGACTTATAATTGGTAAATATATTACCTTTGGGGATGTAGGACCCCCGGGGCTACTTTGGCTGGGCCTCTTCAGGGCATCACCACTTAATACACAGTCAGTTTTCATATCACCTTTTATGTTTGTTTTTTATACATGTAATTTTTTCACATATATTTTAACCCTTTTTCAACACTTATTAATTAGTCTTACACATCTACACTTTACACTTCACTGTCACCCTTCCTTTTTTGTGTGATGCCCTGTGGTGGTCCTTGGCTGGATGTTTTTTGGGGTGCCCTGCGCACCGGACGTGAACCCTCTGCTAGTAACATAGAAGCTGTGACGTGGCCTAGCAGATTCCCATGGATTTGCAAACGCATGCAACTAATATCTCTGAATTTCTATCACCATATAGTCTTCATGTATTGTTGCAGGTACAATTCAGTGTGCTGAGGACCAATAGGGGGTTAACCCCCCCTTTTTTTCTACTTGGTATGACCCCTCCCTTTCATGCACCTGAAGAGTACTACCAGATTGATTTGAGCAGCTGCCATTTTTGTGTGTTGATATGTTCTAGCCTGCCTGGTCCCAGATTTTGTGATTCTGCAAGCCATTTTGATTAGTTGATTCAGCAGCTATGAGCTCCTCAGCTCCATCTGAGCCAGATCATCTTGTCAGAATAACTGTGTCAGACTCAGGGCCGTAACTAGGGTGGTGTGACATGTGCCATGGCACAGGGCACTGCAGGGCAGGGGGTGCTGCTCGGGCCTGTCACTTTTCGGTTTATAATCATTTTCACTAGTAGTTTCCTCTTCTTTTATCCCTGGCAATTCCCGGCCTCCCCTATCTCTTCCCTGGCTGACTACCACTCCATCTGGCCACCTCCCCAAGCACCTTCAGTCACATCCTATTTTATTTACACACACATTTCAAAATAGTGTTATACCTGAGACTCAAACCCCATCACCTCTCACATGGCAGTCAGACACCTTACACATGGAGCAATCTGCCCGACAGTTTCTGCTGGCAGCCCAAAAAGTCTAGTTACGGCTCTGGTCAGACTGATAAAGCAGTAACCTTGTTCCTGGCTGCTGCTGATATTCCCAGTCTTCTGATATCAGCCTTGTCAAGTGCCTTCTGTTATAACAGCCTGTAGGTTTGTTCGCAGCATACAATTACCATTCCAAGTACATTCTGTTGTTGTTACAGACTCCTGTTTAACCCTTGTGCATTCTGCTGCTGATCTTGAACTCATATTTAACCCGCATCCGCATGGCCTTGTGTATTCTGTGTCTCATCTTGAACTCATGTTTCACCTGCATGGACTTGTGCATTCTGCTGCTGATATTTACTCCTGTTCAGTCAGCATTGAAAGTGCCTCTAATGCAAAGTGGCTCTGTTCCGGTCTGCAATATCTTCCGTCAGCATCACCAAGGTGCCTCTGACTCAGCACAGCTCTATCTGCTCAGCTTCAGCCAAATACATGCAACTGTGGGCCCTGGTTCTGGTCAGTGCATCGTCTGGTACATACCACTGTAGATTCAATACTAGCTGCTGTGGCAGATTCTAGTTCTGCTTCTTCTGCAGCTGGTGCCAGTTCTGAGTCTCCTGTAGGTGGTGCCAGTTCTGAGTCTCCTGTAGGTGGTGCCAGTTCTGAGTCTCCTGTGGCACATACCAGATCTGAGTTCCCTGTAGCAGGTTCCAGTTCTGCATGCATGTTCTCAGGCCTCAGTCCTGATTGTCCCGTGACTGGTTCCAGTCCTTAGTTCACTGCTGCAGATTCCTGTCCTAAGTTATCTGGCTCAGACTCCAGTTCAGACTTTCCTGTCTGGCCTCCAGTGCTAGCCTGATAACCTGCTCTCTGCTTCAGAGTTATCTGTAATACCTGGTCGATTTTTACTTCAGAATCCAACTCCAGTGTTATCAGGAAACTTTGCAGTACCACCTGTTTATGGACTTTTCACAATTGAACTCATCCATTCTGGGTCTAGCCTCCTAGACCAGGCCTGGCCAACCTGTGGCTCTCCAGCTGTTGTGAAACTACAAGTCCCAGCATGCCTTGCAACAGTTTTAGCATTCCCTAATAGCAAAACTGTAGCAGGGCATGCTGGGACTTGTAGTTTCACAACAGCTGGAGAGCTACAGGTTGGCCAGGCCTGTCCTAGACTATATTGATATTCGGTGTCTGCAGCCTGTTTATATTCCTGCGCTGTTCCCCATGTGTGAATACAACTTCTTTGTCTCACTTGACTCCTCCAGGATACACATACACAGGGGAATTTCTCTCAAGACACCTAATACCACACCTGCATAGCAGCTCAGAGATGTTGCCCATAGCAACCAATCAGATTCTACCTATTATCTTCTAAAAGGTGCCAGTTAAATGTTAAGTAGAATCTGATTGGCTGCTATGGGCAACATCTGACTTTAGTAAATATACGCCAATGTGTCTGTTTCTACTTTCTCTTTCATTTCTCTTATCATACATTGTTGCTGACTGAACAAAAATTCAATATACCTATAGAGTTTAAGATTTGCTGCCAGTCACACTGGGATACGAATTGTCTATGAGAGCTCAAGCTTATCGATGTTGTGGGAAGTAGCTGTGGGCTATTATACACTATGCAAGCTTTATTGGACGTTCTCCAATTTTGTTTTTCATAAATAGGAAATATGCTTAAATGATCTATATATTAACCCATTTCCCCTGTATGTGTGTTGATTTAATTATATCTACATAAGATACCCTTCTCCTTTCAAACCTTTCAGTCAATCAAGACTTTTTTCAAGGACACATGCTGGGGGGCGGCTCACTGCTGGGGGAGGCGAGGTTGCTGGGAGACTTTATTAGGATCTTCTATTATAGCCACCGCTGCCCCGGCTGTACCTGTAACCGGAGGAGAGAAGGGAAGCAGCAGCTTCCCTGGGCTGTATTCCTGCAGCTATTCTTCTGTACCCCAGCAGGAGGAGGCTGGGGAGAAGGTTGCGTCAGCAACTGATTGGCCGGCTGGGTGGGTTGACCTCGGTGGCTGCTGGAGTATACCTTCCAACATCCACCACATGCATCTCTAAAATGTTGCATCAGATGCCACCACAATCTTATGGGCTGGATTCAAAGCTGTACGCTACGGCATTGGCAGCTGCGATCGCACTCACAATTTATGTGCGAAAATATGCTAATGTCAGCTCCCTGCCTACAACGGACTGTGCGAATGCTGATGCACCCACTTCCCCTGTCTGCGCTGTGTGCAGATCCTCCAGGGGTTGAGCACGCACCACCATTAATGCAGCATTGGGCTCACATCGGCTCCTTCAGTAAGTCCTGGTCTGCGCAGATTCTGGGTTGACTTACTCTCTAAAAGTGGCCTCTCAGATTATGGTTCTGCGATTGGGAATGCAGCCGCAAGCGCAGATACACCCCTGGAACTCTCATAACACGACGATGGACCGGCCTCCTTTCTTGAACTCTTTCGGCAACCACCCCGACTCCACCCAGGAACTCCCATGGATCGCAGTTGTATGCTCAGGACCTTGCGATCATGGAGACATTGTGAATATCGTGTGATACTTAAGCTCATGCGTGCACAGTGAAAACAAAAACACTCAACTGTGTGACCAAAAGGCATGGCGTACAACTCTGAGCAGGCCCTAAATGATTTAAAGTTCTATTTTAGATACTTTCTATGTCATTCTCTCAAGAGTGCCCCACACAAGTCTTCTTCCTCTTATGTTGTTGTGAACTGTCATTGACTCTATGGTGCGCGTCCAACAAGTAACATTTATGCGCCATAACGTGTGGCATACATTGATTAGATCGTTGGTTTCGCCTGTTCATACTAATTCCTCATATTGCATTGTATGAAGGCTATTTCCGTTCCACCTAAAGACCAACCTGAGGACACCCTACTGACAACTTCAGCTGACCACCAGAGAGCTCCTGTGTGTATCACCACCTATGTTTCTTAAGAAATGAAGATGTGGGTGCTGTTTGTTATCAACAACCATGCTGTACCCACTTATTAACAATTATGTTACCCTCTTACTGCATTTGGCACTGCCAGTTCATCAGCTGGCATGTCCCTGCTTGCCAGTCTTCCCAAAGTGCATATGCTGTGACAACATAGTATGCATATATACCAACCTGCAGTACCAACTACTGTCTGCTAGTACTTCCATGCAGTTCCTACCTCTGCCTGCAGGCTGTCAGCCTTAGGAACTGTCATCTTCTGCACATTGCACATATCTCAGGTGAGTACTATATGGACTGAACTCATATCTAGTGTTCCTGACACATCACCTATACATTTAGCATCATTCATACCTCCATGTTCCTGACACACCTCCTATTTGATCACTTCTCATATATTCATGTTCTAGGCTTCGGATTGTGCTACCATCATTGCCGGGTAGCATACCAGTTCCTCTGCCCAGAATTTGTTCTGTCCTCCATCCTGTTCTGTCATTGTCATGCCTGGCTGAGTGGACTCCCCTACTGAGGGGATGAAAGCTGAAGTCCCGGGCTGAGGAAGGAACCTGAGGCGTGGGGCCTGTATGTAAGATCTCATCTACGAATACCAGACATTGGCGAGACCTGACCAAAGGTACGGAGTCTAACCAGCCGGGAGTTGTTCACCAGTGACCCCTCCAAGCAGGATATGGGTTTAGCTGCATCCAGCTGGCAGGTCCTTTGATCAGGTGTCTGGTATCCACGGGAATAGAGACCTTACTACTGTGGCCCTAGAGAGCTACTTCTGTGGAAGTAGACTGTACAAAAGAGGAGACTGTATTTAATACACAGGAGAAGTCTTTTGGACGAAAAATTGCGCAGAGAGGTGGCACTTGAAATAATATGCAAGAAGGGTGGTTGTGACGCACAGTTGCACCAAGGGCCGCTGGTAATACACTCCGGAGTGAGGTCCAGACGCGCAATTGTGTACCAAGGTGGCAGTTGTTCAGTACACAGCGAGGTGTATAGGACGCACTTCTGCACACGGAAGTGGCAACGGCTTGCACACAGGCTAGATGTTACGATGCTCTGTTGCACCAGGAGTTTGGTATTAGTCAGCACACAGGCAAGATGTTGTAAT
The DNA here is from genome assembly GCA_031769625.1 of Taudactylus pleione. Classification (NCBI taxonomy): domain Eukaryota; kingdom Metazoa; phylum Chordata; class Amphibia; order Anura; family Myobatrachidae; genus Taudactylus; species Taudactylus pleione. The sequence goes on along the minus strand of JAUIMM010000799.1, from coordinate 88,814 downwards.
GCACTGTTGCTCAAGGAGTTTGTATTTGTTAGCACACAGGCAAGATGTTATTACGCACTGTGGCTCGAGGAGATGATATTTATCAGCACACAGGCAAGATGTTATGAGGCACTGTTGCACAAGGATTGTAGACACAAGGAGATCACGAGAAGGGAACCTGGTACGAGGTAGCAGCAGTAACACTGGTTAGCGACAACATTGCACAGGCAACTTCCCTCCGTCTGAAGACAGGCTTAATACCCTAAGGTAACAGATCATAGGTGGACAGCATCAGCTGACCACTACCATGCTACCATTGGGTAAAGGGCAGTCAGGTGATGTGAACTGTCATGACTGCATCCATGACGGCGACCGCAGTAACCAAAGCACAGCGTGGCACACGACTGTCCACATGGCACCAGGAATAATGCTCAGCGCGTCACCCGCCGCTGCACCTGGCGTCTGACCACCCGAGGGATCAGGGGAAGCCAGCACCGCGGTGAGTAACGGCCGATCCTAGGCCGCAACCTGACAATCATTCCACAGGAAGAACTGCTTGTAGAAAATCTTTCTGCACTTCATTCACTCCAGCACCAGCCAGTCTAGCCTAGTGGTCCCAGTTGCGAACAATTCACAGATGAAGTTAGTTAAGTCACCGTCACTACAAATAGCAACCAGAATAGACATATTAAAAATTTGTGTAACAAGTAATGGGCCTGGTTCTGAGTAGCATACAATGCTGATGTTGTCTCACTAGAGCTGCAGAGAGTGAAAAGAGTGAGACCACCAGCAGTCACCAGACTAGAGACAGCCTGCTGCAGGAGTGGTGGGTCTGGTATCACCAGTGGACCTGCGGACTTAAGGAGACTGCAGGATCCCAGATAATGGACTGACCAATAGGAAACAGGGAAGGGGGATCTAAGGATGCTCTGGTGATGATCACAACACACGCCTGATAAAGTTGGAAAATGAAACGCGTTGGGAGAAGACCAGGAAGTGATGAGGCCTAATCGGGTGGAGGAGAAATCAGAGGCCATGAGGAATTGATATTATTTAGGTTCCGGGGATCGGCAACCTGGTGAAATACTTGTACTTGGAAATGTAGATGTACTTGGATGTGTTTGTATACATTCTGTTACCATTCTACACCCCTTGTCTGGGGAATGATTTGCTCAACATCTATTTGCTCATTTTGCCAGATTGTCTTCCCTCATATTTTCATGGATTCCCGTTGACACAATCTACAATCAGGACATTAATCGTCAGGACACTAGTGTAAGGATTGTCCACTGACTCATGCACGTTCTCTCTCCTATTCCATATTATGTAACTTATGGTCCCAGTGTTTGGTGCTACTGAGAAGCCTATGCTGGGATCTCCCTACTAGCATTTCTCTCCTGTTATTATTGGTAATGTTATTGTGTGTAGTACTTACACGGAGGTCATTTGCTATTACTCTTAGCAAGAAGAGTTTTATTACTATTACTTTTTTTGTATATTTTTTTGTTTAGCCGTAGGTGCATCTGGTACAATTTCATGGTCTTATGTGCTTCACTTTGCTCCTCCTGCCCCTGAGATTATGCCTGGCCCGTTCTCTGTATGATGCTCCTCCTGCCCCTGAGATTATGCCTGGCCCGTTCTCTGTATGATGCTCCTCCTGCCCTGAGATTATACCTGGCCCATTCTCTGTATGATGCTCCTCCTGCCCCTGAGATTATACCTGGCCCATTCTCTGTATGATGCTCTTCCTGCCGCTGAGATTATGCCTGGCCTTTTCTCTGTATGGTGCTCTTCCTGCCCGAGATTATGCCTGGCCCGTTCTCTGTATGATGCTCTTCCTGCCCCTGAGATTATGCCTGGCCCGTTCTCTGTATGATGTTCCTCCTGCCCTGAGATTATGCCTGGCCCGTTCTCTGTATGATGCTCCTCCTGCCCCTGAGATTATGCCTGGCCCATTCTCTGTATGATGCTCCTCCTGCCCCTGAGATTATGCCTGGCCCATTCTCTGTATGATGTTCCTCCTGCCCTGAGATTATGCCTGGCCCGTTCTCTGTATGATGCTCCTCCTGCCCCTGAGATTATGCCTGGCCCGTTCTCTGTATGATGCTCCTCCTGCCCCTGAGATTATGCCTGGCCCGTTCTCTGTATGATGCTCCTCCTGCCCCTGAGATTATACCTGGCCCATTCTCTGTATGATGCTCCTCCTGCCCCTGAGATTATACCTGGCCCATTCTCTGTATGATGCTCTTCCTGCCACTGAGATTATGCCTGGCCTTTTCTCTGTATGGTGCTCTTCCTGCCCGAGATTATGCCTGGCCCGTTCTCTGTATGATGCTCTTCCTGCCCCTGAGATTATGCCTGGCCCATTCTCTGTATGATGCTCCTCCTGCCCCTGAGATTATACCTGGCCCATTCTCTGTATGATGCTCTTCCTGCCACTGAGATTATGCCTGGCCTTTTCTCTGTATGGTGCTCTTCCTGCCCGAGATTATGCCTGGCCCGTTCTCTGTATGATGCTCTTCCTGCCCCTGAGATTATGCCTGGCCCGTTCTCTGTATGATGTTCCTCCTGCCCTGAGATTATGCCTGGCCCGTTCTCTGTATGATGCTCCTCCTGCCCCTGAGATTATGCCTGGCCCATTCTCTGTATGATGCTCCTCCTGCCCCTGAGATTATGCCTGGCCCATTCTCTGTATGATGTTCCTCCTGCCCTGAGATTATGCCTGGCCCGTTCTCTGTATGATGCTCCTCCTGCCCCTGAGATTATGCCTGGCCCGTTCTCTGTATGATGCTCCTCCTGCCCCTGAGATTATGCCTGGCCCGTTCTCTGTATGATGCTCCTCCTGCCCCTGAGATTATGCCTGGCCCGTTCTCTGTATGATGCTCCTCCTGCCCCTGAGATTATGCCTGGCCCGTTCTCTGTATGATGCTCCTCCTGCCCCTGAGATTATGCCTGGCCCGTTCTCTGTATGATGCTCCTCCTGCCCCTGAGATTATGCCTGGTCCGTACTCTGTATGATGCTCCTCCTGCCCCTGAGATTATGCCTGGCCCATTCTCTGTATGATGCTCCTCCTGCCCCTGAGATTATGCCTGGCCCATTCTCTGTATGATGCTCCTCCTGCCCCTGAGATTATGCCTGGCCCATTCTCTGTATGATGCTCCTCCTGCCCCTGAGATTATGCCTGGCCCATTCTCTGTATGATGTTCCTCCTGCCCTGAGATTATGCCTGGCCCTTTCTCTGTATGATGCTCCTCCAGCCCCTGAGATTATGCCTGGCCCGTTCTCTGTATGATGCTCCTCCTGCCCTGAGATTATGCCTGGCCCATTCTCTGTATGATGCTCCTCCTGCCCCTGAGATTATGCCTGGCCCATTCTCTGTATGATGCTCCTCCTGCCCCTGAGATTATGCCTGGCCCATTCTCTGTATGATGCTCCTCCTGCCTCTGAGATTATGCCTGGCCCATTCTCTGTATGATGCTCCTCCTGCCCGAGATTATGCCTGGCCCATTCTCTGTATGATGTTCCTCCTGCCCTGAGATTATGCCTGGCCCGTTCTCTGTATGATGCTCCTCCTGCCCCTGAGATTATGCCTGGCCCGTTCTCTGTATGATGCTCCTCCTGCCCCTGAGATTATGCCTGGCCCGTACTCTGTATGATGCTCCTCCTGCCCCTGAGATTATGCCTGGCCCATTCTCTATATGATGCTCCTCCTGCCCCTGAGATTATGCCTGGCCCATTCTCTATATGATGCTCCTCCTGCCCCTGAGATTATGCCTGGCCCATTCTCTGTATGATGTTCCTCCTGCCCTGAGATTATGCCTGGCCCTTTCTCTGTATGATGCTCCTCCAGCCCCTGAGATTATGCCTGGCCCGTTCTCTGTATGATGCTCCTCCAGCCCCTGAGATTATGCCTGGCCCGTTCTCTGTATGATGCTCCTCCTGCCCTGAGATTATGCCTGGCCCGTTCTCTGTATGATGCTCCTCCTGCCCCTGAGATTATGCCTGGCCCATTCTCTGTACATTATGATGTTCGGGAAATGCACAAGCATTGAGACCTTCTGCCCCTCTAATTTTCCACCTTTATGTACATTTCGAATTTACTTTATACTCCACAGTAACGTCGGGATATGTCCCAATTACAGATATGTTCCTGTTATATTGGTGTGATTAATTTAACGATTAATAGAATAAAGATACTTCTATAGTTACATAAATTGGGGGCTGATGTCGCAATGCTACAGCGAACCCACTTTTCCGATACAGAAGTACTAAAGCCTAATACATTAGGTTGTTCTGTTATTGCACATGCTACTTATAATACTATGGCTCGTCAGGCTGCTGTTTTAGGTGAAAAGACCCTTAACCTGGCTGTTATGAAAACACAGATGACCCGGAAGGGAGATATGTCATTACAGAAGTTTCTCTTTTAGGTGACTCTGGACTTGATTCACTACGGATCGCAATATTGCTTACGCTCACAGTTCAACTGCGTTGGCATGCTAATCCATTGCAATCGCAATGCAAACTTAGCACTACATAAGAACGCCCACTTTACATTGCACACATCCATAATACTTAGCAGAATAGTGAAACCATCGGTACAATGGAGCACCATTGCAGCCTCACGTACAATTGCACAAGCCCTGACCGTACTCAGGAATTGCTAACAACCCTGCACGCTATGAGACCTCACACTGCGTACGGGATAACAGTGGATAATTTATGCACACCCCTGCAACGGCGTGTGAACGCACTGGCACACATGCGTTTCAAAGACCAACCCCCGTCACCACCCCCAAACGGCACTTCCTGTCAATCAACTCTGCAATGGGTCTTCGTAGCCGCGGCAATCGCAGTCCCCATCTCAGCGGCCGGTTTGCGCACTGCATACGCAGAACGCAACAATCGGCCGATTTCGTGCGTAATCACAGTTGCGATCCTTGCTGAATTGGGCCCCACGTCCTGAATTGTTTACCTTCCTTCTGTTAAATTGCTTCCCAGGCCGGTTGACACTGGTATAGACCCATTTTGCATTTCAGACCATGCTTTGATATGGGGTCACCTTGACTACAACTGTTGACGTGAGGGTCATAATAATTCTCTTAAATTTTGTAATATGTTGAACGTCAGATCCATCTCTATTTTGTTAAGCAGCTAAGTCCGTGCTTAGATTTGAATACGTGCATAAACATAATGTGAATTCTTGTAGCTTTATTGCAAGGCACAGTCTGCTTTAAAGATCACCTAAATCAACTCCTATTCCCCGAAATCCCAGCAGGCATACCGACATTCCATCCTGGGAAACTTGTTTTGCAGGGCATGGCATTAATCCTACACTGCACAAACCCCATACAGTGTCCCATCTCTTTGGGACTGGATAATACAAGTTATTGTGGAAAGATTGAAGCCATTAAAGATTTTTTTGATCCAGGCCAAACTATACTCACTCTCCAAGAGCTATGCACTAAGGGCCTGATTCCGTACAGAACACAGCTGCCAAAATATGCTGATGCTTGCAAATCATCGGTACCATGGACATATATGGGGCCACCAGCCACGCAGCATGTAAGTCATGTCTGACCTGCTGAGAGCTCTCATACTGCGAAGGAGATGGCATGGCTAATTTATGCACACCCATGAAACGAAGTTTAAACAGTCTGCGTTTTTCTGACCTCCACCACATAACGCTTCCTGTCAATTCTTCACGTACCTTCAAGTATCACACCTGGCTTGCACAATGCAGGATGCCGTTTGTACCCCAGGCAGCCCAGATAAGTCATGTACATTCTTTATAACAGTCCTGTATAAAGCTACATTTATGACTTAATCATGGGAACTTGATATACCAGATATCCACTCCCCGACTATTCTGTTAAGGCATCATGACGAGGTTATGAAGACTTTATAGTCTGCTACGCTGGAGGAAGTTCATATTAAAATGCCCTTTGTTTCTCTGAGCCAATGATAACACATGATTCTCGAGGAAAGGGGTCATGGTTTGATATGTAAACGCTCTAACGCTCTATCCTTTCATAGCATGTGGGCTCGTAGCAAGATTGGATAGAGTAATGGTGCTCATTATTTATGTGACTTCCCTGTAACTAAAATTCCGTTGCCCATGTTATGCCCCAAGTTTCTCCATTGGGAGTCGGGACGCCAGACCGTGATTCCATTGCTTACTAAGATAGTCACTGCTCCGTAGACAACCACTTTACGTAACTGGACAGGTTCTGCTTCTCCATCAGTGGGAGCTGTTAAAACATTTTTACTTAATGTTTTACATTTTGATGGACGAGTCTCTTCATTCTCAAACCCAGACCCAAAGCCTTAAATTGTTCGAGACTGCTGATTGGTTTCTGTATCCTAATCTGTGATGTGAGGGGAGCCCTTGGGAAGAGCTGGTGGTACTTTTATGGGGGAACCGGGGGATGTATGAAGCATGATATATTAATATAAGGGACTAAAGAAGTGTTGGTGATACTCGAGTCTCCTGTAGGGGTTGTTATTGTTATTATTATTATGACTTTTGTTTGTGTTTTTGTCTGACTGATACTATTAAAGTTCTACTAAAAGATACTAGATTCAAGTCTAAAAGTATGACACCTCTGACCTAAGGAGATATCTGCCCTTGCCCCCTGAGTTGGCAATCATAAACTGGGTACAAACCTAGCAGATATATCTGCAGATGATGGTTGTTCATGCACACTGAACAACCATCATCTATGTTCTGTGTGTTGGAGGGGCCCCCGCTGGCTGGGGGCATGTTGCGCCCCTCCCCGCGGCTGCCATTACACACAGCACAATGTCCCAATATATCTGCAGATATATCTGTCCATCAGGTGTGCAGCACAGCCGACGCGATGTCTGTGAACGACGTCGTTGACAGACATCGCTGGTACACACTGGCCGACAGGCACCCGGTATATTGGCCGATCAATTGATTGGCCAATATATCTGCCAGTGTGCACCCAGCATTAGGCATCCAGCTATGAGCACTAGAATCTCTCCAAGCAGATATAGATCGCTACTTTCAGCCACAGGAAAAAAAATATATATATATATTTGACAACAATGGATCCACTCTACCCCTCCTTCCCTGGCCATGTTCAAAAATATATTGTTTTAGGTCTTCAAAATGATTGGAGACATCCCTACATACAGAGCAAGAGATGGAGACGTTCTGTTCCATACGGGAAAGTTACATCGACACCCTTCTAAATGATATTAAACAAAAACAAGACAATTTGGTATGAAACTAGACATCTAGATCTCCAATTTCATGGGTCAATTATTGGAAAATTCGGTTCAGATTCCCCATCACCTCCCAATTTTTGTAAACATGTGTGCATAATGTGTTCCTTCCTTTCCTTCACCTTATACTTCCTATACTGATACAATATTTACATATATATGATGTCATTCAATATTATGTGTTGTATAAGACAGTAGCTACTTATGATCAATAACGGATGTACTGTAAGCTATTCACCATCCGCTGAATATTAAGTAACCTACTGACTGCATATACTGTGTGTATGCCCTTATATAGCCTTGAAATTCAATAAAAACATTTTTACAAAAATGTTTTTCGTGCGTGAGAGGAATCCTGTTACGTACTTACATATTACCATGAGATTTAGTCTTTAGTTGTGAGTCTGTGCCTTTGTATGGTCTCTCTCCCTGCCGCCGTTTGCGGTGTTCCCATCATGAAACGCGTTTCACATTTCCTGCGTCTTCCAGGCACATTTCTTTCCCTATTTTGATGGTTATTGTTTCCTTAGGAAGACCAGAGCCGACCTGTCAGCTGACAAATTGGGTTACACAAGTCTGCACACCTACAATAATCTCACCTTCCATAAAGAGAACCTGCAGCCTGTACTCCCTGTACTGATCTCAGCAGTGTCAGTCGGAATTAAGACCACAGCATTTGTGTGATTGCTCGGAGACTGTAGGCTTGTTCCTTTGCAGGCAAAGGGGCTCATTCTAAGTTGCACATGCTGTGACCGCTTTAGCGCCCCTGGTCACAGTTATCCCTGTGACTCTATGCAGATGCTAGTAAATACCATTTCCCTGATGTAGAGGTGTGCAAGGGCTGGAACACCTGCAACCACAACCATCGGGTCTTGCACCAGCCCCTTGTTAGTTGCAGATTGTCAGTCAGAGTACGGCCCCCAACCACTCCTCTGACATGACCGCAACACTCTCATAACACGCTAACAAGATGGAACATCTCCATGCTCCTGCATAGCCGGCTCTCAGTAACCGCCCAATACATTCCAGAGCCCGTGCGGCTAAATCGGTCCTGTGACTGTGCAGACATCATTACACACTGCGACATTTTAGCAATGCATGCATAGTCGCCACAAAATACTATTTTACGTGAACGTCCCAATTGCCTGAGAGTCAGAATCAGCCCCCACATCCATATATTAGCATAACGATGACTTTTATGTGCAACATGTATCTATGACGCCATTATCTGAGCAGGGCACATCATATGCCAAATTAAAGGTCTTGGTCCATAATTTGCAGAATGTTGACGTAACTGGTTTCTTTGTTTCGGAGTTATGTGGCAAAATATCCGCCCACCATTTACAAGGCATCATCATTGTGCTCTGGAAAATGTGACAGTTGGTGAACTGTCCATGTGCACCTGCTGGGTGACCTGGAACATGTGACTTGCTGTGTGGTCTGGAAACTGTCAGTTACTGAACTCTCCCTGTGCACCTGCTGAGTGACTTGGAACATGTTAACTGGTTAGTCTGGAAACTGAGTTATTTGCAGCCACATATATCAGCACTGCTAGCCGAAGCATTGTCCTACATCGTGGTGGTCTGCATATATACCAGTTTGGATATCCTCTGGATATAGCTGCATATTGGGAACGCTGCCAGCAGCTGGGAGGAGAAATTTAATGAATTCACACAGACACACGGAGGACTGGATCATCAAATGCTAAAGTGTTTACTCAAACTACATGGTGAAGACAGATCACTAAAGGTCAGTAAGCTCTTTGGACATACACTAAACAGCATTTGAAACTAATTGATTGGAACGTTTTGATCGTTACTTGTTACACTTTAACTAAAAAACTGATCAGCTGGGAGTTTACTGCTGTTAGGCAAGTGTGGAAGGTATGTTTATAAAGGGATGCATAATAACAACTGAATACAATACTGTGGAACTTTTCTGCTACTATTTGCAACATTTCTAAGAACTGACCAGCTGAAAACCAACTGCCACGAGGCAAGCGTGGAAGCTGCCTTTGCAAACGGCCATATAATAACATTAAACATTGTTGCTGTTGAATTCAATGCTGCTATTATTGCAATCCAAATGAAAAGCCTATAAATTGAAAACTAAACTGCCTATCTTTGGAAAGTGGCAGCTAGTATTGTGTGTACAATATAGAGTCCTTACATTATTGATACTGGGCAAGCTTATAAAATTGAACAGATTAATTAGATAACATATTTAGGTTAAGCTGTCCTCTGATGAAATTACCTAAGGGTAAAGAAACGCGTTAGTGGGGAAAACATGCCACTACAAGCAGGAATCCAGCAATTATTTACAGCACTGCTACAAACCAACATCCATCTGTTTCTTCGTCTCCGTGACTGTGGGTATAGCCTTCTGTCTCCACGTTGCCGGTCAGCTGCAAGTTGCTAGCCTTCCCAGCACTCGCAGCCTTTCACATGGTAGAGACGCTGGTCTCACCACGTGGAAACAATGTGATTGCAGGATTGCTGCTGGAGGCCAGCGGACAGAGGATCCATTATTGGACACTGCCATCCAGACAAGCAGCCCTATTTAGTCCTACAATTACTGGGCTACCAAGGGATTACACCGGAATCATTGTGCAGATTCAAGGGTGAGAAATCATATACCTAATTCAATAACATTACGGATATTACCGTAATCTATCAGCGGATACTTAACCCACAATATGCTGGAATAAGAGCAGTGCTTTTTCATTCTCTTTACTTTTAGAGATCTGGATATTAAATAGTTACACTTGCCACTGCTGCTATTGCAGAATAACCTTTTTGTGCAATATTTTTATATTTGCTGGGACCCATGCAATATTGTATTTTCCGATTTTAATAAATTATATTATTTGATATTTTAAATTTGAATGTGTATTGGATGATTTAAATACTCATTAACAGATAAAGTGCAGTTCCTCAATATTTCTTTTTTATTTTTCTGATATTTTGTTAAGCTTGCAGAGACTTAATTGGAACTGCAGCTAAATAATCAGTTAATCAGTAGTGCTATTAGTAGACAGGGATAATTAGCGCTTATTGGTTTAGGTTATATTGTTTGGTATATTTAAATTGTGCACCATCTAGGTGATCATATGTCTTTTTAATTGAATGTGATTATATAAGATTATATAATTTGAATTGTGTTCCGGCCCGGCAATGATATTTGAATTTAAAGTGTGCTTTAAATACATTTGTTTGGACAATCAACGCCCCTATTTTTATATTTAGTCTTTTTATTTGGGGATTGGTAATTACCCCATCATAGAGGCTACAGATTGTCAGGGGAAACAATTGTATTAGTCCAGCGCCAGCTGCTTGTTTTTTACATATATCAGCATGTCTTGCGGGGGGGACCTCAATCACTGACTGCTGTTATTTAATTATTCACTTCTCCCCGCTCTGTTTACACCAAACATGCCTAGAGGCCGGCCTGGAGCACGTCAACGTGTTGGAACCTTTACAGTTTGCCCAAGAGTGCTCAGTTTAAAAACGTACAGTCCATAAATTATCGTCGCAATCAACGTATAACAAGATCAACTGATACGCCGCTTGCATTGGACATGACATATTTGTCACAATACTGCTCTTTGGGTCCTGTGGACGTGCAATGTGTGAACTGTGGGGCCCTACACTTCTTGGTAGAGGAGAGTGACGGCCATTTTTCAGACTGCTGTCACGATGTGGTTGTTCAGCTTTTAAAAAGAGTTCTATTTAGCTCCGAACTCTTTATGACAAATACCCTCAAATTACGGACTCGGAGAGGGGTATTCAATATGAAACGTTAACTTCACTGTCGAAGTCAACGTTTCATAATCGGAGTTTTTACCTGCGTTAAAGTATCGGGCGCGCTTCCACTTATCCCCGTATTCAATATAAAATTAACAAAAACGGGAACCTCCGAAGTTGGATTTGCGTAAAGTTACGAATTTTTCCTTAAAAAAATTGTAAGACCCCCCCCTAAAGTTGTAAAAACATGGGGGATCACTATGGGTACCCCCGTTTTAGCCTTTAAATGAAAGTCGGGGATTTAAATAGCCGCAGCAGGTGTTTTTTTCCCGACATTGAAGTGAAGTACATTTTTTTCAATTCTGCATTTGTGCACCTGCCGCTATAATTCTATTCTTCAAAACACCTGCCGCATATTTGCAGAATAGCCCTGAACCTATTTCCCTATTGTTATACAATTTTTCTCAATTTTTTTTTTTCACCCCAATTTTTAAATAAATTTTTTGGGGTGTCCCTATTTTTTTTTAAACTTTTTTTGACACAGTTCTTTTTTAAATGTCATTCCCAGGGGTGCAGGCTATTTTTTTTAAGCTTGCACCCCTAAACCCCAATTCTGCATTTTTTTCGACACCTATTCAATGGTGAAAAGTTATCCCCGTTTTTTATCAAAGACTTTTCAAAACTGCGATAAGTCTTTGAAATTGAATATGGTGTAAAAGTAAAACCTGCGATAATGATGTCATACCTCCGATATTAACGCAAAAACTATGTTATTGCTCCCATATTGAATACCCCTGATAATCTCCATAATATCCTCAGTAACTAATAACCTCCATAACTATGGCAGTTACTGCCGGGATTCCCTAGGGATTCATTATAGTTCAATAATTTGTTTCAAACAATATCTAAAGAAAATATGTGTATTTTATGGCAGAGTAATTCATACATAACTTACACTGAATTACTTTGATTAATTCTACGTTTATTTAACCTGTTATGGAACAGAACCTTTTACATCAATTAATTCAAAGAAACACAAGTTTAAAATAAAAAAAAAAAATTATTCAGAGACTGCAATAAAACTATCGCAGACATAAAATCGGGAGGCTCCTATGTAAAGGAATTAAATCACAGCATCTGAGGAACAGAATGTACAATTCAGGATCAAATGGAGAAAAACCAAAAACAGCAGTGATGACCTGTTATACTAAGCAAGTAGCAGCTCCTCTGCTGTAATGTCCAGGTAGTCTCATTGTAATGCTGGGCTCCGTTTTACATGTACAACAGTAGCAGAGATGCAGAGATTGGTGGGTAAACTGTTATACACAGCTATTACTCCGAAGCAGGTTAGCCAGTGAAGGTGATGATAAATTCCAATGTTATTGGAATAAAAGAGTTTTGTATCGAATAAAACATTTGTTGCATTGTTAGTGTATATTACTTAGGGGACCCTGACGCGTTTCAGTGCAGACGTGCACATTCCTCAGGGTGATTTTTTTTCCTAATCCCAATATTGCAAAATGAGGGAACCAATTAAGTTATAATAATTTAATTACAGATCAGCTGCAAAAATGAAGCAATGTGCAGCCAGAAAATACTATATACAGCACCGAGTAACAAATACTTTCCCTCTTCCAGTTTCTGTTCCCATTATCTCACTATTCATCTTATTTTCCCCATGTTCAGTGCAGTCAATTAATTTGTTGCTCCTTTTTTCACAAGAACACACACATATATATATATATATATATATATAACATGGGTGCAGCATACTATTAGATCTGTCATTGATTGGATATTGCCCTTCTCTTAAATTTTTCCTTCATCATGGTCTCACTGGGTTCCAGTCAATAGTAAGGCAACAGATGTTAGACAGGCAATAGGTCAACAGGGACAAAAGGTCGACACAAAAAAGGTTAACATGAATAATGGTTGACAGGTAAAAAAAAGGTTGACATGGTTAATAGGTCGACACAACTTTTTATGTTAGGGTTGGCATATACAGTAGGGTTCGGTACTAGAAGTGGAGGTTAGGGTTAGGCACTAGAATGGATGGTCAGGCACTTACCCCGACAGTTAGGGTAAGCACCAGGAGGGAGGGTTAGGGATGGGCACCAAGGGGAGGGCTGGGTGAAGATTAGGTATAGGAAACAAAAAAAAAAAACTAGTGACCATTTTTGTGTCGACTTTTATCCATGTTAGCATTTACCAATGCAGATCTTTAACCATGTCAACCTTTTGTCCCTGTCGACCTATTGCTTGTCTAGATATCGTCTAATTACTGTCTATCTTTTATACCAAACCCGCCCTCAATATGCACACTGAATTACATACTAATACAAATTCCCTTCTTTAACCTTACCATCATTAAATGTAACCCAACAGTTTAAAATTTTTGCTATTTGAATGGTATTTGGTTTTATTTTAAAAATTTACTATGCTATAAGACTGATGCATATATTTTACCTACACTTTGTCATGACTCTCTCAATAATTATAACTAACTCTCTACATACACTAACTCAGGAATAGGCATCTGGAAATACTTAAAGGGAAGCAAGTTCGGCCCTACAACATTTAACAGGAATGCACACAGCCCTTAAACAACCCGGGCAAGCTCACATCATTCATCCCAAAATGCCCCTCACTGCTCCAAAATAGCTCAACATGCCATAAAATACCACCTCAGTACTAAATATCTCCACTGCATGTCATTGTGACCTAGGAACATGCTTATCAGACATCCAACTATAACCCACATACAGTACATTACCAAATGCCAATCAGTTCTTTCTTCTGTGAATTTTCTGATGTGTAACAAGGTTTATTTTTTGTGTAAAACATTTCCCACACTCAGAGCATGAAAATGGCTTCTCACCTCTGTGAAGTCTCTCATGTAAAACAACATTTGCTTTATGTGCAAAACATTTCCCACACTCAGAACATGGAAATGGTTTCTCACCTGTGTGACTTCTCTGGTGGTTAGCAAGATGTGATTGCTGTTTAAAACATTTCCCACACTCAGAACATGGAAATGGTTTCTCACCCGTGTGCATTCTATGATGTCTAACAAGAACTGCTTTGGATGTAAAACATTGTCCACACTCAGTACATGGAAATGGTTTCTCCCCTGTGTGACTTCTCTGGTGGTTAGCAAGATGTGATTGCTGTTTAAAACATTTCCCACACTCAGAACATGGAAATGGTTTCTCACCCGTGTGCATTCTATGATGTCTAACAAGAACTGCTTTGGATGTAAAACATTTTCCACACTCAGTACATGGAAATGGTTTCTCCCCTGTGTGACTTCTCTGATGTATAACAAGAGAGGATTTATGTGGATACCATTTTCCACATTCAGAGCAGGAAAACGGTCTCTCACTTGTGTGACCTCTCTCATGTGTAACTAAATGTGTTTTCTGTGTAAAACATTTCCCACATACAGAACATGGAAATGGTCTCTCACCTGTGTGACTTCTCTTATGTCTAATAAACAATGACTGATGTACAAAACTTTGACCACATTCAGAACAGGTAAAGACTGAATTACCTGTGTGAGTTGTACTATATTTAGCAATATCTGAAGTATCAGGAGTACATCCCTTATGATTAGAGGGATCAAATGATATATCTGCACTGTGAGGTACTGAATGTATATTCAGAGTAACGGGGATGTCTCCCGAAGAATCTGGTGTGATGTTCTCTTCTATCTTAAAATCTGGAGACAAAATGAGACATCCCTCCGAGGTCTTCCTGCTTGTGTGTCCATCTGTTGGAAATAAATGTATGAATATCAATTTTTTTACCTTGAGGAGCAAATTATCATACTATTAGTGAGCTCAAGATGTTCAGTTGTTTTATTTAATTTCACAACTATAGTTTATTACAATTATATATGTACATATAGTAAATGAGGAGTCTTTCTACCCCGATAAAACATTGACTGAAATTAGAACCGGATCCATTTGATAAGTTTGTGAGTTTTCACACCTGCCCTAATGGCCTCTAATAAAGCCCCAAGCTATGGTCTAAGAACTTTTGCCCATGAGTGGAAAGCCATATTGCAGGAGGCACCTCACACACTAATACTGTTTTATATGTATTAGAGTCCAAGCTATAAATGTGTGGGTCAGTAGTGTGTAGGTTATCTGATACCTTGACTGATTTATGAAGAGAGGAGGCATAGTCTCCATAGCTCCCATGTCTCACAAATGGTGTCCACAAGCTGATGGTGATCCCATCAAAGTTCAGACATTCCTACTTTGAGAGCAGTAACAACTAAGATATTCTAGGTAGGAAGCAGCAAACCTAAGTCCAGATATCCTGCTCAAAGTCCTATTATAATTTCACAATGCCCAGGCCATAGGCAAGGGAGAATGAGATACTGAGGAGCATGTGGGTTTTCCCACTGCCAGCTAGGTCTGATGTTGAAAAGCCGCCACTCCCTCAAGCCTCAGAATATTCCCCAATATCGTCTTAAACAGGATCATTATTCTGGGCAGTAATATATAAATTATCAGCCATAACATTAAACCACTGACAGGTTAAGTGATTAACATTCATTATCTCATTACAATGGTGCTTGTCAAGGGGAGGGATATATTAGGCAGTAAGTGAACACTCAGTTCTTGAAGTTGATGTGTTGGAAGCAGAAAAAGAGGAGGATTTTTGTACTCATGGTAAAATCAATTCCTCTTGGAGACACTGCAGACTATGGGTTTAAAGGGGAGGCTGAGGAGTAGGCACTAAATTGTTTGTAGGGAGTTACACCTCCAATAAAACCAATCTAAGTCCTCCCACCTGCTCCAGCTAGTCAGTTGAGCCAAAAGTGTGTGCTTATGAGGTGGTCGCAATGGTTGGTCCTAATCTCCCCTGTCATATCATATCATATTGGACGCAATTTCCCAGGATTTGTTGAGCTCATAAAGGAACCACAGAGACAACACCAATGTAAAGTCTCCAAGGCCCTACCTCGGAAAAGGGAGGAGTGGAAAAGCATGGTAGGTCCTCTTTGGAGAGCGAACCTCTCCGCAAGGAAAGAAATGCGCAACACTTCGTCCGGTTAGGCCAGAGAAAAATATTTGCAGAGGTGTCATGCCCAATACAGATGTTACCATGGATGTGCTGGAGACCACCACCCCTCAGGTTCCTAGGGAACGCTCGGGTTCGCCTGGTCCTACAAAAGTTCCCCTGGCTAACAACTTGTCAGCAAAACGGCGACAAGAAATGAAAGCCTTAGTTCGCAATAATCAGGATGTTTTCTTCCCTGCCAGGGCGCACAGCCTTAATAGAGCACAAGATATATACACCTGGAGAAGTGGGCGTAAAGCAGCGACCGTATCGCATTCCTGAAGCACAGCGACAAACTATCCTGCAAGAAGAAAGTCCGGTCCCTGTACTTCTCGCTAGACTACTCGGATGTCGCACTGACTCTTGTAGGGATACATTATCAACGGAGTGGCAGGAAAAAGTACAACCCAGCGTCCACAGGTAACAAAGACTATTTGTCCCTGTGTCAGAGCATGCCATGGAAAATAAAGTATATATGCCTGAGAAGGTTAAAATGAAGTATCAGCTGGGTAGTCGACACAGAAACATGGATTCTTCTCTAGAGGAAGTAAAAAGACTGAAGGGTATCAGTCGTCACCAAGGAAAATGTGCGCTTCCCTAAGGTTGGAAAAGCAAGAGGGATGTGTGGTGAGAGGGGTTGTCTCACCTGAATTGCCCACATTCTGTTGGAATCGACCCTCTCCATAGGAGGCTGGACTGAAACCTGTGCGTTTTGCATTAACAGTGGAGGTGTGGAATTCCAGGTTTTCACATTTACACAGACTCAGCTGGAATAATCACTGGAGCACAGGAAGGGTTTACAACTCCCACATACCTGATGCTCCTTATGCTGCATAAGCTGGCCAGGCGATAGGCCATGGGTGGTGGTTAGCAATAGTGTGCCAGGTACTGGAAGGTTCACAGAGATTGTAACTGCTGACTGTTATGCAGGAGGAGTGCTGGGACATTTACTTTTATGTTGATTTGCTTATTTTCTGTTATTTGCCTCGGTGTATCCAGGTATATGCTCATTAATGCTAAGGTGTAGTGTCTGCTGCCATTAAAAGCCACTGCTTTACCATATACCTACCAGTCTGGAGTCATTTCTATACCCTGTGTTACAGCAGACACCGTTAGACACTGCAGCATTTTAGCAATGCATGCAGTCGCCACAATACACAAGTTTACGTTAACGTCGCCATGGCATGAGACTCAGAATCAGCCACCACCCATCCATATATTAATGGCTGAACGACTTTTATGAGTGACATATTTCTATGATGCCGTTGTCTGAGCAGGGCACGTTATAAATCAAATTAAAAGTCTTGGTCCATAAATTTGCAGAAAAATGTTGGCGTAATTGGTTTCTTTGTTTCGGAGTTAATGTGGCAAAACATCACCATTGTGCTCTGGAAAATGTAACAGTTGGTGAACTCTTCCTGTACACCTGCTGAGTGACCTGGAACATGCGACTTGCTGCGTGGTCTGCAAACTGTGTCAGTGAATGAAAATCTCCCTGGGCGTCCGCTGAATGACCTGGAACATGTGACCTGCTGTGTGGTCTGTAAAGTGTCAGTTAGTGAACTCCCTGTGCACCAGCTGGGTGTACTGGAACATGTGACCTGCTGTGTGATCTGGAAACTGTCAGTTACTGAACTCTCCCTGTGCACCTGCTGAGTGTATATACACAAATGTTGTCTGAGCTCCAACAAAATACACTTACTTACGGAACCTTTGACATCAATTTATAAAAAATATGGGTATATGAGCGCTGGTATGGATTAGAATTAGAAAATAATAATTTTTAGATTCATTATTCACTAGCAATTCACTAGCAATTATTATTATTATTTTAAATTTTATTTCACTTTATTTTAATTTTATTTTTATTATTTATTATTTTAAATGTTATTATCTTTATATTTATTCTTATTTTGTTAGTTTCATATCATTGCTTATCTTTCTTTAACTTTTCTCAATCTACACCATTCTGGTATAAAGCAAAATGGAGTCAGGCACAGAAAAAAGAACATGTGCTTGCCTCCAACCCTCCTGCAAATTCCGGGACCGGATATCCGGGTTTTAACTCTTTTTACTAATTAGTCACACTATAAATAAAGCCATACTAAGGCCCACCCCCTTCATCCTTGACAAAGGACCCGTGGAAGGTCCGAAACGCGTTGGAGATTGGAAGGAGTGCCCAGGAAAAGAACAACTGCCGCTGCCGCTACAAGCCCACTGACCATCCCCCGACGCCCTCTGTCATCAAGCGGCGCCAGCCCGGCGGGACATGTGATCGCGGCTCAGATGGGAATCTGCAGCTGAAGTCAGCAGTCAACGCCGAGCTAGTTAGGGTGAGTTAGGTGGCAATAGCACAGCGGACCCCTCGTGGGGTACATGCAGAACTAGCACACCCCCAACTAGTCTATAAAGACTATAAACATTAATTCCATAATACTGTTTATGCCTTTTCTCTCCTTTGCTGTTTTTTCTTTCTATTTTCATCTTTGTTTTTTTATTAATTATTTTTTATTTATTTTGAAAAAAAAATTTTTGTTTTTGTTTTGTTTTTTGTTTGTTTTGTTTTATTATTGATTACTGATTATTCATTACATTCATATATTTTTATTTGTGCGGTGCACCAATTCTAATCCATACCAGCGCTCATATACCCATATTTTTAATCTGACCACTATTTATTGAGCTGCGGAAATACAAGCGCAACACACCATTTTTATTTTTTACTTCCAATCAATTTATTAAAAGAAACACAAGTTTAAAATAAAAAAAATAATAATTCAGAGACTGATCCCAACTATTAGCAGCAAAAAAGCTATCGGAGACATAAAATTGGGAGACTCTTACGTAATGGAATTAAATCACAGCATCTCAGGAACAAAACGTTCAATTCTGGATCAAATGGAGAGAAACCGAAAACAGCAGTGATAACCTGTTAGACTGAGCAAGTAGCTGCTCCTCTGCTGTAATGTCCAGGTAGTCTCATCGTAATGCTGGGCTCCGTTTTACATTTACAACAGTAGCAGAGATGGGTCGGTAAGCTGTTATACACAGCTATCACTCCGAAGCAGGTTAGTCAGTGAAGGTGAAGAAGGTGATGATAAATCCCAATGTTATTGGAAGAGTTTTGCACCGAATAAAAAAAAAATTGCTGCGTTGTTAGTGTGGATAACTAAGGGGAACTTGACGCGTTTCAGTGCAGATGTGCACATTCCTCAGGATGAATTTATTTTTCTAATCCCAATAGAACATAAAATATATTTAAAATATATATATATATATATATATATTTTATCACATGGGTGGAGTATATTATTAGATCTTTCGTTGATTGGATATTGCCCTTCTCTTAAATTTTTCCTTCATCATGGTCTCTGGGTTCCAGTTAATAGATGTTCAGATAGGCAACAGATGTTAGACAGGCAATAGGTCGACAGGGACAAAAGGTCGACACAGAAAAGGTTGACATGAATAATGGTCGACAGGTACAAAAGGTAGACATGGTCAAAAGGTCGACACAACCAACAGTCAACTTTTTTTTTCGTTTTAGGGTTAAGCATATACACTAGAAGGGACGGTTAGGGTTAAGGTGCCAATACACGGTGCGATATAGTAGACGATCCAATGGATTGGAACGATATTGCTGCTAGATCGCACAGTTTATGGGCATGATATCAGCCAATGCGCGCACCTGTGGGGTCGTACATCGCAGCCCCAGATGTTACTGCAGGTTCAGTTAATCTTAGGATGCAATGTGCGATCCCATGCAGCGCTATGCGGATGGGGGAGCCGGCATATCGGGCGGTCGGCTATGTCGGATCCCCTGTCACATCGCACAGTGCATATCGCACCGTGTACGGGCGGCTTTAAGCACTAGAAAGGATGGTTAGGGTACGGCACTTACCCCGACAGTTAGGGTTAGGCACTATGAGGGAGGGTTAGGCATCAAGGGGAGGGCTGGGTGAAGATTAGGAAACAAAAATTGTGTTGACCATTTTTGTGTCGACCTTTATCTATGTTGGCATTTACCCATGCAGATCTTTAACCATGTCAACATTTTGTCCCTGTTGACCTATGCCTGCCTAGACATTGTCTAAGTATTGTCTATCTTTTATACCAAACCCGCCCTCACTATGCACACTGAATTACATACTAATACAATTTCCCTTCTTCAACCTTACCTATAACCCAACAGTTTTCAATTTTTGCTATTTGAAATGGTATTTGGTTTTATTTTAAGCATTTACTATGCTATAAGACTGATGCATATATTTTACCTACACTTTGTCATGACTCTCTCAATAATTATAACTAACTCTCTACATACACTAACTCAGGAATAGGCATCTGGAAATACTTAAAGGGAAGCAAGTTCGGCTCTACAACATTTAAAAGGAATGCACACAGCCCTTAAACAACCTGGGCAAGCTCACATCATTCATCCCAAAATGCCCCTCACTGCTCCAAAATAGCCCAACATGCCATAAAATACCACCTCAGTACTAAATAGCTCCACTGCATGTCATTGTGACCTAGGAACATGCTTATCAGACATGCACCTATAACCCACATCACCAGTGCCAATCAGTTCTTTCTTCTGTGAATTTTCTGATGTGAAACAAGATTTGTTTTCAGTGTAAAACATTTCCCACACTCAGAGCATGAAAATGGTTTCTCACCTGTGTGCAGTCTCTCATGTCTACCAAGATCTGATTTCTGTGTAAAACATTTCCCACAGTAAGAGCATGGAAATGGTTTCTCACCTCTGTGACGTCTCTCGTGTAAAACAACATGTGATTTATATCCAAAACATTTCCCACACTCAGAACATGAAAACGGTTTCTCACCTGTGTGACTTCTGTGATGGTAAGCAAGATGTGATTGCTGTTTAAAACATTTCCCACATACAGAACATAGAAATGGTTTCTCACCCGTGTGCGTTCTATGATGTCTAACAAGAACTGCTTTGTATGTAAAACATTTTCCACACTCAGTACATGGAAATGGTTTCTCACCTGTGTGACATCTCTGATGTATAACAAGAGATGATTTCTGTGTAAAACATTTCCCACATTCGGAGCATGGAAATGGTTTCTCACCTGTGTGACTTCTCTGATGTATAAGAAGATCTGATTTTTGTGGAAACCATTTTCCACACTCAGAACATGAAAACGATCTCTCACCTGTGTGACCTCTCTCATGTGTAACTAAATGTGATTTTTGTGTAAAACATTTCCCACACTCAGAACATGAAAAAGGCCTCTCACCTGTGTGAATTCTCTGATGTCTAATAAACACTGACAGATGTACAAAACTTTGACCACATTCAGAACAGGTAAAGACTGAATTACCTGTGTGAGTTGTACTATATTTAGCAATATCTGAGGTATCAGGAGAACATCCCTTATGATTAGAAGGATCAAATGATATATCTGCACTGTGAGGTACTGGGTGTATATTTAGAGTAATGGGGATGTCTCCCGAAGAATCCAGATTGATGTTATCTTCTATTTTAAAGTCTGGAGACAAAATGAGACATCCCTCCGAGGTCTTCCTGCTTGTGCGTCCATCTGTTGGAAATAAATGTATGAATATCAATTTTTTTTACCTTGAGGAGCAAATTATCATACAATTAGTGAGCTCAAGATTTTCAGTTTTATTTCAATTTCACAACTATAGTTTATTACAACTATAAATGTACATACAGTATATAGGCCTCTTTTTCTGCACAGATAAAACATTAACTTAAAATAGAACTGGATCCATTTAATAAGTGTCTGAGTTTTCACACCTGCCCTAATAGCCTCTAATAAAGCCCCAAGCTATGGTCTAAGGACTTTTGCCCATGAGTGGAAAGCCATATTGCAGGAAGCACCTCACACTAATAGTGTTTTATATGTATTAGTCCAAGCTATAAATGTGTGGCTCAGTAGTGTGTAGGTTATCTGATACCTTGACTGCTTTATAAAAAAAGAAGGAGCATCGTCTCCATAGCTCCCATGTGTCTCACAAATGGTGCCCACAAGCTGATGGTGATCCCATGAAAGTTCAGACATTCCTACTTTGAGAGCAGTAACAACTAAGATATTCTAGGTAGGAAGCAGCAAAACTAAGTTCAGATATCCTGCTCAGTCTAATTAATTATAATTTCACAATGGAATGTAGTGATGAGACCGGCGATCTCAATGCGGACAGTGGAATCCCGGCAAGGGATGTAATATAGGCGTTGAAACATCGACGCCTATGTTAATTCCGATGCCTAAACACGGAGGATGCCAGCCTGTCAGGACTGCGACTATTTCAGTACATAAAGATAGACTACTTTTGCCAAAGTTCCATTGTGCTTGCTGGCATGCTTCTCATTCAGGGGATAGAGTGTTAAAGTGATCATCTGTTTCCCAGGTGTCATCAGGTTGTGGGATTCCTAGATTGCTCATTATTTCAAACCTGATTCCATTTGGGTCACATGTTCTGAAACTTCCTATGGATCACAGACCTCTAGTATAAAGCCTGTTACTAACTGTGTCTCAGTGTCTGTGCAACGTTGCTTTCAGGTCTTTTCTTGGACTCCTGCCAGAGCCCCGCTGTGCCTGTGGATTGTTGTGGACTTTGTTATATTCCAGATGAACTTCTGATGCCAGTTATCCACTGCACTACAGAGCCCAGCATTCCTATTGTCTAAGTATTGCTTTTTGCTCCATCATTGTGCTTTCATCATTTTGCTGCACTTTACCTGTTGTCTTTTCGTTCCTGTGGATAGTGAACTCATCCTTGTTACAGTTGTCAACTGCACCGTTAGTGTCATCTCCGCATCACGGGCTCAACCCCGATCCGTACTCTAGCCACAGCACAGGGCTCAACCCTGCTACAATCTTCTCTGCATCACGGGGCTTAACCCCGCTCCGTACTCTAGCCCCACCACAGGGCTCAACCCCGCTACAATCTCCTCCGCATCACGGGGATCAACCCCGCTACAATCCTCTCTGCATCACGGGGCTCAAACCTGCTCCGAACTCTAGCCACGCCGCAGGGCTCAACCCTGTTCTGAAATCTCATCGTCTTACAGGGCTTAACCCTGCTCCGACTTCACTACTCCACAAGGCTCAAGTTTACTTCATCTCTCACTGCACCGCAGGGCACGGTCCTGTCCTGGAACTATTCTATTCTGCAGGGCCTGCTCTGCTCCGGATTTCTACTACTACAGGGTTCTATCCTGGCAAAGCTCCTTAATGTCATCCTGAGGTGTTAGCCTCATTCTGGACTAAGGGTTCCCTACCACGTTAGTTCTTATATGCTAAAGACTGCTTATATATATTTGGGGATTATCTCCTATACATATTGTTGCATATATGAATCTCTGTGCTGTTTGAGACTTTGTATGAGACCTTGCTGATTATAATTCTTTTGTAAGTAAATTCTATTTTACTTTTATCCTGTGCTACTGAGTTTTATGGAAAGGTCATTCCTAAGACCATCCCAGTTTATTGTGTCTAAACCACCCCAGTTTATTGTCCCTCCAGGAGTCTCAAGTGTCGGCAGCCGTGACATAGCCCGAACGAAGGTATGTCTGTGGCGCAATAGCGTTAGCCGCTGGGGGGGGGGGGGGGGTTAGTATCAGGGAGTCTAGCGGGATTAGCGTTTGGGTTGGGGAGAGATTAGAGTTAGGCACCCCTAAAGGGGAGGGTTAGGTACCCCCCCCGGGAGGGTTAGGGTGCGGAGAGGGGGTGTTAGGTTTAGGCACCACTAAGGAAGGGTTGGGGGGGGGACAGGGGAGGATTAGGATACTTACCTACCCAAGTCGGAATCTCCTCCTGTCGGGATTTTAGCTGCCGGCATTTCAATCCTATTCCTTTCACAATGCCAGGCTATAGGCAATGGAGAATGTGATACTGAGGAGCCTGTGGGTTTTCCCACTGCCAGCTAGATCTGATGTTGCATGGCCGCCACTCCCTCAAGCCTCAGAAGTATTTACCAATATATCTTAAACAGGATCATTATTCTGGGCAGTAAGATATAGCTGATCAACCATAACTTTAAAACCACTGACAGTTAAAGTGAATTACACTGATTATCTCAATACAATGGTGCTTGTCAAGGGGAGTGATATATTAGGCAGTAAGTGAACACTCAGTTCTTGTAGTTGATGTGTTGGAAGCAGGAGAAAAAAAAAAAAAAAAAAAAAAAAAAAAAAAGGAGGGTTATGGTAAAAAAAACAAAAAAAACAAAAACTTACCTTTGCTAACTCTCTTTCTTCGAAGTCCATAGGGTCCACAGGGCGACAATGGGGTGTAGGTGGACCTTGGAGGGCCGGACACCAATAGCAAATCTTTTCATTCCCAGGATGCTCCAGTCCTTCCCCCTATACCCCGCCCACAGCCTGAGGGCAACTCAGTTTTGTTAACAAGCCCAAGGCAGGAGAGGAGAGAAAGAAAACTGGCACACTGAAGAATAACACACTCACACAGAGAAGGAAACAGGTAACCAAGAGAAGAAACCCACAGAAGCTAGAAGCGTCAGGGCAAATGTATCAAAGGCATAAAACCTAAGAAAGGTGTGGACAGACGACCAGGTGGCGGCTTTGCATAGCTGTTTAGCTGAGACGCCACACCGGGCTGCCCACGAGGGACCCACAGAAAGTGTAAAATGAGCATATACTGTAGCCGGCACAGGAAGGCCAGATTGCGTGTAAGCCTGTGAGATAGTTATGCAAATCCATCTGGCCAGAGTCTGTTTGTTAGCTGGCCATCCCTTCTCGTGGAATCCATATAGGACGAAGAGGGAGTCCGATTTCCTGATGGAAGTAGTACGGTCCACGTAGTATTTTAGAGCATGGACCACATTCAAAAAAGGCATCACCTGCCAAGAGCTCACAGATTGAAAGGCCTCATTTAGGTGGAAACGAGAGACCACCTTGGAAAGGAAGCCCAGGCGTATTCTAAGGATCGCCTTGTCCCGATGGTGTTGTCGGACTATATTTGTACTAGCCTGCCCTGAAGAATATCCTGAGCCAGAGTGAGAGCACTGTAGATGGCTTGAAGTTTCAAGACATTGATTGGTAACTTTGCCTCGACTGTGGTCCAGCAGCCCTGGAAGGAGTGCTGGCTGGTCACTGTGCCCCACCCTCGAAGGCTTGCATCCATCGTGAGGAGAGCCCAATCCTGGATGCAAAAGGGACGACCCTTGTCTAAATGGGATGTCTGTAGCCACCAGGCTAGGGACAGGTGAACCTTCGGGGGGAGGCCCATCATCTGGGATCGAAGTAGATGGGGTAGGCCGTTCCACCTGGAGAGGATCAGGTGTTGTAGGGGCCTGGAGTGAAACTAAGCAAACTCCACCATGTCGAAGGTGGACACCATTGATTCCAATTTCTGCATTGCAGCGTGAATTGACACTCGGCAACTGCGGAGCAGTCTGCGCACTCAGTGTTGTATTAAGGAGATCTTGTCTGTTGTTAGAAAGATTCTCTGAACCTGAAACTCCAAGAGGGCTCCTAAATGTACAATTCTTTCAAAAAGGTGTCAGGGAAGACTATTTCCAGTTGATCAGCCAACCGTGTGCGTTTTGTAGAAAGGCAACTTACCTGCAGATGGCGGTGAAGAATCTCTGAGGGGCTGGCCAACAGCAAGAGGTCATCCAAGTACGGAAGTAGTCTGATCCCTTGACGTCAAAGAGAGGCCGCAATAACTGCCATGATCTTGGTAAAGATCCGAGGGGCCATTGAAAGGCCAAACGGTAGGGCCTGAAATTGGTAATGCTGCTGTAGGATAGCAAACAGGAGATATTGCTGATGAGAAGGCGCTATAGGTAAATGTAGGTAAGCATCCTGAATGTCTAGGGATACCATAAAATCGCCAGGCTCCAGAGGGTTTCCATATCAAACCTAGGCACCTGATAAACTTGTTCAGAGATTTGAGGTTTAGGATAGGCCGCTGAGACCCATTGGGCTTCTGAACTAAGAAAAAGGTAGAATATTTACCCGTGCCCCTTTGTGAGGAGGGGACCTGAATTATTACCTCTGAATTCAGTAAGGCTGAATGGTTTTTTGGAGTACCAAGGCCTTGGTCAAGTCCGATGCAGGCCCTGTGCAAAAGAACAGTTGGAGGGATTGCCTCAGGAAGCAGAGGGCGTATCCGTGGGAGACCACTTCTCTTACCCAAGCATCTGAAGTGGCCTGATACCAAACCTGGGTGAATTGAATAAGTCGGCCTCCCACCCTGGGAGCCCCAAGGGAAAGGCCGCCCCATCAGGCAGTAGGCTTGTCCTCAGACTTGGCAGGTGGACGGCTAGTATCCCAGGCATGTTTGGCCCAAGGCTTGAAAGATTTGGCTGATGTCTGTTGCCATGGAAACATGGTCTTGCCTTGAGGATGAAATGATGACGTCCTAGGTTTAGCATTATTTGTAGAGGGCAGGAATGCAGTCTTGGAAGCCACCAAAGTAGTTACAATTTTATCTAATTCTGGACCAAATAAGATGTCTCCCGAATAAAGTAGAGAACCCGCTTTGAGTCCGAATCTGCTTTTCAGGAATGGAGCCAAACAATACGGTGGGTCACTACTGCAGTGGCAGATATCCTGGAGGCCAGGAGAGCCGTATTGATAGCTGCTTCTCCTAAGTAGGAGGCTGCATCCCTAATATGAGATATGAAGGATAGTTGTTCCCTTGAAGCATCAGGGGGAAATGTCTCTTCTAGGGCCTCTGCCCAACTCTTAATGGCTTTCGCCATCTAGGCCGTAACCCTAGCAGGACGAGTAAATGGATTTATGACAAGCTTCTATACGTCTGTCTGTAGTCTCCTTCAAGGAGGTTGCAGTATGAATGGGTAATGTGGCATTTTTTACCAGATGTTACATTAGAATCCACCGCTGGGTGAACTTCCCATTTAGTGCAATCAGCAGCTGGAAGCAGGGTAAAAAGAACTAAATCGCTTTGGAATGTGAAACATTTTGCCAGGCATATTCCATGCTTCACTCATGTGATCAGATAGTTGATCCGATTGAGGGAATTCTGGTAAAATTACCTTTTGTCTTTTAAAAAGTGCATTATCTTTCTTAGGAGCAGGTTCATCCTCTTCTAATTGTAAAATATATTTTACCGCTCTCACAAGAGCCGGTAGATTTAGTTTAGAGGGTGGCTCCTTTTCTCCTGAGATGGAGTCAGAGTGAGAGAGGTCTGCATCTTCTGCTTCCCCAGATGATATGTCCGAGTCAGATAACTGGGTGCACTGGGAAGATAATAGAGCACGCTTACTAGATTTAGTAGGTAAAGGCTTTTCCTTTGGCAGCATTTGCTGAAAAACCATAGAGGTATTAACCAAGCTGGGTACTGAAGTAGACAGTACGTTTACCCATGGGGGAGGTACAGGATTTGCAGGGAATACCTGCTGTGGCCATCCCATAGGGGGAGCCACTACGGGGACTGCTATGTGGTCCGGAAGTTTTGTCAGCATTTGTAAAAAAACCACCCAGGGTGGGTCCTGGGGGTGAGACACCGGGGCTGAGGAGCCTGATGCTGTGTAGCAATTAATACAAGACCATCCTGAATGAGGTCCTGTAGGGCTAAGCCTGCTGAGCAGGACTTACATGACAACAGAGTAGGGGCAGCAGTCTCAGGCTGCTGGCTATTCTTTCCTCTGTCAAACATAATCACAGCAATAATAGAACACACAGTAGTATACAGTTCAGTGAACACCCTGCAGTATGTGTATTATGGCACAATGTAATGTGCAACCGTGCTATATAGGGAATCAGTATGATTTGCTGCATGGCCAGCGGTTCAAATCCCAACAACGGCTGCCCGACACAGGAGGAAATCCCGATCGTCCTAAGGTAAGTACTAACTAACCTAATTCTACCCCCTAACCCTACCCTCCCCCCCAAGTGCCTAAACCTAACCTCCCCTTCCCTGCCGCCTAAACCTAACTCCCCCGGGGGGGTGCCTAACCCTAACCTCACCCCGGGGGTACCTAACCCTAACCCCCCTTCCCCTAGCCTAACCCTAACCTCCCGGGGGGTGCCTAACCCTAAGTCCCTTCCGGGAGCCCTAAACCTAACCCTACCCACCCCCCGCAGCTGTCCGCGCCCGGCTTACCTTTGATCAGTAAGCCGGGTGTTGGGCTCCTGGCGTAGGTCTAATGACAGGCGTCAGGATTTCGACGCCTGTCATTAGTGCCTTGCCGGGATTAAGCAGTTGGGAAGCCAGCTGTCAGGATTAGGTCCGCCGGCTTCCCGACTGCATACCGCTATACAGTATGTGAGAGTCGTCACACATATAGAAAAAGTGAGGTACAATGAACCCCCAATACCTTAGTATGTCAGGGTATGTAGAATAAAGGGACAGTTATAAACTGACAGTATAGAAAATAGAGAATAGCGCTAGCACAAGTTACATACAAATGCAGAAAAAAAAAAAATCACATATCTGCAATGGGCACTAAAATAAACTACACAGACCGCAGTTGCTAGTAGGATATAGTGCTGTATAACCTGGTCCTTGGGAGAGGTATACAGGGAGACTGGACCCAGCGTTTCCCGGAGACCGGTGAAGCAGAAAATGGCTGCTGCTTTATCTCTGAGGGGGCGGAGGGTGAGGGAAGAGCAGCTCAGGGAACACCAAGACCGCAGTGGAAAGGCGCTCTGAGCTGGGGGCGGGGCTGCAGGGAGAGCGCCTTTTCCCCTGGCTGACGTTACGGGTTCCCTGGCCATAACAAATGCCTCTGTGCCAGTATATTGTGCCCCGGTGGTGTAGTGGAGTAGTGTGGCCCAGTGTCCACATCAGCGCCTCCGGCTGTCTACCGAGAACAGAGGAAAGACTGCACTAAATCGTGGGTCCCCGCGAACGGGGTTCCGCCTTACCTGTCCCTTGGATTCCGGGCTGCGGCCTGGGGTCCGGGAAACCTGCTAGCTAGTCCCCCTCGGAGCCCCACTGGGAGTACCTAGCACAGGCTTGGTGTCACAGTGCCACGGAGCGGTGATGGGGCGACAGCACAGATGTCCGAGGATAGACTGGTGCTGCTCACCCGTTAGTAAAAAAAAATAGAAAATAAATGAAATCATAAAATTAAAGCTTAGGCTGCTTAATGCAGCCCACTGTTATAATGGTGGTCCAGCTCCTGTCGGACACCAACGAAACTGAAGTGCCCTCAGGCTGTGGGCGGGGTATAGGGGGAAGGACCGGAGCATCCTAGGATTATAAGGCTTTGCTGAACTTAAAACAACTTACCAGGGAGGACCGAAGCCCCAGAAGCCCGGCTTCAGTCCCAAGCAGCTCTGTACCACTACCAGCAGTAGACGACAACGGTGGACGTCTCTGCTCCTTTTGAAAATGCACCGGGTCCTATAGTCATGGAAGGCCTGGATGCCGCATCAAGTGGGGGATCATCCCTCCTCCGCTGCTACTTAACCCATCCCATAAGCTCCAAATGAGCAAGGAGGTGGGACCCAAACTGTATAAATAGCAGATGGAATGACTAATGCACAGGATGTCTGCCACAGTTGAGACTTGACCACAGAACCTATAGACTTTGTAACAGAGATTCAACCAGATGAGCTGCAGCAGGACCTGTCTTCAGGGTATAGCAGAAGCTCTCCTGGTCTCTGTGCCCAACTCTGAATAATACAGAGTTCTGACTGTTGCCTTGTTTAGCAGCAATAACGCAAGATAGTACAGCACCTAGGGTGGACCAAGATGGCGGCAGCCGTCTAAACTGCACCAAAAACAAAACTAAGAGAGCCAGGAGTCAAGCAGAAGGCTGCGCTCATGTCACTTCCCCTGTGAGAACCAGAGCCTTAGGAGCAGGCTCCAGTTGGCATTTTGACAAGCTCTGCTGCCCAGCGTTGCCTCCGTAGGCTGTGACAGCCGTATCATGACCCGGGCAATGCAAATACTGAAGATGTAGCCCGAATGTGTCCTAGTTGTACTCAGAAACAAAAGTAGTAGACAAACAATAACAGAAGAAGGAAAACTTACACAGTATAACGAAACCACAAAATACGTGACATTACTTCCCTTAATAATATGCTCCTCAATAGCCGGAGTTTTCTTGCGCATAGATCTTATGTGAAAAAAATATATCACACAATAAGGCAACTCTGATATAAAAGCTTGAATTCAGCCAAGCAAAGAAAGTTCATACAGAAATCCACAAGGGTAGTATTCAGGGGAAGGGGGGAGGAGGGAATCCCGCACCCCAATAAGAATCAGAAGTAGGCCTGATTCAGATCTGCTTGCAACGCCAATATTTACACAGATTGAGCGATTGTTAGACATTGCACATGCGTGTAAGCCGCACTGTTTACATACATGGGATCCACTCGCACAGTGAGTGACAGGTAGTCAGCGTTTGGGGGAGGTTAGGGGGTGGTTGTTAGAAAAACGCAGAGGTGTCTGACCGTTTAAACACTGTTTTTGGGGCGTGCATAATTAGGCACTGCGTTCTGGCTCGCAGCAGGAGAGCCCTCTGCATGTAGTAAATTTACTCAGAAGTCCGATGGCCACCTGGTCTGCGTTCCACATTTACGAGTTTGTGTGTGAGCAGCAGATGTTCCTTACTAGCCTATGTTCTGCATAGACCCTGATAAATATGCTGTAGTGTCAGTATAGGTGTATACTCACATATGCCCTATGACTGCACAGCATCACATCACACCCATAATGTGCATTGTTTTACATATAGTAACATAGGCAGCTGTATTACTTGTATGAAATATACATTACGTAAACATTATAGGAGTATAGCATATATCCCTCTGATCAGTGACAAAATCACTATGGTGACGTCCTTGGAAGTAACGTTGTATGAGATACACCAGAGAGTGTGGGGAGGAGACTGGTCAGATCTCTGGGCTGGTAACACACAGTGACATGATGTGAGGGGGAGAGCAGGAGTATAATAGGGACTGATGGCTCCTGATGTATGAGATACACCAGAGAGTGTAGGGAGGAGACTGGTCAGATCTCTGGGCTGGTAACACACAGTGACATGATGTGAGGGGGAGAGCAGGAGTATAATAGGGACTGATGGCTCCTGATGTATGAGATACACCAGAGAGTGTAGGGAGGAGACTGGTCAGATCTCTGGGCTGGTAACACAGTGACATGATGTGAGGGGGAGAGCAGGAGTATAATAGGGGCTGATGGCTCCTGATGTATGAGATACACCAGAGAGTGTGGGGAGGAGACTGGTAACACACAGTGACATGATGTGAGGGGGGAGAGCAGGAGTATAATAGGGACTGATGGCTCCTGATGTATGAGATACACCAGAGAGTGTGCGGAGGAGACTGGTCAGATCTCTGGGCTGGTAACACACAGTGACATGATGTGAGGGGGGAGAGCAGGAGTATAATAGGGACTGATGGCTCCTGATGTATGAGATACACCAGAGAGTGTGGGGAGGAGACTGGTCAGATCTCTGGGCTGGTAACACACAGTGACATGATGTGAGGGGGGAGAGCAGGAGTATAATAGGGACTGATGGCTCCTGATGTATGAGATACACCAGAGAGTGTAGGGAGGAGACTGGTCAGATCTCTGGGCTGGTAACACAGTGACATGATGTGAGGGGGAGAGCAGGAGTATAATAGGGGCTGATGGCTCCTGATGTATGAGATACACCAGAGAGTGTGGGGAGGAGACTGGTCAGATCTCTGGGCTGGTAACACACAGTGACATGATGTGAGGGGGAGAGCAGGAGTATAATAGGGACTGATGTCTCCTGATGTATGAGATACACCAGAGAGTGTAGGGAGGAGACTGGTCAGATCTCTGGGCTGGTAACACAGTGACATGATGTGAGGGGGAGAGCAGGAGTATAATAGGGACTGATGGCTCCTGATGTATGAGATGCACCAGAGAGTGTAGGGAGGAGACTGGTCAGATCTCTGGGCTGGTAACACACAGTGACATGATGTGAGGGGGAGAGCAGGAGTATAATAGGGACTGATGGCTCCTGATGTATGAGATACACCAGAGAGTGTAGGGAGGAGACTGGTCAGATCTCTGGGCTGGTAACACAGTGACATGATGTGAGGGGGAGAGCAGGAGTATAATAGGGGCTGATGGCTCCTGATGTATGAGATACACCAGAGAGTGTGGGGAGGAGACTGGTAACACACAGTGACATGATGTGAGGGGGGAGAACAGGAGTATAATAGGGACTGATGGCTCCTGATGTATGAGATACACCAGAGAGTGTGCGGAGGAGACTGGTCAGATCTCTGGGCTGGTAACACACAGTGACATGATGTGAGGGGGGAGAGCAGGAGTATAATAGGGACTGATGGCTCCTGATGTATGAGATACACCAGAGAGTGTGGGGAGGAGACTGGTCAGATCTCTGGGCTGGTAACACACAGTGACATGATGTAAGGGGGAGAGCAGGAGTATAATAGGGACTGATGGCTCCTGATGTATGAGATACACCAGAGAGTGTGCGGAGGAGACTGGTCAGATCTCTGGGCTGGTAACACACAGTGACATGATGTGAGGGGGAGAGCAGGAGTATAATAGGGGCTGATGGCTCCTGATGTATGAGATACACCAGAGAGTGTGCGGAGGAGACTGGTCAGATCTCTGGGCTGGTAACACACAGTGACATGATGTGAGGGGGAGAGCAGGAGTATAATAGGGACTGATGGCTCCTGATGTATGAGATACACCAGAGAGTGTGCGGAGGAGACTGGTCAGATCTCTGGGCTGGTAACACACAGTGACATGATGTGAGGGGGGAGAGCAGGAGTATAATAGGGACTGATGGCTCCTGATGTATGAGATACACCAGAGAGTGTGGGGAGGAGACTGGTCAGATCTCTGGGCTGGTAACACACAGTGACATGATGTAAGGGGGAGAGCAGGAGTATAATAGGGGCTGATGGCTCCTGATGTATGAGATACACCAGAGAGTGTGGGGAGGAGACTGGTCAGATCTCTGGGCTGGTAACACACAGTGACATGATGTGAGGGGGAGAGCAGGAGTATAATAGGGGCTGATGGCTCCTGATGTATGTTATACACCAGAGAGTGTGGGGAGGAGACTGGTCAGATCTCTGGGCTGGTAACACACAGTGACATGATGTGAGGGGGAGAACAGGAGAATAATAGGGGCTGATGGTTCCTGATTCCCCCACTAGGCAAACAAATTTCCCTTATTAGTCTGTACTGACAGAGGACGGTGTAGGATAAGAGATTGCTGTAGTGACTGAGCAAGGAGAATATGTGACTCTATTCTGTAATTAGTATTTATTACTCACCTGCGCTGATATCTGTTGGGATTTCCTCCTCCTTACACTGCAGATCACCCCTCATATACGTCTCTTCTCCCTCTATATCTTCTGCCTTCATATCAGTCACATACGTCTCTTCTTCTTCCTCTGCATCTTCAGCCTTCATATCAGTCACATACGTCTCTTCTTCTCCCTCTGTATCTTCTGCTTTTATATCTTCTACCTTAATATAATATATTAATTTAATTAACACACAAAATATTAAACACTACACTAATATCAATGAGATAACACAGTATAATATCAGTGTATAAGACATACACAGCTTCTCAATGGCTCATATAGTGACACTTTGGTATATTGGTGAGACCCTAAATCCCATCTACCTGATCCTCCTGTGGGGTCCTGTGATTCTCCTCTGTACAATCCCAGGAATAAAGAGGACGGGGGCATCTCTCTGGGGTATTTCTGTTACTGGGTCCATCTGTAGGAGACACACAATGACTGAGTACATTGTCTATACAGGATTATCAGGTGATGTGTGTATATAGGGACCCCCATACAATAAATTACAGTCTCCTCTTACCCAGTGATATGAGGGTCCGGTGATTCTCCATCATCCCGTCCTTGTACAGACCCCTGTGTTCCTCTATATACTCCCCCTCCTACATGGAGACATAGACAGTGACATCCTGACACCTTATAGGAACCTGACACACACAATGATACAGTCATCACCCAGACACATCCCCTGGTGTTACTGTATAATGTCCCATTCCCAGCAGTCACCTCTCCAGTCATCACCCAGACACATCCCCTGGTGTTACTGTATAATGTTCCATTCCCAGCAGTCACCTCTCCAGTCATCACCCAGACACATCCCCTGGTGTTACTGTATAATGTCCCATTCCCAGCAGTCATCACCCAGACACATCCCCTGGTGTTACTGTATAATGTCCCATTCCCAGCAGTCACCTCTCCAGTCAGCAGCTGAATAATCCTGTTGGTGAGTTCCAGGATCTTCTGGTCATTGTCTCTCTCATGTATCAGTGAGTGAGGTGGAGGCACCGTGATGGTTTTCTGAGTCCTGCTCAGTCTTCCTGACACACGGGGACGGCTGCTGGGTGTCTCACACTTATCTGATGTCTTCTTCACTACTGTGTAATCCTGTGTATTGGGGGAGACATCATTGATACAAATACAACAGTGAGCGGCTCCCTGCTACTCGTTTACAGCTGTGCCGATGATAAGATTGTATTTATTACTATAGATATAAGTGATGTCACAGTGACACTCCCAGATCCCCTCACCTCCCCAGTCATGTCCCTGTATTATTACTATAGATATAAGTGATGTCACTGTGACACTCCCAGATCCCCTCACCTCCCCAGTCATGTCCCTGTATTATTACTATAGATATAAGTGATGTCACTGTGACACTCCCAGATCCCCTCACCTCCCCAGTCATGTCCCTGTATTATTACTATAGATATAAGTGATGTCACTGTGACACTCCCAGATCCCCTCACCTCCCCAGTCATGTCCCTGTATTATTACTATAGATATAAGTGATGTCACTGTGACACTCCCAGATCCCCTCACCTCCCCAGTCATGTCCCTGTATTATTACTATAGATATAAGTGATGTCACTGTGACACTCCCAGATCCCCTCACCTCCCCAGTCATGTCCCTGTATTATTACTATAGATATAAGTGATGTCACTGTGACACTCCCAGATCCCCTCACCTCCCCAGTCATGTCCCTGTATTATTACTATAGATATAAGTGATGTCACTGTGACACTCCCAGATCCCCTCACCTCCCCAGTCATGTCCCTGTATTATTACTATAGATATAAGTGATGTCACTGTGACACTCCCAGATCCCCTCACCTCCCCAGTCATGTCCCTGTATTATTACTATAGATATAAGTGATGTCACTGTGACACTCCCAGATCCCCTCACCTCCCCAGTCATGTCCCTGTATTATTACTATAGCTATAAGTGATGTCACAGTGACACTCCCAGATCCCCTCACCTCCCCAGTCATGTCCCTGTATTATTACTATAGCTATAAGTGATGTCACAGTGACACTCTCAGATCCCCTCACCTCCCCAGTCATGTCCCTGTATTATTACTATAGATATAAGTGATGTCACAGTGACACTCCCAGATCCCCTCACCTCCCCAGTCATGTCCCTGTATTATTACTATAGATATAAGTGATGTCACTGTGACACTCCCAGATCCCCTCACCTCCCCAGTCATGTCCCTGTATTATTACTATAGATATAAGTGATGTCACTGTGACACTCCCAGATCCCCTCACCTCCGCAGTCATGTCCCTGTATTATTACTATAGATATAAGTGATGTCACTGTGACACTCCCAGATCCCCTCACCTCTCCAGTCATGTCCCTGTATTATTACTATAGATATAAGTGATGTCACTGTGACACTCCCAGATCCCCTCACCTCTCCAGTCATGTCCCTGTATTATTACTATAGATATAAGTGATGTCACTGTGACACTCCCAGATCCCCTCACCTCCCCAGTCATGTCCCTGTATTATTACTATAGATATAAGTGATGTCACTGTGACACTCCCAGATCCCCTCACCTCCCCAGTCATGTCCCTGTATTATTACTATAGCTATAAGTGATGTCACAGTGACACTCCCAGATCCCCTCACCTCCCCAGTCATGTCCCTGTATTATTACTATAGCTATAAGTGATGTCACAGTGACACTCTCAGATCCCCTCACCTCCCCAGTCATGTCCCTGTATTATTACTATAGCTATAAGTGATGTCACTGTGACACTCCCAGATCCTCTCACCTCCCCAGTCATGTCCCTGTATTATTACTATAGATATAAGTGATGTCACTGTGACACTCCCAGATCCTCTCACCTCCCCAGTCATGTCCCTGTATTATTACTATAGATATAAGTGATGTCACTGTGACACTCCCAGATCCCCTCACCTCCCCAGTCATGTCCCTGTATTATTACTATAGCTATAAGTGATGTCACAGTGACACTCCCAGATCCCCTCACCTCCCCAGTCATGTCCCTGTATTATTACTATAGCTATAAGTGATGTCACAGTGACACTCTCAGATCCCCTCACCTCCCCAGTCATGTCCCTGTATTATTACTATAGCTATAAGTGATGTCACTGTGACACTCCCAGATCCTCTCACCTCCCCAGTCATGTCCCTGTATTATTACTATAGCTATAAGTGATGTCACTGTGACACTCCCAGATCCTCTCACCTCCCCAGTCATGTCCCTGTATTATTACTATAGATATAAGTGATGTCACTGTGACACTCCCAGATCCCCTCACCTCCCCAGTCATGTCCCTGTATTATTACTATAGATATAAGTGATGTCACTGTGACACTCCCAGATCCCCTCACCTCCCCAGTCATGTCCCTGTATTATTACTATAGATATAAGTGATGTCACTGTGACACTCCCAGATCCTCTCACCTCCCCAGTCATGTCCCTGTATTATTACTATAGATATAAGTGATGTCACTGTGACACTCCCAGATCCTCTCACCTCCCCAGTCATGTCCCTGTATTATTACTATAGATATAAGTGATGTCAGTGTGACACTCCCAGATCCCCTCACCTCCCCAGTCATGTCCCTGTATTATTACTATAGATATAAGTGATGTCACTGTGACACTCCCAGATCCCCTCACCTCCCCAGTCATGTCCCTGTATTATTACTATAGATATAAGTGATGTCACTGTGACACTCCCAGATCCCCTCACCTCCCCAGTCATGTCCCTGTATTATTACTATAGCTATAAGTGATGTCACTGTGACACTCCCAGATCCTCTCACCTCCCCAGTCATGT
This sequence comes from Taudactylus pleione, assembly GCA_031769625.1. Classification (NCBI taxonomy): domain Eukaryota; kingdom Metazoa; phylum Chordata; class Amphibia; order Anura; family Myobatrachidae; genus Taudactylus; species Taudactylus pleione. The sequence continues at coordinate 51,673 of JAUIMM010000799.1, read as the reverse complement.
CCCTGTATTATTACTATAGCTATAAGTGATGTCAGTGTGACACTCCCAGATCCCCTCACCTCCCCAGTCATGTCCCTGTATTATTACTATAGATATAAGTGATGTCAGTGTGACACTCCCAGATCCCCTCACCTCCCCAGTCATGTCCCTGTATTATTACTATAGATATAAGTGATGTCACTGTGACACTCCCAGATCCCCTCACCTCCCCAGTCATGTCCCTGTATTATTACTATAGATATAAGTGATGTCACTGTGACACTCCCAGATCCTCTCACCTCCCCAGTCATGTCCCTGTATTATTACTATAGATATAAGTGATGTCACTGTGACACTCCCAGATCCCCTCACCTCCCCAGTCATGTCCCTGTATTATTACTATAGCTATAAGTGATGTCACTGTGACACTCCCAGATCCTCTCACCTCCCCAGTCATGTCCCTGTATTATTACTATAGATATAAGTGATGTCAGTGTGACACTCCCAGATCCCCTCACCTCCCCAGTCATGTCCCTGTATTATTACTATAGATATAAGTGATGTCACTGTGACACTCCCAGATCCCCTCACCTCCCCAGTCATGTCCCTGTATTATTACTATAGATATAAGTGATGTCACTGTGACACTCCCAGATCCCCTCACCTCCCCAGTCATGTCCCTGTATTATTACTATAGCTATAAGTGATGTCACTGTGACACTCCCAGATCCCCTCACCTCCCCAGTCATGTCCCTGTATTATTACTATAGCTATAAGTGATGTCAGTGTGACACTCCCAGATCCCCTCACCTCCCCAGTCATGTCCCTGTATTATTACTATAGATATAAGTGATGTCACTGTGACACTCCCAGATCCCCTCACCTCCCCAGTCATGTCCCTGTATTATTACTATAGCTATAAGTGATGTCACTGTGACACTCCCAGATCCTCTCACCTCCCCAGTCATGTCCCTGTATTATTACTATAGCTATAAGTGATGTCAGTGTGACACTCCCAGATCCCCTCACCTCCCCAGTCATGTCCCTGTATTATTACTATAGATATAAGTGATGTCACTGTGACACTCCCAGATCCTCTCACCTCCCCAGTCATGTCCCTGTATTATTACTATAGATATAAGTGATGTCACTGTGACACTCCCAGATCCCCTCACCTCCCCAGTCATGTCCCTGTATTATTACTATAGCTATAAGTGATGTCACTGTGACACTCCCAGATCCCCTCACCTCCCCAGTCATGTCCCTGTATTATTACTATAGATATAAGTGATGTCAGTGTGACACTCCCAGATCCCCTCACCTCCCCAGTTAGCACGTAGATGATCTCCAGAGTGAGATGTAAGATCCTTTCAGTCATGTGACTCTTATCTGTGTCCATCCTCAGTGCAATGTTCAGGCACCACTATCACTTAGGGTCTAATACAGACTCTAATTCCTTACAGTTCAGTTGTCTAGGAATAAAGATAAAAATTATAATACACATTACATTGAGCACATGTAGCATGAGCCATCTTTCGTAATAAAAAACAGAAAATGGGCCTCAGACTGCACACCCTGAACATATATATATATATATTCCTCGTTATGCCGGTACTCTGTAATAAAGTACAATGGACTCCGGTGCCCGTCCTGACCTTTGAATCAACATTCACCAAAAAATAGACGGCACTCAGAGAATTTAAAAAACCATAATTGTATTCAATATGAGCCTTTACGGTGACGTTTCGAGGTGTGACCCTCTTTCTCAAGCCTCCAGCATAATGAAAATTGGATTTGCTACCTGTGGAGACAATTGATATATAGACAAAAAGGAGAAATACAAGTGCACAACTCCAAATTAACTGAATACATTTTGCAGTACAGTGTTCTCCCCAGAAATGTTTTCCAGCCGAGTGGCATCCAAAAGTAGCCGGGTGGGGGTCTTCACAATTATGCGCGCGCCGGGAAAAAGGGTATCTCCCTTACCAATCCAGCCCGACAGGTCTCAGGCTGCTTCCCCACTGGCTCTCAGTCAAAAGTGCCCATTATGCAGTGCCCCCTGTAGTTTTCCCCTTTATGCAGTGCCCCCTGTTGTTTAACTTTGCCCTTATGCATTGCCCCCTGGCTGAAGTAGTGCCTCTATGTAGTGCCCCCAGACTGGTCCCTTATGTAGTGCCCCCAGGCTTAAATTGTGTCCCCAGACTGGTCCTGGCCCTAGCCCAGCACTTACCTTTACTTGCTGGCCGCTCCTACTCCCGCTGCCTCGCGCTGACTGGATCGAACTAGATCCAGCAGGTGCGCGGAAAGGCTCCTCACGTCGCGGATGACGTCATTAGCCTCCGGTCACTTCAGAGGCCAGCGTTCCACAGCGGGGGTCGGAGGGGAAAAGTGCCGGGCGATGCGCCTGCAGAAAACAGCCTGGGGAGAACACTGAATAGAGGTTTTTGGCATACTCTTGGCCCAGGTTATGGGCCTACCCACCACATCCGGGTAACCTCTGTAGGATAGGTCCCTAACATAGTAGGGTTCAAATCCAGAGTGCAGGACACCCCCAAACTAGCCCAGCTAAACCACCCCAAAGCACTGCTCTAATAAGAATAAAAAAGCGAAATATATATATTAAAATTTGGGGGGCGTGGATCCCCCTGGATTGCTTTGTTTGATCTGTTTCAGGGCACCGCATTATAACACAATTTTCCATTATAACACATTTTAATGTTTCACTGTCCGTTTTGTGTGCATGTTTATATATATATATATATATATATATATATATATTTTTTTTTCACGTTTTACTTTTTATTCTTCATATGCAGCTGCGGCTGCTCTTAATTATTTATTTATTACCAGTTATTTATATAGCGTACACATATTCCGCAGCGCTGTACGGAGAACATTTGGCCATTCACATCAGTCCCTGTCCCAGTGTGGAGCTTACACTCTATATTCTCTACCACATGCTCACACACATACTGTACTTACACTAGGGCTTGACAAATTTTTCTAAAATCTAGGAGTCAGGATGAAAGTGTAGGAGCCAGATCACTGTCCCCCCACAAAAAATTACAGGAGTGATTGAGGAGCACAGCTGTGTGTGTTATGCAACTGTTATACACACTATACTAGTCCACAAAATGGTCACAGTTGATTGGATATAGTAACATGGAGGCCCCCTATTACTGCTCTGCACAGCTAATCTGCTCCACCCCCCACCCTCCAGTAATAACGGACCACATTCCATATAAAACAATGGTGCCAGAAAGTACAACATAACCCCCCCTCCCCACGTGGTCACACCACTATCCCTCTGAAGCTGCTCCCGCAATCCCTGGCCACGCATAGACCCTATTATCGGAGAGCTCTATGCAGCCAGAGATACAGTAAACAGTATACAGACGGGACATACTGGAGGATCAGCGTAGACTGAGACAGACAGCAGGGGTCAGAGCAGTACAGGAGGAGTCAGTGCAGGCCAGGACGGACAGAGGCACAGCAGTCACCGCAGGGGACACTCAGCACATGCACTCTTGTGCATGAAATGAACGCCGCAATACTATAGGCACGAATCTCCGCCGAAGCTGATGAGGATCTGCTTCCTCCCTCACTGCAAAATCTGGTAGCCAGGCAGCAAAATCTGGTAGCCATGGCGACCTGGCCCCTGGGATTTGTCAAGCCCTGACTTACACACTAGGGTTAATTTTTGTTGCGAGCCAATTAACCTACCAGTATATTTTTGGAGTGTGGGAGGAAATCGGAGGAAACCCAAGCAAGCACAGGGAGAATATACAAACTCCACACAGTTAGTACTGTAGTGGGAACTATTTCCTTTACACTTCACTTTTCTTATTAGAGCGGAGCCTTGGGGTGGCTTAGCTGGGCTAGTTTGGGGTGTCCTGTGCTCTGGATTTGAACCCTAGTATGATAGGGACCTACCAGACAGAGGTTACCCGGATGTGGGGGGTAGGCCCATAACCTTGGCCAAGATTATGCCAAAATCCTCTATTTACTGCAAAATGTATTTATTTATATATAATCAGTTAATTTGGAGTTGAGCACATGTATTTCTTCTTTTTGTGTATATATCAATGGTCTCCACAGGTAGCACTTCCAAATTATTTATTTATTTATATTATATATATATATAAATAATTTGGAAGTGCTACCTGTGGAGACCATTGATATATACACAAAAAGAAGAAATATATATATATGCAGGGTGTGCAGTCTGAGGCCCATTTTCTATGTAATCTAATCACTGCGTTGCTTTGCGCACCTGAAATCTTGAGATACTTTCTGCTCAGACTAACACCCCACCCTAAATATTCAAAGCCGGCTTTGTATATAGATACTTTTTTCTTCTGGTAAACACCAGCAAGATGTGGACTAAAGCTGCATACACACACAACGATTTTTTGAACGATTATCGTTAACTATATCGTTTATCATTCACTTTCTGAGTTAAAACGATGAACGATTATTGATCATGTGCGTTCACGTTTGTAGTTTAGTCAGACTGACCAACTCAATGATTTTCTTTAAGGGAATATGCAAAAATCGTTTGCAGTTCAAAAAAATTGTTCATTACATTTAGTAAACGATTTTCATTAATTTTTCCCTTGAAAAAATTAACGAAAATCGTTTACTAAAATCGTTCATTTACAAAATCGTTGTGTGTGTATGCAGCTTTAGAGGTCATTTGTACACCATATACCATCGGAGATATTTACAAGGATTTATGGAGCGAGCACATATATTATTAAAACAGCATTTGTTCATTTACAGACTGAGGGTTCATTGATATAAATTACCTTCAAGCATTTTTCATAGTATGAATAGATCCAGCAACATATTTATAAAATAATTACGTTATATCTATATATATTATTTATATGCTAGTGTATGATATATTTTATTTGGCCAAAACATGAATTGTATACATTGTGTTTATTTTAGATTTACATAACAAATTGTTAAACCTTTTTAAATAATTGATGTTGGCATATTTGCATATAAATTGACATCTGACCACTCTTATTGCGCTGTTGATACACAAAATATTTTCAGTACCCCATATAGGACACACACATACAGGTCCCACCCCCCCCATACAGGACACACACATACAGGTCACACACCCCCAGGTCCCACCCCCCCATATAGGACACACACATACAGGTCCCACCCCCCCCATATAGGACACACACATACAGGTCCCACCCCCCCATATAGGACACACACATACAGGTCCCACCCCCCCCATATAGGACACACACATACAGGTCCCACACCCCCCCCATAAAGGACACACACATACAGGTCCCACCCCCCCCATATAGGACACACACATACAGGTCCCACCCCCCCCCATATAGGACACACACATACAGGTCCCACCCCCCCCCCCCCATAAAGGACACACATATACAGGTCCCACCCCCCCCATATAGGACACACACATACAGGTCCCACCCCCCCATATAGGACACACACATACAGGTCCCACCCCCCCATATAGGACACACACATACAGGTCCCACCCCCCCATATAGGACACACACATACAGGTCCCACCCCCCCATATAGGACACACACACAGGTCACACCCCCCCATAGAGGACACACACATACAGGTCACGCCCCCCTATAGAGAACACACACATACAGGTCCCACCCCCCACATAGGACACACACATACAGGTCACACACCCCCATATAGGACACACACATACAGGTCCCACCCCACCCCCCCCATAAAGGACACACACATACAGGTCCCACCCCCCCCATATAGGACACACACACATACAGGTCCCACACCCCCCCCCCATAAAGGACACACATATACAGGTCCCACCCCCCCATATAGGACACACACACATACAGGTCCCACACCCCCCCCCCATAAAGGACACACACATACAGGTCCCACCCCCCCATAAAGGACACACATATACAGGTCCCACACACCCCCCCATAAAGGACACACATATACAGGTCCCACACACCCCCCCATAAAGGACACACATATACAGGTCCCACACACCCCCCCATATAGGACACACACAGGTCCCACCCCACCCCCCCTATATAGGACACACACATACAGGTCCCACACACCCCCCCCATAAAGGACACACATATACAGGTCCCACCCCCCCATATAGGACACACACACATACAGGTCCCACACCCCCCCCCATAAAGGACACACACATACAGGTCCCACACCCCCCCCCCCATAAAGGACACACACATACAGGTCCCACCCCCCCTATATAGGACACACACATACAGGTCCCACACCCCCCCCCCATAAAGGACACACACATACAGGTCCCACCCCCCCATAAAGGACACACACATACAGGTCCCACCCCCCCCCCCATAAAGGACACACACATACAGGTCCCACACCCCCCCCCCATAAAGGACACACCCCCCCCCCATACAGGTCCCACCCCCCCATAAAGGACACACACATACAGGTCCCACACCCCCCCCCATAAAGGACACACACATACAGGTCCCACCCCCCCATAAAGGACACACACATACAGGTCCCACCCCCCCATAAAGGACAGGTCCATACAGGTCCATACACACATACAGGTCCCACCCCCCCATAAAGGACAGGTCCATACAGGTCCCACACCCCCCCCCATAAAGGACACACACATACAGGTCCCACACCCCCCCCCCATAAAGGACACACACATACAGGTCACACACATACAGGTCCCACCCCCCCATAAAGGACAGGTCCATACAGGTCCCACACCCCCCCCCATAAAGGACACACATACAGGTCCCACACCCCCCCATAAAGGACACACATATACAGGTCCCACACACCCCCCCATATAGGACACACACAGGTCCCACCCCACCCCCCCTATATAGGACACACACATACAGGTCCCACACCCCCCCCCCCATAAAGGACACACATATACAGGTCCCACCCCCCCATATAGGACACACACACATACAGGTCCCACACCCCCCCCCATAAAGGACACACATACAGGTCCCACCCCCCCATAAAGGACACACACATACAGGTCCCACCCCCCCATAAAGGACAGGTCCATACAGGTCCATACACACATACAGGTCCCACCCCCCCATAAAGGACAGGTCCATACAGGTCCCACACCCCCCCCCATAAAGGACACACACATACAGGTCCCACACCCCCCCCCCATAAAGGACACACACATACAGGTCACACACATACAGGTCCCACCCCCCCCATAAAGGACAGGTCCATACAGGTCCCACACCCCCCCCCCATAAAGGACACACACATACAGGTCCCACACCCCCCCCCCATAAAGGACACACACATACAGGTCCCACCCCCCCTATATAGGACACACACATACAGGTCCCACACCCCCCCCCCCCATAAAGGACACACACATACAGGTCCCACCCCCCCATAAAGGACACACACATACAGGTCCCACACCCCCCCCCCATAAAGGACACACACATACAGGTCCCACACCCCCCCCCATAAAGGACACACCCCCCCCCATACAGGTCCACCCCCCCATAAAGGACACACACATACAGGTCCCACACCCCCCCCCATAAAGGACACACACATACAGGTCCCACCCCCCCCATAAAGGACACACACATACAGGTCCCACCCCCCCATAAAGGACACACACATACAGGTCCCACACCCCCCATATAGGACACACACATACAGGTCCCACCCCCCCCATATAGGACACACACATACAGGTCCCACCCCCCCCATACAGGACACACACATACAGGTCACACCCCCCCATAAAGGACACACACATACAGGTCCCACACCCCCCCCCCATAAAGGACACACACATACAGGTCCCACCCCCCCATAAAGGACACACACATACAGGTCCCACCCCCCCATAAAGGACACACACATACAGGTCCCACCCCCCCATAAAGGACACACACATACAGGTCCCACACCCCCCCCCATAAAGGACACACACATACAGGTCCCACCCCCCCATAAAGGACACACACATACAGGTCCCACCCCCCCATAAAGGACACACACATACAGGTCCCACACCCCCCCCCATAAAGGACACACACATACAGGTCCCACACCCCCCCCCCATAAAGGACACACACATACAGGTCCCACCCCCCCATAAAGGACACACACATACAGGTCCCACACCCCCCCCCCATAAAGGACACACACATACAGGTCCCACCCCCCCATAAAGGACACACACATACAGGTCCCACCCCCCCATAAAGGACACACACATACAGGTCCCACACCCCCCATATAGGACACACACATACAGGTCCCACCCCCCCCATATAGGACACACACATACAGGTCCCACCCCCCCCATACAGGACACACACATACAGGTCCCACCCCCCCATAAAGGACACACACATACAGGTCCCACACCCCCCCCCATAAAGGACACACACATACAGGTCCCACCCCCCCATAAAGGACACACACATACAGGTCCCACCCCCCCATAAAGGACACACACATACAGGTCCCACACCCCCCCCCCATAAAGGACACACACATACAGGTCCCACACCCCCCCCCATAAAGGACACACACATACAGGTCCCACCCCCCCATAAAGGACACACACATACAGGTCCCACCCCCCCATAAAGGACACACACATACAGGTCCCACCCCCCCATAAAGGACACACACATACAGGTCCCACCCCCCCCCCCCATAAAGGACACACACATACAGGTCCCACACCCCCCCCCATAAAGGACACACACATACAGGTCCACACACCCCCCCCATAAAGGACACACACATACAGGTCCCACCCCCCCATAAAGGACACACACATACAGGTCCCACCCCCCCCCCCATAAAGGACACACACATACAGGTCCCACCCCCCCATAAAGGACACACACATACAGGTCCCACCCCCCCATAAAGGACACACACATACAGGTCCCACACCCCCCATATAGGACACACACATACAGGTCCCACCCCCCCCATATAGGACACACACATACAGGTCCCACCCCCCCCCATATAGGACACACACATACAGGTCCCACCCCCCCCCATATAGGACACACACATACAGGTCCCACCCCCCCCATACAGGACACACACATACAGGTCCCACCCCCCCATAAAGGACACACACATACAGGTCCCACACCCCCCCCCATAAAGGACACACACATACAGGTCCCACCCCCCCCATAAAGGACACACACATACAGGTCCCACCCCCCCATAAAGGACACACACATACAGGTCCCACCCCCCCATAAAGGACACACACATACAGGTCCCACACCCCCCCCCATAAAGGACACACACATACAGGTCCCACACCCCCCATAAAGGACACACACATACAGGTCCCACCCCCCCCATAAAGGACACACACATACAGGTCCCACCCCCCCCATAAAGGACACACACATACAGGTCCCACCCCCCCCATAAAGGACACACACATACAGGTCCCACCCCACCCCCCCTATATAGGACACACACATACAGGTCCCACCCCCCCATAAAGGACACACACATACAGGTCCCACCCCCCCATAAAGGACACACACATACAGGTCCCACACCCCCCCCCATAAAGGACACACACATACAGGTCCCACACCCCCCCCCATAAAGGACACACACATACAGGTCCCACACCCCCCCCCATAAAGGACACACACATACAGGTCCCACACCCCCCCCCATAAAGGACACACACATACAGGTCCCACACCCCCCCCCATAAAGGACACACACATACAGGTCCCACCCCCCCCATAAAGGACACACACATACAGGTCCCACCCCCCCATAAAGGACACACACATACAGGTCCCACCCCCCCCATATAGGACACACACATACAGGTCCCACCCCCCCCATACAGGACACACACATACAGGTCCCACCCCCCCATAAAGGACACACACATACAGGTCCCACACCCCCCCCCATAAAGGACACACACATACAGGTCCCACCCCCCCATAAAGGACACACATATACAGGTCCCACCCCCCCATAAAGGACACACACATACAGGTCCCACCCCCCCATAAAGGACACACACATACAGGTCCCACACCCCCCCCCCATAAAGGACACACACATACAGGTCCCACACCCCCCCCCATAAAGGACACACACATACAGGTCCCACACCCCCCCCATAAAGGACACACACATACAGGTCCCACCCCCCCCATAAAGGACACACACATACAGGTCCCACACCCCCCCCCCATAAAGGACACACACATACAGGTCCCACCCCCCCCATATAGGACACACACATACAGGTCCCACCCCCCCCATATAGGACACACACATACAGGTCCCACCCCCCCCATACAGGACACACACATACAGGTCCCACCCCCCCATAAAGGACACACACATACAGGTCCCACACCCCCCCCCCCCATAAAGGACACACACATACAGGTCCCACCCCCCCATAAAGGACACACACATACAGGTCCCACCCCCCCATAAAGGACACACACATACAGGTCCCACCCCCCCATAAAGGACACACACATACAGGTCCCACACCCCCCCCCATAAAGGACACACACATACAGGTCCCACACCCCCCCCCATAAAGGACACACACATACAGGTCCCACCCCCCCATAATGGACACACACATACAGGTCCCACCCCACCCCCCCTATATAGGACACACACATACAGGTCCCACCCCCCCTATATAGGACACACACATACAGGTCCCACCCCCCCCATAAAGGACACACACATACAGGTCCCACCCCCCCATAAAGGACACACATATACAGGTCCCACACACCCCCCCATAAAGGACACACACATACAGGTCCCACACCCCCCCCCATAAAGGACACACACATACAGGTCCCACACCCCCCCCCATAAAGGACACACACATACAGGTCCCACCCCCCCATAAAGGACACACACATACAGGTCCCACACCCCCCCCCATAAAGGACACACACATACAGGTCCCACCCCCCCCATATAGGACACACACATACAGGTCCCACCCCCCCCATATAGGACACACACATACAGGTCCCACCCCCCCCATACAGGACACACACATACAGGTCCCACCCCCCCATAAAGGACACACACATACAGGTCCCACACCCCCCCCCATAAAGGACACACACATACAGGTCCCACCCCCCCATAAAGGACACACACATACAGGTCCCACCCCCCCATAAAGGACACACACATACAGGTCCCACCCCCCCCCCCATAAAGGACACACACATACAGGTCCCACACCCCCCCCCCAAAAAGGACACACACATACAGGTCCCACCCCCACATAATGGACACACACATACAGGTCCCACCCCACCCCCCCTATATAGGACACACACATACAGGTCCCACCCCCCCCATAAAGGACACACACATACAGGTCCCACCCCCCCATAAAGGACACACATATACAGGTCCCACACACCCCCCCATAAAGGACACACACATACAGGTCCCACCCCCCCATAATGGACACACACATACAGGTCCCACCCCACCCCCCCTATATAGGACACACACATACAGGTCCCACCCCCCCTATATAGGACACACACATACAGGTCCCACCCCCCCCCATAAAGGACACACACATACAGGTCCCACCCCCCCATAAAGGACACACATATACAGGTCCCACACACCCCCCCATAAAGGACACACACATACAGGTCCCACCCCCCCATAATGGACACACATATACAGGTCCCACACACCCCCCCATAAAGGACACACACATACAGGTCCCACCCCCCCATAATGGACACACACATACAGGTCCCACCCCACCCCCCCCTATATAGGACACACACATACAGGTCCCACCCCCCCTATATAGGACACACACATACAGGTCCCACCCCCCCCATAAAGGACACACACATACAGGTCCCACCCCCCCCATAATGGACACACACATACAGGTCCCACCCCACCCCCCCTATATAGGACACACACATACAGGTCCCACCCCCCCATATAGGACACACACATACAGGTCACACCCCCCCCATACAGGACACACACATACAGGTCCCACACCCCCCCCCATATAGGACACACACATACAGGTCACACCCCCCCCATACAGGACACACACATACAGGTCCCACCCCCCCATAATGGACACACACATACAGGTCCCACCCCACCCCCCCTATATAGGACACACACATACAGGTCCCACCCCCCCTATATAGGACACACACATACAGGTCCCACCCCCCCCATAAAGGACACACACATACAGGTCCCACCCCCCCATAATGGACACACACATACAGGTCCCACCCCACCCCCCCTATATAGGACACACACATACAGGTCCCACCCCCCCATATAGGACACACACATACAGGTCACACCCCCCCCATACAGGACACACACATACAGGTCCCACACCCCCCCCCATATAGGACACACACATACAGGTCACACCCCCCCCATACAGGACACACATATACCGTGAGGGAAGAGTCAGGATGACATGATGCGATTGAGCTCCAAGACTACAACTCAGGAAATATCCATCTTATATGTTATTACCACACACAGCATACCCCAAGACTCACCCCGCTACTTCCGGCCCGCGCGTGTCACGTGACCCCCGCCCCCTGACACCTCTGACGTATGATCTCATTTCCGGGCACAGGCAGCTTCCGGGAAACATCGCTGTGTTCTGCAGCTGCAGGTAATAGTAATACAATATCCTGTTATACAGGTGCAGCAACCTGTAGTGCCCTACTATACAGGGGGAGCAGACTTTGGTGTCTTATTATACAGGGGAGCAGCCTACAGTGTCCTATTATACAGGGGAGCAGCCTGCGGTGTTTTATTATACAGGTGGTGCAGTCTGCGGTGTACTACTATACAGGGGGAGCAGCATGTAGTGTCCTTTTATTATACGGGGAAGCAGTCTGTGGTGTCCTGTTACTATTATTATACAGGTGGAGCAGCCTGCAGTGTCCTGTTATAATTATACAGGGGGAGCAGCCTGTGGTGTCCAGTTATTATTATTATACAGAAGGAGCAGCCTGTGGTGTCCTGTTATTATTATTATTATTATTATTATACGGGGGAGCAGCCTGTGGTGTCCTGTTATTATTATTATACGGGGGAGCAGCCTGTGTTGTCCTGTTATTATTATACAGGGGGAGCAGCCTGTGGTGTGTTGTTGTTACTATAATAATAATAATAATAATAATAATAATAATACAGGGGGATCAGTCTATGCTGTTCTTTTATTATTTCCATATAAGGTTATATATAGTAATGTTGACCTTACTTGTATATTTTGCATAATGAACCCGTAACATTTTTTTTTTAATAGGTTGAATTCTAATCTACGGTGTATTGATATCTCACTACACAGGATTACACAATAGTACAGGAGAAATCTAGTTACCAAGTGACACCCTGCTGCTGTGCTTCTATCACGGTGCCTCTACCTCTCTCACTGACTGAGAGGGACATTATACAATAACACCAGGGGATGTGTCTGGGTGATGACTGGAGAGGTGACTGCTGGGAATGGGACATTATACAGTAACACCAGGGGATGTGTCTGGGTGATGACTGGAGAGGTGACTGCTGGGAATGGGACATTATACAGTAACACCAGGGGATGTGTCTGGGTGATGACTGGAGAGGTGACTGCTGGGAATGGGACATTATACAGTAACACCAGGGGATGTGTCTGGGTGATGACTGGAGAGGTGACTGCTGGGAATGGGACACTATACAGTAACACCAGGGGATGTGTCTGGGTGATGACTGGAGAGGTGACTGCTGGGAATGGAACATTATACAGTAACACCAGGGGATGTGTCTGGGTGATGACTGGAGAGGTGACTGCTGGGAATGGGACATTATACAGTAACACCAGGGGATGTGTCTGGGTGATGACTGGAGAGGTGACTGCTGGGAATGGGACATTATACAGTAACACCAGGGGATGTGTCTGGGTGATGACTTGAGGTGACTGCTGGGAATGGGACATTATACAGTAACACCAGGGGAGGTGTCTGGGTGATGACTGGAGAGGTGACTGCTGGGAATGGGACATTATACAGTAACACCAGGGGATGTGTCTGGGTGATGACTGGAGAGGTGACTGCTGGGAATGGGACATTATACAGTAACACCAGGGGATGTGTCTGGGTGATGACTGGAGAGGTGACTGCTGGGAATGGGACATTATACAGTAACACCAGGGGATGTGTCTGGGTGATGACTGGAGAGGTGACTGCTGGGAATGGGACACTATACAGTAACACCAGGGGATGTGTCTGGGTGATGACTGGAGAGGTGACTGCTGGGAATGGAACATTATACAGTAACACCAGGGGATGTGTCTGGGTGATGACTGGAGAGGTGACTGCTGGGAATGGGACATTATACAGTAACACCAGGGGATGTGTCTGGGTGATGACTGGAGAGGTGACTGCTGGGAATGGGACATTATACAGTAACACCAGGGGATGTGTCTGGGTGATGACTTGAGGTGACTGCTGGGAATGGGACATTATACAGTAACACCAGGGGAGGTGTCTGGGTGATGACTGGAGAGGTGACTGCTGGGAATGGGACATTATACAGTAACACCAGGGGAGGTGACTGGGTGATGACTGGAGAGGTGACTGCTGGGAATGGGACATTATACAGTAACTCCAGGGGAGGTGTCTGGGTGACGACTGGAGAGGTGACTGCTGGGAATGGGACATTATACGGTAACACCAGGGGATGTGTCTGGGTGACGACTGGAGAGGTGACTGCTGGGAATGGGACATTATACAGTAACACCAGGGGATGTGTCTGGGTGATGACTGGAGAGGTGATTGCTGGGAATGGGGCATTATACAGTAACACCAGGCGATGTGTCTCAGTGGTGACTGGAGAGGTGACTGCTGGGAATGGGACATTATACAGTAACACCAGGGGATTTGTCTGGGTGATGACTGGAGAGGTGATTGCTGGGAATGGGACATTATACAGTAACACCAGGGGATGTGTCTGGGTGGTGACTGGAGAGGTGACTCTGGGAATGGGACATTATACAGTAACACCAGGGGATGTGTCTGGGTGGTGACTGGAGAGGTGACTGCTGGGAATGGGACATTATACAGTAACACCAGGAGATGTATCTGGGTGATGACTGGATCATTGTGTGTGTCAGGTTCTTATAAGGTGTCAGGATGTCACTGTCTGTCTCCATGCAGGAGGGGGAGTATATAGAGGAACACAGGGGTCTGTAAAAGGACGTGATGATGGAGAATCACCGGCCCCTCACATCACTGGGTAAGAGGAGACTGTTATTTATTGTACAGGGGAGAGCAGGTATGGGGACCTTTATATACACACATCACCTGATAATCACATATATACAATGTACTCTGTCACTGTGTGTCTCCTACAGATGGACCCAGTAACAGAAATACCCCAGAGAGATGTCCCCGTCCTCTGTATACCCAGGACTGTACAGAGGAGAATCACAGGACCCCACAGGAGCATCAGGTAGGTGGGATTTAGGGTTTCGCCAATATACCATAGAGACTGTCACTATATGATGTGTGCAGAATCGTTGTGTGTCTTATACACTGACATTATACTATTTATAAAATTAATTTATGAAATCTGATATTGTTAATGTGTTTTTTTATGGTTTTGTGGATTATTTAGGATGATGGTGTAACTATTATTAAGTTAGAAGATATAAAAGAAGAAACATATGTGGGTGGTGATCTGCAGTGTAAGGAGGAGGAAATCCCTACAGATATCATCACAGGTGAGAAATAAACACTTATTACAGAACAGAGTCAGATATTCTCCTTGCTCAGTCACTACAGCAATATCTTATCCTACACCGTCCTCTGTCACTACAAACTAATTAGAGAAATATTTCTGCTCAGTGGGTGAGTCAGGAGCCATCTGCCCCTATTATACTCCTGCTCTCCCCCTCACATCATGTCACTGTGTGTTACCAGCATAGAGATCTGACCAATCTCCTCCCCACACTCTCTGGTGTATCTCATACATCAGGAGCCATCAGCCCCTATTATACTCCTGCTCTCCCCCTCACATCATGTCACTGTGTGTTACCAGCCCAGAGATCTGACCTGTCTCCTCCCCACACTCTCTGGTGTATCTCATACATCAGGAGCCATCAGCCCCTATTATACACCTGCTCTCCTCCTCACATCATGTCACTGTGTGTTACCAGCCCAGAGATCTGACCACTCTCCTCCCTACATTTGCTGGTGTATCTCATAAATCAGGAGCCATCAGCCCCTATTATACTCCTGCTCTCCCCCTCACATCATGTCACCAGCCCAGAAATGTGACCAGTCTCCTCCCCACAATCTCTGGTGTATCTCATACATCAGGAAGCATAAGTCCCTATTTTACTCCTGCTCTCCCCCTCACATCATGTCACTGTGTGTTACCAGCCCAGAGATCTGACCAGTCTCCTCCCCGCACTCTCTGGTGTATCTCATACATCAGGAGCCATCAGCCCCTATTATATGTTTGCTCTCCCTCTCACATCATGTCACTGTGTGTTACCAGACCAGAGATCTGACCAGTCTCCTCCCCACACTCTCTGGTGTATCTCATACATCAGGAGCCATCAGCCCCTATTATACACCTGCTCTCCCCCTCACATCATGTCACTGTGTGTTACCAGCCCAGAGAACTGACCAGTCTCCTCCCCACACTCTCTGGTGTATCTCATACGTCAGGAGCCATCAACCCCTATTATACTCCTGCTCTCCTCCTCACATCATGTCACTGTGTGTTACCAGCCCAGAGATCTGACCAGTCTCCTCCCCACACTCTCTGGTATGTATAGTATGATGTTTTGCCGTGCAATCGCAGCCTTTGCATATATTAGCAGCCTAGCGGCTGCGTGCGAACACATCTAGCGCGCGGGTCTGAACCGGGCCCATAGATTGATGAAGCATATAGTATGATGAAGCTTATAGTATCATGATGACGCATATAGTAGGATAAAGCATATAGTATGATGATGCATAAAGTATGATGAAGCATATATATTGATAAAGCATATAGTATGATGAAGCATACGGTTTGATGAAGCATATAGTATGATGAAGCATACGGTTTGATGAAGCTTATAGTATAATGAAGCATATAGTATGATGAAGCATATAGTATGATGAAGCATATAGTATGATGAAGTATATAGTATGATGAAGCTTATAGTTTGAAGCATATAGATTGATGACGCATATAGTATGATGAAGCAAATAGTATGATGAAGCATATAGATTGAAGCATATAGTATGATGAAGCATACGGTATGATGAAGCTTATAGTTTGATGAAGCATATAGTATAATGAAGCATATAGTATAATGAAGCATATAGTATGATGAAGCTTATAGTATGATGAAGCATACAGTATGATGAAGCATTCGGTATGATGAAGCTTATAGTATGATGAAGCATAGAGATTGATGAAGCTTATAGTATGATGAAGCTTAGAGTATGGTGAAGCATACAGTATGATGAAGCATACAGTATGATGAAGCATACAGTATGATGAAGCTTATAGTATGATGAAGCTTATAGTTTGATGAAGCTTATAGTTTGATGAAGCATACAGTATAATGAAGCATACAGTATAATGAAGCATACAGTATAATGAAGCATATAGTATGATGAAGCAGACGTATGATGAAGCTTATAGTATGATGAAGCATATAGTATGATGAAGCAGACGTATGATGAAGCATATAGTATAATGAAGCATATAGTATGATGATGCATACAGTATGATGAAGCTTATAGTATGATGAAGCTTATAGTTTGATGAAGCATATAGTGTGATGAAGCATATAGTATGATGAAGCAGACGTATGATGAAGCTTATAGTATGATGAAGCAGACGTATGATGAAGCATATAGTATGATGAAGCATATAGTATAATGAAGCATATAGTATGATGAAGCAGACGTATGATGAAGCTTATAGTATAATGAAGCATATAGTATGATGAAGCAGACGTATGATGAAGCTTATAGTATGATGAAGCATATAGTATGATGAAGCATATAGTATGATGAAGCTTATAGTATGATGAAGCTTATAGTATGATGAAGCATAGAGATTGATGAAGCATATAGTATGATGAAACATATAGTATGATGAAGCATACAGTATGATGAAGCTTATAGTTTGATGAAGCATATAGTATAATGAAGCAGACGTATGATGAAGCATATAGTATGATGAAGCAGACGTATGATGAAGCATAGAGATTGATGAAGCATATAGTATGATGAAGCATATAGTATGATGATGCATACAGTATGATGAAGCTTATAGTATGATGAAGCTTATAGTATGATGAAGCTTATAGTTTGATGAAGCATATAGTATGATGAAGCAGACGTATGATGAAGCTTATAGTATGATGAAGCAGACGTATGATGAAGCATATAGTATGATGAAGCATGCAGTATGAGGAAGCATATAGTATGATGAAGCATTTGGTATGATGAAGCTTATAGTATGATGAAGCATACAGTATGATGAAGCTTATAGTATGATGAAGCATAGAGATTGATGAAGCATATAGTATGATGAAGCATATAGTATGATGAAGCATACAGTATGATGAAGCTTATAGTTTGATGAAGCATATAGTATGATGAAGCTTATAGTTTGATGAAGCATATAGTATGATGAAACATATAGTATAATGAAGCATATAGTATGATGAAGCAGACGTATGATGAAGCATATAGTATAATGAAGCATATAGTATGATGAGGCATATAGTATGATGAAGCAGACGTATGATGAAGCATTCAGTATGATGAAGCATACGGTTTGATGAAGCTTATAGTATGATGAAGCTTATAGTTTGATGAAGCTTATAGTTTGATGAAGCATATAGTATGATGAAGCTTATAGTATAATGAAGCTTATAGTATAATGAAGCATATAGTATGATGAAGCTTATAGTATGATGAAGCTTATAGTATGATGAAGCTTATAGTATGATGAAGCATATAGTATAATGAAGCATATAGTATAATGAAGCATATAGATTGATGAGGCATATAGTATGATGAAGCAGACGTATGATGAAGCATATAGAATGATGAAGCATGCAGTATGAGGAAGCATATAGTATGATGAAGCATTCGGTATGATGAAGTTTATAGTATGATGAAGCATACAATTTGATTGGGCTTATAGTTTGGTAATCGTCCAACTGTTGAAATCCAAATAGATGATTTCAAAAAGTGTGGCACAAAGAATGAATTCAGTTAGCAGATTGCTGTCAATTTCATTTAAATCCAAGTACGGAAGGCTGTGTTTCCTTACGTGAGGTTATAAATGTGGATATGTATCCAAACATCTTAATTTCTTGCATGCAAAATTGGTGACCTTGTCTACATTGGATTAGAAAGACAGGGCTCTGGCTTACCCTTGTTGAAATTGTATAAAAAGGGGCTCTGTAAGCTCAGAAAATACACTGTATATCATCTTGGTGTGTGTGTGTAATAATTGAACTTCAGAAAAACTTCTACGCTGAGTATTGCCAATACGTTCCATTGAAAATACTTGTCCTTTTCAGGACATTTATTGGACCTAATAAACCACTACTTGCTTCCGAGATGCCTGTATATGCTTGTACCCTATGACTATCAGATATGTGCCAGAAGCTTTCTCCATTCTCTGGCAGTCCTGAGTTTCAGTCCAGGGTCTCAGAAATCTCTCAACTTGCTACCAGAGCAGAACCAGTCCACAGTAATTGGCACTGGGGAATCTGCCCTAACCATCCTGGAAGTATTCCAGTAGCTTGGCCACAAACATACCTAGAAGCGTTTCCAGGTACTGGTGTAGTAATAGGTTGTTACTGATAGAAAGATGGAGTCCCTATACCCGACAGATGGCAAAATAAGACCACTTGGGTCATTCAGAAATATTTCTTCCCCTGTATCAAGTGGTGGAGTAAGCCCATCTAGTCAAAGTGAGAGAGATGTATTAAAGTGGCCAATAAAGATCTTAAAAGACATGGACCTACTTTACCCATTACCAAGGCGAAGCCGGGACAAATACTGACTGAATGTATTAAACATGCATTTGCCGAAGAGGGAGAGTGTTAACTCGCCTCTTTGGCAAATCTTAGTCTCCCTCTTTCGGCATCCGTGACTGGTGAATGAAGTGAGACAGCGCATGCGCCAGTCTAACCTATACAGCATCACCCATGGGCAATTTTCGGCACATGCACAAGCTAGATGCCGGCCAACAGCCAGGGTCCTGCAGTGTACACTAGCGACAGCCGGGGTCGCCAAAATCAATGGAACCTGCCATTAGAGCAGTCAGTGCCACTGTTCGGTGCCCTATCTAGGTGTTCCGATACTGATGGCGGCGTCCTAGTTCCTGTATCCTTCTGCACATTTCCCTGCTTTAATACATGCAGGGAAGCGGTAACTGGTGCACATAACGTGCGTAGTTACCGTTAATACATTTAACAAACGTTCATACATCTGTCCCAGTATCCCTTAAGTGGATGATCTGCTGACCAATGCACTCTCCCTTTCCAAGCTGTCTGCACATGTACTGTAGAAAGTCCACACCTGAAGTGCAGATCTTCTTTCATGGATTGATGAAGTTGCAAGCTTCACACATCCCAAATGCTCATGGGGGTCTCCAGCTGATGCTGACAGCTTTATAGCATGCTCATTTTGAACCACTGGATTCAGCGAATTTAAAGTTCCTTACCTAGAAGAGTGTCTATCCATCTTGTAGATCCCATTTTGTAATCTCTCCATGAAGCAAGATTGTTATAGGAACAAAAGATTCCTTTCAGCCAAAGGTGGTCCCTAATTTCCAGCTGAAGCAGGACATTATGATCCTGGTCTTAGATTGGGACAATGAGGAAGAGGACTCTCAGGATGCTGCAGTATCCTTAGGTTCCAAGATTTGCGGAGTACTGATGACCTGTTTGTCTTGCGTGTTGTCCACAAATGAGGTTGGCTACTGCCAGGTGGATTATTTTGGAAACTCACCAGGTTTACATTCGGGCAGAACAGTCTATTCCTGAGAGTGTGAAAATGTATTCTACCAGATTGGTGGTGCTTCCTGGGTGGTGTAGCACAGGGTCTCTGCTGAGCAGCTGTAGTGGGCGGCCACCTGGTCTTCAGTGCACCCCTTCATACTATTTTATACTTTTGCATTCAAGGATAGTAGTTTTGGTCATAAAGTGACTTCTGAGAATGTCCAATTGGATGAAATAGAAAATGGTATTTTTTTACTTCTGTTAAATACTTTTCAATTGGGACACTAGAACCTCCCATTATACTCTATTTTTATTGTTTAGGTTCTTGTTTTTTGTATCTTGCTCTACTGATTTTAATGTTAGGAATGTTGTTCACATGTTGACTAATAAATGCTACTAATAAATCCTATTTGATTGGACAACAAGAGAGACAAATACGAGGGGTGTGCAATAAGTTTCCTGATGCACAAAAAGTACAAAGTGAACATTAAATTTTTTCAAAGTATTTGCCATAGGAGTCTATGCAAAGTTGCATGTGCTCAAATCACTTGGTGAAGTAGCTGGACCATTCTGAAGCAGGTATGTCTTCTACATGCTGGATAAAGGTCTCCACTGCAGCTTCCGGTGACTCAGAACTAATCTCATGCATCTTGCACTTGATTTGTCGCAACACAAAGAAGTCGCAGGGGGACAGGTGTGGAGTGTACGGTCAATGACCAAGCTCCTGGATGTGTTCATTGACCAGAAAATCCTCCACTTTCGTGGACTTATGGGCAGGTGCATTGTCGTGATGGTGAATGGCACCATGAGCGCGAGTTTTTGGATGGTGCCTGGAATTGGCTTCCAGCACTTGTGACAGCACTCATGTCAGAACTTCTCTGGTAGCGCACCTCCAACTGGAGTCCACTGGGATGACTGTTTGGTCTCACGGTTGAAACTGCAGATCCAGGATTAATTGCCACTGACTATCTCCTAGGCAGAAATTAAACCTGGCCAGCATATTGCAGCTCCAAGTCACCCAAGCCTCCTTCTGCTCTCAAGTCAGCTGATGGGGAACCCAGCTTGCAGAATACTTGCTCAGGTCAAGCTTTTTGTTGAGTACGAGCGGAAGGCTCGCTGTGAGATGCCCATCTCCTTTTCTAACTGGGCCACGGTCACCCTGGCATCCACCTCAACCTCCCACGGCAGCAATGTTGTCATTGGTGATGGCAGATATAGGTCGGCCACAGCAATCTTTATTTTCCAGGGACTGTCTCCCGTGCCAAAATTCTGCAAATCACTCAAACACAGTGGTTCGGTACAGTGCCTCCTCCCCAAAAGCAGCTTACAGTCTGTTAAAACTCTCCTGCTGTCGTAGACCACTCTTGTAGTCGTAGAAGGTCATGGCCACTGTTGGGCTTCATATAGAGTTTCTTGAAGGAGGTGAACAAGCTGACAGTGCTGCTTATTTACGGTTTAGTCAGAGATTACAGTACACAACCAGACAGTCAATTGTGTCTACTCTACCTATGCGCTGCTCATCCAGAAACGTATTGCACACCCCTCGTATGTGAATCAGGAGTACTGTTTAACCTCCTAAGGAAACTGCAGGTCCCTGCACAGAAACGCGTCAAGGGTCCTGCTCCCATAGCTGTTTTTATTTAGTTTAGTTTTACTATTCAGATATTAATTTCCTCTTTCCTCTTATCTCTTTACTTAAGGAGTGTAGTAGAGTTGATGCTGACTTTTCCCATTGATTCAGCCAGTTTATTGCTGTATTCCAATTATTTTAAGGATGGAACATACAAGAAATTCTTCCTTATCAATATAGTAAATGTCGAATAGGGAGTCAGTCCTGCTTTTCCTATCAAGCTTATGAGTTGCTTTGCCTAATCATAATTTAATCACATAGTCTGACAGATGTCAATATATTATGTCACTGTGTGTCTCCTACAGATGGATCCAGTAACAGAAATACCCTCGAAAGATATCCCCGTCCTCTTTATTCACAGGATTGTACAGAGGAGAAACACAGGATCCCACAGGAGCATCAGGTAGATGGGATTTAGGGTCTCCCCAATATACCAAAGTGATAACCTACTGTTTAATCTCAATTAATGAAATTGGACATTATTAAAGTATTCTTATTTTGGGGTTAATTAGCGTGAAGACCTAACTGATATTAAGGTAAAAGATATAGAGGGAGAAGAAGAAACGTATGTGATGGGTGATCAGCAGTGTAAGGAGGAGGAAATCCCTACAGATATCAGCACAGGTGAGTAATAATCACTTATTACAGAACGGTCACATATTCTCCTAGTTCAGTCACTACAGCAATCTCTTATCCTACAACCTTCTCTGTTAATACAAACTAATATCTGCACAGTTAGGAGCAATCAGCTCCTATTATACTCCTGCTCTCCCCCTCACATCATGTCATTGTGTGTTACCAGCCCAGAGATCTGACCAGTCTCCTCCCCACACTCTCTGGTGTATCTCATACATCAGGAGCCATCAGCCCCTATTATACTCCTGCTCTCCTGCTCTCCCCCTCACATCATGTCATTGTGTGTTACCAGCCCAGAGATCTGCCCAGTCTCCTCCCCACACTCTCTGGTATATCTCATACATCAGGAGCCATCATCCCCTATTATACTCCTGCTCTCCCCCTCACATCATGTCACTGTGTGTTACCAGCCCAGAGATCTGACCAGTCTCCTCCCCGCACTCTCTGGTGTATCTCATACATCAGGAGCCATCAGCCCCTATTATACTCCTGCTCTCCTCCTCTCCTCCTCACATCATGTCACTGTGTGTTACCAGCCCAGAGATCTGACCAGTCTCTTCCCCGCACTCTCTGGTGTATCTCATACATCAGGAGCCATCAGCCCCTATTATACTCCTGCTCTCCCCCCTCACATCGTGGTGTCACTGTGTGTTACCAACCAATATTATTGACCATTGTCCAATGTGGCTGTTGAGTGCGATTGTGTTATATTTGAATCCAATATTTTATTGGTGCAGTAAAAAAGTCACATTTTCTATATGTATATATTTCATTATAATACAATTTTTGCAGTTTTCCAAATTTCGCTAACCATATGAAATTTGCTCCTCAATCTAAAATTAATTTACATTTTCATTTATTTCCAATAGATGGATGCACACACAGGATGGCCTCGGCGGGAGATCTCAGTGTGTCTCCAGGTTTTAAAATAGAAGATAACATCACACAGGATTCTCTAGAGAAAAACCCAGTTGTTTTTAATATACATCCAGTACGTCTCAGTGCAAATAAATCACCTGATCTCTACATTCATGGGGAATGTTCCCCTCATTCCTCAGTTATAATGACACATAATGCAGCTCTTAAAGGTGTTTCAGTATTTTCCTGTTCTGAATGTGGTAAACGTTTTATACATCAGTCAATATTTGTTAAGCATCAGAGAAGTCACATAGGTGAGAAACTATTTTCATGTTCTGAGTGTGGGAAATGTTTTACACAGAAATATAACCTTATTAAACATCGGAAAATTCACACAGGTGAGAAACCATATCCATGCTCTGAGTGTGGGAAAAGTTTTACATACAAACTAAATCTTGACACACATTTAAAAACTCACACAGGTGAGCTACTGTTTCCATGCTCTGAGTGTGGGAAATGTTTTACACAGAAATCAGATCTAGTGAAACATCAGAGAACTCACACAGGTGAGAAGCCGTTTTTGTGTACTGAGTGTGGGAAATGTTTTACAGCTAAATCAAATCTGGTTAGACATCAGAGAAGTCACACAGGTGAGAAACCATTTCCATGCTCGGAGTGTGGGAAATGCTTTGCACAGAAACTGCATCTTGTTACACATCAGAGAAGTCACACAGGTGAGAAGCCATTTTCTTGTTTGGAGTGTGGAAAATGTTTTGTACAGAAACTACATCTTGTTACACATCAGAGAACTCACACAGGTGAGAAACCATTTCCATGCTCTGAGTGTGGGAAATGGTTTGCACATAAATCAAGTCTTCTCATACATCAGAGAATACACACAGGTGAGAGAGAATTTCCATGCTCTGAGTGTGGGAAATGCTTTAGAGATAGTTCAGATCTTGTTGCACATCAGAGAACTCACACAGGGGAGAAGCCATTTCCATGCTCTGAGTGTGGGAAATGTTTTAAACAGAAATCGCATCTTCTGAAACATCAGAGAATTCATACAAGGGAAGTACAATTGTCATAAGCTGATAGACATAAACGGTATTATGGTAATATTGTAAATATTGTAAAAGCTGTTGAAATAAATATAAATGATAAATACAGGTATGAATAAATTTACAGAGTGTAAAATGAAAAGTATATTGAAGGGCAAATAAACTTTCCAGTAATACTATATTAACATGTTATAATGTTATTAGCATCCGCAGACATAGGAAGAATGTGACAGAAGACGAGACAGATTGCTCTTGTGTTGAACATATTACAATTTCCTTATTCAATTAGATATTTCTACTACTCTCCATAGTAGTAACATACCATATTGTTGTTATATAGGGCCATAAAATAGAGTTTCCCTATGGAACTCGAAGAAAAGAATTTAGCCAGATAAGAACATAAATCTCCTTTCTTCTTCAGTGTCCATGGGGCTCCACAGGGGAGACAATGGGATGTAGGTGGGACTTTGAGGACCGGACACCAACAGCAAAGCTTTTTCAATCCCAGGATGCTCCGGTCCTTCCCCCCCATACCCCACCCACAGCCTGAGGGCAACTCAGTTTAAGTTGGTGTCTGACAGGAGCTGGATCACCGTTTTAACCGTGGGGCTGCTAATAAGCAGCCTAAGCATTATTTTTATTTATTTTACTACTGAGCCGCAGCGCCAGATAGCCCTTTGGACATCTGCACTGCTGCTCCATCACCCCTCCTGCGGCGCCGTGACCCCAGCCCTCTGCTAGGTATTCCTGACAAGGCTCCGAGGTGAATAGAGCTAGCAGGGTTCCCCGGACCCCAGACTGCAGCCGGGACTCAATGGGACAGGTAAGGCGGGGACCCGCGTCTGTGCAGTCTCTCCTCTGGTCTCAAGGAGACAAACCGGAGGTGCTGATATGGACACCGCTTCGTCCGGGACTCCACTAGACCACCAGGGAATTACAAGCACTGGCGCAGGGCACAATTAAAGCCAGGGAACCTGGTGGTTGATGTCAACATAGGGAAGAAGGTCCCCACCCTCCGGCCCCTCCCCCCAGCTCAGGGCACCATTCCACTGCAGTCTTGCTGCTTCTTCCTCACTCTCCGCCCCCTCTGATACTCACAGCAGCCATCTTTTACATTCAGGTCTCCAGTAACGCTGGGTCCAGTGTCCCTGTATACCTCTCCCAAGGCTCAGGTTATACAGCACTATATCCTACCAGCCACTGCGGTCTGTGCAATTGATTTTAGTGCCCACTGCAGTTATATTGTATACTCTGCATTGTATGTGACGTGTGCTAGTGCTGGTGTCTGTTTTCTTTCTTCATATGACTTGTCAGCTTATACCTTTCCCTTTATTCCACTATAACCCTGGCATACTAAGGTATAGGGGATTCATTGTACCTCACATCTCCCTATATTTGTGATGGCTATCATACTATATATCGCTGTTGCGCACTACACTGTGCCATATTGCACATACATCTGGGTTGCTCACTGCACTGTGCCATATTGTGTGTTACATTATTCTTGCAGCTATGTCTGGCAGAGGCAAGAATAACAAGCAGCCTGCTGCTTCCACTCTGGTGTCTTGTATGTCCTGCTCAGTGGGCTTAGCTTCAGAGGACCTCATTCAGGATGGTCTTTGTGTATCTTGTTATACTGCCCCGGGCCCATCAGACCAGGTGTCCTCTCCTCAGGACCCACCCTGGGCTACTTTATCACAGGTGCTGGCAAAAATTGTGGACCACCTAGCGGTCCCTGTGGTAGCTCCCCTATGGGATGGGCACAACAGGTACTCTCTGCAAATCCTTTGCCTCTCCATGGGTAGATGCATTTTCTACCTCAGTGCAGAGTCTGGTTAATACCTCTACAGCTTTTCAACAAATGCTGCAAAAGGTAAGACCTAGTAAACCTAGTAAGTGTGCTGTGTTATCTTCCCAGTCCACCCAGCTGTCAGATTCTGAATTATCATCTGGGTAGGCAGAAGACGCAGATCTCTCTCACTCTGACTCCACATTGGGAGAGGAGGAGCACCCCTCCAAGTTAAATATACCTGCACTTGTGAGAGCTGTAAAATGTATCCTTCAAATAGAAGAGGCAGAACCCACTCCTAAGGCAAAAGGGCCACTATTTTAGTTTTGACAGTTTCCTCACTCGGATCAGCTATCTGATCATATGAGTGAGGCATGGAATATGCCCACTAAAAGGTTTCAGCTGCCTAAAAGTTTAAGTTCCCTCTTCCATCTAGTGATTTGCAGTAAATGGGAAGTTCCCCCAGCAGTGGATTCCCATGTGACACGTCTGGTTAAGAACACTACCTCACCTATCCATACTGCAACCTCCTTGAAGAAGCCTACAGATAGAAGGATGGTAGCTTGTCTAAAATCTATATACTCTGTTACAGGAGCTATTACTCATCCTGCTAGGGCTACGGCCTTGGTGGCAAAAGCCATTGAGTATTCTGGCAGAGGCCCTAAAAGATAAATTTCCCTCTGATGCTTCGAGGGAACAGCTGTCCTACATATCTCACATTAGAGATGCAGCCTCCTATTTAGGTGAAGCGGCTCTGGATACTGGTGTAGCATCTGCCACTTCCGTAGTAGCCCACCGTATTGTTTGGCTCCGCTCATGGAAGGCAGATTCAGACTCTAAAGAGACATTGGAGTCTCTGCCTTCTGGGATATCCTGTTTGGCCCAGAATTGGACAAATTTGTGACTACCTTGGCAGCTTCCAAGACGGCGTTCTTGCTCTCTGCATATAGGGCCCAATTCAGACCCACTTGCAAGGCTGCATACGCTCGCAGCTGGCCAATTTTCGCAATCTGCGTATGCGTACGTGAGCCAGTCTATGCGATTGGGAAGCGATCGCACAGCAGCCATAGACAGCTTGCCAGCATGAGTGACAGTAAGTTTGTGGGTGGTGACAGGCTGGTCCATGAAAATGGGGAGTGAATGTGCGAATGCAGGTGTGCCTGTGCGTTCTAACGGCATTTCATGGGCATGCAAAATTAACATGGAGCGTCATTGTACACGTCACCTGGTTGTATTTCACACAGCAGGGATCGCAGTGCTTGCGGCGGTGTAGGGTCAACCACAAGTGTTGCGAGGGGCTCCGATGACATTTGATGTTTCAGATTTTGCATACACCTCCTGGAGATGATGTGTGCTGCGAAGGGAAAGGGGGCGTCATAAGACTGGCTTGCGATTGCACTGCCATTGCACGCTAAGACATAGTGGGCATACTAATGTCTTACTGTGCGATCGCAGCCTATGCATATATTAGAAGCTGGCGGCTGAGTGCGAACACATCTAGCGAGCGGGTCTGAATCCGCTCCATAATGCGAAACCTCGGATGTCATCCTTTCGTCCTCAAGGAAAAGCTAAAGGTCAATCCTTTCCAAGGCATCAGGCATCAACTAAGGCCTCCAAGCCTCAAGCCAAACAGACCTGGGCTACTAGACATCCACCTACCAAACCGGAGGACAAGCCTTCAGCCTGACGGGGTGGGCTTCTCCCCTGGGAGACCAACTTTTTGAATTCACCCAGTTCTGGCGTCAGACCACATCGGATGCCTGGGTAAGATATGCCCTCTCCTTCTTGAGGCGACCCCCTGAGCAGTTCTTTTGCACAGGACATCCATCGGACCCAAGCAAGGCCCTGCTGCTCCAAAAGGCCATTCAGTGCTTACTGCTCTCAAGAGTAATAATTCCGGTCACCTCACAGTGAGTGAAAGGCTATTATTCTATCCTTTTCTTAGGCCGATAAGACCCGTTGGGCTTTTGAACTATCCTCAATCTCAAGTCTCTGAACAGGTTTATCAGGGTACCCGGGTTTCATTTGAAAACCCTCTGCTCTGTTCTCCTGACTATGGAGCCTGGGGACATTATGTTGCCTCTGGACATTCAGGACGCTTAGCTACATGTACCTATAGCGTCTTCTCATCAACAATATCTCCGGTTTACTATACTACAGCAACATTACCAATTTCAAGCTCTGCCTTTTGGTCTTTCTACGGCTTCCCAGTTCTTTACCAAAATCATGTTAGTTATGGTGGCCTATCTTTTTTTCGTCACAGGATTAGACTGCTCCCATACTTCGACGATCTCTTGCTGTTGGCCAGCTCCCCAGAAATTCTCCACCGCCATCTACAGGTAACCATTGCCTTTCTACAAATGCACGATTGGCTGATCAACTGGAAAAAGTCTTCCTGGACACCTTCTCAAAGATAGGTACATCTGAGAGCCCTTCTGGACTCTCAGGTTCAGAGAATCTTCCTAACAGCAGACAAAATCTCAGCATTACAGCACCGGGTGCGCAGACTACTACACAGTTGCTGAGTCAATTCCTACAACACCTGATCCTCTCCAGGTGGAACAGGCTGCCCCATCTGCTCAGATTCCAGATGATTGGCCACTCCCCGGAGGTTCACCTGTCCCTAGCCTGGTGGTTACAGATGTCCCACTTAAACAAGGGAAGCTCCTTTTGGATCCCGGACTGGGCACTCCTCACCATGGATGCAAGCCTTCGCGGGTGGGGCGCAGTGCTGGCCAGCACGCCTTACAAGGACGCTGGACTCCAGCCAAGGCAATCTTGTCTATCAATGTCCTGGAACTCCGAGCCATCTACGGAGCTCTCACTCTGGCTCAGGATATTCTTCAGGGCAGGCCAGTACAAGTACAGTCCAACAATGCCACGGCAGTGGCCTACCTCAATCACCAAGGAGGCACTCGAAGTCGGACAGCAATGGCAGAAGTGTCCCACATTCTCACATGGGCTGAACGCCATCTCCCGGCCATATTCGTAGTGTTCATCCCAGGAATTATCAATTGGGATGCGGATTTCCTCAACCTTCACGACGTGCATGCAGGGGGGTGATCTCTACATCCAGAAGTCTTTCAGCTTCTTGTGGACAAATGGGGTCTACCAGGTGTGGACCTCATGGCCTCACGACACTACCAAAAACGTCCAGTGTATGGAGCCAGGGCAATGGACCCCAATTCGGCCTTTGTGGAAACATTATCTGTGAGGTGGACCTGCCACTTGGCGTACCTCTTCCGAAGAACTCGAGGAAGAATGGCGATTGGAGAATCTCCCTTCTTCCTCGAGTTCTTCAGAACTTCAAACAGGAAGGGGGCACAGTCCTGTTGGTAGCTCTGGCTTGACCCAGATGCCATCTTCAAAGTCTCTCCATAGAAGTTCCTCATCAACTTCCTTTACGACCAGACCTGTTGTCTCAGGGTCCCTGTCTACATCTGGACCTGGCCCGCCTTTCTTTAACGGTTTGGCTCTTGAGTCATCTCTCCTAACGGCTAAGGGATTTTCCAGCACTGTGGTCCAAACCATGCTCAGGGCCCGTAAACCAGCATCAGCCAGGATTTATCACAGAATATGGCATACATATTTCCAATGGTGTGCTCCAAGAAACTATGACCTCCAGGTTTTTAAGGTGTCTAGAATTCTTGCCTCTCTTCAGGCTGGATTGGATCTAGGCCTCCGCCTAGCATTTCTGAAAGTGTAGGTATCTGCTTTATCCATCTGGTTCCAGCGCATAATTGCTCCTCTACCTGATGTTCACACCTTCCTACAAGGTGTTCTACATATACAACCTCCCTTTGTCCCTCCTGTGGCTCCATGGGATTTGTCAATGGCTCTCCACGCACTTCAGGAACCTCCATTCAAACCCCCTGGAATAAGTGGATATCAAGTGGTGCACTATAAATGTTCTGTTTCTTCTGGCTATAGAATCTGCCCGTAGGGTATCGGATTTAGGGGCGCTTTCATGTCGCTCCCCCTTTTTAATCTTTGATCAGGACAGGGCTGTTCTTAGAGTGCGCCCGGGCTTCCTTTCCATGCTGGTTTCTCGTTTCCACCTTAATGAGGAAAATGTGGTTCCGGTCTTTCAATCACCAGACCTCTCAGCAGGTGAGTCCGTGGTCCGAAGATCTACATGGACCATACTAGTTCCATCAGGAAATCGGACTCCCTCTTCACCTTATATGGATTCCACAAGATTGGATGGCCAGCTAACAAACAGACTCTGGCCACATGGCTTCGCATGACTATCTCACAGGCTTACACCCAGATGGGCCTTCCTGTGCCGGCTACAGTATCTGCTCATTCTATTCGCTCTGTGGGTCCCTTGTGGGCAGCCAGGTGTGGCACCTTTGTTGAACAGCTATGCAAGGCGACCACGTGGTCTTCTGTCCACACCTTACTTAGGTTTTATGCCTTTGAACATTTGCCTCTTAGGATGCTTCCTTCGGACACCAGGTTCTTCTCTCACCTCAGGAGCGTCCCCGCGCTTGAACAACTGCTTTGGGATATCCCCATTGTCTCCCATGTGGAGCCCTATGGACTCCGAAGAAGAAAAGGAGAGCTATGGTAAAACTTACCCTTGTTAACACTCTTTCTTCAAAGTCCATAGGGACCACAGGGCACCCGCCCTAATGCACCTGGCTTCTATGGGTTTCTTCTCTTGGTCACTTGTTTCCTTCTCTGTGTGAGAGTGTGATTCTACAGTGTACCAGTCTTCTCTCCTATCCTGCTCCTGCCTTGGGCTTGTTAAAAAACTGAGTTGCCCTCAGGCTGTTGGTGGGGTATAGGGAGAAGGACCAGAGCATCCTGGGATTGAAAAAGCTTTGCTATTGGTGTCCGGTCCTCCAAGTCCCACCTACACCCCATTGTCTCCCCTGTGGACCCTATGGACTTCGAAGAAAGATAGTTAACAAGGGTAAGTTTTACCATAACTCTCCTTTTTTGTTGTACGTGGTTAAGGAGGGGTTGTAACTTTGTCCAAAGATTATCGCAAATTACATATTAAAAAGGCAAAAACAAAAAGGCATCGTACACGATCAAGTGTATAATTCTTACTTAATTGAAAAACATTCAAAAACAT
Organism: Taudactylus pleione; assembly: GCA_031769625.1. NCBI lineage: Eukaryota > Metazoa > Chordata > Amphibia > Anura > Myobatrachidae > Taudactylus > Taudactylus pleione. The sequence continues at coordinate 19,536 of JAUIMM010000799.1, read as the reverse complement.
AAATTTAATGTTTTTTAAAAGTTGAAGCCACCACTATGCGCAGTTATGGATTCCGTGTAAAATATATACAGTATGTATATATAATATGTAGAAATGGAAAGGCGGCACTCACAGGTCTGATGAAATGAAAGAATCAAACTTGACAACTGTGTCTGCCTTGTTCAACGTTTCAGTCTCACATGACTTTTATCAAGAACACAATGAAAAAAACAAATACACATACCTTTATAGTGGAATGTCCAAAGTGATTGGTGCAGTGTAATGCTCCATGCAACTTTTTCAATTTTTTGGCGCTTTTTAATAACATATTTTGTGTACAATATTTTTTTGTAAAAAAGTCTGTGTTGGTGACCGTTTAATATGATGTTGGACATTTAACACCTTCAATGTTAGAATGTTTTTAGACTCCTGGGGGTGTATTTACTAAAGTGCAGGTTTTTAGAAGTGGAGCTGTTGCCCGTAGCATCCAATCAGATTCTACTTATCATTTATCTTGCACCTTCTAGAAGATAATATCTAGAATCTGGTTGCTATGGCAACATCTCCACTTCTAAAAACCTGCACTTTAATTAATATACCCCCTATAGTCTCTGTTCTCTCTCTGTAAGTTACATACATTGCTGGCCTATGGTGTATAATCACTCTATATTGTGTACTGTAGGTTGCACAGTGACTAATGGAAGACGCTGCAACTTCTGTTTTATTTTATTTTCTGTCATTTATTTATTTTTATATATAGTGAATACATAAATGAAATAACTATAGAGACGTGTCATACAATGCTATGGTCTATTCACTAGTACGATAATAAAGCCTATTATCAACCAAGCAAACTTCTTGTTTCTGTCAAGATTATTTAAATGAGAAAAGGTAAAAAGAAGATGCAGGGAGGAAGCAGCTGATAAGGGGAGGGTCTGTATATAGTATAGGGATAGTGCGTGTGATGGGTCTGTATATAGTATAGGGATAGCGCGTGTGGTGATGGGGAGGGTCTGTATATAGTATAGGGATAGTGCATGTGGTGATGGAGGGTCTGTATATAGTATAGGGATAGTGCTTGTGGTGGGGGAGGGTCTGTATATAGTATAGGGATATTACCTGTGGTGTTGGGGGAGGGTCTGTATATAGTATAGGGATAGCGCGTGTGGTGGGGGAGGGTCTGTATATAGTATAGGGATAGCGCGTGTGTTGGGGGAGGGTCTGTATATAGTATAGGGATAGTGCGTGTGTTGGGGGAGGTCTGTATACAGTATAGGGATAGCACGTGTGGTGGGGGAGGGTCTGTATATAGGACAGGGATAGCGAGTGTGGTGGGGGGGAGGGTCTGTATATAGTATAGGGATAGTGCGTGTGTTGGGGGAGGTCTGTATATAGTATAGAGAGAGCGCGTGTGGTGGGGGAGGTCTGTATATAGTATAGGGATAGCGCATGTGGTGGGGGAGGGTCTGTATATAGTATAGGGATAGCGTGTGTGGTGGGGGAGGGTCTGTATATAGTATAGGGATAGCGCGTGTGTTGGGGAGGTCTGTATATAGTATAGGGATAGCACGTGTGGTGGGGGAGGGTCTGTATATAGTATAGGGATAGCACGTGTGGTGAGGGGAGGATCTGTATATAGTATAGGGATAGCACGTGTGGTGGGGGAGTGTCTGTATATAGTATAGGGATAGCGCGTGTGGTGGGGGAGGGTCTGTATATAGTATAGGGATAGTGCGTATGATGGAGGGTCTGTATATAGTATAGGGATAGTACATGTGGTGGGGGAGGGTCTTTATATAGTATAGGGATAGTGCGTGTGGTGGGGGAGGGTCTGTATATAGTATAGGGATAGTATGTGTGGTGGGGGAGGGACTGTATATAGTATAGGGATAGCGCGTGTGGTGGGGGAGGGTCTGTATATAGTATAGGGAAAGCGCGTGTGGTGGGGGAGGTTCTGTATATAGTATAGGGATAGTGCGTGTGGTGGGGGAGGGTCTGTATATAGTATAGGGATAGCATGTGTGGTGGGGGAGGGTCTGTATATAGTATAGGGATAGCGCGTGTGGTGGGGGAGGGTCTGTATATAGTATAGGGATAGCGCGTGTGGTGGGGGAGGGTCTGTATATAGTATAGGGATAGCAAGTGTGGTGGGGTCTGTATATAGTATAGGGATAGCGCGTGTGGTGGGGGAGGGTCTGTATATAGTATAGGGATAGCGCGTGTGGTGGGGAGGGTCTGTATATTGTATAGGGTTAGCGCGTGTGGTGGGGGAGGGTCTGTATATAGTATAGGGATAGCGCGTGTGGTGGGGGAGGGTCTGTATATAGTATAGGGATTGTACGTGTGGTGGGGGAGGGTCTGTATATAGTATAGGGATAGCGCGTGTGGTGGAGGAGGGTCTGTATATTGTATAAGGATAGTGCGTGTGGTGGGGGAGGGTCTGTATATAGTATAGGGATAGCGTGTGTGGTGGGGGAGGATCTGTATATAGTATAGGGATAGCGTGTGGTGGGGGAGGGTCTGTATATAGTATAGGGATAGCACGTATGGTGGGGTCTGTATATAGTATAGGGATAGCGCGTGTGGTGGGGTCTATATAGTATAGGGATAGCGCGTGTGGTGGGGTCTGTATATAGTATAGGGATAGCGCGTCTGGTGGGGGGAGGGTCTGTATATAGTATAGGGATAGCCCGTATGGTGGGTGAGGGTCTGTATATAGTATAGGGATAGCCCGTGTGGTGCGGGAGGGTCTGTATATAGTATAGGGATAGCAAGTGTGGTGGGGGAGGTCTGTATATAGTATAGGGATAGCGCGTGTGGTGGGGGAGGGTCTGTATATAGTATAGGGATAGTATGTGTGGTGCGGGAGGGTCTGTATATAGTATAGGGATAGCGTGTGTGGTGGGGGAGGGTCTGTATATAGTATAGGGACAGTGAGTGTGGTGGGGGAGGGTCTGTATATAGTATAGGGATAGCGTGTGTGGTGGGGGAGGGTCTGTATATAGTATAAGGATAGTGCTTGTAGTGGGGGAGGGTCTGTATATAGTATAGGGATAGCGCGTGTGGTGGGGGAGGGTCTGTATATAGTATAGGGATAGCGCGTGTGTTGGGGGAGGGTCTATATATAGTATAGGGATAGTACTTGTGGTGGGTGGAGGGTCTGTATATAGTATAGGGATAGCGCGTGTGGGGGTGGAGGTTTGTATATAGTATAGGGATAGTACATGTGGTGGGGGGAGGGTCTGTATATAGTATAGGGATAGTGCGTGTGGTGGGGGAGGGTCTGTATATAGTATAGGGATAGCGCGTGTGGTGGGGGAGGGTCTGTATATAGTATAGGGATAGCGCGTGTGTTGGGGGAGGGTCTGTATATAGTATAGGGATAGTACATGTGGTGGGGGGAGGGTCTGTATATAGTATAGGGATAGTGCGTGTGGTGGGGGAGGGTCTGTATATAGAATAGGGATAGCGCGTGTGGTGGGGGGAGGGTCTGTATATAGTATAGGGATAGCTCGTGTGTTGGGTTAGGGTCTGTATATAGTATAGGGATAGCGAGTGTGGTGGGGGGAGGGTCTGTATATAGTATAGGGATAGCGCGTGTGTTGGGTTAGGGTCTGTATATAGTATAGGGATAGCGTGTGTGGTGGGGGAGGGTCTGTATATAGTATAGGGATAGTGCTTGTGGTGGGGGAGGGTCTGTATATGGTATAGGGATAGCGCGTGTGTTGGGGGAGGGTCTGTATATAGTATAGGGATAGTGCGTGTGGTGGGGAGGGTCTGTATATAGTATAGGGATAGTGCGTGTGGTGGGGGAGGGTCTGTATATAGTATAGGGATAGTGCGTGTTGGGGGAGGGTCTGTATATAGTATAGGGATAGCGCGTGTGGTGGGGGAGGGTCTGTATATAGTATAGGGATAGCGCGTGTGGTGGGGGAGGGTCTGTATATAGTATAGGGATAGCGCGTGTGGTGGGGTCTGTATATAGTATAGGGATAGCGCGTGTGGTGGGGGAGGTCTGTATATAGTATAGGGATAGCGCGTGTGGTGGGGTCTGTATATAGTATAGGGATAGCACGTGTGGTGGGGGAGGGTCTGTATATAGTATAGGGATAGTGCTTGTGGTGGGGGAGGGTCTGTATATAGTATAGGGATAGCGCTTGTGGAGGGGGAGGGTCTGTATATAGTATAGGGATAGCGCGTGTGGTGGGGGAGGGTCTGTATATAGTATAGGGATAGCGCGTGTGGTGGGGGAGGGTCTGTATATAGTATAGGGATAGCACTTGTGGTGGGGGAGGGTCTGTATATAGTATAGGGATAGCGCGTGTGGTGGGGGAGGGTCTGTATATAGTATAGGGATAGCGCGTGTGGTGGGGGAGGGTCTGTATATAGTATAGGGATAGCGCGTGTGGTGGGGGAGGGTCTGTATATAGTATAGGGATAGCGCGTGTGGTGGGGGAGGGTCTGTATATAGTATAGGGATAGCGCGTGTGGTGGGGGAGGGTCTGTATATAGTATAGGGATAGCGCGTGTGGTGGGGGAGGGTCTGTATATAGTATAGGGCTAGTGCGTGTGGTGGGGGAGGTCTGTATATAGTATAGGGATAGCGCATGTGGTGGGGGAGGGTCTGTATATAGTATAGGGATAGCGCGTGTGATGGGGAGGGTCTGTATATAGTATAGGGATAGCGCGTGTGGTGGGGTCTGTATATAGTATAGGGATAGCGTGTGTGGTGGGGGAGGTCTGTATATAGTATAGGGATAGCGCGGGTGGTGGGGGAGGGTCTGTATATAGTATAGGGATAGCGCGTGTGGTGGGGGAGGGTCTGTATATAGTATAGGGATAGCGCGTGTGGTGGGGGAGGGTCTGTATATAGTATAGGGATAGTGCTTGTGGTGGGGGAGGGTCTGTATATAGTATAGGGATAGCGCGTGTTGGGGGTGGGTCTGTATATAGTATAGGGATAGCGTGTGTGGTGGGGGGAGGGTCTGTATATTGTATAGGGATAGCGCGTGTGGTGGGGGAGGGTCTGTATATAGTATAGGGATAGCGCGTGTGGTGGGGGAGGGTCTGTATATAGTATAGGGATAGTACGTGTGGTGGGGGAGGGTCTGTATATAGTATAGGGATAGCGCGTGTGGTGGGGGAGGGTCTGTATATAGTATAGGGATAGCGCGTGTGGTGGGGGAGGGTCTGTATATAGTATAGGGATAGCGTGTGGTGGGGGAGGGTCTGTATATAGTATAGGGATAGCACGTGTGGTGGGGTCTGTCTATAGTATAGGGATAGCGCGTGTGGTGGGGTCTATATAGTATAGGGATAGCGCGTGTGGTGGGGTCTGTATATAGTATAGGGATAGCGCGTCTGGTGGGGGGAGGGTCTGTATATAGTATAGGGATAGCCCGTATGGTGGGGGAGGGTCTGTATATAGTATAGGGATAGCCCGTGTGGTGGGGGAGGGTCTGTATATAGTATAGGGATAGCACGTGTGGTGGGGGAGGTCTGTATATAGTATAGGGATAGCGCGTGTGTTGGGGGAGGGTCTGTATATAGTATAGGGATAGTATGTGTGGTGGGGGAGGGTCTGTATATAGTATAGGGATAGCGTGTGTGGTGGGGGAGGGTCTGTATATAGTATAGGGATAGTGAGTGTGGTGGGGGAGGGTCTGTATATAGTATAGGGATAGCGTGTGTGGTGGGGGAGGGTCTGTATATAGTATAGGGATAGTGCTTGTGGTGGGGGAGGGTCTGTATATAGTATAGGGATAGCGCGTGTGTTGGGGGAGGGTCTATATATAGTATAGGGATAGTACATGTGGTGGGGGGAGGGTCTGTATATAGTATAGGGATAGCGCGTGTGGTGGGGGAGGTCTGTATATAGTATAGGGATAGTACATGTGGTGGGGGGAGGGTCTGTATATAGTATAGGGATAGTGCGTGTGGTGGGGGAGGGTCTGTATATAGTATAGGGATAGCGCGTGTGGTGGGGGGAGGGTCTGTATATAGTATAGGGATAGCGCGTGTGTTGGGGGAGGGTCTGTATATAGTATAGGGATAGTACATGTGGTGGGGGGAGGGTCTGTATATAGTATAGGGATAGCGCGTGTGGTGGGGGAGGGTCTGTATATAGTATAGGGATAGCGCGTGTGTTGGGGGAGGGTCTGTATATAGTATAGGGATAGTACATGTGGTGGGTGGAGGGTCTGTATATAGTATAGGGATAGTGCGTGTGGTGGGGGAGGGTCTGTATATAGAATAGGGATAGCGCGTGTGGTGGGGGGAGGGTCTGTATATAGTATAGGGATAGCTCGTGTGTTGGGTTAGGGTCTGTATATAGTATAGGGATAGCGAGTGTGGTGGGGGGAGGGTCTGTATATAGTATAGGGATAGCGCGTGTGTTGGGTTAGGGTCTGTATATAGTATAGGGATAGCGTGTGTGGTGGGGGAGGGTCTGTATATAGTATAGGGATAGTGCTTGTGGTGGGGGAGGGTCTGTATATGGTATAGGGATAGCGCGTGTGTTGGGGGAGGGTCTGTATATAGTATAGGGATAGTGCGTGTGGTGGGGAGGGTCTGTATATAGTATAGGGATAGTGCGTGTGGTGGGGGAGGGTCTGTATATAGTATAGGGATAGTGCGTGTTGGGGGAGGGTCTGTATATAGTATAGGGATAGCGCGTGTGGTGGGGGAGGGTCTGTATATAGTATAGGGATAGCGCGTGTGGTGGGGGAGGGTCTGTATATAGTATAGGGATAGCGCGTGTGGTGGGGTCTGTATATAGTATAGGGATAGCGCGTGTGGTGGGGGAGGTCTGTATATAGTATAGGGATAGCGCGTGTGGTGGGGTCTGTATATAGTATAGGGATAGCACGTGTGGTGGGGGAGGGTCTGTATATAGTATAGGGATAGTGCTTGTGGTGGGGGAGGGTCTGTATATAGTATAGGGATAGCGCTTGTGGAGGTGGAGGGTCTGTATATAGTATAGGGATAGCGCGTGTGGTGGGGGAGGGTCTGTATATAGTATAGGGATAGCGCGTGTGGTGGGGGAGGGTCTGTATATAGTATAGGGATAGCACTTGTGGTGGGGGAGGGTCTGTATATAGTATAGGGATAGCGCGTGTGGTGGGGGAGGGTCTGTATATAGTATAGGGATAGCGCGTGTGGTGGGGGAGGGTCTGTATATAGTATAGGGATAGCGCATGTGGTGGGGGGAGGGTCTGTATATAGTATAGGGATAGCGCGTGTGGTGGGGGAGGGTCTGTATATAGTATAGGGATAGCGCGTGTGGTGGGGGAGGGTCTGTATATAGTATAGGGATAGCGCGTGTGGTGGGGGAGGGTCTGTATATAGTATAGGGCTAGTGCGTGTGGTGGGGGAGGTCTGTATATAGTATAGGGATAGCGCATGTGGTGGGGGAGGGTCTGTATATAGTATAGGGATAGTGCGTGTGATGGGGAGGGTCTGTATATAGTATAGGGATAGCGCGTGTGGTGGGGTCTGTATATAGTATAGGGATAGCGTGTGTGGTGGGGGAGGTCTGTATATAGTATAGGGATAGCGCGGGTGGTGGGGGAGGGTCTGTATATAGTATAGGGATAGCGCGTGTGGTGGGGGAGGGTCTGTATATAGTATAGGGATAGCGCGTGTGGTGGGGGAGGGTCTGTATATAGTATAGGGATAGTGCTTGTGGTGGGGGAGGGTCTGTATATAGTATAGGGATAGCGCGTGTTGGGGGTGGGTCTGTATATAGTATAGGGATAGCGTGTGTGGTGGGGGGAGGGTCTGTATATTGTATAGGGATAGCGCGTGTGGTGGGGGAGGGTCTGTATATAGTATAGGGATAGCGCGTGTGGTGGGGGAGGGTCTGTATATAGTATAGGGATAGTACGTGTGGTGGGGGAGGGTCTGTATATAGTATAGGGATAGCGCGTGTGGTGGGGGAGGGTCTGTATATAGTATAGGGATAGCGCGTGTGGTGGGGGAGGGTCTGTATATAGTATAGGGATAGCGTGTGGTGGGGGAGGGTCTGTATATAGTATAGGGATAGCACGTGTGGTGGGGTCTGTCTATAGTATAGGGATAGCGCGTGTGGTGGGGTCTATATAGTATAGGGATAGCGCGTGTGGTGGGGTCTGTATATAGTATAGGGATAGCGCGTCTGGTGGGGGGAGGGTCTGTATATAGTATAGGGATAGCCCGTATGGTGGGGGAGGGTCTGTATATAGTATAGGGATAGCCCGTGTGATGGGGGAGGGTCTGTATATAGTATAGGGATAGCACGTGTGGTGGGGGAGGTCTGTATATAGTATAGGGATAGCGCGTGTGTTGGGGGAGGGTCTGTATATAGTATAGGGATAGTATGTGTGGTGGGGGAGGGTCTGTATATAGTATAGGGATAGCGTGTGTGGTGGGGGAGGGTCTGTATATAGTATAGGGATAGTGAGTGTGGTGGGGGAGGGTCTGTATATAGTATAGGGATAGCGTGTGTGGTGGGGGAGGGTCTGTATATAGTATAGGGATAGTGCTTGTGGTGGGGGAGGGTCTGTATATAGTATAGGGATAGCGCGTGTGTTGGGGGAGGGTCTATATATAGTATAGGGATAGTACATGTGGTGGGGGGAGGGTCTGTATATAGTATAGGGATAGCGCGTGTGGTGGGGGAGGTCTGTATATAGTATAGGGATAGTACGTGTGGTGGGGGGAGGGTCTGTATATAGTATAGGGATAGTGCGTGTGGTGGGGGAGGGTCTGTATATAGTATAGGGATAGTACATGTGGTGGGGGGAGGGTCTGTATATAGTATAGGGATAGTGCGTGTGGTGGGGGAGGGTCTGTATATAGTATAGGGATAGCGCGTGTGGTGGGGGGAGGGTCTGTATATAGTATAGGGATAGCGCGTGTGTTGGGTTAGGGTCTGTATATAGTATAGGGATAGCGTGTGTGGTGGGGGAGGGTCTGTATATTGTATAGGGATAGTGCTTGTGGTGGGGGAGGGTCTGTATATAGTATAGGGATAGCGCGTGTGTTGGGGGAGGGTCTGTATATAGTATAGGGATAGTACATGTGGTGGGGTCTGTATATAGTATAGGGATAGCGCGTGTGGTGGGGGAGGGTCTGTATATAGTATAGGGATAGCGCGTGTGGTGGGGGAGGGTCTGTATATAGTATAGGGATAGCGTGTGTGGTGGGGGAGGTCTGTATATAGTATAGGGATAACGCGTGTGGTGGGGGAGGGTCTGTATATAGTATAGGGATAGTACATGTGGTGGGGTCTGTATATAGTATAGGGATAGCGCGTGTGGTGGGGAGGGTCTGTATATAGTATAGGGATAGCGTGTGTGGTGGGGGAGGGTCTGTATATAGTATAGGGATAGCGCGTGTGGTGGGGGAGGTCTGTATATAGTATAGGGATAGCGCGTGTGGTGGGGTCTGTATATAGTATAGGGATAGCGTGTGTGGTGGGGGAGGTCTGTATATAGTATAGGGATAGCGCGTGTGGTGGGGGAGGGTCTGTATATAGTATAGGGATAGTGTGTTTGGTGGGGGAGGTTCTGTATATAGTATAGGGATAGCGCGTGTGGTGGGGGAGGGTCTGTATATAGTATAGGGATAGTACATGTGGTGGGGTCTGTATATAGTATAGGGATAGCGCGTGTGGTGGGGGAGGGTCTGTATATAGTATAGGGATAGCGTGTGTGGTGGGGGAGGGTCTGTATATAGTATAGGGATAGCGCGTGTGGTGGGGGAGGTCTGTATATAGTATAGGGATAGCGCGTGTGGTGGGGTCTGTATATAGTATAGGGATAGCGTGTGTGGTGGGGGGAGGGTCTGTATATAGTATAGGGATAGCGCGTGTGGTGGGGGAGGGTCTGTATATAGTATAGGGATAGTGCGTTTGGTGGGGGAGGTCTGTATATAGTATAGGGATAGCACGTGTGTTGGGGGAGGGTCTGTATATAGTATAGGGATAGCGCGTGTGGTGGGGGAGGGTCGGTATATAGTATAGGGATAGCGCGTGTGGTGGGGTCTGTATATAGTATAGGGATAGCGCGTGTGGTGGGGTCTGTATATAGTATAGGGATAGCGCGTGTGGTGGGGGAGGTCTGTATATAGTATAGGGATAGCGCATGTGGTGGGGTCTGTATATAGTATAGGGATAGCGCGTGTGGTGGGGGAGGGTCTGTATATAGTATAGGGATAGTGCTTGTGGTGGGGGAGGGTCTGTATATAGTATAGGGATAGCGCTTGTGGAGGGGGAGGGTCTGTATATAGTATAGGGATAGCGCGTGTGGTGGGGGAGGGTCTGTATATAGTATAGGGATAGCGCGTGTGGTGGGGGAGGGTCTGTATATAGTATAGGGATAGCACTTGTGGTGGGGGATGGCCTGTATATAGTTTAGGGATAGCGCGTGTGGTGGGGGAGGGTCTGTATATAGTATAGGGATAGCGCGTGTGGTGGGGGGAGGGTCTGTATATAGTATAGGGATAGCGCGTGTGGTGGGGGAGGGTCTGTATATAGTATAGGGATAGCGCGTGTGGTGGGGGAGGGTCTGTATATAGTATAGGGATAGCGCGTGTGGTGGGGGAGGGTCTGTATATAGTATAGGGATAGCGCGTGTGGTGGGGGAGGGTCTGTATATAGTATAGGGATAGCGCGTGTGGTGGGGGAGGGTCTGTATATAGTATAGGGCTAGTGCGTGTGGTGGGGGAGGTCTGTATATAGCATAGGGATAGCGCATGTGGAGGGGGAGGGTCTGTATATAGTATAGGGATAGTGCGTGTGATGGGGAGGGTCTGTATATAGTATAGGGATAGCGCGTGTGGTGGGGTCTGTATATTGTATAGGGATAGCGTGTGTGGTGGGGGAGGTCTGTATATAGTATAGGGATAGCGCGGGTGGTGGGGGAGGGTCTGTATATAGTATAGGGATAGCGCGTGTGGTGGGGGAGGGTCTGTATATAGTATAGGGATAGCGCGTGTGGTGGGGGAGGGTCTGTATATAGTATAGGGATAGTGCTTGTGGTGGGGGAGGGTCTGAATATAGTATAGGGATAGCGCGTGTTGGGGGTGGGTCTGTATATAGTATAGGGATAGCGTGTGTGGTGGGGGGAGGGTCTGTATATAGTATAGGGATAGCGCGTGTTGGGGGAGGGTCTTTATATAGTATAGGGATAGTGCGTGTGGTGGGGGAAGGTCTGTATATAGTATAGGGATAGCGCGTGTGGTGGGGGAGGGTCTGTATATTGTATAGGGATAGCGCGTGTGGTGGGGGAGGGTCTGTATATAGTATAGGGATAGCGCGTGTGGTGGGGGAGGGTCTGTATATAGTATAGGGATAGTACGTGTGGTGGGGGAGGGTCTGTATATAGTATAGGGATAGCGCGTGTGGTGGAGGAGGGTCTGTATATTGTATAGGGATAGTGCGTGTGGTGGGGGAAGGTCTGTATATAGTATAGGGATAGCGCGTGTGGTGGGGGAGGGTCTGTATATAGTATAGGGATAGCGTGTGGTGGGGGGAGGGTCTGTATATAGTATAGGGATAGCACGTGTGGTGGGGTCTGTATATAGTATAGGGATTGCGCGTGTGGTGGGGTCTATATAGTATAGGGATAGCGCGTGTGGTGGGGTCTGTATATAGTATAGGGATAGCGCGTCTGGTGGGGGGAGGGTCTGTATATAGTATAGGGATAGCCCGTATGGTGGGGGAGGGTCTGTATATAGTATAGGGATAGCCCGTGTGGTGGGGGAGGGTCTGTATATAGTATAGGGATAGCACGTGTGGTGGGGGAGGTCTGTATATAGTATAGGGATAGCGCGTGTGTTGGGGGAGGGTCTGTATATAGTATAGGGATAGTATGTGTGGTGGGGGAGGGTCTGTATATAGTATAGGGATAGCGTGTGTGGTGGGGGAGGGTCTGTATATAGTATAGGGATAGTGAGTGTGGTGGGGGAGGGTCTGTATATAGTATAGGGATAGCGTGTGTGGTGGGGGAGGGTCTGTATATAGTATAGGGATAGTGTGTGTGATGGGGGAGGGTCTGTATATAGTATAGGGATAGCGCGTGTGGTGGGGTCTGTATATAGTATAGGGATAGCGTGTGTGGTGGGGGAGGTCTGTATATAGTATAGGGATAGCGCGGGTGGTGGGGGAGGGTCTGTATATAGTATAGGGATAGCGCGTGTGGTGGGGGAGGGTCTGTATATAGTATAGGGATAGCGCGTGTGGTGGGGGAGGGTCTGTATATAGTATAGGGATAGTGCTTGTGGTGGGGGAGGGTCTGTATATAGTATAGGGATAGCGCGTGTTGGGGGTGGGTCTGTATATAGTATAGGGATAGCGTGTGTGGTGGGGAGAGGGTCTGTATATAGTATAGGGATAGCGCGTGTTGGGGGAGGGTCTTTATATAGTATAGGGATAGTGCCTGTGGTGGGGGAAGGTCTGTATATAGTATAGGGATAGCGCGTGTGGTGGGGGAGGGTCTGTATATTGTATAGGGATAGCGCGTGTGGTGGGGGAGGGTCTGTATATAGTTTAGGGATAGCGCGTGTGGTGGGGGAGGGTCTGTATATAGTATAGGGATAGTACGTGTGGTGGGGGAGGGTCTGTATATAGTATAGGGATAGCGCGTGTGGTGGAGGAGGGTCTGTATATTGTATAGGGATAGTGCGTGTGGTGGGGGAAGGTCTGTATATAGTATAGGGATAGCGCGTGTGGTGGGGGAGGGTCTGTATATAGTATAGGGATAGCGTGTGGTGGGGGAGGGTCTGTATATAGTATATGGATAGCACGTGTGGTGGGGTCTGTATATAGTATAGGGATTGCGCGTGTGGTGGGGTCTATATAGTATAGGGATAGCGCGTGTGGTGGGGTCTGTATATAGTATAGGGATAGCGCGTCTGGTGGGGGGAGGGTCTGTATATAGTATAGGGATAGCCCGTATGGTGGGGGAGGGTCTGTTTATAGTATAGGGATAGCCCGTAGCCCGTGTGGTGGGGGGAGGGTCTTGTATATAGTATAGGGATAGCACGTGTGGTGGGGGGAGGTCTGTATATAGTATAGGGATAGCGCGTGTGTTGGGGGGAGGGTCTGTATATAGTATAGGGATAGTATGTGTGGTGGGGGAGGGTCTGTATATAGTATAGGGATAGCGTGTGTGGTGGGGGGAGGGTCTGTATATAGTATAGGGATAGTGAGTGTGGTGGGGGAGGGTCTGTATATAGTATAGGGATAGCGTGTGTGGTGGGGGGAGGGTCTGTATATAGTATAGGGATAGTGTGTGTGATGGGGGAGGGTCTGTATATAGTATAGGGATAGCGGGTGTGGTGGGGTCTGTATATAGTATAGGGATAGCGTGTGTGGTGGGGGAGGTCTGTATATAGTATAGGGATAGCGCGGGTGGTGGGGGGAGGGTCTGTATATAGTATAGGGATAGCGCGTGTGGTGGGGGAGGGTCTGTATATAGTATTAGGGATAGCGCGTGTGGTGGGGGAGGGTCTGTATATAGTATAGGGATAGTGCTTGTGGTGGGGGAGGGTCTGTATATAGTATAGGGATAGCGCGTGTTGGGGGTGGGTCTGTATATAGTATAGGGATAGCGTGTGTGGTGGGGAGAGGGTCTGTATATAGTATAGGGATAGCGCGTGTTGGGGGGAGGGTCTTTATATAGTATAGGGATAGTGCCTGTGGTGGGGAAGGTCTGTATATAGTATAGGGGATAGCGCGTTGTGGTGGGGGAGGGTCTGTATATTGTATAGGGATAGCGCGTGTGGTGGGGGAGGGTCTGTATATAGTTTAGGGATAGCGCGTGTGGTGGGGGGAGGGTCTGTATATAGTATAGGGGATAGTACGTGTGGTGGGGGAGGGTCTGTATATAGTATAGGGATAGCGCGTGTGGTGGAGGAGGGTCTGTATATTGTATAGGGATAGTGCGTGTGGTTGGGGGAGGGTCTGTATATAGTATAGGGATAGCGCGTGTGGTGGGGGAGGTCTGTATATAGTATAGGGATAGCGTGTGGTGGGGGAGGGTCTGTATATAGTATAGGGATAGCACGTGTGGTGGGGGTCTGTATATAGTATAGGGATAGCGCGTGTGGTGGGGTCTATATAGTATAGGGATAGCGCGTGTGGGTGGGGGTCTGTATATAGTATAGGGATAGCGCGTCTGGTGGGGGGAGGGTCTGTATATAGTATAGGGATAGCCCGTATGATGGGGGGAGGGTCTGTATATAGTATAGGGATAGCCCGTGTTGGTGGGGGAGGGTCTGTATATAGTATAGGGATAGCACGTGTGGTGGGGGAGGTCTGTATATAGTATAGGGATAGCGCGTGTGTTGGGGGAGGGTCTGTATATAGTTATAGGGATAGTGTGTGTGGTGGGGGAGGGGTCTGTATATAGTATAGGGATAGTGTGTGTGGTGGGGGAGGGTCTGTATATAGTATAGGGGATTAGTACGTGTGGTGGGAGAGGGTCTGTATATAGTATAGGGATAGCGTGTGTGGTGGGGGGAGGGTCTGTATATAGTATAGGGATAGTGAGTGTGGTGGGGGAGGGTCTGTATATAGTATAGGGATAGCGTGTGTGGTGGGGGAGGGTCTGTATATAGTATAGGGATAGTGCTTGTGGTGGGGGAGGGTCTGTATATAGTATAGGGATAGCGCGTGTGTTGGGGGAGGGTCTATATATAGTATAGGGATAGTACATGTGGTGGGGGGGAGGGTCTGTATATAGTATAGGGATAGTACATGTGGTGGGGGGAGGGTCTGTATATTGTATAGGGATAGTGCGTGTGGTGGGGGAGGGTCTGTATATAGTATAGGGATAGCGCGTGTGGTGGGGGGAGGGTCTGTATATAGTATAGGGATAGCGCGTGTGTTGGGGAGGGTCTGTATATAGTATAGGGATAGTACATGTGGTGGGGGGAGGGTCTGTATATAGTATAGGGATAGTGCGTGTGGTGGGGGAGGGTCTGTATATAGTATAGGGATACCGCGTGTGGTGGGGGGGAGGGTCTGTATATAGTATAGGGATAGCGCGTGTGTTGGGTTAGGGTCTGTATATAGTATAGGGATAGTGCGTGTGTTGGGGGAGGTCTGTATATAGTATAGAGAGAGCGCGTGTGGTGGGGGAGGTCTGTATATAGTATAGGGATAGCGCATGTGGTGGGGGAGGGTCTGTATATAGTATAGGGATAGCGTGTGTGGTGGGGGAGGGTCTGTATATAGTATAGGGATAGCGCGTGTGTTGGGGAGGGTCTGTATATAGTATAGGGATAGCACGTGTGGTGGGGGAGGGTCTGTATATAGTATAGGGATAGCACGTTGTGGTGAGGGGAGGATCTGTATATAGTATAGGGATAGCACGTGTGGTGGGGGAGTGTCTGTATATAGTATAGGGATAGCGCGTGTGGTGGGGGAGGGTCTGTATATAGTATAGGGATAGTGAGTATGATGGAGGGTCTGTATATAGTATAGGGGATAGTACATGTGGTGGGGGAGGGTCTTTATATAGTATAGGGATAGTGCGTGTGGTGGGGGAGGGTCTGTATATAGTATAGGGGATAGTATGTGTGGTGGTGGGGGAGGGACTGTATATAGTATAGGGATAGCGCGTGTGGTTGGGGGAGGGTCTGTATATAGTATAGGGGAAAGCGCGTGTGGTGGGGGAGGTCTGTATATAGTTATAGGGATAGTGCGTGTGGTGGGGGAGGGTCTGTATATAGTATAGGGATAGCATGTGTGGTGGGGGAGGGTCTGTATATAGTATAGGGGATAGCGCTTGTGGTGGGGGAGGGTCTGTATATAGTATAGGGATAGCGCGTGTGGTGGGGGAGGGTCTGTATATAGTATAGGGATAGCAAGTGTGGTGGGGTCTGTATATAGTATAGGGATAGCGCGTGTGGTGGGGGAGGGTCTGTATATAGTATAGGGGATAGCGCGTGTGGTGGGGAGGGTCTGTATATTGTATAGGGTTAGCGCGTGTGGTGGGGGAGGGTCTGTATATAGTATAGGGATAGCGCGTGTGGTGGGGGAGGGTCTGTATATAGTATAGGGATTGTACGTGTGGTGGGGGAGGGTCTGTATATAGTATAGGGATAGCGCGTGTGGTGGGAGGAGGGTCTGTATATTGTATAAGGATAGTGCGTGTGGTGGGGGAGGGTCTGTATATAGTATAGGGGATAGCGTGTGTGGTGGGGGAGGATCTGTATATAGTATAGGGATAGCGTGTGGTGGGGGGAGGGTCTGTATATAGTATAGGGATAGCACGTATGGTGGGGTCTGTATATAGTATAGGGATAGCGCGTGTGGTGGGGTCTATATAGTATAGGGATAGCGCGTGTGGTGGGGGTCTGTATATAGTATAGGGATAGCGCGTCTGGTGGGGGGAGGGTCTGTATATAGTATAGGGATAGCCCGTATGGTGGGTGAGGGTCTGTATATAGTATAGGGATAGCCCGTGTGGTGCGGGAGGGGTCTGTATATAGTATAGGGATAGCAAGTGTGGTGGGGGAGGTCTGTATATAGTATAGGGGATAGCGCGTGTGGTGGGGGAGGGTCTGGTATATAGTATAGGGATAGTATGTGTGGTGCGGAGGGTCTGTATATAGTATAGGGGATAGCGTGTGTGGTGGGGGAGGGTCTGTATATAGTATAGGGACAGTGAGTGTGGTGGGGGGTGGGGGAGGGTCTGTATATAGTATAAGGATAGTGCTTGTAGTGGGGGAGGGTCTGTATATAGTATAGGGATAGCGCGTGTGGTGGGGGAGGGTCTGTATATAGTATAGGGATAGCGCGTGTGTTGGGGGAAGGTCTATATATAGTATAGGGATAGTACTTGTGGTGGGTGGAGGGTCTGTATATAGTATAGGGATAGCGCGTGTGGGGGTGGAGGTTTGTATATAGTATAGGGATAGTACATGTGGTGGGGGGAGGGTCTGTATATAGTATAGGGATAGTGCGTGTGGTGGGGGAGGGTCTGTATATAGTATAGGGATAGCGCGTGTGGTGGGGGGAGGGTCTGTATATAGTATAGGGATAGCGCGTGTGTTGGGGGAGGGTCTGTATATAGTATAGGGATAGTACATGTGGTGGGGGGAGGGTCTGTATATAGTATAGGGATAGTGCGTGTGGTGGGGGAGGGTCTGTATATAGAATAGGGATAGCGCGTGTGGTGGGGGGAGGGTCTGTATATAGTATAGGGATAGCTCGTGTGTTGGGTTAGGGTCTGTATATAGTATAGGGATAGCGAGTGTGGTGGGGGGGAGGGTCTGTATATAGTATAGGGATAGCGCGTGTGTTGGGTTAGGGTCTGTATATAGTATAGGGATAGCGTGTGTGGTGGGGGAGGGTCTGTATATAGTATAGGGATAGTGCTTGTGGTGGGGGAGGGTCTGTATATGGTATAGGGATAGCGCGTGTGTTGGGGGAGGGTCTGTATATAGTATAGGGATAGTGCGTGTGGTGGGGAGGGTCTGTATATAGTATAGGGATAGTGCGTGTGGTGGGGGAGGGTCTGTATATAGTATAGGGATAGTGCGTGTTGGGGGAGGGTCTGTATATAGTATAGGGATAGCGCGTGTGGTGGGGGAGGGTCTGTATATAGTATAGGGATAGCGCGTGTGGTGGGGGAGGGTCTGTATATAGTATAGGGATAGCGCGTGTGGTGGGGTCTGTATATAGTATAGGGATAGCGCGTGTGGTGGGGGAGGTCTGTATATAGTATAGGGATAGCGCGTGTGGTGGGGTCTGTATATAGTATAGGGATAGCACGTGTGGTGGGGGAGGGTCTGTATATAGTATAGGGATAGTGCTTGTGGTGGGGGAGGGTCTGTATATAGTATAGGGATAGCGCTTGTGGAGGGGGAGGGTCTGTATATAGTATAGGGATAGCGCGTGTGGTGGGGGAGGGTCTGTATATAGTATAGGGATAGCGCGTGTGGTGGGGGAGGGTCTGTATATAGTATAGGGATAGCACTTGTGGTGGGGGAGGGGTCTGTATATAGTATAGGGATAGCGCGTGTGGTGGGGGAGGGTCTGTATATAGTATAGGGATAGCGCGTGTGGTGGGGGAGGGTCTGTATATAGTATAGGGATAGCGCGTGTGGTGGGGGAGGGTCTGTATATAGTATAGGGATAGCGCGTGTGGTGGGGGAGGGTCTGTATATAGTATAGGGATAGCGCGTGTGGTGGGGGAGGGTCTGTATATAGTATAGGGATAGCGCGTGTGGTGGGGGAGGGTCTGTATATAGTATAGGGCTAGTGCGTGTGGTGGGGGAGGTCTGTATATAGTATAGGGATAGCGCATGTGGTGGGGGAGGGTCTGTATATAGTATAGGGATAGCGCGTGTGATGGGGAGGGTCTGTATATAGTATAGGGATAGCGCGTGTGGTGGGGTCTGTATATAGTATAGGGATAGCGTGTGTGGTGGGGGAGGTCTGTATATAGTATAGGGATAGCGCGGGTGGTGGGGGAGGGTCTGTATATAGTATAGGGATAGCGCGTGTGGTGGGGGAGGGTCTGTATATAGTATAGGGATAGCGCGTGTGGTGGGGGAGGGTCTGTATATAGTATAGGGATAGTGCTTGTGGTGGGGGGAGGGTCTGTATATAGTATAGGGATAGCGCGTGTTGGGGGTGGGTCTGTATATAGTATAGGGATAGCGTGTGTGGTGGGGGGAGGGTCTGTATATTGTATAGGGATAGCGCGTGTGGTGGGGGAGGGTCTGTATATAGTATAGGGATAGCGCGTGTGGTGGGGGAGGGTCTGTATATAGTATAGGGATAGTACGTGTGGTGGGGGAGGGGTCTGTATATAGTATAGGGATAGCGCGTGTGGTGGGGGAGGGTCTGTATATAGTATAGGGATAGCGCGTGTGGTGGGGGGAGGGTCTGTATATAGTATAGGGATAGCGTGTGGTGGGGGAGGGTCTGTATATAGTATAGGGATAGCACGTGTGGTGGGGTCTGTCTATAGTATAGGGATAGCGCGTGTGGTGGGGTCTATATAGTATAGGGATAGCGCGTGTGGTGGGGTCTGTATATAGTATAGGGATAGCGCGTCTGGTGGGGGGAGGGTCTGTATATAGTATAGGGATAGCCCGTATGGTGGGGGAGGGTCTGTATATAGTATAGGGATAGCCCGTGTGGTGGGGGAGGGTCTGTATATAGTATAGGGATAGCACGTGTGGTGGGGGAGGTCTGTATATAGTATAGGGATAGCGCGTGTGTTGGGGGAGGGTCTGTATATAGTATAGGGATAGTATGTGTGGTGGGGGAGGGTCTGTATATAGTATAGGGATAGCGTGTGTGGTGGGGGAGGGTCTGTATATAGTATAGGGATAGTGAGTGTGGTGGGGGAGGGTCTGTATATAGTATAGGGATAGCGTGTGTGGGTGGGGGAGGGTCTGTATATAGTATAGGGATAGTGCTTGTGGTGGGGGGAGGGTCTGTATATAGTATAGGGATAGCGCGTGTGTTGGGGGAGGGTCTATATATAGTATAGGGATAGTACATGTGGTGGGGGGGAGGGTCTGTATATAGTATAGGGATAGCGCGTGTGGTGG